>CM055116.1:471492226-472692226 GCA_029206835.1 Rana muscosa | reverse complement strand
CTTCAAAAATTGTAATTACACGCCCCTGTTAAACAGGGGCTGAAAAATTGGGCGTTAGGCACTGGTGGCGGCACCCATAAACAAAAATGATCTTACAAGCTATCATCATCAATCGTATCATTGAGGACTCGGAGGAGGAGGATAGCCAGTCAACATAACAGCACAGGCACTCAGCATCAGCATCAGTCTTGAAGGGATGTGACATGTTAAAATCAATTAGTCTGTTATATCAGCATCAGGTGTGTGGTAGCTGGTGGTGATCCAAGACTGGTTCATCTTGATGAAAGTCAGTCGATCAACCGAGTCGGTGGACAGGCGCACCCTGTGATCCGTGACAAATCCTCCAGCAGCACTGAATGTGCGTTCCGAAAGAACGCTGGATGCAGGACAGGCCAGTAGCTCAATTGCATACTGTGCAAGCTCTGGCCAGTGATCCATCCTCAAGACCCAGTAAGCCAGAGGATTTTCGGTGGGGAAGGTGTCCAAGTCTGACCTTGCCCCTAGATATTCCTGCACCATGTTTATCAGACGCTGGCGATGGTTGCTGGAACCGATCATACTTTGGGGCTGCGGACTAAAGAATTGTCTGAACGCATCGGTCAGACGGCCACCTTCCCCACCGCTCCTTCTTTGACTGGCCGAAGCCTCAGCAACTCGTTGTCCAGGACCAGGAGTTTGCAACCTCCCAGTCTCTGGGAACGCGTTGCACAGACCTTTCTGCAAGGCCTCCCGGAGTTGTCTCATCCTCTGCTCCCTCTGCGACGGTAACATAAGGTCCGCAACCTTACCCTTGTACCGTGGATCAAGGAGAGTGGCCAGCCAGTAATGGTCCCTCTCCTTGATCCGAAGAATACGAGGATCCTTCCGCAGACTTTGCAGGATCAGGGAGGCCATGCAGCGTAGGTTTGCTGAGGCATTCGCTCCGGAGTCCTCTGGGTCACTAAGGACGACATGATCCGCAGCCACCTCCTCCCAGCCACGTACAAGTCCACTGGTTTCTTGGGACTGTAAATCATCCCTAAAAGACTGCTGCTGATGATGCTGAGTGCCAGCCTCCACCTCCATGCTGACACAATCCTCCTCCTCCTCCTCCTCCTCCTCCTCCTCTTCCTGTGCGATGGGTGGGACAGAAGGAACACTGTCTGGGTAAAGGGGGCCTTGAGAGGCAAGGAAGTCCTCCTCTTCCTGCCTCTGTTCTGCCTCAAGTGCCCTGTCCATTATTCCACGCAGCGTGTGCTCCAACAGGTGGACAAGAGGTACAGTGTCACTGATGCATGCACTGTCACTGCTCACCATCCTCGTGGCCTCCTCAAATGGTGCCAGGACAGTGCATGCATCCCTGATCATGCCCCACTGGCGTGGAGAAAAAAAACCAAGCTCCCCTGACCCTGTCCTGGTGCCGTAGTCGCACAGGTACTCATTGATGGCCCTCTGCTGCGTGTGCAGCCGCTGCAGCATGGCCAACGTTGAGTTCCACCTGGTGGGCATGTCACATATAAGGCGGTTCTTGGGCAGGTTCAACTCCTTTTGCAGCTCAGCCAGGCGAGCACTGGCATTATAAGATCTGCGGAAATGCACACAGACTTTCCTGGCCTGCCTCAGGACATCCTGTAAGCCCGGGTACCTGCCCAAGAAGCGCTGCACCACCAGGTTAAGGACGTGAGCCACACAGGGCACATGGGTCAGTTGTCCCTGTCGGAGGGCGGAGAGGAGGTTGGTGCCATTGTCGCAAACCACCATTCCTGGCTTAAGCTGGCGTGGCGTCAACCACCTCTCGGCCTGGCCCTGCAGAGCAGACAGGACCTCTGCCCCAGTGTGGCTTCTGTCCCCCAAACACACCAGCGCAAGCACGGCATGGCATCTTTTTGCCTGCGTACTTGCGTAGCCCCGTGAACGGCTACGGAGCACCGCTGGTTCATAGGACAAACCACAGGAAGAGGCCATGGAGGAAGAAGAAGAGGAGGGGGTGGAGGAGAGAGGTGTGTCACAACCAGTAGTAGCATTTTGGAGGCGTGGCGGTGGGACAACCTCCAACACTACTGCACCTTGTCCTGAATCCTTCCCAGCTGCCAAAAGAGTGACCCAATGGGCCGTGAAAGAAAGGTAACGTCCCTGTCCATGCCTGCTGGACCATGAGTCAGCGGTAATATGCACCTTACCGCTGACCGCCCTGTCCAGCGAGGCCAAGACATTGCCTTCCACATGCCGGTAGAGAGCCGGAATAGCCTTCCGTGAGAAAAAGTGGCGTTTGGGAACCTGCCACTGAGGAACTGCACATTGCACAAACTCACGGAAGGGGGCCGAGTCTACCAACTGAAAAGGCAGCAGTTGAAGCGCTAGCAATTTAGCCAAGCTAGCATTCAACCGCTGGGCATGTGGATGGCTGGGAGTGAACTTCTTTCGACGGTCCAGCAGCTGGGGCAGGGAAATTTGCCTGCTAGAATCGGACGTCGGTGTACTGCTAGCAGAGTGGGCGCAAGTACTTGGCTGTGACACACCTAATTCTACACCTTCATTCCTCTCAGTGCATGTTTCAGAGAGGACTGAAGTTATAGTGGGGTTGGAGATCCCAGCTGATGCGGTGCAAGGAGAGGTCCGCTTTGTTCTTTGGTGTGGGTCTTTGAGGTAGGCTTGCCAACGAGCTGCATGGCAGGTCAACATATGTCTGGTCAGGCATGTGGTACCCAAGCGGCTGATGTTTTGGCCACGCGATATACGCTTGAGACATATGTTGCAAACAGCAGCTGTGCGATCTGATGCACTAGCCTCAAAAAAGGCCCACACCAAAGAACTTTTTGAATGACGGGCAGAGGCAGCGCCCTGCACAGGCGGAGCTCTGCGGTGTGATTCCGTCGGTGTACTGCCCTTACGCTGGCCACCAAAGGGCATCCTGCCTCGTTGGAGATGTGCCTCCTCCTCATCCTCCTCCTCCTCCTCTCTCCTATTAGGCACCCACGTGGAGTCAGTGACCTCATCATCCCCTCCCTCCTCATCACTGGAGCCAATCTGGCAGTATGCTGCAGCTGTTGGAACATGACTGCCAGATTGGTGTCCTTCTTGAGCATCCCCTCTGTCTGCTCTCACGCTACTGCCTTCCTCTAGCTGGGTTTCATCATCAGACCCTTCGAAACGCTGGGCATCCTCCTGGAGCATGTACCCAACACTGTGCTGAAACAGTTCGGGGGACTCCTCAGGAGGAGGACATGGTGGGTCTAGGGAAGGAGTGACTGATGATTTGTCTGACATTGATACCAGGGAAGACGACGCTTTGGCAGCTGCTTTTCCAGTACCCTGAGCCTGGGTGAGAGAGGATGAGGAGGAGGAGGAGGGCTTGGTCATCCACTCTACCAAGTCTTCGGCATGATGTGGCTCAACATGTCCAGCTGCCGAAAAGAAGGACAAGCGTGTCCCATGGCCATGTGCTGATGACAATGCACCGCGTCCACGACCAGCACTGTTGCCCCCAGACACAGAGCCTGCTTGCCCTCTTTTATTGCCTCCTGACTGTCTGCCTCTCCTTGTTTGCCTTCCAGACATTCTAATAGATGGCCTGCAGGGAGATGGGAAAAAAGCAATAAGGGCTACCTTCAGGTGTCCTTCTCTGTCCCTTGAAACAAGGACTTTCACAGTGAAAGAAACTGACACTCTCCCTACCTACAGTTTTCTGTCCCTAGAAAAAATGTTTTTTTTAATCACAATATAGCACAAGGACAATTCACTCACTGTCCTTACAGGTCCCTGGAAACAAGGACTTGCAGAGTGAAAGAAAAAAAACACTCTCCCTACCTACAGTTTTCTGTCCCTAGAAAAAATGTTTTTTTTAATCACAATATAACACAAGGACAATTCACTCACTGTCCTTCCAGGTCCCTGGAAACAAGGACTTGCAGAGTGAAATAAACTGACACTCTCCCTACCTACAGTTTTCTGTCCCTAGAATAAATGTTTTTTTTAAGCACAATATAGCACAAGGACAATTCACTCACTGTCCTTACAGGTCCCTGGAAACAAGGACTTGCAGAGTGAAAGAAAAAAAACACTCTCCCTACCTACAGTTTTCTGTCCCTAGAAAAAATGTTTTTTTTAATCACAATATAACACAAGGACAATTCACTCACTGTCCTTCCAGGTCCCTGGAAACAAGGACTTGCAGAGTGAAATAAACTGACACTCTCCCTACCTACAGTTTTCTGTCCCTAGAATAAATGTTTTTTTTAATCACAATATAGCACAAGGACAATTCAGTCACTGTCCTTCCAGGTCCCTGGAAACAAGGACTTGCAGAGTGAAATAAACTGACACTCTCCCTACCTACAGTTTTCTGTCCCTAGAATAAATGTTTTTTTTAAGCACAATATAGTACAAGGACAATTCACTCACTGTCCTTACAGGTCCCTGGAAACAAGGACTTGCAGAGTGAAAGAAAAAAAACACTCTCCCTACCTACAGTTTTCTGTCCCTAGAAAAAAAGTTTTTTTTAATCACAATATAACACAAGGACAATTCACTCACTGTCCTTCCAGGTCCCTGGAAACAAGGACTTGCAGAGTGAAATAAACTGACACTCTCCCTACCTACAGTTTTCTGTCCCTAGAATAAATGTTTTTTTTAATCACAATATAGCACAAGGACAATTCAGTCACTGTCCTTCCAGGTCCCTGGAAACAAGGACTTGCAGAGTGAAATAAACTGACACTCTCCCTACCTACAGTTTTCTGTCCCTAGAATAAATGTTTTTTTTAAGCACAATATAGCACAAGGACAATTCACTCACTGTCCTTACAGGTCCCTGGAAACAAGGACTTGCAGAGTGAAAGAAAAAAAACACTCTCCCTACCTACAGTTTTCTGTCCCTAGAAAAAATGTTTTTTTTAATCACAATATAACACAAGGACAATTCACTCACTGTCCTTCCAGGTCCCTGGAAACAAGGACTTGCAGAGTGAAATAAACTGACACTCTCCCTACCTACAGTTTTCTGTCCCTAGAATAAATGTTTTTTTTAATCACAATATAGCACAAGGACAATTCAGTCACTGTCCTTCCAGGTCCCTGGAAACAAGGACTTGCAGAGTGAAATAAACTGACACTCTCCCTACCTACAGTTTTCTGTCCCTAGAATAAATGTTTTTTTTAAGCACAATATAGCACAAGGACAATTCACTCACTGTCCTTACAGGTCCCTGGAAACAAGGACTTGCAGAGTGAAAGAAAAAAAACACTCTCCCTACCTACAGTTTTCTGTCCCTAGAAAAAATGTTTTTTTTAATCACAATATAACACAAGGACAATTCACTCACTGTCCTTCCAGGTCCCTGGAAACAAGGACTTGCAGAGTGAAATAAACTGACACTCTCCCTACCTACAGTTTTCTGTCCCTAGAATAAATGTTTTTTTTAAGCACAATATAGCACAAGGACAATTCACTCACTGTCCTTACAGGTCCCTGGAAACAAGGACTTGCAGAGTGAAAGAAAAAAAACACTCTCCCTACCTACAGTTTTCTGTCCCTAGAAAAAATGTTTTTTTTAATCACAATATAACACAAGGACAATTCACTCACTGTCCTTCCAGGTCCCTGGAAACAAGGACTTGCAGAGTGAAATAAACTGACACTCTCCCTACCTACAGTTTTCTGTCCCTAGAATAAATGTTTTTTTTAATCACAATATAGCACAAGGACAATTCAGTCACTGTCCTTCCAGGTCCCTGGAAACAAGGACTTGCAGAGTGAAATAAACTGACACTCTCCCTACCTACAGTTTTCTGTCCCTAGAATAAATGTTTTTTTTAAGCACAATATAGCACAAGGACAATTCACTCACTGTCCTTACAGGTCCCTGGAAACAAGGACTTGCAGAGTGAAAGAAAAAAAACACTCTCCCTACCTACAGTTTTCTGTCCCTAGAAAAAATGTTTTTTTTAATCACAATATAACACAAGGACAATTCACTCACTGTCCTTCCAGGTCCCTGGAAACAAGGACTTGCAGAGTGAAATAAACTGACACTCTCCCTACCTACAGTTTTCTGTCCCTAGAATAAATGTTTTTTTTAATCACAATATAGCACAAGGACAATTCAGTCACTGTCCTTCCAGGTCCCTGGAAACAAGGACTTGCAGAGTGAAATAAACTGACACTCTCCCTACCTACAGTTTTCTGTCCCTAGAATAAATGTTTTTTTTAAGCACAATATAGCACAAGGACAATTCACTCACTGTCCTTACAGGTCCCTGGAAACAAGGACTTGCAGAGTGAAAGAAAAAAAACACTCTCCCTACCTACAGTTTTCTGTCCCTAGAAAAAATGTTTTTTTTAATCACAATATAACACAAGGACAATTCACTCACTGTCCTTCCAGGTCCCTGGAAACAAGGACTTGCAGAGTGAAATAAACTGACACTCTCCCTACCTACAGTTTTCTGTCCCTAGAATAAATGTTTTTTTTTAAGCACAATATAGCACAAGGACAATTCACTCACTGTCCTTACAGGTCCCTGGAAACAAGGACTTGCAGAGTGAAAGAAAAAAAACACTCTCCCTACCTACAGTTTTCTGTCCCTAGAAAAAATGTTTTTTTTAATCACAATATAGCACAAGGACAATTCACTCACTGTCCTTACAGGTCCCTGGAAACAAGGACTTGCAGAGTGAAATAAACTGACACTCTCCCTACCTACAGTTTTCTGTCCCTAGAATAAATGTTTTTTTTAATCACAATATAGCACAAGGACAATTCAGTCACTGTCCTTCCAGGTCCCTGGAAACAAGGACTTGCAGAGTGAAATAAACTGACACTCTCCCTACCTACAGTTTTCTGTCCCTAGAATAAATGTTTTTTTTAAGCACAATATAGCACAAGGACAATTCACTCACTGTCCTTACAGGTCCCTGGAAACAAGGACTTGCAGAGTGAAAGAAAAAAAACACTCTCCCTACCTACAGTTTTCTGTCCCTAGAAAAAATGTTTTTTTTAATCACAATATAGCACAAGGACAATTCACTCACTGTCCTTCCAGGTCCCTGGAAACAAGGACTTGCAGAGTGAAATAAACTGACACTCTCCCTACCTACAGTTTTCTGTCCCTAGAATAAATGTTTTTTTTAAGCACAATATAGCACAAGGACAATTCACTCACTGTCCTTACAGGTCCCTGGAAACAAGGACTTGCAGAGTGAAAGAAAAAAAACACTCTCCCTACCTACAGTTTTCTGTCCCTAGAATAAATGTTTTTTTAAGCACAATATAGCACAAGGACAATTCACTCACTGTCCTTCCAGGTCCCTGGAAACAAGGACTTGCAGAGTGAAAGAAACTGACACTGTCCCTACCTACAGTTTTCTGTCCCTAGAATAAATGTTTTTTTTAAGCACACTATAGCACAAGCACAAAACACACTGACACTCTCCCTACCTATCCTTCTCTTTCCCTAAACTAAAGGAATCCAGGTTAAGCAAGAAAGAAATAACAGTCACTGTCCCTGCCTATGCTGCTCTATCCCTGCTCCGGAACACACTACACTAGGCCGCCGTGCTGGCGGCCTTTTATAGTGTGGGGCGTGTACTAAACACCCTCAGCAATAATTGGCCACAGGCATCCTGCCTGTGGCCAATCATTGCTCTCCTCGCTGCCGGCGCTGTGATTGGCCAAGCATGCGGGGTCACAGTGCATGCTTGGCCAATCACAGCGCCTGGATGACACTGCGATGGCGTAGTGCATTGTGGGCCGTTCGCGTCACTCGAATTTGGCGCGAACGGCCCAAATCGTTCGATCTTCGTCGAACGATCGAACAGCCGATGTTCGAGTCGAACGTATGTTCGACTCGAACACGAAGCTCATCCCTATTGCTGACCAAGTACACACCTTTATAGAAACAGATACCCTGATTGAAGTGGCCTCTTTCAGAGAGATAATGCACCCTGCCACACTGCAAAAATGGTTCAAGAATGGCTTGGGAAACACAACACGAGTCTGAGGTATTGACTTGGCCTTCAAATTCTCCAGATCTCAATCCCTCAAGCATCTGTGGGGTGGGCTAGAAAAACAAGTCTGATCCATGGAGGCCCCACCTCAAAACTTACAGGACTTAAAGGATCTGCTACTGACGGCTTGATGCTAGATACCACAGCATACCTTCAGAGGTCTAGTAGCATTCATGCCTCAATGAGTCAGGGCTGTTTTGCCAGAAAAAGGGGGGCCTACCTATGGCAGTGACCGATTTCTAAACTATTCCAGACAGTGGAACATAAATATGCAGCAGGAAATATGGGCCTTAACACGTAGGTACCATACATATGCGTTCATGCTGAGATTGTGTCCTGAGAGCCAGCTTACTGTGAGTTTCCAGAACACTGACTGAGCTGTCTGACAGCTTTTGGTTACGGCCAGCACAGTGTCCATGTGAAGCTGCTTGGCCTCCTGGCATTAAAGCCCATGTAAAGGGCTGCCAGGAGGAGGTGTGAAGGGGTTAAAGATTTTTCGACTAGTTTGTATATTAGGAAACTGGCATTAATTATGACCAGCTCTTAATTTATTTACAAAGAGACACCAGTGCTCAGAGTGGGGCATGTCTGTGCTGAGAAGCTGACATGTCTATCCCCGGTCCCATTCAGCTGTCAGCCGGGAGATTCTCCGCGAAAGCTACATATAAACAAAGGGGTCAGGAATACGGGTGATGTCATTACCCAAATGGGGCAATGCCCATATTTTGGAAATTACAAGTCACAGAGGCAGACCTGATAGGGAATTAGTCCCCACTGGTGCAGCACCTGTTAGGTGGTAGGAGCCCAATGGGGAACCGAGAGACTAGTTTTCCATCAGGTCTGTCTTACTTTTGATTGACAGCAGATGGCAGTGGGCGGATTTGAAAGCTGTGTCCTGATGCAGAACTAGTCTTTCAATTCCCCATCAGGCTTCATCCAGGCCACTACAAAATTCCTTGGCCTGTTCTGGTCTCCAATAGGTTCATGTACGTGTTTCTGACAGGTATGTGAATTTGGTGCAACACCCTTAATTTCAGGGCGTAGACCCAATGGAACTCTAAAGAATGCCTGCAACATTCCTTATGATTCCCCCAGAAAATGTTTTAGGTTAAGAATATTTATTCTACCCTTGCCAATCACTTAGGGTTTATGCCAGTGATGAATGGGAAAGATGATAAATACCGGTATTTGGTTGGTGAGTTTCTAAATGCAGCTACAGGACAGGTCACTAGTAAGGAAAACGGATGAGCCTGCAAAAATCCAGCAACTCCTTCGGGGGTTATTGCTACAGAGCCAAAACTGGCATTTCAAGAAAGCTGATCAGAAGAACAAAGGCCTCACGTAGGCTGGTGAGAAATTACTGCCTGGAAGTCAAATTTGGTCTCTGTGTACAATTTTCAAAGTACAGTGTTTGCTGTGTGTCTATGCAGGTGATAAGGACCCATTCTCAGGGGTGCCCAGCCCCATACAGCGCGAAGAGCAGTTTGTTTACTTTTCTGTCCTAGTGTTGTGCAGGCAGCCTATATTAGTAAATGGAATGCATTGAATGTACTGGCTGACCCATACAGCTGAGTTCAATAGGTAGGCAGGGATGTGCACAGACTCTGCAATGAGTAGAGAATTTGGAAGTTGTGGAGGCATGGACTTTCATGGTACGGTATAGACTTACACAGTAAGGTTACAAAAATATAAATTTATTATATAAAAACATACATAATTAAAACCATAAATAAGTAGATTCCAGACACCAGATGCTACTATATGTGGAGCACCCACTTTTCTGACGCAATTTGGAAAAATTAGATGTACAAAGTAGTTCCGCAGTATTACACACGGAGACTATTCTTCCAGTTGCAAACTCTACATGTTTCGCGGTTGCCCGCTTCCTCAGGAGTATATTATGTCATGTCCATATTGCCTCCACAACTTCCAAATTCTCTATCTAGTAATGGGACGAAGGTACATTATTCTTTTCTTATCAAGTAGTTTTTTCATATCCCAGACTCTGCATTGGGGTCTGTGCATCCATCCCTGCATACCTATGCAGGTAAGCCCATACAGTCTATGCATTCCATTCATCAATGTGGGCTGCCTGCATGCAGCACACCACTAGAACATTGTATGGGGAAGAGCGCACATGTGAATAAGCCCTACCGGTAGAAGTTGTCTTTTTAAAATAGATTATGTCTTTGCGGTTTTCTTTCATGATTTTGGAATGTGTGTTTGTCCATAAGTTATATTTTTCAGATCCAAAGTGGAGTGAGTCAGATTTCAGGGACTAGAAAGGCCCAGCAGTTCATACTCATAATGCCTTATGAAAAGCATTGTTCATTTGTTACATGTGTATACCTCCCCATAGAAAAGGAAAATCTGCCCTAATTAATGTGATTCACAATAACTGAAGGGAAGGAGTACAATGGTATTTTTCTGGTTCAGATTAAAGATTGAAAGAAAGGACTTGATTTATCACACTTAGTAGCATGAGTAACTTTATGTTCCAGTTAGGAAACATTATTCTCCGTAACCAAATTCATTTTTTCAGTAGTCTCACGGCTTTCCCCGCATTGTAAAAAGTTGTTTATTCCAAGCCTCTATGCATTGTTTTCATATTGGCAACAGCTCTGTTCAAAATCACATTATTATATAATGCAGTGCATCTTCCTTTCTAGCCAATTAAACACACATGTTTATTAAAGTTCTGTTGAACACTATCAAAATAATTCATTGTTATCCAGCTGGCTTTAGTTTGTGTTGGCATGAACAAGGGGTTACCCAAGGGTAATTCTGAGGTCGGATTGATTTCCGCTGAACAAGACTAGGTCGAGATCAATGGCAGAACAGTAGTGATGACCTCAGTCACAGTGTGAAGCCCACCCTAAAGCCAATCCTATCCCATTGTCTGCATGATGTCCACACTGCCAAGGCCTTCATAGAAGAGATGATGTTATTTCCAGTCCATTTCTCTCTAACTTATGGGTGAACTCAGTAACTGCAAAATGATTTTTGTTTGAAATTGTAACTAGAAGCTGTAATTAAAAAGCGTACTATAAGTAATTTTTTTTTTGTTTTGGATAAAGTGGGGAAGGATTAAAACCTCTTCCAGGTTTGGGCTAGGGGAACAAAACAAGTTTGTTAGGTTTACCAGACTAGTGACTGTTCGTAAAGCAGAACTCCGCTCCAAAAAGGAAAGTTATGCTTTTCTGTCTCCTCCTCCCCCTCTACAACTTTTGGCACATTACATATTTTTGAGGGGAGAAGCCTGTAGCTAGTTTTGATAGGCTACGCGATCCAAGCAGAATCTCCCCCCCCCCCCCCCGCCAGACCACAGCCTCTTGGGATATGTCACAGTAGGGCTTGACAAATTTGCTTTGTGTTTTTTGCACACATTTAAAAAAAAAATTTAGGCCTGAAGATTACATAAAACCCCCAAACATTATAGATTTTTTAAAAGCAGACACCCTAGAAAATAAAACAGTGGTAGTTCCATTTTTTTATGTCACATGATATTACAGCAAAAATAAAAAACACATTAAAAGCTACATTTTGACCCCTTTCACACTGGGGCGGTTTGCAGGCGCTATTGCGCTAAAATTAGCGCCTGCAAACCAACCTGAAACAGCGGCTGCTGTTTCTCCAGTGTGAAAGCCCGAGGGCTTTCACACTGGAGCAGTGCGCTAGCAGGACCGCTCCAAAAGTTCTGCTAGCCGCATCTTTGGAGCGGTGAAGGAGCGGTGTGTTTACCGCTCCTCCACCGCTCCTGCCCATTGAAAGCAATGGGACACCGCGGCTATACCGCCGTCAATGCGCCTCTGCAAAGGTGCATTGCCGGCAGTATTAACCCTTTTTCGGCCGCTAGCGGGGGGTAAAACCGCACCGCTAGCGGCTGAATACCGACGCAAATCTGACGGTAAAGCGCCGCTAAAAATAGCAGCGCTTTACCGCCACCGCACCTCCCACCCCAGTGTGAAAGGGGCCTTTAGGGGGAATTAAAGCGCATTACATTAAATTTTTGGGTGAAATATAAAAGCCAAGGTTGCACCAAGTAAATAGATACCCAACATGGAACACCTTCAACATTTTTTTCCATAGGTGACGCTCTAAAAGCCCCCTATAAGTCATCAGCGTTACGAAGGAGTTATGGTGCTAGAATTATTGTTTTTATTCCAGAGTGTGTAACATGTATCACAAATTTATGTTTTCAGTCGTAGGCACCTCCCTGCGTGCATTTAAGTTTGTACGTACGTTTATGTGGGGGCGTGGGCTTCCATTTTTTTTGGGGGGGGGGTTATTTACTTGGGTGTAACTTAAATTTTTTACAATTAAAAAAAATTAGGGCTGCGGAAATTAACGATTAATTGCTCGATTAATCGTTAATTTCTTTGATCGATCAAAATTATTTTGATCGAGGACGATCCGCGGAGTGAGCTCCGCGGTCTCGCCCATAGGAAAGGCCGCGGCTTCGGCCTAGCTCCGGAGCGGCGGCCATCTTGGTCCACCCCGCGGCGGCCTAGTAGCGGCGCGCTGACGTCATCATCAGCTGCCTGCTTGTGCCGTCTACTCCGCGAGTCTGCGGACGGTTCTGCCTGGATTTTACGGCATGGGGGGAGATGTGGACATTACGGGGGAGATGTGGACATTACAGTATGGGAGCACATGTGGACATTACAGTATGGGGGCACATGTGGACATTACAGTATGGGGGCACATGTGCACATTACAGTATGGGGCACATGTGGACATTACAGTATGTGGGGCACATGTGGACATTACAGTATGTGGGGCAGATGTGGACATTACAGTATGTGGGGCAGATGTGGACATTACAGTATGTGGGGCAGATGTGGACATTACAGTATGGGGCAGATGTGGACATTACAGTATGTGGGGCAGATGTGGACATTACAGTATGTGGCAGATGTGGACATTACAGTATGGGGGGAGATGTGGAAAATTGTAAAAACTGTATGTGCGTTATAATTAATAGAAATGAGTCGATTAATCGATTTAAAAAAAAATTATCAATCGAACACGAAAATTTTAATCAGTAACAGCCCTAAAAAAAATATATATTTTTTTTTACTTACCTTTTATCATATCACATTGGGGACAAAAATTCCCTAATGTGATGATTTTTTTTTGGGTGACAGGTTCTCTTTAATGAGACATCCAGTCTCCCCTGTGCGCCACTGAATTAATGCCATATTCATCGCACTGCATTACATTCTTTCCAGGCCTTGATGGCTGGGAAAACTGTCAAGTGAAAATAAATTTGTTCCTCTTGTAGGACTTTAAAGGGAAAAGCTACTCTGTAGTGAAGAGTATGAGAGTAAGTATGGGTATAGGATGTTTATTTTTTTTTAAAAACACCGTAGTAGATAGACAAAATCTACAATGCAAGGAAAAAAATCATATGACATGTACAGGATGCAATACATTAACATGCAATACAATGATAGACAATCATGGACTCCATTGCATGCAAATACAAACGGGGAATAACCTGTCAATGGGGACCCGGAAGTGACATCACATGTCACTTCCGGGTTAACAACTAGAAGGGGAGGAGAGTGTGACCACTCTTCTCCCTCCCCCCACCCCCTGTACTAAGTAACAACAAAAGCCTGGGGAATGCCCAGGAAAAAACCAAGCCTACTTACCGACCAGCTCGCAGACAACCAATTAACCTGTCTAACCTGTCTAACAGTATGCATTAAAAACAGGGGTTTTGTCCGCACGCATTTGCAAACGAATGCGTGAGCCACAGAGCCACGTCACGGCACCCTGGAATCTGTGGTCCTACACTAAGCAGCACCCGCTATGCCGTTGTTGCAGATGGGCAAGCAGAGCCACATAGCAGGGGGGGGGGCACGTGCAGGGTGGGGCGACCTGGTGGATCAATCACAAAGTGCAGCGGGAAGCCAGCTGTGAAGCCGCAAGAAGTCACAGCTGGCCTAAAGACCGGTGAAGAAACTGGCTGGGTGAGGACAGTATTGGATCCTTGGACAGGTAAGTGTCCCTGTCATAAAAATTAGCAGCTACAGTATTTGTGGCTGCCGGCCTTTCATTTTTTGTTCCTAGGGTAAAGATCTTTTTAAAGTTGACAGGCTCTACACCGGTAGTTGTAGGAGTTGCAAAAGAAGCAGAAAGTCAAGACGGACTGGAAAACAACACAAACTAGAAATGCAGTCATGTCTGATAGAACAGGATACCAGCATAGTAAGGTGTAATAGAGAGAGCATCACATGAGGTCAAGCTTCAGAATGCAGTGCAAAATTTATTAAATGCAGTCTTTATAAAGTTAACGCTTTTGGTTATTTAGCCATATATGGTTAATCACGCCTGAGTGCTGAATTATTAAAACCTACAGTAACTTCAGGAAATAGAAAAAAAAACACACCATTTTAGTGGGGCCCAACTGCAAAGCAAGGGTTAAACACTCAAACAATAACAAATAAAAATTACCAGCTCAATTTACCAGTCAGCCTGCAACAAACTGAATTGTCCTGTCTAAGAGCCCATTCACACAGGGACGACTTTGGATCCGACTTCAAGTCGCCCCAAGTCGCCTCAAGTCGCGCTGCATGAGAAAATCAATGTAAGTGAATGGAGCCGTCTTAATGCACACTACTGCAGTCGCTCCGACTTCAGAAAAGGTTCCTGTACTACTTCAATCCGACTTCTAGGCGACTTGTAGGCAACTTGTACCCATTGATTTCAATGGAAGTCGCCTCAGAAGTCGGATCACTGTCTTAACCTCCCTGGCGGTATGATTCTTTCTGGAATTATGTACCAAAAGCTGTACAATTATTTTGCATGGAAATTTGGTGTTATGTATTATAGGCCTGCAATTCTTAGTAATTACTTACTTAAACCTGAGCAAACCAGAGTCTAGTAGACATCCCGGGTATGATGAAGTTTGAAACACAAAATCATAAATTATAATATAATAAATAACTATAAATAATTATAAAAAATAGTAATCTAATTATAATAAAAATTATTCAATAATGTAATCAAATCAAAAACACTGAAATTTGCTCAGTTGCAGAATTGTCGCTGTCATTTATTTAGTGTTTGATGACGAATTTCCCCACAAATCGCTATCGCTCAATTCTGCGAGTGATTCTATTTTATTATCGCTGTTTTCTAGCTGTCTAAAACCACTTTTGACATAAAGGGACACTTTTTGGTTGCTATGGACAATCTCCAGTTTCCAGGCAGAAAGAATAGTTTTTATTATATAAAAGTGCATGCATGACACTGGACAGACCACTAGGGACAAAGGGGATGTGTAATTATTACATACAGTACTGTAATCAGTAAGATTACAGTATACTGTATGTATACTATGTGTTTACCTTTTTGAATTTGGCGCCCAGTTCCGCTCCCATGCGCCGCTGCGGCTCGCAGGGAACGGAACTAGGAAGTCAGATGGGGTCGAAAGTGCCGACACTCGCCGGAGATCTCGCTGGCGATCACAGCAGAGGACATCATTGCTGGATCGCCAGGAGAAGGTAAGGAAACTCCGCTGCGGGCTCTGCAATGTCTACCCCGAGCGTGACTCGGGGTTACCGATCCTAGCATAAAAAAACAACCCCGAGTCACGCTCGGGATTACCGCTAGGGAGGTTAACAAAAGCAACAATACAGGAAGAGAACATACATTTCTCAGGCAAACCTCTCCCTCCCCCCTCCCTCCTACAGAGCTGATTCTTGTTTGATTGGCCACTGGAAAGCCTCCTATTCTGGAAGCAACTTGAAGTTGCCTTGTAAGTTGCCTCATGTCGCGCTGTGATTCATACTTAAATCGTGTCCAAGTTGCCTCCCAAAGTCGCGCTGGAAGTCGTGTTGCCCCTGTGTGAATGGAGTCTAACAGTTCACGTTAAATACAGGTTTAGTTTGCACACATTTGCAAATACATTAATATCTGCAGTCCTAACTCTATAAATTTTGAGAGCCTCCATAGTAGGAGCACATACAGGTGATACTTGAAAAAGTTCATTTATTTCACAATTGCAACTTAAAAGGTGAAACGAATATATGAGATAGACTCATTACATGCAAAGCAAGATAGTTCAAGCCGTGATTTGTCATAATTGTGAGGATTATGGCTTACAGCTCATGAAAACCCCAAATCCACAATCTCAGAAAATTTGAATATTGTGAAAAGGTGCAATATTCTAGGCTCAAAGTGTCCCACTCTAATCAGCTAATTAAGACATAACACCTGCAAAGGGTTCCAGAGCCTTTAAATGGTCTCTCAGTCTGGTTCAGTAGGAATCACAATCATGGGAAAGACTGCTGACCTGACAGTTGTGCGGAAAACCATCATTGACACCCTCCATAAGGAGGAAAAGCCTCAAAAGGTAATTGCAAAAGAAGTTAGATGTTTCCAAAGTGCTGTATATCAAAGCACATTAATAGAAAGTTATGTGGAAGAGAAACGTGTGGAAGAAAAAGGTGCACAAGCAGCAGGGATGACCGCAGCCTGGAGAGGATTGTCAGGGAAAGGACATTCAAAAGTGTTGGGGACTTTCACAAGGAGTGGACTGAGGCTGGTGTCAGTGCATCAAGAGCCACCACACACAGACGGATCCTGGACATGGGCTTCAAATGTCGTATTCCTCTTGTCAAGCCACTCCTGAACAACAAACAACATCAGAAGCGTCTTACCTGGGCTAAAGAAAAACAGACCTGGTCTGTAGCTCAGTGGTCCAAAGTCCTCTTTTCTGAAGAGAGAAAATTTTGCATCTCATTTGGAAACCAAGGACCCAGAGTATGGAGGAAGAATGGAGAGGCACACACTGCAAGATGCTTGAAGTCCAGTGTGAAGTTTCCACAGTCTGTGTTGATTTGGGGAGCCATGTCATCTGCTGGTGTTGGTCCACTGTGCTTCATTAAGTCCAGGGTCACCGCAGCCGTCTACCAGGAGATTTTGGAGCACTTCATGCTTCCTTCCACAGGCGAGCTCTATGTGGATGCCGACTTCATTTTCCATCAGGACTTGGCACCTGCCCACACTGCCAAAAGCACCAAAACCTGGTTCAATGACCGTGGGATTACTGTGCTTGATTTGCCAGCAAACTCGCCTGACCTGAACCTCCATAGAAAATCTATGGGGCATTGCCAAGAGAAAGATGAGAGACATGAGACCGAACAATGTAGAAGAGCTGAAGGCCGCGATTAAAGCATCCTGGTCTTCCATAACACCTCAGCAGTGCCACAGGCTGATAGCTTCCATGCCACGCTGCATTGAGGCAGTAATTTCTGCAAAAGGGGCCCAAACCAAGTACTGAGTACATATGCATGCTTCTACTTTTCAGAGGTCCGATATTGTTCTATGTACAATTCTTGTTTTATTGATTGCATGTAATATTCTAATTTTCAGAGATTGTGGATTTGAAGTTTTCATGAGCTGTAAGCCATAAACACCACAATTATGACAAATCACGGCTTGAACTATCTTGCTTTGCATGTAATGAGTCTATCTCATATATTAGTTTCACCTTTTACGTTGCATTAGTGAAATAAATGAACTTTTGCATGATATTCTAATTTTTCGAGTATCACCTGTATATAATAATGGATAGAATGAGGGCAGGTATTCCTGGAAGGAGCCCATCCCTCCTTAAAGGCACAGGGGCACACTGGACACACAGCAAGGCCAGTTATAGGTTGAGACAGTTTCCCTTTGTTTGTACCAAGGATTAAATTCTCATTATGTCTAGGGGATAGAGGAACAGGCAGTATTACTTACCCTATCCCCTGCTCTGGGCAGGTTTGGCACTGCCCTCTTCTCTTGAAGCTTCAGTCTGTAGACAGACCCTCAGCATTATCACATGCAATGCAGGGCTGTGAACCCTGCATTGTACATGGAGAGGGCAAGTGTACAATCGCTTAGAGAGGAGGCTGCAGGGGACAAGTCGCACCACTGGAAGGATGCTGCTGGAGTGTGGAATAAAAGTAAGTATTTTCCTTTATGTTTAACTCCTGCTGTGCAGGGGCCCCACTGCAAGGGTAATTTGTAATTATTTTTTTTGGACCTGAAGTTTGGCCCTAGGGCATTAGTTAAGACCCATTTAATGGACATTTATTAATTCTGTTCCATGGCAATTCAATGCTAAACATGAGCACTGATAGAGATTATGCAACAGATTTAACTGCAAGCTTAACCACTTGCTACCAGATGGACGTCCCTGGACGTCCTTGACTTTGAGCCGGGATATCTGAATAATGCCTGCAGCTACAGGCATCATTCAGATATCGTTTTTTAAAACCGGCGATTCTGTACACCGTAAGAATGATCATAGCGGCTGTTCCACCGCTTGATCGTTCTTACAGGCGGCGAGAGTGGACGCCCCCCCTCCCGCCGCCCTCCGGTGCTTCTACCGACTCACCTGTGCGATCGGTGATTCGGTGACAGGATCCGCCGGCCCCAGCTGCCTACCATAGAGATTTCCGGCAGACCAGATGGTCGCCGGAGTCTCTATGATCGTTCGGAGGCCGGGCACGATGTTATGACGTCACGCCCAGCCTCTGCATTAAAAAAAAAACGTGCCACCTCGGCTAGGAAGCTGTGATTGTTTTTTTATTTTTTGATTTCAGGCTTCCCAGCCTAGAGGTGAGATGTGGGGTCTTATTGACCCCATATCTCACTGTAAAGAGGACCTGTCATGCTTATTCCTATAACAAGGGATGTTTACCAACTCTAACCATGTCTTAATTGTGCATCTGTATAGATCTGTCTCATTTACAGTGATAAATCTGTTGAAAATGTGTAGAGTTCTGTCAAAGTTGGCTGCCCAGGTTTACAGGCACCGGTGTCCCAAATACACTGCATAGACTTTGCTAAGTATGAGACAGTGTGATTTACAGTGAGTGTTAGTATTTTGTTGCTAGATAAATGTTCATTAGCATATTATTTGCTGTTAATTCGAATAAATCCTCAGATTGTGGCAAATGACCTAATGGACAATCTTATTTTTCCTTAAAGGGCAGGGCTGGGTAGATGTCAACCTCTGGCACCAAGCTGATCCGCGGATTGCGGCCATAGGAAAGGCCGCGGCTTCGGCCTAGCTCCGGAGCGGCGGCCATCTTGGTACACCCGGCGGCAGCGGCCGAGGTGAGATGTGGGGAGATGTGTACAGGGGGGAGATGTGAACATTACAGGGGGGAGATGTGGACAGTACAGGGGGGAGATGTGGACATTACAGGGGGGAGATGTGGACATTACAGGGGGGAGATGTGGACATTACAGTGGGGGAGATGATGTGGATATTACAGTGGGGGAGATGATGTGGATATCACACGGCCCCCCTGTCCATCCCACGGTCCTCCTGTCCATCCCACGGTCCCCCTGTCCATCCCAATGTCCCCCTGTCCATCCCAATGTCCCCCTGTCCATCCCACGGTCCCCCTGTCCATCCCACGGTCCATAAACAGTCCTAAACAGCATCTTAATGTTAATGTGTATCTGTATCGCTATGCTGTGGTTTCTGTAGGCTTTGCGTGAGTGCGGGGGGGGGGTTGGCGGGGGCCTCCATGTCCATTTTGCTTGGGGCCCCCAAATTCCTTCAAACGGCCCTGTGTAGGGGATATTCCCTAGGGTGGGAGCCTCTCCTGCCCTGGCATCATCCATGTGCATTCACAGTGCATTCCTCCATGACTAGCTCACCTCTCACAATACATCCCAGGCACATACACAATACAGGCCTCGCTCACAGCGCTTTTGTTTTGTTATTTTTGTAGTGCCAAATTGAAAAAATGCTTTGTATCAGAAACATGATTCTAGTGCCTTCATTAGCCCTAATTTGCAGATAAATTCCTGCATTCCCTTCCCTTATTTCATGTATATGTTAACCACTTGACCTCCAGAAGGTTTCCCCCCCCCCCCCCCTTCTGACCAGAGCAATTGTTTGCTATTTAGCACTGCGCTATTTTAACTGGCAATTGCACGGTCATGCAACACTGTACGCAAATGAAATGTATATCATTTTTTTCACACAAACATTTATTATATAAACAAAAAAAGCAGAACATTTTGAAAAAAAAAATAAAATAAAATATCTTCTGTTATAAAACCTATCTATTCAAAAAATTAAAACATCAAATTTCTTCCAAAATTTAGGCCAAAATGTATTCTGCTACATGTCTTTGGAAAGAAAAAGAAACACAATAAGTGTATAATAATTGGTTTGTACAAAAGTTATAGCGTCTACAACCTATGGTATGAATACTGGAATTTATGCAGCTATGCAGTTATAGACGCTATACTGTAATGGTGGTGATCAACGACATATAGGAGGTTATTTACGAAAGGCAAATCCACTTTGCACTACAAGTGCAAAGTGCACTTGAAATTGCACTGAAAGTGCACTTGGAAGTGCAGTCGCTGTAGATCTGAGGGGGACAGGCAAGGAACATAAAAAACAGCATTTTAGCTTGCACATGACTGGATAATAAAATCAGCAGAGCTTCCCCTCATTTCAGATCTACCCCTCAGATTTACAGCGACTGCACTTCCAAGTGCACTTTCAGTGCAATTTCAAGTGCACTTTGCACTTGTAGTTTGCAGTTGTAGTGTAAAGTGGATTTGCCTTTCGTAAATAACCCCCATAGTGTGACAGTGATAGGGTGGCAAGCAATCTGGTGCTAACAGACACTATCTGGGAGGGTCACTAACTGACACCACCAGTGACACTAATACAGTGATCAGTGATAATATTGTACACTATATTGTACACTATACTATACTAATGACACTGGCTGGGAATGGGTTAACATCTAGGGGCAATCAGGGGGTTAACTGTGTGCCTAACAATGTGTAATGTTCCCTGCTCCGGATGAAGACTGCCATAACCAATAGAAAGATATCAAAACTTTCTGTTTTATGAGAGGCCATCAAAGTCATTCTTTAGGGTGCAAATATTCTATATTTTCACATTACGAAAAAACAAGCAGAACAGACAACGAGGGACCTAAGCTAGGGTGACCAGACATCCCCGGTTTCAGGGGACAGTCCCCGGATTGAGGACACTGTCCCCGGACCAAGTCTGTCCCCAGTTTTGTCCCCAGATTGGATTTGAACAGGGGCTGGGGCAATTTCAAAGACAGTCAGTGCAGAATAATAAAAAAAACAAAAACGGAATTACACACCTCTGCTTCGCCACTCCTACTAGCTTAGGGGGGTGTATTTTTTGATTTTTTCCATTATCTGTGCCCCTTTCAGATGATCATGTGCTGGTCGGAGCAGAGGGAATATTTCTTCAGTTTCGGGTCCATGCCCATTCCGCTCCCGCTTACATGTTCTTTTGCCTTGGGCCTTGGCTCAAGTCCTGGCCAGCCGCCTGCCTGCTTATTTTCTTTCCTTCCCTGGCGGAGTGATCTTCCCAGTAGTAGCCGGGGCCCGGAGAGTAAGACTTGACAGCCTGCAAGGCCCGCGGCGACGGGCAAAGAGTCGCTGATTGCCGCCATTACTAGTAAAAAAAAAATATGTCCCCGGATTTCATTTAAAAAATCTGGTCACCTTAACCTAAGCATAAGGAGGCATTTTTGCCTCTTGTATGCAAGAACATATGGAAGAGAATAACAGATGGTATTTAGATGTTACAGAGAATTTCTAGCAATGGGTTAACATGAGAAGAAATGTTCTATAAATTTCCAAATCAATCTTTTATGTCTTCTGCTTCAATAACATGCACTAAGCATTTTGACAGAATTTTACCTTAATAAAAAGGGGGGGGGGGGGATATAGGTTACCAGCTCACTAAGAGATGTGAAAAGCTAAAGCATTCATTAAAAAAGAGGTGTACTCTGTGCTGTCAGAGCCAAAAATTATAGCGTATGTTACCTCCATTCTAAGCAACAGTGTATGAAAAGGGGTATCCATAGTGTCTATAGAGCCATCTACATAAGCTTTAAGAGTCTTATGTACATAAAGTGTATTTATGTTCAAAATATAAGATTATATATACAAATCCACATTTTATTTTAATGATTTCTAGCCTACTCACAATAATCTGAGCGTTTGTAAACTTACTTTGTGGAGATCCTCACACATCTACTTCTTTGAATTCTGTGACAAGTATTCACTATGCCCTGAGGGTAGGCACTGCTGTGTCACACATTTCATAGAGCCTTCCTTCTGAAATACAAAAGTGATAAGAAAGGGAGTTTCAGGCAGTGTCAGTATAGGAATGACTGCCTGCAGGTAGCAGGGTACCATGGGATATGTAGTCCTTGGAAATGGAAATTAAACAGCAGAGGAGAAGAAGTAAAGCATGCAGGGAATACAGGAAGTTGTGGAAAGAGATGGCCAGCAGACATGCAGCTTACATTGAATAAAAAAAAATGTTTGTATTGTTATTATAATGCTGATGTTTTAAAATGAAAGTGTATGCTGTGACCATAGATCTCATTTAAGGCGTATTCTGCTGAAACTTTGTTTCTGTGGGCCTGTTTAAAAGGGATGTTCAAGTCCTTTTGTTCGCATTGATAATACTACTGATCATAAACAACACTTAGGCACCTATGCGAATTGAATGCGCGTTTCCCCGCATTCAATTTGCATAGCAGGAGAATGTGACTGGCTCTCCGCAGCGGGTCCGGTGCGGTGTGCCGGAAAAATACGTGCCTTTTTGGCTGCGTTTTAGGTTCGATTTCAGCCCAAAATTCGGGCTGAAATCGGACCTGAACCGGTGAACCAGCACGCATCGGACACCTGCTGTGAGCCGCATGCGGCGGCAGTGTGAACCCGGCCTTAAAGTAGAACTATAGGCAAAACTTTTTTTTTTTTTTTATTTGGATAGAAGGGAAGGTTATAACCCCTATCAGATTTTGTTTGCCATCTGTGTCCCATTGGGGAGATTTCCCTTCACTTCCTGTCCCATAGCCAAACAGGAAGGGAGAGTAAATCCCTGCAAATAAATGGAATTCCTTGGGGACCCCTACATTACCAGAACTCGTGTCCTGATTGGAAGATTTCCCCTCTATTACTTTTCTGGGAACAATCTCAAAATTTGGGGATGTATTTACTTATCTTTCAGAGATAATGGTAAACAGGTAAATAGAGAGGGTGAATCTCCTTAATGGCGGCACAGACAGCAATAAAAACTGACAAGCGTTCTAATCCCTCTCCACTCTATCCAAAATAAAAATTAAAAAAGGTTTTGCCTTTAGTTATACTTTCAAGCGGAGCTCCACCCAGACAGGAAAGTTCCACTTTAAAGTAGTAGTAGTAAAGGCATTACTTAAAAAAACGCTAACAGACAGGTTTTTTATAACAAAAAAGACCAAAGAGGTATCTTCTGTCATAAATCTCCCCCCTGCCTGTCAGAGGGTAATGTGATCTGAGTCCGCTGTGTGTGCCGCAGCTATAGGACTCCCGCACGCATGAGTGGCGTCACCTTGGCCCAGCCAATCAAGAGCCCGAAAATACAAAACCCGGAAGAAGGACAAGGTGAAGATGTAATTGCTGGGGACCGCGGAGAGTACTGACAGCACTTTGCTGGAGGGCACCATTTGTAGGTAAGTCTGTCATAATGAACTAGCATGCAGTGTATACTAGTACATTATGACTTAAACCTGCAGGGTGCCATTTATTTAAAATTTAGTTCTCAAGAGATTACTACCACTTTAAGGTCTACTCCACCGCTCCTCTTTCACATTTGCCTAGGTGATCTCAGCAGAAGTTCTCCTTCCCTCCCTCCCCCAGAGGTCCCAGAAGACTGCAGGACCATTCACGATGCACAGCGAGGCTCACGCATGTATAATAGGCATCCAGCTGTGAAGCCGCAACTGTCACAGCCAGATGCCCACATTTAAGATGCCGGCCCCCAAGGACTGAAGGTGGTCCCCAGCACCCCCTCGGGTGAGCACAGCACTGGACCCTGGTACAGGCAAGTGTCTGTTTATTAAAAGTCAGCAGCCACATTTTTTGTATCTTCCGACTTAAAATTTTCAGAAAATCGTCTGGAGCTCCTCTTTAACATTTCCTAATGAGAAACATATTGATGAAGTGCAGCAGAGCACAATATGACATTATGGCAGTTTTCAATTTTGTATAAAGAAATATTGTATCTAGGGATCTAAATACTATTATATATTGGCAGATTGTTAAATTTTCTCCTTTATTAATCCAATTAAGCCCAGGTTCACACTGGGCTGCGGTAGTGAAGCTGTGCGAGTTCAGCTGAACTCGCACGATTTCACTCCTGCCTGTCAGTCCCGATTTCAGCCGCGATTACAAAGACATCTGACACAGATGTCAATGTAAATCGTGGCCGAAATCGCAAAAAGTAGTACAGAAACGACTTTTTGAAATCGGTGCAGCGCCGCAGATGCGGCGTTGCACCGATTAGGACGGTGCCATTTCCCGCAATTTGCGGCAAATGTCGCCGATTTGACATGCGATTTGACATGTCAAATCACATGTCAAATCGCACCAGTGTGAACCAGGGCTTAAAGCCAGATAAAAAAAATAGCATTGCTTTCCATTTATTTAAATTGGACAACCAAAAGTGTGTCTGTTCCAGAACGAGAAAGGAAGCGTCTTACCCTGCAGTACTGATGCGGCAGAATAATGTAAGTGGTATGACAGTGGGGAGTTTGTACAGGAGAGGAGTGCAGAGGGTACAACATTGGACAAGGAGAGCAGAAGTGTATGACCGCAAACAGTGTGTGCAGGAAATAAGTGTGGAGGGTACAACAAAAGGCATTATGTGCAGGAGAGGATTGTGACAGTCGCCAGTATGTGTAGCAAAAGAGTGCTAAGGGTATGACAGCGGGCAGTATGTGTAGCAAAAGCAGGGCCGGCCCTACCATGGGACCCGATGGTACCCCGGTCCCAGGCGGCACTTTAAGGGGGGCGGCAAATTGCCGCCCGTCAGCCAGCGACATTCCGTGTCTCCTACTAATTTTCCTTTCCTGTGTCCCCGATTTTCCAGCCACCATGTTTAGTGTCCGGCGCCCTGTGATTGGACGAATGGGGGTCATGTGCGGCGTGGGGCTGGCCTGTCAGCGATCGCTCTAGAAGTCCCGCCTCCGCACATGACCACCATACGCCCAATCACAGTGCGCCGGGAAACACGAACATAGTGGCGGGAGACAAGCACTGGAAGTGTGAGCTGTCTTCCCCTCCGCCTGTCCCTCTGCTTTGTTACGGCGCGGTGGAGATGGGATCATGGAGGTGCAGGCGTGCAGCGTCTGACACCATGGAGCGGGCTGCGGGTGGATGGCGCTGGCGGGAAGTTGGGACGCCGAAGCAGTTCTGCACATCCAGTGCTGAGGTCCTGAGGAGAGTCCTGGTGAAGAGCAGGCAAAGGTAAGGAGTGCTCAAAGGATGGGTTCGCACCGAGCTGTGGGGTGGGGTGTGAGTAGTGCAGGAAGTAGGACTCCTACTGTAGGAGTCAGGTGGGTCTGTGTAGTAGGTCAGTGTAGGTGTAAGGTCGGTGGGTCAGTGTATGTGTCAGTCAGTGTAATAGTCAGTGTTGCTGTCAGGTCAGTGTAATGTGAGTAGTGCAGGAAGTAGGAGTGAGGTAGGTGTCAGGTAGGTCAGTGTAGGTGTCAGGTAGGTCAGTGTAGGGGTCAGGGTAATGGTCAGGTAGGTCAGTGTAATGTGAGTAGTGCAGGAAGTAGGAGTCAGGTGAATCAGTGCATGTGTCACGTAGGTGTGTCAGGGGGTCAGTGTAGGGGTCAGATAGGTCACATGTGTTCAAAAAATGTGCAGCGCTATGTGGTTAAAACCATGTGTGAAATAAATGTTAAACCTTGAAATGTGAAAAATTAATATATGAAAAATTAATTAAAAAGAAAACTAATGCAGAGTCCAAAAAGAACACAACATAGTCCGCGAAGAGTTAATTCCAAAAGCAAATCCGTGAAGGGTTAAGGGCTGTAGCCAATAAAGAGACTAGGGTCTAGTGGAGCATAATAAAATAAAAATAAACATTTCTTGATCAGTTTAGGTAGATATGTATTCTTCTACATATGTTTGGTAAAAAAAATGCAATGTGTATATTGATTAGTTTGCGCAAAAGTTATACCGTCTACAAAATAGAGGGTAGATTTATGGCATTTTTATTATTATTATTATTTTTTTACTAGTGTAGCGGGGTCTGGTGATCTGCGATTTTTAGCTAGACTGTGACATTGCGGTGGACAGATCAGACACTTTTGACACTTTTTTTGGGACCAGTGACATTTATACAGCGATCTGTGCTATAAAAATGCACTGATTACTGTGTAAATGTCACTGGCAGGAAAGGGGTTAAATGTGTTCCCTGGGAGGTGTTTCTAACTGGGGGGGAATGGGACTGACTGTAGGAGGAGAGAGATCTCTGTTCCTAATCACTAGGAAGAGCAGATCTGTCTCTCCTCCCCTGTCAGAATAGGGATCTGTCTGTTTACATTAACAGATCCCCGTTCTGGCTCTCTGAAGCGATTGCGGCCACCAGCCACGCACAGGTCCTTTTTATACTCCTTTACATGTATAGAGCCATGACAGGTCCACTTTAGTTATCATGATATAAAATAATGAATGTGGGGTATTTGGTGGGCGTGATTTTTTTTGGGGGGGGCAGCATTTAATTCTTGGTACCAGGCAGCACAATGTCTTGGGCCGGCACTGAGCAAAAGAGTGCTAAGGGTATGACAGCGGGCAGTATGTGTAAGAAAGGAGTGTTAAGGGTATGACAGTGGGCAGTATGTGTAGGAAAGGAGTGCTAAGGGTATGACAGCGGGCAGTATGTGTAGGAAAGGAGTGCTAAGGGTATGACAGTTGGCAGTATGTGTAGGAAAGGAGTGCTAAGGGTATGACAGCGGGCAGTATGTGTAGGAAAATAGTGCTAAGGGTATGACAGCGGGCAGTATGTGTAGGAAAGGAGTGCTAAGGGTATGACAGCGGGCAGTATGTGTAAGGAAAGGAGTGCTAAGGGTATGACAGCGGGCAGTATGTGTAGGAAAGGAGTGCTAAGGGTATGACAGTTGGCAGTATGTGTAGGAAAGGAGTGCTAAGGGAATGACAGCGGGCAGTATGTGTAGGAAAAGAGTGCTAAGGGTATGACAGTTGGCAGTATGTGTAGGAAAGGAGTGCTAAGGGTATGACAGTGGGCAGTATGTGTAGGAAAGGAGTGCTAAGGGTATGACAGCGGGCAGTATGTGTAGGAAAGGAGTGCTAAGGGTATGACAGTTGGCAGTATGTGTAGGAAAGGAATGCTAAGGGTATGACAGCGGGCAGTATGTGTAGGAAAGGAATGCTAAGGGTATGACAGCGGGCAGTATGTGTAGGAAAAGAGTGCTAAGGGTATGACAGTTGGCAGTATGTGTAGGAAAGGAGTGCTAAGGGTATGACAGCGAGCAGTATGTGTAGGAAAATAGTGCTAAGGGTATGACAGTGGGCAGTATGTGTAGGAAAGGAGTGCTAAGGGTATGACAGTGGGCAGTATGTGTAGGAAAGGAGTGCTAAGGGTATGACAGCGGGCAGTATGTGTAGGAAAAGAGAGGATTGTGACAGTTGCCAGTATGTCTAGCAAAAGAGTGCTAAGGGTATGACAGCGGGCAGTATGTGTAGCAAAAGAGTGCTATGGGTATGACAGCGTGCAGTATGTGTAGGAAAGGAGTGCTAAGGGTATGACAGTTGGCAGTATGTGTAGGAAAGGAGTGCTAAGGGTATGACAGTGGGCAGTATGTGTAGGAAAGGAGTTCCAAGGGTATGACAGCGGGCAGTATGTGTAGGAAAGGAGTGCTAAGGGTATGATAGTGGGCAGTATGTGTAGGAAAGGCGTGCTGGGTGTATGACAGCGGGCAGTATGTGTAGGAAAGGAGTGCTAAGGGTATGACAGTGGGCAGTATGTGTAGGAAAGGAGTGCTAAGGGTATGACAGCGGGCAGTATGTGTAGGAAAGGAGTGCTAAGGGTATGACAGCGGGCAGTATGTGTAGGAAAGGAGTGCTAAGGGTATGACAGCGGGCAGTATGTGTAGGAAAGGAGTGCTAAGGGTATGACAGCGGGCAGTATGTGTAAGGAAAGGAGTGCTAAGGGTATGACAGCGGGCAGTATGTGTAGGAAAGGAGTGCTAAGGGTATGACAGTTGGCAGTATGTGTAGGAAAGGAGTGCTAAGGGAATGACAGCGGGCAGTATGTGTAGGAAAAGAGTGCTAAGGGTATGACAGTTGGCAGTATGTGTAGGAAAGGAGTGCTAAGGGTATGACAGTGGGCAGTATGTGTAGGAAAGGAGTGCTAAGGGTATGACAGCGGGCAGTATGTGTAGGAAAGGAGTGCTAAGGGTATGACAGTTGGCAGTATGTGTAGGAAAGGAATGCTAAGGGTATGACAGTTGGCAGTATGTGTAGGAAAGGAATGCTAAGGGTATGACAGCGGGCAGTATGTGTAGGAAAAGAGTGCTAAGGGTATGACAGTTGGCAGTATGTGTAGGAAAGGAGTGCTAAGGGTATGACAGCGAGCAGTATGTGTAGGAAAATAGTGCTAAGGGTATGACAGTGGGCAGTATGTGTAGGAAAGGAGTGCTAAGGGTATGACAGTGGGCAGTATGTGTAGGAAAGGAGTGCTAAGGGTATGACAGCGGGCAGTATGTGTAGGAAAAGAGAGGATTGTGACAGTTGCCAGTATGTCTAGCAAAAGAGTGCTAAGGGTATGACAGCGGGCAGTATGTGTAGCAAAAGAGTGCTATGGGTATGACCAGCGCCGGCCCAAGACATGGTGCTGCCTGGGACCAAGAATGAAATGCTGCCCCCCCCCAAAAAAAAAACACGCCCACCAAAACGCCCCCACATTCATTATTTTATATCATGATAAGTAAAATTTTATTTATCAGAAAAGCAGAGTTACATGCAACAGCACCATATGCAAAATTACATGACATACCATTACGTTCAAATCCAAACCACAAACTCCAGTGTTATTTTGTGTTTATCTCATGTTAATTGGTTACAACTATATTGTTGTGTATACACTATTGAGGTCCCTAACAGCCAATTGGGGTCCTCAATCACATTATTGCCCATTTGTGCCAGAGGGGATTGAGCCAAATTCTGGGGGTTGACAGGCAGAGTGCAGGCCCAAAACTAAACTAGCAGCTCCTACGGGGGCAGTGCTACAGTTAGATGACAGGCTAGTAAATTTTTGTCAAATGACAGTAATGACAAGCTCTTACCTGCTAACACAGTAACAAACACTGGAGTCGAAGACAGGCAGCAGGGTGCAGACAGACGATCCCGCCACAAATATACAGGAGATGGTCAGAGACTGTGTGCAGACAATGATACAGGAGATGGTCAGAGACTGTGTGCAGACAATGATACAGGAGATGGTCAGAGACTGTGTGCAGACAATGATACAGGAGATGGTCAGAGACTGTGTGCAGACAATGATACAGGAGATGGTCAGAGACTGTGTGCAGACAATGATACAGGAGATGGTCAGAGACTGTGTGCAGACAATGATACAGGAGATGGTCAGAGACTGTGTGCAGACAATGATACAGGAGATGGTCAGAGACTGTGTGCAGACAATGATACAGGAGATGGTCAGAGACTGTGTGCAGACAATGATACAGGAGATGGTCAGAGACTGTGTGCAGACAATGATACAGGAGATGGTCAGAGACTGTGTGCAGACAATGATACAGGAGATGGTCAGAGACAACACGGTAAACACTGGAGCCACAGAAAGACAGCAGGGTGCAGACAGGCGATCCTGCCACACACAGTAAGACTCTGCCACGCCAGTCGGCTCCCGCATCATTGGGTTTGATTGACAGCAGCAAGGCCAATGGCTGCGCTGCTATCAATCTATCCAATCAGGACCCGAGACACCGGCTGTGGAGCTGGTGTGCTCGTCCCCGTCGTGGGAAAAACCAGGCTCAGGTAAGTAAAAGGGAGGCTGCTGCATCACAGGAGGTTTTTTACCTTAATGCATAGAATGCATTAAGGTAAGAAACCTTGAGACCCCTTTCACACGCCCATAGCGTTGGCGGTAAAATATCGGCAAAACACCGCTATTTTACCGTCGGATTTGTGGCACATTTCACCCACTAGCGGGGCGCTTTTAACCCCCGCTAATGGCCGAGAAAGGGTTAAAATCGCCCGCAAGGAGTGGAGGAGTGGTGTATACAGCGCTCCTAAAGTGACCCAAAGATGCTGCTTGCAGGACTTTTTTTTAACATCCTGCAAGCGCAGCGCCCCAGTGTGAAAGCTTTTTAGCGCTAAAATGCCTATAATGCACCTCAGTGTTTTCATGCAGTTTTGTTAGACCCCTTTCACACTGGAGGCATTTTTCAGGCGCTTTTGGGCTTAAAATAGCGCCTGTAAAGCGCCTCCCCTGGAGTCCCAGTGTGAAAGCCTAAGTGCTTTCACACTGGGATGATGCGCTGGCAGGATGTTAAAAAAAAGTCCTGCAGGCTGCATCTATAGGGCGGTGGAGGAACGGTGTATACGCCCCACTAGAGGTCGAATAGCGCCGCTAAAACGACGGTAAAGCGCCGCTAAAACTAGCAGTGTTTTACCATCAATGCCCACCTGCCCCCGTGTGAAAGCAGCCTTAATGTTTTTTTTAAATTGTGTTTTTTGTGCTGTACATACAGGGCAGGCAATGGCATCCTGAGAAGAACATGTGCCATATGTCACCTCTACTGACAATGATCTATCCTGCACAGAGAGGGAGTTGAAACACAGCAGTAACCTTTTTTATGCCTGTTCCCATTAAAATTCATGACATGACCATTGCATCTTGATTAGAAACCAAGAAAACAATACAAATCATTTTATAGTTTGCATTTTTTTAACCACTTGCTTACTGGGCACATAACCCCCTTCCTGCCCAGGCAAAATTTCAGCTTTCAGCACTGTCACGCTTTGAAAAACAATTGCGCGGTCGTGCCACGTAGCTCCCAAACAAAATTGACGTCCTTTTTTCCCCCACAAATAGAGCTTTCTTTTGGTGGTATTTGATCATTTCTGCGGTTTTTATTTTTTGCCCTATAAACAAAAAAAGAGCGTCAATTTTGAAAAAAACACAATATTTTTTACTTTTTGCTATAATAAATATCCCAATTTTTTTTTTTAAATATATATTTTTTTTCTCAGTTTAGGCCGATACGTATTTTTCTACATATTTTAGGTAAAAAAATATAAAAATAAGCGTATAATGATTGCTTTGCGCAAAAGTTATAGCACCTACAAAATAGGGGATGGAATTATGACATTTTTTTTATTACTTTTTTTTTTCCTAGTAATGGTGGCGATCTGCGATTTTTATTGTGACTGCGACATTATGGCGGACACATCGGACACTTTTGACACATTTTTGGGACCATTCACATTTATACAGCGAACAGTGCTATAAATATGCACTGATTACTGTATAAATGTGACTGGCAGGGAAGGGGTTAACACTAGGGGGCGAGGAAGGGGTTAAATGTGTTCCCTATTAGTGATTCTTACTGTGCGGGGAGGTGACTGACTGGGGGAGGAGACCGATGGTTGTCCCTATGTACAAGGGACACACCATCGGTCTCCTCTCCCTGACAGGACGTGGATCTGTGTGTGTTTTTACACACACAGATACACGTCCTTGGCTCTGTGACAGCTAATCGCGGGTACCTGGCGGACATCGCGACCGCCAGGCACGCGCATCGGCACCCGAGTGACACGGCGGGCACAGCTTTTCCCCGATGCGCGCCCACAGCGGCGCGCATCGCGGAAGTAAACAGGAGGACGTCCATGGACGCCCTCCCGGCAATTGAGCCCCGCGCCCGCGCTGTAGACGTCTTTTGTCTATAGCGCGGGCGCAAAGTGTTTAAAAGAATAAAGTTTTGCTTTAAATTACAGGGAAAACATGGGTACAATACACATTAAAAATCCCACATAACTCACCCTTTTTATCAGAGGCAGAGAGGCAGCCCAGGCTCAACTCACAAGGTCACTGTCCAGGGCACAGCCACAGCAGAATTCCTCCTACACTGAATCCCATTCCCAACCCTGTGGTGGATGAGGTGTGTGGGCGGAGCAATCTTGATTGGCGCGGAGGCTGAGCGCTGTGAATGCTGGGGCGGCCGCGGCCTCCTGACGTCACCGGTTGCTAGGCAACGGTCGGGACTCGGCAGACACAGTGCAGGAGAAAGCAGCATTAGCAGCTGCACCGCACAGGCATAGCGCACCGCGGCGCCGACCAGCATCCGCTCCGCTCCGCTTCGCTCTGCTCTCTGCCCTGACTGAATGTCACACACTGACTGCCGCCCCCTCCTAAATGCCGCCTGGTACCACGGTCCCATTGGGTCCCATGGTAGGGCCGGCCCTGGGTATGACAGCGTGCAGTATGTGTAGGAAAGGAGTGCTAAGGGTATGACAGTTGGCAGTATGTGTAGGAAAGGAGTGCTAAGGGTATGACAGTGGGCAGTATGTGTAGGAAAGGAGTGCCAAGGGTATGACAGCGGGCAGTATGTGTAGGAAAGGAGTGCTAAGGGTATGATAGTGGGCAGTATGTGTAGGAAAGGCGTGCTGGGTGTATGACAGCGGGCAGTATGTGTAGGAAAGGAGTGCTAAGGGTATGACAGTGGGCAGTATGTGTAGGAAAGGAGTGCTAAGGGTATGACAGCGGGCAGTATGTGTAGGAAAGGAGTGCTAAGGGTATGACAACGGGCAGTATGTGTAGGAAAGGAGTGCTAAGGGTATGACAGCGGGCAGTATGTGTAGGAAAGGAGTGCTAAGGGTATGTCAGTGGGCAGTATGTGTAGGAGAGTAAAGCAGAGGATATGCCAGGAGGCATTATTTGCAGAAAAGGAATACAGGGCAATATGTGTAAGAGAAGCGTGCAGACGGTATAACAGCAGGCAGTAGCTGATTTATTTTTTTCCATTTTTTTTCCCATTGGGTAAATTTCCCTTCACTTCCTATCCCCAAACCAGAATTGAGGGAATCCCTTGTTGTCACAAGGACCACCAGAACTAGTGTCACTATTGGAAGATCTCCTCTCTATTCCTGTTCTGGTGACAACCCAACATTTGGGATTTTCTTTCACTTTGCTCTGTGATAACGATAACCCTGACAAATAGAGAGGGGCAAGCTCTCAAACAGGGGAACGGACAGCAAAAAAAACTGACATGTGGTCTGACCCCCCCCCCCCCCCCCTCACTCTAAAAGTCCTGCCTTTATTTATACTTTAAAGGAAATCAGCCATGAGAAATTATTGAAGGTTTTTTGAGAAAAAGGTTACTGTTACTATTTTAGATTCACCAGGGAATTCAGGCAAATTAAATGAATTCCCCCCCCCCCCCCCCCGCGCATTCAAGGAAAACAGGTTTGTTGGATTGTTCTGTAGGCACCTCCCGATAATTCGGAGCATGTGACTCATGTGATTTTTTCCGCTAATGGCTGTGTCTTGAAACATAAGCTAGTTACTCCCAGTCACCTATAGTTCATATGACCCAGTAGACGTGCCATATTATTCATGACTACATCATTTTCCAATAAGTTTTTTTTTTTTAAGGCAGTTTATTAAACAAATGAGCGTGCTTTAACAAATGCATGCATGTTACACATTATACCCATATTTAGGATGTAACGTGTACCATGCTCCAGCTCTGCTCCTCCATGACAGCGGGTGGTGGTTACTCTCCCCACACCTGCTGTCATTTTTCAAAAATGCTGCAGCTGTGCTGGGCTCTGCCCACACAGGCAGGTGTAATGTCAGGCTCCTGCAGACACTGCCTCAAGCTTGCCTGCGTGTACCTCTATATGGACAGAAAGTTCCAAAGCTGGAGGAAGTGTCAGTGAACTATGAGGGTGGTCATCAGCACCATCGCAGGTCGTTGAGAAGTACAAGCCGTCTGCTACGGTGGAAGACGTGACTTGTAGTTCATTCATTCATAGATCGCTGTAAATGAATGACGAGGCTGGGTGGGTGGATCTCTGTACAGCCACGTCGTTTTTGAAAAGTAAGAGCAGGTGCGGGTAGAGGAACCCCCACCCGCTGTCACAGGGAGGGGGATCAGGGGGTGCGGAGGTGAGGCAGACCTGGAGCATGTTACATGTTAAATATGGGTGTAATGTGTAAAATGCTCCAAAAGGTGAACCTAAGGGTCTAAAGGTAAAATAAAAACTGCAGTGACCGCACTAATATAGAATAGCAATTTACTTTAATTAAAGTGGTTCTAAAACCTTAATTTTTTTTACCTTAATGCATTCACAGCATTAAGATAAAAAATGTTTAGGTGACAGTATTGCCCCCTCATCTCCCCCTTATACTTACCCGAGCCCTCACTTGATCCAGAGCTGTGCCTGTCTGTAGCGGCTCTCCCCGCTCTCACAGGTATTGCTGAGGCTGCTGCCAATCAAATCCTGTGACGAGGGAGTAGGGGCGGATCCGAACCGTGCTGTCTGTATCTATGGACGCAGGCAGCGCGGCTAAGGATCGGCCGGCAGGTGTGCCACCGTAGGAAGCAGCTTCCTACGGTGGCACAATGAGAAGAGGAGCCAGGAGTCTTGGCGGAGAACCAGAGAAGAGGAGGATCAGGGCCAATCTGTGCAATTTCATTGCACAGAACAGGTAAGTAAATCATTTTTGTTATTAAAAAAACAATTACTATCACTTTAAGCTCAAATCACTAGGCAAATGCACTTTTCCCCTTCAAGTCCAGGGACGCTCTTGAAACATGTCTGGAATGCTCAGCAGGGCCTGCACTCTATGCAGGGTCTAAATGCCAGGAGGAGGCGAAATTCCTCCAACTTCCTAGGTCAAAGTTTTACTGTTTTTCCAAGGCGATGCGTTTCAGCAAGGGATTCCCTTTCTCAAGTCTGGTTTGCAGCATGATCTTTGGTTAATTTTAGGCTGTCTGGTGGCTCGGGTGTTAGTATATGTAATTCTTCTAAACAAATAAGAGGTTTGTATTCATAATCATACAGTCATAAAATGTATATATTAATAGCAACTCGATCTTAAAACCACATGATTAGAGCATCCATATACTACAGGCAATGGATTCAACATATATGGGAAAACTGTATATCATTTCAATCATAAAATATACATTTTATATAAAAATAGAAATATTAAAGGGTTAGTTTACCTGTACAGAAAAAAAATGTAAAAGGTGAACTAACATCAGACACCCTTCCACTCCGTGGTCTTCTCTGTACTTACCTCTGAGGTTGCCCAGCTGTCAGCACCCCCACTGCTGCTACAGCGGTCTGGGGATTTGAAATCCCCGCTCTTCTCCATCAGCACTTCCAGGACGGACCAGATGGATTCTGATTGGTCAGCTCCGTCACATTAAAGCATGCCTTATGTTAGAACACAAACAGAAATTTCTGACCCTAGAATGAGATGTGCTCTACTATAGGCTGTGCGTACAGGGCAACAAATGACACCATGAAACTACATGATCAATGTACATCTAATGCAGTTGAAAAACACAAGGTGTAGGTACAGGTATGAAGGTTTATAAGTGGAATTCCAGGCTCTAACTAAACTTAAACCAGCTCCCACCTCCCTCCTAACTCTTTTTCTAACTACCCTGTTGAAGGAAGAAGCTTATACTTTTCTCAGGGCCCTCTGATCCGGTCACGTGATAGGCTAGCGGCTTCTGGGGAGAGGAGGGACAGCCAGCAATAGATGCCCCGTTTTAAGCTTATGGGTAATGTCATCACCCAGACATTCCATGTGTTGTTGGTGCTCTCTCCTCTCCCCTGAAGCCGGCTGATCAAGTGACGGGACCAAAGCCCTCTGAGAATAGGTAAGTATAAGCATCTTCCTTCTACAGGGTAGTTGGTATACGGGTTACAAGGGGGGTGGGAGCAGTTTTATGCTTAGTTAGAGCCTGGAATTCCACTCTAATGAAAACAAATATAACTCATTTAAAGCGGTTGTATACCCGCTGCTACTTTTTTTTTTCATACCTGAAAGGCAAAAGGCATAATGAGCTAGTATGCGCCGCATACTAGCTCATTATGAAATACTTACCTTAGAACGAGGCGTCAGGAACTTACCTGGTCCACGCCGAGGGAGATGTCATCTTGCCTCGGCATGTCTTCCGGGTATCGCTGCTCCAGCGCTGTGAGTGGCTGGAGCGGCAATGTTGTCACTCCCGCGCGTCGGCAAGGTCCGGCGGCTGCCGGGCTTTAGCCGAGAATCCCCGCTGCGCATGCGCCGCTGCATTCAGCGGCTCATTGCGAGGGGAATATCTCCTAAACCTGTACCTGTACGATATTCTTTTTACCTACAGGTAAGCCTTATTATAGGCTTACCTGTAGGTAAAAGTTCAAATATAGGGTATACAACCGCTTTAATGTTAGTTAATGATCAATAGGTGGCAGCAGCTCACCTGATTTATCCTAATTTACTCACATCATTTTCGAATTTCAAGCAGAATAATATAAATACAAATACATGTGTAGCGGGGTCTTCAAAGTTAGTGGGATACACCTGGGGGTAGAGAGACCCAGGTGTGTAATTATGTCAGGGATTAGACCCCTTTTTTTATTCGTGGAGGATTGGGTGGTGTAATATTCTCTTTGACCAGTGGGTGTCAGTGTACCTGCTGGCTCGAGGTAGAATCGCTATCACAGTGTTACCCTTTTTTTTGGTTCCTTCCTGGCGATGGTACGGCTGGGGCGGGGAACCCGCCGTGGTGTCGATGGGAGGATATAAAAGGGGGAGACGCCCGCGCCACGAGGTCGTCGTCGCCTGTCTGTTGTTCTTGTGGGAGGGGGTCACCCCTTCACGCACCCAGGCACCTTAGGCCTGGGTGCGGGCGGTTCAAGGTTCCGGCCTAGGCGCCCAAGGCCTGGTCGGAAACGAAGATGGAGTCCATCCCGGGCACCTTCAGCCTGGGGTGAGGTACTATTAAGGAGGCCTGGGACCCGGTGACTCCGACTGGGTCCCGCAAGGGTGAAGTTGCTCCAGGGCGCCCCTTGCGAGGGGACCCGCATCTGAGGTGAGGAGGCTGGGGGGGGGTCACCCGTCCGAAGACCCGGTGTAGCGTCAACCCGGTGACGGATGGGCCTTCAGTAACTCCCTTGGAGGACATCTTCCCCTGATATGGGCTTCAGCGCAGCGGAGGAGCTTCCATTAAGACTCCTGTAACCCCTGGTCATAGCACAGGGAGTGTAGGGACTAGGAACCTGTACAGTGCCTCGACCTGCTTCCCCATCGTATCATGCCATTGCATTTGACTGTATGTGGAGATACGCAATAAACCTGAGTTTGGACTTTGATGGGTGTATGGACTCTGTTGATGGGAACAAAGGGAGATTCCGGCACGGAAGGACTGACCCTCATAACCAGCACACATTTGGCCCGAGGAAAAGATTGATATTGGCCTTCACCTCACCCACATGCATGGGGAGGACATGGGCCGTAGCGCACCTCACTCTGTCGCTCGACATACCCCTAGCTAAAGAGGTCGGGGTGAGGAGGCCGCTACACGTGGGGGCTCGTCCGGGATACGAACGTGTGTTAACCCTGAGGTTTGGAACGGCTGTGTTTGAACTTTGCTGCCCGGAGGAGGTCCGAGCAGGTCGGCCATGTGATTGGCCAAAGTGCATCCCTGTGCTCGAAGTCGTGGAAATTTCCCTGAAAAACTGGGAGAGGCCCATGCAGAAAGAGCGGGAAGAGGGAGGAGTCCAGCCGTGTGACGAACTACATGTGGGGACTTTTGCTGCACTGCGCCACGAGGCACCCCATGACTACGCAATTCGTGGGAGGAGACTGAAGGAAGCCCGCGAAAACGTGCAAGTCGTGGGAGGAGTCTGGCCACGTGTGGAGATGCACGTGGAGACTCCGGCGCGAGGTCAGCGTGTGATGGAGCAGCAAGTGGTTGGAGTGAACTCAGGCTCCCCGTGGATGCCGGTACCTTATCCTTTCAAGATGACTGCATTTGCTGCATCCATTACAGACACGGGGATAAGGCTCAGGCCCCGAGGACGGTTGGCTTTGTATTCATGCAGAGACACAGAGGCCCTCGGTGTGATCTGTCCCGGATGCTCGGGACTGGTGGTCCAACTAAAGCCATTCGGGCGATGCGAAGCATGCAAGGAGTTTCTTTTTGAGGTTGAACCACACACGGAAAGGCCCCGGGCCCTACGCCTCAACTGCATCACAGGAACCGCCACTCCGGAGGGAGAGATCAAAGCCTTTGCGGAGTTTCCCGTGCGCGCTGACCAGGGCGAAGTGACTGCCCAACCAGAGACTGAGAGAGAAAAATCCGAGGACACTGCTTCGGTCACTACAGACTCCCTGCTCCCACCTCCGAAGAGGAAAGTCGGTCTGGTACAGGCATCTTATGGCCGTGGTCGAGCTTCACCCCGCCGCTTGCCTGGCCTGGATGGCGCCGGTAGAGAAGAGAGTCCCGGACATCCCAGTTCTTCAGAAGGTCCAGGTGAGCCAGGGGCTGGGACTGTGGTGTTGGTTGGAGGTGTCGGGGGTCCCCAGTCGGTGGAGCCCGCAGGGGAGGGTAGCCTTCCGTCTACTAGAGACTACCTTCCCGCTGAGATGTATGACACCTCCGACTTAGAGTCATTGTCAGACTGTGGGGATGAGGGAGAGATAGACGAACTGTTTCACCGGAAGGGCTGGGACAGACGCCCACTACCTATGCTGAGTAAACCGCAGGATTCTCCCATGTCCATAGAAGACAGTACGCTCCGGGTGAAGGCCCCGGAGTTCCCGAGGAAATCTAGTCCTCCGACCAACTTTCCGCATTCAACTACATCACCCGCTCTGATGGTGGGGATGCAGCGTGCTTCATTGCGGGCACCAAAGACAAAGAAACCCGAGATGGTAAAGGTACCTCGGCACCCGGAGGCCATCGTACAGCCAGGAGAAGGTGAGCGAGATGTGATGCCGCCTCTAGCCAGGTTGCAGAGACTTTTCTCCCAGAGAGTCGCCCGTGAATATGGGTGGGAGTACCCCTACTTGCCTCGGGACCTATTGTATGAAGTCGAGGTCCTGCGACCAAGGTGGTATGATGAGTTTGTATGGGAAAAGCTTAAAGTACCCCATGCCAGGCGATACCTGTCATGTTCGCCGCCTGTGTCTAAAAAGTTCAAGGACTGCAGAGCTGATTGGAGACTTGGGCGCCATATTCATGCCGATAAGGTGCTCATCTGCAGGAAAGATGGAGAGGATGTTGAGTATTCGGTGGAAGTGTTTGACGGGCACCTGAAGCCCCTGTTTCTGCCGGATCCAAGGTTCTATTTATAGGAAAAGTGAGCTCCTATCTTGTTGCTATTGAAACTTTCTGGAAGAGACATTCCCAGACGCCTAGAACTGTGCCCTACTTTTGTTTTGATTTGGGCTTTTCTTTTACTCACTGGAGATTTGGGAGCTGTTGTTTTTTTTTCTCCCTTTTCTTCATGTGCCAAAGGCAGAGACTTTTGGGGTAGAGTTAGAGTAGGAAAGCAGGAAGAATGAAGATCTAACCAAGTGTCATTACCGCAGCGCTGTCACCAGGTGGCAGTGTTGTGCAACGGTTGTTTGAAAATGTTACACATGCATTACTTACTTATTGGAGTGAGTGGGTCTCTCGGCTGACGGACCCACTCATGCCAAGTTAACACAGAGTGTTAGGATGTTGTTTTTTGTTGTTTCCCTTCTGCAGGAGATTCGTCGGTCAAGACTACTGAGTATGGGGTGGTTCTTAGACAGTGACGGGAGGGATTGTATATGTGTACATGACAGATGTTTTATACAAAAGTTTTAATGTTTTATAGTTCCCTTTTCTGTTGAGCAGGTCTTGGCACATACAGTATCCAAAATTTGAGGGATAGCCTCTGGGGCCCACTTCATGTCACCACTCCTTGGGAGACATGGGTGTGCACCTGACGCTGGGGACCAGCGTCAAATCACCAGGGGGAGTGTGTAGCGGGGTCTTCAAAGTTAGTGGGATACACCTGGGGGTAGAGAGACCCAGGTGTGTAATTATGTCAGGGATTAGACCCCTTTTTTTATTCGTGGAGGATTGGGTGGTGTAATATTCTCTTTGACCAGTGGGTGTCAGTGTACCTGCTGGCTCGAGGTAGAATCGCTATCACAGTGTTACCCTTTTTTTTGGTTCCTTCCTGGCGATGGTACGGCTGGGGCGGGGAACCCGCCGTGGTGTCGATGGGAGGATATAAAAGGGGGAGACGCCCGCGCCACGAGGTCGTCGTCGCCTGTCTGTTGTTCTTGTGGGAGGGGGTCACCCCTTCACGCACCCAGGCACCTTAGGCCTGGGTGCGGGCGGTTCAAGGTTCCGGCCTAGGCGCCCAAGGCCTGGTCGGAACGAAGATGGAGTCCATCCCGGGCACCTTCAGCCTGGGGTGAGGTACTATTAAGGAGGCCTGGGACCCGGTGACTCCGACTGGGTTCCGCAAGGGTGAAGTTGCTCCAGGGCGCCCCTTGCGAGGGGACCCGCATCTGAGGTGAGGAGGCTGGGGGGGGTCACCCGTCCGAAGACCCGGTGTAGCGTCAACCCGGTGACGGATGGGCCTTCAGTAACTCCCTTGGAGGACATCTTCCCCTGATATGGGCTTCAGCGCAGCGGAGGAGCTTCCATTAAGACTCCTGTAACCCCTGGTCATAGCACAGGGAGTGTAGGGACTAGGAACCTGTACAGTGCCTCGACCTGCTTCCCCATCGTATCATGCCGTTGCATTTGACTGTATGTGGAGATACGCAATAAACCTGAGTTTGGACTTTGATGGGTGTATGGACTCTGTTGATGGGAACAAAGGGAGATTCCGGCACGGAAGGACTGACCCTCATAACCAGCACACATTTGGCCCGAGGAAAAGATTGATATTGGCCTTCACCTCACCCACATGCATGGGGAGGACATGGGCCGTAGCGCACCTCACTCTGTCGCTCGACATACCCCTAGCTAAAGAGGTCGGGGTGAGGAGGCCGCTACACATATATATATATATATATATATATATATATATACAAAGTATATTTTGTTGCCAGCATTTTTTCCTTTTAGTACGGCTCTCCCTGTCAGCGCGAACCGAGGAAAGCCGTTTGCTGGCACTTCCTGGTTCATGCGATGATCAGCTGTGATTGGTCACAGCTGATCACGTGTTAAGGAGACTCTGTCAGAGGCTCATTATTCGATCAGGGATGCAGTGTGTCAGACTGACACACAGCACCAGCGATTGCCGCGCTGCGTGCCCCCGCGAGCGCGCGCCAGAATTTTATCCTGCTGAACGTCATATGACGCCAAATCAGGATAACAGAACCACTTCTGGGACAGCAATCTGCTATAGGCCGGGCGGCTCACAATAGTGTGAGCCTAGCCTAATGGTGTGTATTATAACTGTTTATTACAACTACAGATGCTAGTCCCATGTCTTGCCTCCAGGGCTTTTTTTTCTCAGACAATAGGTGCAGGAACTCCCCCTTTCTGCGTCACCCCTCTTCCTTGCCCCTACCCACCTCGGAGCACCGTCCCTTGGTTCCATCCCATACCCACCTCCCAGTACTGCCCCTTTTAGACAATACAGAACCAAGTATCATTTTGTGGTGCTAAGAAATGTGTATGGAATTTGGGAATGATATCAAGAAAATCAGTAAAATAGATCCCCTGCAGCCAGCAACAATAGATCCCTCTAACAACAATGGACCACCCACAAAAAACAAGACTCCGCACAACAACAAAACTCCGCACAACCGCCATTAATAGACTCTCCTGGAGCCATCAACAATAGACCCCTCCCCCAACAGTAGATCTCTTTCAGCAACAACTGACCCCCCAGCAACATAAGACCCCCCCCAGCAACAATAGGTCCCCCACCCGCAACAATAGACCCCCCTGCAAAAATAGATCCCCCAGCAGTGAGCATCAATACCCTGCAGCACACCCCAGCACCCCTTGTCATTACATACAGTCAGTCCAGGAGGTGCCGGAACTGCGTTCCCGCTGAAAAAAAGCCCTGCTTATCTCCATTACATATCCAAAATATATAAAGGGTCATTTATTTTTAGCCTGTGGGCAGAGCCATGCAGATTTGTGCCCCTGGGCCAACTCATACATGTGTAAAATGTCATGTTCTGGGATTGTTTTGTCCATAGCTTCTGCCTTCTAGTGGGTTTGTATTGTCATCTGTCACTTTCATATGCAACCATAGAGATCTGTGCTAATATTTTAGGATTGGAATAAAATGTGTATGCTTTTATTATAAGCATAAAAATGATCAACTTTTTATAATTATCTAGTACAGCGAGTAAAATAAAAAATGTTATAATTTGATCAGTCAGTACGTGCATAATATTCTGATGAATTGATTTATGGTAGGAGATCATCTGAGGACAGAAACACCCTCAGTATTTTTTATGCAGTACAGCGAGGAGTATATCATAGGCATGTGAGCCCCATGAATTGTAACAATGAAAATAATGTTTGGAAGTCACATATCCTTCCAGGAAAATCATCCTACATACAATGCCTTCCTTTCAGACCCTGCACCCATCTGGCACAGACATCTGGCATACTTACCTTTAGTATAATCATTCATGTTCTAGCAGCATTTAGATGGAACCAGTTCCTATTAGCTCTATGAAGCAGTGTACAAGCCCCAAAGCTTTACATGTAAATATTTCTGGGTTTATTTATTGCTGTTTATAATTCTAAAGCCTCGTACACACGGTCGGACTTCCATCTGACTTTTCTGTGGATTTTTGTCCGAATGGACACCTATGGCATACACACCACAGGACTTTTCTGCAAACTTTCCCAAAACTTTTTCCAACATCACGTGGTTTTTCTGCTCTTTTCTGCTCTTTACCGCCACCCCAAAAGTCCGATGGTTTTCTGTACACACGGTCGGACTTTGCTCCATCAGACTTTTGTTGGCCAAAAGTTTGTCCGTTTGCAGACCGAACTTTTGTCCGATGAAAACCAAAAAAGTTTGTCCGATGGAGCGTACACACGGTCGGATTTTTTGTCAAATTTGCTCAAAATGAAGTTTGTTGGCAAAAAGTCAGAATTCTGTTGTCTTCACAACTGATATACAATTCTCTGGCTCCATCCAGTGGTGACAGAAAAGAGGTGCATGACTGATTGCAGTTACTGCTAGCCTGGCATGTGGATGGAGATAGTCTGCTAGCAGCTGGTGCCTCCAATACACACATTCCGCAGGCTCTAGATAGAAAGTACACTATGAATTTATAATTCTCAGTTACAAAGACACACAATGCTCATATTAGTACATGATATCAATCTGCTCCTGATGGTTTTACAACTATCTGTAGTAGGGATGCACCGATACCATTTTTTTAACACTGAGTACGAGTAGTACCGATACTTACTGATACCTATTACCTAGGAATACTGGATAAGAGGGGTGGTAATAAATAATAATACTTAAAGTGGTTGTAAACCCACGTAATCGCCACGATTCGAAAATGCTTCAAATCACGGGACGTCCTTGCGATCCCCGTTACTTTGAATGACACCCGACTAATCACAGTAAAATTGCGCAAACAGAATCGTGGGACGTCCAAAACGATTTTACCGCGATTTGTCAGGCGACAATCGTGGTAAAATTGCGCCGCGATTAGGTGGCATTCAAAGTCACGGGGATTGCAAGGGCATCCTGCGATTTGCGCCATTTCCAAATCGCCGCGATTCTGCCTGCGAAACGGAACGCCATGGTGTGAATGGAGCCTCTATGTAGAACCTGCATAACTTGTGTAATCTTGGAGGTACCACTATTTACACAGTTTATAGAGCAACTGTGTACAAGAGAACTAACAATGTAAAAATATAAAATAAATATAGTTGAGAAAATGTTATATTGTTATAATTTGTGCTACCCTCCACCTAAATACATAAGCAAGTGCTGTTATAACCAAATGTGTCACATAACAAAGATAAATTGATTCATCGGCACGCTACAGAAATAAAAACGGTAAAACAGATCAGTAAGGGCCCAATTGTGTTGACGGGCATTTTTCTGCACTGGATAAGTGTCAGTCACTGCCAGGGCACTTAGAAAATAAATGTTTTTTATGTGTCCCATTTGCACTGCAATACAGTCAGAGGTACGGATCAGTAAACTTCATTTCAGCCCGCACACTAAACTGGAGCAGTGTGAACAGGCCCCAATAAAGCAAATTTAGAAACATTGTATCATACATAAATATATGTATCCAAAAAAAATCCTCAAAATTGTAATCTGTAACAATAAGGCCCCTTTCACACTGAAGGCGCTTTGCAGGCGCTATTGCGCTAAAAATAGCGCCTGCAATGCGCCCTGAAAGAGCCGCTCCTTTGTATCCAGTGTGAAAGCCCGATGGCTTTCACACTGGAGCGGTGCGCTGGCAGGAGGGTAAAAAAACTCCTGCAAGCCGCATCTTTGAGGCGCGGTAGGAGCGGTAAAAATACCGCTCCTATAGCGCCCCTGCCCATTGAAATCAATGGGGTAGCACCTCCAAAACGTCGCAAGGCGGCGTTTTTGTGGGCGTTTTTAACCCTTTTTCGGCCGCTAGCAAGGGTTAAAATCACACGGCTAGCGCCCCCAAAAAATCGCTGCAAAAACAACGGTATAGTGGCACTAAAAATAGCGCTGCTATACCACCAGCACATCCAGCGCTTCAGTGTAAGGCCTCATGCCCACGGACGTTTTTACAGCCGCGTTTTTGAGCGTTTTTTACAGCTTAAAAACGCCTGTCCATGTTAGTCTATAGCTTCATGCCCACCTAGACGTTTTTGAGCTGCAAATAGCATAGACGTTTTTAAGCTGTAAAAAAAACCCAGGACCAGTGCGTTCCTCAGCGTCAGAATTAGGCAGAAAAAAACGCGAGCGGTCGCGTTTTTAGCTCCGACGTTTTTTTTTTTTTTTTTTCAAAATAAATAAATAAATAAATAAATATTTACAATAACACGGACATTTTTAAGCTGCAAAAAACGCAGCTGTAAAAACGCCAGTGGGCATGAGGCCTAAGGCCTCATGCGCACGGACGTTTTTACAGCTTAAAAACGCCTGTCCATGTAAGTCTATAGCTTCATGCCCACCTAGACGTTTTTGAGCTGCAAATAGCATAGACGTTTTTAAGCTGTAAAAAAAAACTCAGGACCAGTGCGTTCCTCAGCGTCGGAGTTAGGCAGAAAAAAACGCGAGCGTCAAACGCTCAAAAACGCTCACAAACGGGCAAAAACGCGCACTAACGCGCGGTCGCGTTTTTTAGCTCCGACGTTTTTTTTTTTTTTTTTATTCTCAAAAAAAGAAAAAAAAATTTACAATAACGCTCAAAAACGCGGCTGTAAAAACGTCTGTGGGCATGAGGCCTTATTCAGTGATTTCACCACCTCTGAACAAAGGAACTCATCAGAAAATAATGAGCTCTATGTTTAAAGAGGGTCATACACTCGCCAATCGTATCCTCTGATCTTTAAATATCCTCCAAAAGTATGGATTAGCTGTGAATGCTGGGATGATTTCACAGCATATAATATTACTCCAGCTTTACAACATCTTTTCTTCACATTGCCTTATGTAAAAAATATACCAACTTGTGTAATATCACAAAGATTTAAAAAAAAATAAAAAACATAAAAAGCAAGGAGTCTACTCACATGGAACAGTTCTTCCAATTGTATCGATTTGTAACGCAAAAGTGGTGCACCATTGGAAAGGACCCACTGTCATTGGCTGTAGCAGATTTCGCACATATTCCCTGTGCGTTATGAAGCTCCACCTACCGGCGTGTTTCGTCACAGAAAGATTTTGTCAAGTAAGCACCAGGGAACTATAGTATGTGAGGTGTGGGACATTGAGGTGGTTGGGAACGAGGGCAGAGATACTGTAAAGGTCGTGGCAATAGCTCTCAGTAGACATGTGCAATTTGTTTCGTTCCGAATTTGTTTTTTAACGAATTTCGCCAAATTCATTAATTCGAAAATATCCGAATTAACGAAAACTCATTTAACGAATTTTAACGAATATTTGTAAATTCGAATATCCAAAAATTCATAGATTCGTACATTCGTAAATTCGTACATTCGTACATTCGTAAATTTGTACATTCGGAAATTTGTACATTCGGAAATTTGTACATTCGTAAATTCGTACATTCAGAAATTTGTACATTCGGAAATTAGTAAATTCGTACATTCGGAAATCTGAAATAATAATTAACTAATAATAACTTAACTATTACTAACTATTAAATTATAGGTATTGGAATTGCCTTTCAAATTTGGCTGTTAGTGAACTTAACGAAGTTACGAATTGTTTTCCGAAATAATGAATGCCGTATCTAAACGAATGGAACGTAATGAATTAATAATAATAATAAATAACAATAATAATAATAAAAACGTTTTATTATTATTATTATTATTAATTTGTTCCGTTCCATTTGTTTAGATGTGGCATTTGTTATTTCAGGTTATGCGTAACTACGGATAAGTTTGTATTCGTTACGTTCGCTAACAGCCAAATTTGAAAGGAAATTACAATACCTATAATTTAATAGTTATTTTTTCAGATTTTCGGCTTTTTGGATTTTCGAATTTCGAAATGTCCGAATTTCCAGATTTCCGAATGCACGAATTTACAAATTTACGAATGTATATATTTACAAATGTACGAATTTACGAATGTATAAATTTACGACTGTACGAATTTACGAATTGCGATCATAACGAATGACCCGAAAAACGAGAAAAAAAAAAAACGAATGAAACAAAAACGAAAACAAACAAGTTTTTGGCAGTGCACATGTCTAGCTCTCAGGTTCCTGGGCTTTCCTGCAGTACGTCTTACACAGAGTCATAAGCAAGGATAGGAAACTCAATACAGGCAGCAGGAAAAAGTGCTGGTTGGTGGGGGCGTGGACTGGTTGGAGCCCAGGCAGAGGTTGCCACACATTAAAGCTTAATGGAATTGTCTCGATGTGCGGCTAAAGGGAGATTTTCTTCAATACTCAGTGACGGTAGGAGCCGGGACAAGCTCCCTCCCAAGCCGGGACTCACAGCAGTGGACACCGAGAACTTGCACCCCTCCTAAAACCTGAGCGGCTCACATGCCGGGTTTCTTTGGGTCACAGGAAAACGTGCAGCTACAAAAATATTGAAAATAGGCGGCAGGAGAGAAGACTGTGACCTGTTGGTGCTTATGTGCTGGAAGTGCAGCCTTCGCTTATCAGGTACCCAAAAAGTAGACAGCACAGTTTTTTATTATTTTGCTGTGGCTTAGGAAATGGAGCTGAGCAGTGATAAATGTTTTTTGGCGAGCACAATGCTTAAGTGCTTACTTGACAAAATCGTTCTGTGACGAAACGCGCTGGAGGGTGGAGCTTCATAAACATACAGGGAATGCCGATCATATGCACCCTCCCAAGAAAAAACACTCTCTAGCAACAAGTATCAAACTGAGAATGCGCAGAGTGCCTCCTAGGGCTCTGTTCTATCAGCAGGTGAATTGGGGACTGTGGAAGATGAGGAGAATCAGAAAAGACAGGATCAAATAGCCTTTTTACGCAATGCGGAGGATTAACCCCTTAGGTGCCACCTAAGCATATAAATACAAAAATACTGCGCAAACGCACAATTTGAAAAAATGTCTTCAATAAATGAGTCCTATATCACCACTATTAAAGTGCATAAACACAAAAGTCTATCAGAGTGCCAAAATCAGTGTGTTTAAATTCCCTATGAATGTGCTCCACACACTTCATGCAAATAGCAATTGCTGCATCAAGCCAGTGTTCCTCCATGTGTCCACTCCACGTCCCTCTTTCTGGTGAGTATAACAGGCATTCTTTACTGCATATACACACTGATTTTACTGTTGTGGGTTTAGTTACACTTTAAAGCACAGCAATCCCCAATCAGACTGTTCCCAACAGCCCCAGACAACCACATTTTGCCTGACTGATTACACTTTCTTTGATTTTAGTTGGTGCCAGGAGGCCCAGGACTGCCTGCTGCAGCAATCTCGGACTCCTTCATTGCCCTAAACTATCCGAGAAACCTTTTCCTGTTTAGGAGTAGGGATGAGCTTCGTGTTCGAATCGAACATACGTTCGACTCGAACATCGGCTGTTCGATCGTTCGACGAAGATCGAACGATTTCGGCCGTTCGCGCCAAATTCGAGTGACGCGAACGGCCCACAATGCACTACGCCATCGCAGTGTCATCCAGGCGCTGTGATTGGCCAAGCATGCACTGTGACCCCGCATGCTTGGCCAATCACAGCGCCGGCAGCGAGGAGAGCAATGATTGGCCACAGGCAGGATGCCTGTGGCCAATTATTGCTGAGGGTGTTTAGTACACGCCCCACACTATAAAAGGCCGCCAGCATGGCGGCCTAGTGTAGTGTGTTCCGGAGCAGGGATAGAGCAGCATAGGCAGGGACAGTGACTTTTATTTCTTTCTTGCTTAACCTGGATTCCTTTAGTTTAGGGAAAGAGAAGGATAGGTAGGGAGAGTGTCAGTGTGTTTTGTGCTTGTGCTATAGTGTGCTTAAAAAAAACATTTTTTCTAGGGACAGAAAACTGTAGGTAGGGAGAGTGTCAGTTTCTTTCACTGTGCAAGTCCTTGTTTCTAGGGACTGGGAAGGACAGTGAGTGAATTCTCCTTGTGCTATAGTGTGCTTAAAAAAAACATTTTTTCTAGGGACAGAAAACTGTAGGTAGGGAGAGTGTCAGTTTCTTTCACTGTGTAAGTCCTTGTTTCTAGGGACCTGGAAGGACAGTGAGTGAATTCTCCTTGTGCTATATTGTGCTTAAAAAAAACATTTTTTCTAGGGACAGAAAACTGTAGGTAGGGAGAGTGTCAGTTTCTTTCACTGTGCAAGTCCTTGTTTCCAGGGACCTGGAAGGACAGTGAGTGAATTCTCCTTGTGCTATATTGTGCTTAAAAAAAAACATTTTTTCTAGGGACAGAAAACTGTAGGTAGGGAGAGTGTCAGTTTCTTTCACTGTGCAAGTCCTTGTTTCTAGGGACCTGGAAGGACAGTGAGTGAATTCTCCTTGTGCTATATTGTGCTTAAAAAAAACATTTTTTCTAGGGACAGAAAACTGTAGGTAGGGAGAGTGTCAGTTTCTTTCACTGTGCAAGTCCTTGTTTCTAGGGACTGGGAAGGACAGTGAGTGAATTCTCCTTGTGCTATAGTGTGCTTAAAAAAAACATTTTTTCTAGGGACAGAAAACTGTAGGTAGGGAGAGTGTCAGTTTCTTTCACTGTGCGAATCCTTGTTTCTAGGGACCTGGAAGGACAGTGAGTGAATTCTCCTTGTGCTATATTGTGCTTAAAAAAAACATTTTTTCTAGGGACAGAAAACTGTAGGTAGGGAGAGTGTCAGTTTCTTTCACTGTGCAAGTCCTTGTTTCCAGGGACCTGGAAGGACAGTGAGTGAATTCTCCTTGTGCTATATTGTGCTTAAAAAAAACATTTTTTCTAGGGACAGAAAACTGTAGGTAGGGAGAGTGTCAGTTTCTTTCACTGTGCAAGTCCTTGTTTCTAGGGACTGGGAAGGACAGTGAGTGAATTCTCCTTGTGCTATAGTGTGCTTAAAAAAAACATTTTTTCTAGGGACAGAAAACTGTAGGTAGGGAGAGTGTCAGTTTCTTTCACTGTGCAAGTCCTTGTTTCTAGGGACCTGGAAGGACAGTGAGTGAATTCTCCTTGTGCTATATTGTGCTTAAAAAAAACATTTTTTCTAGGGACAGAAAACTGTAGGTAGGGAGAGTGTCAGTTTCTTTCACTGTGCAAGTCCTTGTTTCAAGGGACAGAGAAGGACACCTGAAGGTAGCCCTTATTGCTTTTTTCCCATCTCCCTGCAGGCCATCTATTAGAATGTCTGGAAGGCAAACAAGGAGAGGCAGACAGTCAGGAGGCAATAAAAGAGGGCAAGCAGGCTCTGTGTCTGGGGGCAACAGTGCTGGTCGTGGACGCGGTGCATTGTCATCAGCACATGGCCATGGGACACGCTTGTCCTTCTTTTCCGCAGCTGGACATGTTGAGCCACATCATGCCGAAGACTTGGTAGAGTGGATGACCAAGCCCTCCTCCTCCTCCTCATCCTCTCTCACCCAGGCTCAGGGTACTGGCAAAGCAGCTGCCAAAGCGTCCTCTTCCCTGGTATCAATGTCAGACTCATCATCAGTCACTCCTTCCCTAGACCCACCATGTCCTCCTCCTGAGGAGTCCCCCGAACTGTTTGAGCACAGTGTTGGGTACATGCTCCAGGAGGATGCCCAGCGTTTCGAAGGGTCTGATGATGAAACCCAGCTACAGGAAGGCAGTAGGGTGAGAGCAGACAGAGGGGATGCTCAAGAAGGACACCAATCTGGCAGTCATGTTCCAGCAGCTGCAGCATACTGCCAGATTGGCTCCAGTGATGAGGAGGGAGGGGATGATGAGGTCACTGACTCCACGTGGGTGCCTAATAGGAGAGAGGAGGAGGAGGATGAGGAGGAGGCACATCTCCAACGAGACAGGATGCCCTTTGGTGGCCAGCGTAAGGGCAGTACACCGACGGAATCACACCGCAGAGCTCCGCCTGTGCAGGGCGCTGCCTCTGCCCGTCATTCAAAAAGTTCCTTGGTGTGGGCCTTTTTTGAGGCTAGTGCATCAGATCGCACAGCTGCTGTTTGCAACATATGTCTCAAGCGTATATCGCGTGGCCAAAACATCAGCCGCTTGGGTACCACATGCCTGACCAGACATATGTTGACCTGCCATGCAGCTCGTTGGCAAGCCTACCTCAAAGACCCACACCAAAGAACAAAGCGGACCTCTCCTTGCACCGCATCAGCTGGCATTTCCAACCCCACTATAACTTCAGTCCTCTCTGAAACATGCACTGAGAGGAATGAAGGTGTAGAATTAGGTGTGTCACAGCCAAGTACTTGCGGCCACTCTGCTAGCAGTACACCGACGTCCGATTCTAGCAGGCAAATTTCCCTGCCCCAGCTGCTGGACCGTCGAAAGAAGTTCACTCCCAGCCATCCACATGCCCAGCGGTTGAATGCTAGCTTGGCTAAATTGCTAGCGCTTCAACTGCTGCCTTTTCAGTTGGTAGACTCGGCCCCCTTCCGTGAGTTTGTGCAATGTGCGGTTCCTCAGTGGCAGGTTCCCAAACGCCACTTTTTCTCACGGAAGGCTATTCCGGCTCTCTACCGGCATGTGGAAGGCAATGTCTTGGCCTCGCTGGACAGGGCGGTCAGCGGTAAGGTGCATATTACCGCTGACTCATGGTCCAGCAGGCATGGACAGGGACGTTACCTTTCTTTCACGGCCCATTGGGTCACTCTTTTGGCAGCTGGGAAGGATGCAGGACAAGGTGCAGTAGTGTTGGAGGTTGTCCCACCGCCACGCCTCCAAAATGCTACTACTGGTTGTGACACACCTCTCTCCTCCACCCCCTCCTCTTCTTCTTCCTCCATGGCCTCTTCCTGTGGTTTGTCCTATGAACCAGCGGTGCTCCGTAGCCGTTCACGGGGCTACGCAAGTACGCAGGCAAAAAGATGCCATGCCGTGCTTGCGCTGGTGTGTTTGGGGGACAGAAGCCACACTGGGGCAGAGGTCCTGTCTGCTCTGCAGGGCCAGGCCGAGAGGTGGTTGACGCCACGCCAGCTTAAGCCAGGAATGGTGGTTTGCGACAATGGCACCAACCTCCTCTCCGCCCTCCGACAGGGACAACTGACCCATGTGCCCTGTGTGGCTCACGTCCTTAACCTGGTGGTGCAGCAGTTCTTGGGCAGGTACCCGGGCTTACAGGATGTCCTGAGGCAGGCCAGGAAAGTCTGTGTGCATTTCCGCAGATCTTATAATGCCAGTGCTCGCCTGGCTGAGCTGCAAAAGGAGTTGAACCTGCCCAAGAACCGCCTTATATGTGACATGCCCACCAGGTGGAACTCAACGTTGGCCATGCTGCAGCGGCTGCACACGCAGCAGTGGGCCATCAATGAGTACCTGTGCGACTACGGCACCAGGACAGGGTCAGGGGAGCTTGGTTTTTTTTCTCCACGACAGTGGGGCATGATCAGGGATGCATGCACTGTCCTGGCACCATTTGAGGAGGCCACGAGGATGGTGAGCAGTGACAGTGCATGCATCAGTGACACTGTACCTCTTGTCCACCTGTTGGAGCACACGCTGCGTGGAATAATGGACAGGGCACTTGAGGCAGAACAGAGGCAGGAAGAGGAGGACTTCCTTGCCTCTCAAGGCCCCCTTTACCCAGACAGTGTTCCTTCTGTCCCACCCATCGCACAGGAAGAGGAAGAGGAGGAGGAGGAGGAGGAGGAGGATTGTGTCAGCATGGAGGTGGAGGCTGGCACTCAGCATCATCAGCAGCAGTCTTTTAGGGATGATTTACAGTCCCAAGAAACCAGTGGACTTGTACGTGGCTGGGAGGAGGTGACTGCGGATCATGTCGTCCTTAGTGACCCAGAGGACTCCGGAGCGAATGCCTCAGAAAACCTACGCTGCATGGCCTCCCTGATCCTGCAAAGTCTGCGGAAGGATCCTCGTATTCTTCGGATCAAGGAGAGGGACCATTACTGGCTGGCCACTCTCCTTGATCCACGGTACAAGGGTAAGGTTGCGGACCTTATGTTACCGTCGCAGAGGGAGCAGAGGATGAGACAACTCCGGGAGGCCTTGCAGAAAGGTCTGTGCAACGCGTTCCCAGAGACTGGGAGGTTACAAACTCCTGGTCCAGGACAACGAGTTGCTGAGGCTTCGGCCAGTCAAAGAAGGAGCGGTGGGGAAGGTGGCCGTCTGACCGATGCGTTCAGACAATTCTTTAGTCCGCAGCCCCAAAGTATGATTGGTTCCAGCAACCATCGCCAGCGTCTGATAAACATGGTGCAGGAATATCTAGGGACAAGGTCAGACTTGGACACCTTCCCCACCGAAAATCCTCTGGCTTACTGGGTCTTGAGGATGGATCACTGGCCAGAGCTTGCACAGTATGCAATTGAGCTACTGGCCTGTCCTGCATCCAGCGTTCTTTCGGAACGCACATTCAGTGCTGCTGGAGGATTTGTCACGGATCACAGGGTGCGCCTGTCCACCGACTCGGTTGATCGACTGACTTTCATCAAGATGAACCAGTCTTGGATCACCACCAGCTACCACACACCTGATGCTGATATAACAGACTAATTGATTTTAACATGTCACATCCCTTCAAGACTGATGCTGATGCTGAGTGTCTGTGCTGTTATGTTGACTGGCTATCCTCCTCCTCCGAGTCCTCAATGATACGATTGATGATGATAGCTTGGAAGATCATTTTTGTTTATGGGTGCCGCCACCAGTGGCTAAGGCCCAATTTTTCAGCCCCTGTTTTACAGGGGCGTGTAATTACAATTTTTTTAGCAATAATTTGCCATAGGGCTCATTGCTGTGCTCCAAGTACAGTATCTGTGAGGGGTTGGAGTGTTGTGGCACCAGTGCCTAAGGCCCAATTTTTCAGCCCCTGTTTAACAGGGGCGTGTCATTACAATTTTTGAAGCAATACTTTGCAACAAGGCTCATTGCTGTGCTCCAAGTACAGTATCTGTGAGGGGTTGTAGTGTTGTGCCACCAGTGCCTAAGGCCCAATTTTTCAGCCCCTGTTCAACAGGGGCATGTAATTACAATTCTTGATCTAATAATTCACAGCAGGGCCCATTCCTGCACCCACCAAGAGTAACTCTGAGGGCTTACAGTGTTGTGTCAACACCACCACCACCACCAAAGGCCCAATTTTTCAGCCCCTGTTCAACAGGGGCATGCAATTACAATTCTTGATCTAATAATTCACAGCAGGGCCCATTGCTGCACCCACCAAGAGTAACTGTCAGGGCTTACAGTGTTGTGGCACCAGCACCACCATCAAAGGCCCAATTTTTACTACCACTGTTCAACAATTATATGTAATTACAATTCCTGATATAATAGTTGACAGCAGGGCGTTCCAGCACCAACCAAGAGTAACTGTGAGTGCTTACAGTGTTGTGCCAACACCAACAACTAAGGGGCCTATTTCTGCAGAGTATCTACGGCAGGTCCCTACTTTCAAACATCCAACTTACAAACGACTCCTACTTGCAAACGCAAGAAGACAACAGGAAGTGAGAGGAAATCTACCCCTAGGAAGGAAAATTCTCTCCTGTAAGAATTAATATGGGAGAAAGGTGTCTCCTCTGTACTGATGCTTTATCAGCAATCCTTGTTTCAAGAAAAACACCACATTTCAAAAACAGTTGTCATTGGGACGGAAAGTGAGGTGAAATGTTCTGAACAGGGGCACAGACAGCAAAACAAATGTTACAGGGGTGATAACCCTTACCTATGTTTTCCAAAAAGTTTAAAAATAGATTTTTGGGCTGGAGCTACACTTAAACAATGTACCTGTTCAAAATTACAAACAGATTCTACATAAGAACAAACCTACAGTCCCTGTCTTGTATGCACCGCCTATATACGGCTGTTCAGAGTATATAGGGCCTTTTTTATTTTATGTGCGGGGTTCCCCTTAATATCCATACAAGACCCAAAGGGGCTGGTAATGGGCTGGGGTAGGGGGGGGGGGGTCATGGGGTAGCTATGCCATTTTTCTTAAAGATTTTCATCCATATTACCGGGACCAGACATTACATTAAAGCCGCAAGCAGTTTTAAATGGCTTTTTTTTTCCTTTAGAAGTGTCATTTTGTGCAGGGACAGTTCTAAACACGGGAAACACGTGGCACTTCACAGGCATACTTTAGACACCCCCCAGGTACGATATTTAAAGGAATATTTGACTTTTTTTTTTTCACTTTATGCATCATTAAAATGACTGCTCCCGAAAAACGACCTTTTTTAAAACTTCTTTTTGCATTGATACATGTCCCCTGGTGCAGAACCCGGGTTCCCAAACCCTTTTTAGGACAATAACATGCATAATAGTTGTTATAATTAGCACTTTAGAATTCGAACGTTCGCATCCATTGTATTTAATAGGGTTCTAATGTTCGTACGAACTTTCGGTCCGTTCGCGGGTTCTGGTGCGAACCGAACCCGGGGGTGTTCGGCTCATCACTATTTAGGAGAGAGACTTTCCCAGAAGACATGCATCCACATGTCCAAACATTCATTCACTAATATCTATAGCTGGCTTAACTGGTTTAGACTAGTTACAAATAAAGGAAACCTAGCATTATTTTTTACACATTAAACAATCATTTGCTTAGAAGAATAGCTGCTACTTCATTTACAGTGATCCTGAATCTAAAGCATATGCCATTTAAAAACTTTGACTTCCAGAAAAGTTGGTGCTGAGTAATTCCCTGTAGTATTTCAACGGATTGCTACAGTGCCTTGAAAAAGTATTCATACCCCTTCCACATTTTGTCACGTTACAACCAAAATCGTAAATGTATTTTATTGGGATTTTATGTGATAGAGCAACACAGAGTGGCACATAATTGTGAAGTGGAAGGAAAATGATAAATGGTTTTTAATTTTTAGTATTCAAGTAAATATCTGAAAAGTGTGGTGTGCATTTGTATTCAGCCCCCCTGAGTCAGTACTTTGTAGAACCCCCTTTCCCTGCAATTACAGCTGCAAGTCTTTTTGGGGATGTCTCTACCAGCTTTGCGCATCTAGAGAGGGACATGTTTGCCCATTCTGTTTTGCAAAATAGCTCAAGCTCTGTCAGATTGGATGGAGAACGTCTGTGAACAGCAATTATCAAGTCTTGCCACAGATTCTCAATTGGATTTAGGTCTGGACTTTGACTGGGCCATTCTAACACATAATTATGCTTTGATAAACCATTCCATTGTAGCTCTGACTGTATGTTTAGGGTCGTTGTCCTGCCGGAAGACGAACCTCCCCCCAGTCTCAAGTCTTTTGCAGACTCTAAGGTTTTCTTCTAAGATTGCCCTGTATTTGGCTCCATCCATCTTCCCATCAACTCTGATCAGTTTCCCTGTCCCTGCTGAAGAAAAGCATCCCCACAACATGATGCTGCCACCACCATGTTTCACGGCGGGGATAGTGTGTTTAGGGTGATGTGCGGTGTTAGTTTTCTGCCACATAGAGCTTTTGGTTTTAGGTTAAAAAGTTCAATTTCTGGTCTTATCTGACCAGAGCACCTTCTTCCACATGTTTGCTGTGCCCCCCACTAGAGCTGCACGATTAATCGTATATTAATCTCAATCTCGATTCAACCCCCCCCCCCCCACGCCATCTCCGGCCCGGATTACCTCGATTTTTCATGTCTCCCCCGGGATGTAAACTGGACCGAGGAGAAGCCGTCGGAACCAGTGTGGAAGGCAAATGGCACAGATGGCGCCGATATCGGAACTGACGTCAGCGGCCTGCGCCGCTGGATGGATGCCTGGGCTTCCTTCTTTCTCACAGTTCTGTACAACTGTAGTGTGTATCCATGCGCCACTCAGTGGACGGTCAACAAATGTATCATTATATAAAACAAACCTGTGATATATCTGAAAATATGAATGTATAAACAACAGACCAGTGATATGTCTATAATGTTAAAGACCATATAACTCCTATGAAAAAAGCAGAATCAAAGTTTGTGGACAGGTGGACAGATTCTCCCACCTGAGGTGTGGATCTCTGCAGCTCCTCCAGAGTTACCATGGGCCTCTTGGCTGCTTCTCTGATTAATGCTCTCCTTGCCCGGCCTGTCAGTTTAGGTGAAAGGCCATGTCTTGGTAGGTTTGCAGTTGTGCCATACTCTTTCCATTTTGGATGATGAACAGAACAGCTGTATTTATACTGAGATAAAATTACACACAAGTGGACTCTATTTACTAATTAGGTCACTTCTGAAGGCAATTGGTTCCACTAGATTTTAGTTAGGAGCATCAGAGTAAAGGGGGCTGAATACAAATGCACACCACACTTTTCACATTTTTTTGGTAAAAAAATTTGAAAAAGATTTATAATTTTCCTTCCACTTCACAATTATGTGCCGCTTTCTGTTGGTCTATCACATAAAATCCCAATAAAATACATTTCCGTTTTTGGTTGTAACATGACAAAAGGTGTAAAATTTCAAGGGGTATGAATACTTTTTCAAGGTACTGTAAGCCCTATGTTGCACTGTGGCTGCATCAGGGGCATTCTGTAGCACCAGCTTACCTGAGATAATATTTGCTTACATGAATTTGTAGTGTAGCGTCCTGCTCCCAATGACTGGGGCGCTATGTTCCATTTAGAGGGTATCTGAGCCAATAGTTAGGCTCAGATGCACATAATTAATATTAAATTAGCCTCTGTTCCGGCTGTGGCTGTGTTGGACAGACTTCCCACTGTTTGCCTGTAGGTGGCGTTACTGTGGAAGACTGACAGGCCAGAGGTATTGGGTACCTTCCCCGGGAACAGTTCAGTGGGCGTGGTCTACCAGCTGAGCATGCTGGGCAAGGGTACTTAAGGGGCAGACGCCATCTTAGGGGGACCTTCGTCCCCTCACGGCCCTCCTTGTGTGAGGGGTGTATTGTGTGATTTTTGGCCTCGGAACCATGCTGGTCCGAGGCCACAACTCCAACCAGTAGGCCCAGTTATGCTGACTGGGTCTGCACTTTGAAGATGATCCTGGGCTGTCCATCCTGAGGGAGGAAGCCACTCAATGGAGGAAACCAGGGGAGGACCTGTCCTGGAAAAGACAGAGCGGAAGGCTGGTGTCTTGAGGAGGGCCTGATAAATCTATTGGAGGATGCACCGCAACTAAAGTAACCTTACAGTCTGCCGGGTCGGCTTAAAGGCTCTTAACTGTTTGGCTGGAAGTTCGGGTGTTGAGTCCTGTGGCAGAGGATCCCGGACTATCCAATTCTATGCATTGCCAGTCTGTGGCAGAGACTGGTCCTGATATTGTTCGTGCATCATACCGGCTGCTAGACCAGGTGAGAGGAGCCTATCCGGGTGAGCATTACCCACTCCAGGGAGAGTGGTGAGTGACTGTATATTTGAGGAGTTCTCCTCAGTGATCTGTACCGTGTGCCTGAACCTACCCCTTCCCTTCACCTTTCTATATGTTTATGCAAAAAGGAAAATAAAACCTCACTGCTTAAGGTTTTACATCTTGTGTGGACATTGGAATTTCTACAGACTTTCTTCCCCTAGACAACGAATACTGAAGTAACATGCAGGCCCAAAATTAAACCAGCAGCTCCTACAGGAGTAGTGCTACAGTAGCTATAGTGCGTGTTTTTTAATTTGTTACTGCAACACCTGTTAACGTATGAACCACTATGCGTTCCAGCGCCATTCATTTTGAAAAGCATTCCAATGCACTATTACAGTAGAGTGCAACACACCTGCACTGGAGCACACCTCAAAGCACAAACCATGTGTTTTTTAGTGTGTAAGGTAACATTGTCATCCCTTTCCAAATGGGCTGCATTAATGAAGTGGGCGTTAATGCACGATAATCGGTCCTAAATGGAGCCTTATGTTTTATAAAACCTATTTCAATAAACATGCATGCTTGTAGCACCCAAGAGTGCTTGCACTAGGGCCCCTCAGCAGCTTTTGCTCTCAGGGGAACGGGTCTAACCATGTTGGTCATCTCTCACACACTCCCACCCCTAAAGACATTCACTCACAGGAATTGGCCAGAGATGTCTCTGGTAGAAGGGTGCTTGTATATTAAAGCTGAACTCCGGGAAACCTGAAAATTCTCTCTTGCAGTGGGTCATCTCTTGCACTGCAAAAGTTAGTCTAGGAGTTAGTCATTTAGTCTAGTAGATGGTCAATGGACTGCTCCTAAGTGTCCCTTCTTCCAATGTAAGGCTATAGCCCCTACACCAGTCGTGATGATGTCAGGACCTTAGACTGCCGGAACACATGGGAGAGCAGGCTGCAGTGACTTGCTAGCAGTGCGGAGGAGCCTGCAGGATCAAGATTACTTTGCTATGTCACCTAGGCCTAAACAAGCAGCCAACACTCGCAGTGAGGGTGCAGCCCAACTGCAAGGAGAATTTTCACGTCTCCTGGAGCTCAGCTTTAGGAACTGTTGCATATTTTGGCTGACATTTTCATATTTCACAGTCTACACAGCTGTTTTTCATTGACGTCAAATGGCTGAAAATTGTCCTGAAATCCCCCGTGATTGGCATGATTAATTGTATCCATTAACGTAATGGACTGTCGTGTGATGATTGCATATAGCCACGGGCATCTGTGAAGCACAACACATGACTGCTCAATATCATGTCTACACATGATTGTCCTTAGACCTGTATTTTGACAAAATCTACCCTTCCAATGTGCCCCCCAAAACTGCAGGGGTTAAACTCTGGTTAAGTCTAGAGTTGCAGGGTTAAGCCTGCCTATAGATGGATCATTTTAAACAAACGGATTCCTCCATTCACACAATCAAGATGGATAGAGAAAACCTCCCTGTTGAGACATTGGGTTGATTTACTAAAACTGGGGAGTGCAAAATCTGGTGCAGCTGTGCATGGAAACCAATCAACTTCCAGTTTTTTTTTTTTGTCAAAGCTTAATAGAACAAGCTGAATTTAGAAGCCGATTAGAAGCTGATTGGCTACCACAGCTGCACCAGATTTTGCACTCTCCAGTTTTAGTAAATCAACCCCATTGCATCTTGTCAACAGGGATTCTCCACTGTCAGAATACAGTGATCAGCGGCTGCATCCCGTTGGTTGCAACAACTGATCGAAAAAAAAAGTCTTCAATAAGTTACATTGGCATCTGTCATGCAGAAGAATCCACACACCACTTGAAATTTGGCCAAATTTAAATCCATATATGGCCAGCTTAAAATTATATTAAAGGCTCAGATTGTATTTTTTTTTTTAGGCTGCATTCTCACACCTATGCGAATTGGATTCGGGTTTCCCCACATCCAATTGGCATAGCAGGAGAATGTGACCGGCTCTCTATGGAGTTGGTTCACATATCTCAGGGGTGGCTGCGGAGCGCACTGCACAGAAACTGTGCGTCTTTGGCTCAGTTTCAGGGCCAAATTCAGGTAAAGATTCGGCCCCAATTCGTCCCTGAAACGGAGAACAGGGACGCACAGTGTTCCTGTGTGATCCGCAGCCAGTTTAGGTATGAACTGAGCCTTAAATAACAAACATATCATACCTACCTGCTCTGTGCAGTGGATTTGCACAGAGCAGACCTGATCCTCCACTTCTCGGGTCCCCCATCAGCGCTCCTGGCCCCTCCCTCTTGTTGCATACCCCTAGAGCAGTGGTTCTCAACTCCTGTCCTCAGGACCCACTAACAGGCCAGATTTTAAGTATTACCTTGGTGAGATGCAGACTAGAATACTGCAATCCCTGAGCAGCAAATTATATCACCTGTGATGCATTTCAGTTATCTTGCAAACCTGGCCTGTTGGTGGGCCCTGAGGACTGGAGTTGAGAACCACTGCCCTAGAGCAAGCAGCTTGCTCTGGGGCATCCGAGCAGCCTCACTTTTGAGCTTCTGCTCTGCGTGTCCATTTACACACAGAGCCACGGCTCGGACCCACCCCCTCTCTCCTCATTGGCTCACTGACTTTGATTGATGGCTGTCTCAGCCAAAAAGGAGGAAGAGACTCCAGGTAGATGAGGCTCTCGTGCACATCACGATGGGGCTCAGGTAATTATTATTATTATTATACAGGATTTATATAGGACCAACAGTTGATGCAGCAAGCTTACAATCTAATAGGGTGGGGCTAGTGGTACAAAAGATTGTAACTGTGGGGGATGAGTTGATGGAAGTGATAAAAGATCAGGCAGCCAGAGTAGAAGATAGCTGGACAAATTGAGGTGGAGAGTTCCAGAGGATGAGAGAGGATCTGGAGAAGTCATGGAGACGAGCATGGGATGAGAAGACAAGGGAGCTTGAGAGCGGGTGGTCTTAAGAGGAGCAGAGAGGACGGTTTGTATTAGGGGGGGCTGGGGGGCTGCTGGACACAGAAGATTTTTTACCTTCATGCATAGAATGCATGAAGGTAAAAAACCTTGAGCCTTTAAAACCACTTTAAGTTGTTCTACGTACCCTTTCCCTCGGCTCTGATGCTGTTCTCTTCTGGCTAAAGCTCAGGGCTCTGGGAGGTCCTTTGACCTCATCACATACAGTGCATTGTGTGTGGAGGAGGCTAGCAAGCAACAGCAGCAGCTGAGAGCTCCTCAGAAAAGCGCAAGCACTGAACTGGTCGCATAGATGGAAAACACCTGTCGGAGCCAGGAACAAGGTAGGTAGTACATCTTTTTCCTGCACCTCTAGATTAAACAAGAATTTAAAGGAGTTGTAAAGTCGCAAGGTTTTTAACCTTAATGCATTCTATGCATTAAGGTGAAAAACCTATTGTGGTGCAGCTGCCCCACAGAGCTCCCCTTTTTCTTACCTGAACTTGATCGTTCCAGCGATGAGCACAAGCCCGGCAGCTCCAGCCTCTGTCTTGGGTCCTTATTGGACAGATTGATAGCAGCAGGAGCTATTGGCTCCTGCTGCTGTCAATCAAGTCCAGTAACACGGGAGCCGGGGGTGGAGCCGAGTCCTGCTGTCTGTGTCAATGGACGCAGCAGCAGGATTTGGACGCGTGCCCCTATGGAAAGAGTCTCTCCGTGAGGGCACTCAATGAGGGTGTCAATGGATGCAGCCGCAGGACTCGGACGAGTGCCCCCATGGAAAGAGTGTCTCATTGGGGGCACTCAATGAGGATGTCAATGGACGCAGCAGCAGGACTCGGACGAGTGCCCCCATGGAAAGAGTCTCTCCGTGGGGGCACTCAATGAGGGTGTCAATGGACGCAGCAGCAGGACTCAGACGAGTGCCCCCATGGAAAGAGTCTCTCCGCAGGGGCACTCAATGAGGGTGTCGATGGACGCAACAGCAGGACTCGGACGAGTGCCCCCATGAAAAGAGTCTCTCCGTGTGGGCACTCAATGAGGGTGTCAATGGATGCAGCAGCAGGACTCGGACGAGTGCCCCCATGGAAAGAGCCTCTCTGTGGGGGCACTCAATGAGGGTGTCAATGGACGCAGCAGCAGGACTCGACGAGTGCCCCCATGGAAAGAGTCTCTCCGCAGGGGCTCTCAATGAGGGTGTCGATGGACGCAACAGCAGGACTCGGACGAGTGCCCCCATGGAAAGAGCCTCTCCATGGGGGCACTCAATGAGGGTGTCAATGGACGCAGCAGCAGGACTCGGACGAGTGCCCCCATGGAAAGTGTCTCTCCGTGGGGGCACTCAATGAGGGTGTCAATGGACGCAGCAGCAGGACTCGGACGAGTGCCCCCTTGGAAAGCATCTCTCCATTGGGGCACTCAATGAGGGTGTCAATGGACGCAGCAGCAGGACTCGGACGAGTGCCCCCATGGAAAGTGTCTCTCCGTGGGGGCACTCAATGAGGGTGTCAATGGACGCAGCAGCAGGACTCGGACAAGTACCCCCATGAAAAGAGTCTCTCCGTGTGGGCACTCAATGAGGGTGTCAATGGATGCAGCAGCTGGACTCGGACGAGTGCCCCCATGGAAAGAGCCTCTCTGTGGGGGCACTCAATGAGTGTGTCAATGGACGCAGCAGCAGGACTCGGACGAGTGCCCCTATGGAAAGCGTCTCTCCGTGGGGGCACTCAATGAGGAGGAGGCGCCAGGAGCACTGCCGAGGGACCCAGAAAAGGAGGATTGGGGCCACTCTGTGCAAAACCCTTGCACAGAGCAGGTAAGTATGACATGTTTGTTATTTTAAGAAAAGAAAAAACAAACCTTTACAATCGGGCACCATTCCAAGAGTAGCTTTTGTCTCATTTGCAGACTTCCACCTGTACATTATTGTCGTGGACTAGCTTTGTATCATATAAAAAGCTGGGTAGCAAGTCTTTGCTGCCTGCCATTCATTGACTATGCGTGAATGTAGACCAAAAGCAATTGCGGCTAGATTTTATTGCATGATAATTTATCAAGGCATCTAAAAATAACTCCAGTGAAGCCAGGGAGAAATCCTGCATATAGTAGCGAGTTAAATTAGGCGATAGAGGCAGGGGGGTGTAGATATTATTTTCTGTTTGGAGGAGGAACTGCTGCTTTAAAGGGAAATATTTGCACATAGAAAGAGTGAGGCTTGGCCCTCCCCCAGCTGGAGTACAGTGACAGTGACATCACAGCTGTTAAAGAAGGAGAGATAGCTGAGTAGCCTACCCTGGTGACATTTCTTCACTGCACTATTTTCCAGCTGTCGCACAGAAACCACAGGAGACTTGTGCGTTCCGAGCTCTGGACACTTCTCAGCTTTTGCATTACAACTCACCCTGACAGTTTCCTCGTTATCTCTCTATCCGGCTCTTTCCATTTTTTATACACCTTCTGCAATCTACTATTTTTAGAAACTCATTTGTGGCTACTTTTTTTGCCCTTTTCTCCAAGGTAACGGATACAGATATAGCTCTGTAGGCTTCAGACAAATAGGGGCATTAGACATCGTAGTACCGCAGCACTGATTTTACCAGCACAGAAAGGGAAATCTTGCAGCCTTTTCTCTTGGCATCTAACAGATGCTTGGTTCCTATAACGTATCGGATGCTAACGATTGGAGGGGGTCACATCGTTAAAATGGAACGATGAAGACAAAAAAGATTTTGAAACAAGCACATTTTATTTCTGCCAAGACAGAACTATTAGAAGAACCAAGAAAATTCTTTGCGGTCACTATCTGATGATGGAAATGTACTTTAAAGTGAGCTTTAAGAGGTGTTTTGCATGGACCCCGGTTGACAGTGAGCACCCTGTACTGCATCTCACAGTACAGTTGTGGTCAGGCTGTCATTGAAATACAAAGACGTGGACATGAGTTTGCCTTCAAACTGCGGCTTCCTGGCTCTTACGGACTGTGCAGGACGTAAGATCTACAAAGGACACGTCTATGGCTCGCCGTGTGCAGTTAACAGACCCATCGATATTGTGACAAGGAAGAGGCGGTAACTATTTTTTTAAATTCTTACTCAAATAAATATTGTAATTTAAAATATAAATCCAAAAATATAAATGTAATAAATCAAATATAAATATAATCCCTGTTGCTTGCTAGATTATAAGAATACTTGCCTTGGGCTACAATTGAGCCCAGTGTCTCATTTCCCCTTCTGGTGTTATTCACAGGGTCTAAACCCCCCCCCAAAATTTTATATATAACAGCATACAAAACCTTAAAGTGGTTGTAAACCCTTTGCAACCACTTTATGCTACAGGTAAGCCTAAATTAAGGCTTACCTGTAGCTATTCAGGATATCCCCTAAACCTGAACTGTTTAGGAGATATCCCGTCCCCTGCATGCACCGATGTCATTGGCACATGCGCACTGGGGCAAACTGAAGCAATGGCACCTATGTGCCGTTGCTTCAGTCCATGTGCCGTTACCGGCGGCTCCCACGCGCATGCGCGGGAGTGACGTTATCGCAGCTCCGGCCAATCACAGCGCCGGAGGCGCGATACCTGTAAGTAACCCCCGGGAGTTATGTCAGCTGCCAGAACGGTGTACAAGGACGGCTGCAGCAGGGGTTTCAATCTCGGGTAAGTAATTCATAATGAGCTAGTATGCTATGCCCAGGGTTATTTGTTTTTTTTTTATCGGGTTTACAACCACTGTAAAGTGTTACTAATCTCAGGAACCTGCATTCACTATATCTGGTCTCCCACAGTACACAGAACATGGAAATGCAATACTTTTAGTAAATATAAACTGCTAAATACCTTTTCTCTTTAGCAGTTAGAGCAGTCTTGTAACTTCTATAAGTGTCTGGTTAAAGCTCGTAGGAGAAGTTTTCATTCTACTCTGACTGTCCTATGAGGCTGCAGGACCCCTGCCCTTCTGTCTGGACAGTGCTGATTGGCCCTGTGCTAATCACAGGCACCCTCCCAAGAAAAATAAAAAACTCTCTAGTAATACACACCAAACTGAGCATGTGCAGAGTGCCTCCTTGGACTTTGTACTATCCGCAGATGGATTGGGGACAGTAAAAGAAGGGGAGGATCTGTACTATCAGCAGATGGATTGGGGACAGTACAAGAAGGGGAGGATCAGAGAAGACAGGATCAAACAGCTTTTTACACACTGTGCAGGATTAACCCCTTAAGTTCCACAGTGAGTATTACAAGCATGCTTTACTGCATATACACACTGATTTTACTGTTGTGGGTTTAGTAACACTTTGTGGTGGCTGCATTCGCTTTCCTTATTTTCATCTGGTGATCTGGCCAATAAGATTATGTCTTAGGGTGTCTCCTTTTCACTGGAGGAGCAACAGAGACGTCTTTGGATAGCGGCATTGTAAATCTGGAGGGGGGAAGCTTTAGAGGATTTTTGGGATAGAGGTTTAACATAAATGAATAAAAACTAACCATTGTAAGCACCCCTGTCAATAGTAAATAGTTTGTCTCAACCCTCTTTTGCTGGACAGCTTAGTCTGTTAAAGTGGTTGTAAAGCTTTGTTTTTTCTTTTTTTTTAAATAACAAACATGTCATACTTCCCTCCACTGTGCAGCTCGTTTTGCACAGTGTGGCCCCGATCCACAACTTCTGGGGTCCCCCGCCGGCTCTCGCGGCTCCTCCCCGCATCAAATAACCCCCTAGGAGAAGCGCTCTCCCGGATGCATTAAGGTGAAAAAACACAAGGGTTTACAACCCCTTTAAAGGAAGTTGAAAAATAACAGACTTACTTGCTGGATCACCAGGTGAAAATACAAGAATAAAGTCTAAAAAAGAAAACTAATACAGACACCACTTATAAGGACTGGTGTACTGCAACATATAAAGTTTGCTGTATGCATAGAAAGCATTAAGGTAAAAAACTTGAGCCTTTACAACCACTATAAGAGTTGATACAGTTTGTCAATTAATTGTCAGTATAGCCTAGGGGTATTAATAGTACACGATCATGCTACTCTCTTTCAGAAAAGCAGGAAATATATTCGGGAGAGAGGGGGGGAGTAGCCTCTCCAGGCAGGATGTGTCCTTGTGATGATCCTCTTCACAGAAACCACAGGTGTAGGCAATGCATGTAGCAAGGTAGAAAAAATAAATATTTTTCTGGACAGCCGCACTCCAAACAATCGTTGCATTTATTGGTCAAATCAAAAACAGCACTACAAGCCACAGCAAACTGGACAGCTGACGCGTTTCACACTATTCCTAGTGTTTAATCATAGCTATGATTAAACACTAGGAATAGTGTGAAACGCGTCAGCTGTCCAGTTTTTTTTCTCCATTTTTTTTTTCTACCAGGAAATATATTTGGATGGGTCCCTGTAAAATTCAGTTTAGGGACTCTACTGCTTTTGACAGTCACAGGATCCCAAAATATGGATCCCAGAAAGCTCCCTAAGCAATATCTTGTCCAACTACAATTTACCCTTCAGCCTCTCAACTAGTAATCCTTGCACTGAAGATTCTGTACTTTGGTCAGGATCTAGTGCTGCATCTTAATAAAGGAGGAATATACAATATGCAAATATGTGTTAGCTGCCTATTATGCAGTTCCTACATGTTTAATAGGTTAACGGCTGGGACCCGTGACCACAATGGGTCATTTCAGGTTAATGCTAGCGCAAAAATTCGTCTGGCTGTGTTAAAATGAATAGTAGTTAGCCAGCTGCTCTTCCCTTACAATGAAATGATGATTATATGCATAAAATATTTTAGAGAGATTTAGTGCTGCTTCAAACATTACAAATCGGCTGTAATTTCTGTTTAACGGCATATTTAGGCCTTGTTTGTAATGAAACATAACATGCCTTTTCCCCATGATAAAGATCATTAAGCTAAACATCAGTGATAAATGCATACATTTGAGCTCTATAATTGTGCCAAATTTATGTATTGTTAAGAGCTTCAGGTAAACAGCTAAATGTACCCATGAAATTTGTATGTGAACTGCTTTACCTGCCAAATGATTTGCAACACTGATTAGCCCAGGATGCAGACATCTCTACCAGACAGCACAGCTGGGTCTTGCACTTCCTTCCTCCTCCCTCCTTAAAACCTCCTGCTTCATTAGAAATATAAAAAATATATATTCCCCCGCCTTTGTTAAATATGGAAAAAAGCATCTCTCGCTGCAATACTCATCTTATCTCCAGCGCTGTCCCCTGGAAGATTTGGGATCCAGTATATACAGAATCTCACAAAAGTGAGTACACCCCTCACATTTTTGAAAATATTTTATTATATCTTTTCATGTGACAATACTGAAGAAATTACACTTTGCTACAATGTAAAGTAGTGAGCGTACAACTTGTATAAGTGTAAATTTGCTGTTCCCTCAAAATAACTCAACACACAGCCATTAATGTCTAAACCGCTGGCAACAAAAGTGAGTACATCCCTAAGTGAAAATGTCCAAATTGGGCCCAAAGTGTCAATATTTTTGTGTGGCTACCATTATTTTCCAGCTCTGCCTTAACCCTCTTGGGCATGGAGTTCACCGTCGGGACCTTTCGGGGTAAGACCGCGCTTTACTAAGATACCTCTCAACTCAACTCAACTCAACCAGAGCTTCACAGGTTGCCACTGGAGTCCTCTTCCACTCCTCCATGACGAGATCACGGAGCTCGTCATAGTCTTTTATGTCACCGCGTTCTTGGCAGTTAATAGTTCACCGAACTTTTGTGTGACCGTGTGTATGCAAGGCAGGCTTGAGAGGAATTTCGTTGGAAAAACCATCCAACTTTTTTCCGACGGGAAAACCGATCGTGTGTACGGGGCATAAGAGTCAGGGTTGTGTCACGTAAATAGATAGCAAACATGTCAAGCCCTAAAGATGTGCACATTCATTAAATGGCGAAAAACGACAGTACCTAAAATTGTCTATAGACAAAGTTTTAAAAACCTTTACAGGTCATCAGTTAATAGTTAACTGTGAACTATGACCATAAATTCATTGCTCTCACTCAAACATTTTCACTAAGGCCAGCCATACACGGTTTTGAATCTCGGCCGGTTCCTGCTGAGCCGGCCGATATTCGAACCTTTAATCGGCAGGCTGAATGTAACAAGTTGATCGATCAATCAACTTGGGTACAAGTAGAGCCAGTTCACACAGGGGAGACTCGTCAGGCAACTTAGCCGCCTGACAAGTTGCGTCCCGCTCTGTACAATGGAACCGTTCTAATAGGAGCGACTCAAGTTGCTCCGACTTAGAAAAAGGTTCCTGTGCTACTTTGGGGGCGACTCGGGGCGACTTGCATTGACTTCAATACAGAAGTAATATTGCAAGTCACCTCTGAAGTCGTCTTGAGATCGCCTTGCCGAGTCGCCCCCAAAGTCGTGCCGCCCCAGTGTGAACCGGGTCCCAGCCTGCCGGATTCACTTACGAATATCGATAGTGGCTACTATAGTCGCTAGCCATAATCACTGCCTTCTCCTGGCAGGGACAGCTTTCATCTACCCAACCCCTGCCCTCCCTCCCCGCTGGGAGAAGACAACTGCTGATTCCCCTGTCAGCATTGTCTGTGTTGATGGGAGAATCATGCAAATTTCTTTCCTGCAACTTGTGGTTGCGCCAAAGAAATTTGCACCATGTATGGTCAGCCTAATACCTGTGTGACGCAATTGCTAATTGCATAGAAGTGCATTTGCATTTGCGGATGTGCATGGGGTACAGGGTTGCTTTTACTTTTTATTTTATTTATTTTATTATAATTTATTTTATTTATTTAACCACTTGCTTACTGGGCACTTAAACCCCCTTCCTGCCCAGGCCAATTTTCAGCTTTCAGCGCTGTCACGGTTTGAATGACAATTGCGCGGTCGTGCGACGTGGCTCCTAAACAAAATTGGCGTCCTTTTTTTTCCACAAATAGAGCTTTCTTTTGGTGGTATTTGATCATCTCTGCGATTTTTATTTTTTGCGCTATAAACAAAAAAAGAGCGACGATTTTGAAAAAAACACAATATTTTTTACTTTTTGCTATAATAAATATCCCAATTTAAAAAAAAAAAAAAAAAAAATTCTCAGTTTAGATCGATACGTATTCTTCTACATATTTTTGGTCAAAAAAATCGCAATAAGCGTTTATTGATTGGTTTGCGCAAAAGTTATAGCGTCTACAAAATAGGGCATAGTTTTATAGCATTTTTATTAATATTTTTTTTTTTACTAGTAATGGCGGCGATCAGCGATTTTTATTGTGACTGCGACATTATGGCGGACACATCGGACACTTTTGACACCATTTTGGGACCATTGTCATTTTTACAGCGATCAGTGCTATAAAAATGCACTGGTTACTGTAAAAATTACACTGACAGTGAAGGGGTTAACACTAGGGGGCGAGGAAGGGGTTAAATGTGTGCCCTGGGAGTGATTACTACTGTGGGGGGACTGACTGGCGGAGGTGACCGATCTGTGTCCCTATGTACAAGGGACACAGCATCGTTCTCCTCTCCCTGACAGGACGTGGATCTCTGTGTTTACACACAGAGATCCACATCCTTGTCTGTGTACCGGCCGATCGCGGGTGCCTGGTGGACATCGCGGCCACCAGGCACGCGCATCGGCATGTCAGTGACGCGCCGGGCGCGCGTGCGCGCCGCCGGCAGCGCTCGCGCGCCCCCCAGTGGCCGGAGGAGCCGAGGACGTCTATTGACGTCCTCCCGGATATCTAGAGCCACCTTGAGGCCGTCATTCGTCTATGGCCCAGGCTCCAACTATTTAATTATAATTTATTTTTAAAATATAATTTCATTTAACTTTATTGCTATCACAAGGGAGCTAACAAGTCCCCAATGTTTAGCAGATAATTGTATCTGCTTGTCATCTGGGAGTTGGACAGCTCTGAATGAGAAAAGCTCAGAGCTGAGCGCTTATGTGTTCATTGTTCAGCAATGGATGTTCCTGGTCTGCTTCTGTTATCCATCCTAACACATTTACTGTGGTCCTCAGCTTCCCAGAGAAGTAGCAGATCCAGGACCCACATCGGGGGCACATTCTTATTAACACCCTAGGCTATAGCCATCCAGTTCACAGTAACTTGAAAAGCTGGAAGCTGGCTGAAGAAAAATGGTACCACTTGTTTTAACCACTGTCTGGTACTCGTAACTAGTGTACAGGGAGTGTTCCAAGGAGCACCCTGTTATCCAGGGCACCATTAGGGAGATTTCCCTTCATTTACTGTCATGGGGACAACTGTTTCACCAGACAGGAAGTGAAGAAAAATATGCAATAAAATGTGGAGGGTTCTTTCCCTACTGAAGCATTTTGTAAACACATTTCAAATTGCTCATCTGTGAATTTGACCTTAGTGTTAACCACTGAAAAGGCAATCCTGCACTTAGACTCCTTCTGTGTATTACGTAAACAAGAACTATGTACAACCTGTGATAGTTGTATTACTGTTTCACTTTAGGGTCCATGCACACCGGGCTTAAAAAAAAACCCAGTTCTTTTGACATAAAAAACTCTCATATAGAGCATTTTCGTACATGCGTTTAGGAGCGTTTTAAGGTGATTAGGAGCATTTATTTATTTTTCTGCCAGAAAACTCCTCTAAAAAACACAAACCAGAAGGGTTTTTTTTCTGCCTCTAAATGCTGAGCTTAAAATATGTCTCTAAATGTCCTATCGTGCATGGACACATAGGATAACAGCTGCTTTTACAGGCAAAACACAAAACTCCTTTAGAAGCAGCATTTTTTTAAGCCAGTGTGCGTGAGCTCTTAGGCCTCTTTCACACTGAGGCGCTTGAAAAACTGCCAGTAAAACACTGAGCGCTTTTGAAGCGCTTTTCAGGCGCTTTTGAAGCACTTTCAATTCATTTCAATGGAGAGGGGCGTTTTTTTCAGCGCACTGCCCCAATGTGAAAGCATTCATTGATTTTAATGGAAATACGTTTTCGTAAGCTTTTCAGGCGCTTTTTTTTAGCGTGAAAGTGGTCTTAAGCACTGGATTTACAATCAACATTTTGGGGAGAATTTGAACACCAACAGTTGTATTTATCCATTTTGATCTTAAAGCAGAAATAAAATGCTAACCAACTAGTGCAGTAGCGGCCTGATCGGGTCTGCCTGAAAATAAAATGTTTTTCAGTGTGACCCAATGGGAACCCCCACAGTCTTTTCAATGGAGCAGCGGGTGTCAATGGACATGTGTCTGTTGACACCCGCTGACATCCAATGCGATCCTATCCTCTAAAAACAGACGGATAGGTAAATGTTCCCTATCCATCTGGCAGATCGGAACGGATGGCAGTCGGGTGTAAATGGACAGGTGGTACGTATACATCTAACTGCCCATAGAGAAAAGTGGGCTGTGTCTGCTCTGAGCGGACACAGACCAGCCATTCGCCTGCTCAGTGGGGATCAGAGGACAGAGTCCATGCTGAGCAGGCGGACTCCAATGTAGCCTTTCCCATTTGTAAGGGGCTTTTAAAAAAGGTTCATTTAAAAAAAAAAAAAAAAAGCCCAATTATGACTAGTGCACTACGGTAATGTGTGGTAATCACACATTTCCATGTGTTGGCAGCCCGTTCATTTTGTAGGATTTGGTGGTCAATATTAATTTAAACCTCAAAACGGACCTGGTGAAAACTGACACAACATTAACACCTAGTTTTTCCTTTTTACAACTTGGAATTTTTATTTTAATTACTGTAGGTGTTTATAACAAAAGGGGAAATTACCATGCATCACAGCAAACCTGTACTGGCATTCTACCAATACATGTTCTATAACACAAGCGTTGTATAATAGTACCCAATCGCACCTTCTTTTCAAGCAAATGGCCTCTGCTGGCGCTGTTGCAGCTCCTCCAAATACCTGGATCAGGTGCCCCCTCTGTACTTAACAATGCAGCACTCTGTGTACATTTTAGATAGCCCTAAGTTTGTATTATTAATGTATTGCCAGTCTATATAGAATGTAATACCATGCCGACAAAACATTTTTGTATTGATGCCCGATGTCTTTCCCTTTGATTATTAAATGGTAGCAAATGGCATGATAGCTATCTGCAAAGTATGTGTTACTTCATCAAGCCCTGTATATGAAGATCTTGTGTACATTGTCCCTACAGCATTCTGTGCTTGGAACGCAGGAGACATAAACATAGTTCACACGGGTTCAAAGTATCACGGAGTCTCTTGTACAAATACCTACAAGCTTCAGTTACAATCGTGCTGCACACCAGAACTGCAATGTGCATAATCCCATAGCTACCAGAATTCATATTATACTGATCTAACTACAGTAAGCTGATTATTACTAACCTTTGTACTGTCTGTGCAATATGCTGTTACATAAGCAATACTTAAAGATGACAAATTTAAAGAAATTCTGTACTAAGAGACATAGTGCTGTACTCTTTCTGAAAATGCTGTCTCTGGCTTCATTACTTTGGATCACTAACTTGGTACAAGTATGCAGTCAGAAATGTCAGAACAAATGATCTACATTCTTGTTCCAGGTCAATGAAATTAGAAAACCTGTAGTTTCAGCATCATGCCGCGTACACACGACCGTTTTTAATGTCATTAAAAAAAACGTTGTTTTTCTCGACGTGATTCTTCTCAAGCCTGCCTTGCCTACACACTATCGTCAAAAAAAATGCTTGAGCAAAGCGCGGTGACGTATAACACGTACGACGGCACTATAAAGGGGAAGTTCCATTCGGATGGTGCCACCCTTCATGTTAGTAAAGTTTGTTGAGCGACGATTCGCGCTTTTCAGCCTTGTGCTTTTCAGTTCGTTACAGCGTGACGAATGTGCTGTCTCCATTACGAACGCTAGTTTTACCAGAACGAGCGCTCCCGTCTCATACTTGATTCTGAGCATGCGCATTTTTTTTCACGTCGTTCAAGCCCACACACAGCCGTTTTTCATGACGAGAAAAACGACGATGTAAAAAACGACGTGAAAAATTAGAGCATGTTCCAATTTTTTCATGGCCATTTTTCTTGTCGTGAAAAATGCTCTGAAGCCCACACACGATCATTTTTATTGACCATTTTAAAAAATTCAATTTTTCTCGTCATTAAAAACGGTCATGTGTACGCGGCATCAGAGTCAGCAAGCTTGCATTTTTTTAAGCAGAGGTCAGAAACGGCAGCTTCCATATATCTAAGCAGAGAGAAAGCCAGCACAGATGTAAAAGAGGGTTAAACTAAGAGCCCAGCACAGGAAAACCAGAAAACATCCTAGGACGTATACGTCATTTCCCTAGAAGGATACAGTATCCTGAAAAGAATAATTATTTTACAAATACGAGTCATGTACAAAAATCGGGTTGGGGGGGAGTACTGCTTTCTTGGAATCTGTACTAAAAGGTTTCTAAGCTAATATTTATAATCTAACTTTTCGTTGTATAATATTACTTACATAATGAAAATGCTCAAACTTACATTTGTAAAAATTTCTTCCCTATCTCTGAGCCTACGTTGTTACGTTGTAGTAGAGGTTTACATGAGTTTTCCCAACACACTTGTAGCTGAACAGTTGTCTCAGTGCTATAAGGCAGAACGGCGGTTCTTTTGAATCAAGCGTGTGTACACTCGGCCGGGACAAGATTCTTGTCAAGAATCTCGTCAGGAAAAACGACGTGTTTTTTCCTGACGAGATTCTCGGCCGTGTGTACGAGGCTTGACCCTTGCAAATGGTAGCTCTCCAGGACAAAAGATAAAAGAATGGAAAATATCCAAACCATTTTCTTTTTTTGTCACCTAGCAGAGAACACAGGAAAAATAGTTCGAGAAAAGGGCAGCCCTCAGAATAAATTCTGCTGAGAGGTCAGAAATGATCGCCTCAGTCATAGCAACCATTCTAATGGAGTGAGATGAAATGTGAAACTGAGAAAGGCCTAAAGCAGTAAAAGTCTTAGAAAAGATTTGCTGAAACTGAAAAGCAGTGAGAGGGGAAGAGTCAGAAAGGAATCTGGGGCCTGAGGTCTAACAGACCAATGAGTTCAAACCGTTGCAATAGGACAAATAAAATTAGGAGTGGAATTTAAAAGTCACCCAAGAACCATCACAGTGTTATAAACTCTTAAAAAAAGAGAAAACTTTTAATGAATTTAGTGATAGGAAAATGCTGGTGATCTTGATGTGGGTGACAGCTTATTCATTATGAGACATGAGATTGTCTATCCTAAACACTCTGAAGAAACAATAAAATCCAATTTCGATAAAGGGGACTCATAAGAAGAAGAACAAACCAAAGGTAAAACCATAATCAAAAGAAAAGGAACCAATCTAGTGAACTAATCAGAGATGATAGGCTGGTCTTCTTGGATCCACTGAAGAAAACCACTTCTTAATACTCTTAAGGACACTCTTGAAACAATGACAAAAAAGGAAGGTGCATCAAGAACTTTGTGAAATAATGAAATCCCTGAGGGAATGTAGGTATAGAGGAGACTCAAACACTCAAACTCAGTTGCTGTAAATGGAAAAGACAAGGCTTTATAAGCACCTGAACAAAGGGTAAGCCAAATCATAGGAAGAGGAAAAGGGATAACACTTAAACCAGGAGGCAAAGGGAGATTAACCAAATATTTTGCTGCATACTACAAAAAACTAGCTGGAGTAACATTTTAACAACCATCTCATATTTAGAGGCGAGACAGTTTATAGTGAAATAAATGTCCCTATTGTCCCTATGTAAAAGGATTTTATCATTTACAAACTGATCTCCCCAAATGACTAAGGCAAAAAAAAAAAAACATGTGCTTTAAAACATATGCTTTAAGACAAACTCCAATTTCCAAGAGTCATGCTATTAAGCAACACACCAATGGCTGTCCCAAAAGGCATAAAACTCATTGAACATGCCACATCTGTAAAGAGGCTTAAGGCAATATTATCTATAAACAGACAATCCTTGATAGAAAAAGACAAAAAAAAAATGTGTAGAAATTTAGATTTTTAAAGACTTTGTTGCTAAAGCCAGGTGTCAAGAAAAAAACTCCAGCTACCATATACAGGTCCTTCTCAAAAAATTAGCATATTGTGATAAAGTTCATTATTTTCTGTAATGTACTGATAAACATTAGACTTTCATATATTTTAGATTCATTACACACAACTGAAGTAGTTCAAGGCTTTTCTTGTTTTAATATTGATGATTTTGGCATACAGCTCATGAAAACCCAAAAATCCTATCTCAAAAAATTAGCATATTTCATCCGACCAATAAAAGAAAAGTGTTTTTAATACAAAAAAAGTCAACCTTCAAATAATTATGTTCAGTTATGCACTCAATACTTGGTCGGGAATCCTTTTGCAGAAATGACTGCTTCAATGCGGCGTGGCATGGAGGCAACCAGCCTGTGGCACTGCTGAGGTGTTATGGAGGCCCAGGATGCTTCGATAGCGGCCTTAAGCTCATCCAGAGTGCTGGGTCTTGCGTCTCTCAACTTTCTCTTCCCAATATCCCACAGATTCTCTATGGAGTTCAGGTCAGGAGAGTTGGCAGGCCAATTGAGCACAGTAATACCATGGTCAGTAAACCATTTACCAGTGGTTTTGGCACTGTGAGCAGGTGCCAGGTCGTGCTGAAAAATGAAATCGTCATCTCCATAAAGCTTTTCAGCAGATGGAAGCATGAAGTGCTCCAAAATCTCCTGATAGCTAGCTGCATTGACCCTGCCCTTGATAAAACACAGTGGACCAACACCAGCAGCTGACATGGCACCCCAGACCATCACTGACTGTGGGTACTTGACACTGGACTTCAGGCATTTTGGCATTTCCCTCTCCCCAGTCTTCCTCCAGACTCTGGCACCTTGATTTCTGAATGACATGCAAAATTTGCTTTCATCCGAAAAAAGTACTTTGGACCACTGAGCAACAGTCCAGTGCTGCTTCTCTGTAGCCCAGGTCAGGCGCTTCTGCCGCTGTTTCTGGTTCAAAAGTGGCTTGACCTGGGGAATGCGGCACCTGTAGCCTATTTCCTGCACACGCCTGTTCACGGTGGCTCTGGATGTTTCTACTCCAGACTCAGTCCACTGCTTCCGCAGGTCCTCTAAGGTCTGGAATCGGTCCTTCTCCACAATCTTCTTCAGGGTCCGGTCACCTCTTCTCGTTGTGCAGCGTTTTCTGCCACACTTTTTCCTTCCCACAGACTTCCCACTGAGGTGCCTTGATACAGCACTCTGGGAACAGCCTATTCGTTCAGAAATTTCTTTCTGTGTCTTACCCTCTTGCTTGAGGGTGTCAATGATGGCCTTCTGGACAGCAGTCAGGTCGGCAGTCTTACCCATGATTGCGGTTTTGAGTAATGAACCAGGCTGGGAGTTTTTAAAAGCCTCAGGAATCTTTTGCAGGTGTTTAGAGTTAATTAGTTGATTCAGATGATTAGGTTAATAGCTCGTTTAGAGAACCTTTTCATGATATGCTAATTTTTTGAGATAGGGTTTTTGGGTTTTCATGAGCTGTATGCCAAAATCATCAATATTAAAACAAGAAAAGGCTTGAACTACTTCAGTTGTGTGTAATGAATCTAAAATATATGAAAGTCTAATGTTTATCAGTACATTACAGAAAATAATGAACTTTATCACAATATGCTAATTTTTTGAGAAGGACCTGTACAGGCGGTCCCCTAGTTACAAACATCCGACTTACAAACGACTCCTACTTACAAACAGAGGGGGACAACAGGAAAGGGGAGGAAATCTACCCCTAGAAAGGGAAATTCTCTCCTGTGATGCCGCGTACACACGACCGTTTTTAATGACAAGAAAAATTAAATTTTTTAAAATGGTCATTAAAAATGATCGTGTGGGGGCTTTCCAGCAGTTTTCCCGACGAGAAAAACGCAGAGAATCACAACGAGAAAAATTGGAACATGCTCTAATATTTCACATCGTTTTTTACATCGTCGTTTTTCTCGTCATGAAAAACGGCCGTGTGGGCTTTAACGACGTGAAAAAAAATGCGCATGCTCAGAATCAAGTATGAGATGGGAGCGCTCGTTCTGATAAAACTAGCGTTCGTAATGGAGATGGTACATTCGTCACGCTGTAACGGACTGAAAAGCACGAGGCTGAAAAGCGCGAATCGTCGCTCAACAAACTTTACTAACATGAAGGGCGGCGCCATCTGAATAGAACTTCCCCTTTATAGTGCCGTCGTACGTGTTGGACGTCACCGCGCTTTACTCGAACATTTTTTTCCACTATAGTGTGTAGGCAAGGCAGGCTTGAGAGGAAACACGAAAAATCACGTCAAGAAAAATTACGTTTTTCTCTTATCATCCATGGACTGACACGGTGTCTCTTTACACTTTACACATGGGTTATGTCCCTGCTTGCAGGAGAAGACCTAGGCAGAATGTGAGATGTTATACATACATTCTAAAAGCCAGAGCTGAACAGCCCCACCCAGGGGGCGGTCCCTCCGGACATAACCCTCCCACTACAGTCAGCAGACTTCAGTTTTTTTCTGCCTAGCAGAAGGAGAAGACGTGGCTCTCTCAGGAGCCAGTCTCCTGACCTATTTTTATTCCTTTTCTGGAATTCTTTTTTATTTTATTTTTGAGAATCTTCTATCAACTGTCGGCTGGGCAACAGGTTGGGTACAAGATATCCTCGTAGTCTTCCCTGTCCGACCATCGAGCGTGCTGATCCTCGCCTTGTGTGCGTGAGACTCAGTTCACGACAGGCCCCATGACTCCAGGGGTGGCCGGGTTTGCTTTCATGCTCCCACGGTCCGCTCAAGACTGAACAGTTCCTGACTGACTGTATCTTTCGCGGTGGACCGGGCCGACAGCTACTCAGTACTGCACTGTGATAGTCCTGTCAGAAACACACCAGTGGGTCCCTCAGGGGACAGGTAAGTAGTCTCTCCTGCCTGCAGGTGAGTACAAAAAGCTGTGTGTTTCTCTGTGGGGGATTTTCCCTGTCTCCCCCTGTATTTCATTGTCACTCTCTGTCACCATTGCTGGCGCTGTGCTGTGTGGGGTGCCTGGGGGTCACACTGTTCTTGGAGGGGCTAATGCTGGTCTGCAGATATGCTTGGGGCCTTTTTTTGTGTGTTTTGGGGCCTGAGCGCCGAGTGGCGCTGTGTGTGTGCTGTTTTTTTTTCACTTTTGCTGAGTCATGGTGGCCATCTTGCCGTGGATCGCCTCAGTGAAGTGCGGCGGCCATTTTCTTGTAGCCCGCGCGCTCTTCAGCACTAGTTTTGGCCTCTAGCGCTGCTGTAACAGCGCAAATCTCCTCACAATCTCCTCACAGCTCACCAGCGCTGACACAGCGCGGTACAGACAGCGGAACTGAGCGGTCCCTGGTCCGGTTTGGTGAGTCCCCTGGGCGCCCCCTCCTCAGTCAGCACAGCCTGTGGGTGGACTTTTTATCTGAGGAGTCTCAGAGGGGGGCAATATGGAGTCTCTGTCACCAGCTTCCCCTAAATGTCAGTGGACAACAGGCAGTGCTTCAGCACCTGCGGTCCCTAGGGACCAGTTGTGGGCAGTCCTGGAATCATTTCTGACCAGGATGGGAGCTGTGTGCAAGCGCAAGGGAGCAAAAAAGCGCCCTCCCCCCACTTTACTTCATGAGGGCAGTGCGCTGATTCAGATATGGGCCTAGCCACTACCGCTCAGGACCCTAGTTCTGAATGTATTGGATGGTTTTGAACAGGACATTCCTTATGAGGAAAACTCCAGTTCTGAGTCAGTAAATGACAGGGCGCTTGTTAGTGTACTCATGACTGCGGTGAGGGACACTCTCAAGCTAAAATGCTGCGGATGCAGAACCTCAGGCGGATACAGTCTCCTTTGGTTCTTTTAAGGCCAGGCCTTCTAAAGAGGTTTTTCCATATGTACTTTCTTTGACCAGCTCATTGATAAGGTCTGGGAAAAGCCGCAGAAGAATTTTTTTATGGTCCCGCGGCGTTTGTCTATCAGATACCCCTTGAAGATGCCCTACTTAAAAAGTGGGCTTCTCCCCCAGGGTCGACCCTCCAGTCGCCCGGTTGAACAAGGCCATCACTCTCCCGATGGAGGGGACTCCTGCATTTGAGGACCCCACTGACAGGAGGTCAGAAGTGGTGAGCAGAGCCATGTTTGCCTTGTTGGGATCTGCCCTACGGCCTGTGGTAGCGGCGACCCTTGTGTCTTAAACACTTACAGGTTGGGCAAAAATGTTGCACCTAGCTGTACAGGAGCATAATCTTCCTCCAGACACAGTTGCTCTGGCCCACCAACTGGTTCAGGGCCTGGTTTATGTGTGCGACGCCACGTTGGACGCGGCCCCTTTAATATCCAGGGCCTCTGTCTCGGCGGTGGTATTGCGTCGTCTTATCTGGTTGAAGTGCTGGTCTGCTGACCTAGCCTTAGGAAGCTCCTGACAGATCTACCATTTAAAGGTGGTAGACCTTTCGGTGCTGCTCTGGATGACATCGTCATGGATGTCATGGGAGGTAAAAGCACTCTTCTTCCTTAGACTAGCAAGAGTGAGGAGGCCCGCCGAAAACAGGGGCCTTCCTTTCCAGTCCACGGGTAGGTCCTCTCAGACTGACGGCAGTGCGGCTGGTGGGCACAAGTGCCCCTGGGTGCGTAAGCCGAACAAGCGGCTCCCAAGCCCGCCTCCGCGTGAAGTCTTGCCTCCGCCCGACTCTGGGGTGGGGGGACGACTTCGCAGGTCACGAATCGGTGGTCCTCCCGAATCTCCGACTGGTGGGTGTGCGAGGTGGTCACCTCAGGATACAGGATAGTATTCCGATCCTGGCCCCCAGACAGATTCTTTCCCTCAAATCTTCCTCTCCTTCCTACCTGTCGGGCAGCCCTCTTGGGGGCTGTACAGGATTTGATCAGGTCCGAAGTGATTGTGCCGGTTCCGTCACAGGAGAGTTTTCAGGGATTCTACTCGAATCTGTTTGTCGTCCCAAAAATAGGACGTGGTTCGACCTATCCTGGACCTCAAGGCCCTGAATGCCTTCGAGAAGGTGCAGAAATTCCGCATGGAATCCATTCGCACGGTGATCGCTACACTCCACCAAAGGGATTTTCTTCTGGCGTCCTTGGACTTCAAGGACGCCTACTTGCATGTTCCGATCTGCGCAAGTCACTAGAAGTTTCTGCGCTTGCGATCAGCGAAGTCCACTATCGATTGTGGCTCTTCCTTTCGGCCTAGCCTTGGCACCAAGGGTGTTCACCAAGGTGCTTGCTCCGGTTCTAGCCTTCTGTTACAGCGAGGTATTGCTGTCGTGGGCTATCTGGACGATCTTCTGCTAAGAGCAGAAAGTGGCTCAGACTTAGAGGAAAGGTGACTATCGTCAATTAGACCCTCAGGGACTTCGGGTGGTTCCTGAACATTCAGGAGTCAGTCCTGGTCCCGACTCAGTGTCTGGAGTATCTAGTTCTGATTCTAGACTCCTTGGAGGCAAAGGTATCCTACCTCTGGAGAAGTTGCTGACACTTCAGTCTGCGGTGCGGGTGCTGACATCCCGAAAATGGTTGTCAATCCGTTTTTTTGCATGAGAGTCCCGGGACTCGTGGTGGCCTCCTTCGTGGCCGTTCCGTATGCCCAATCACACACCAGGGCATTGCAGAAGGAGATCTTGTCCACCTGGGACAAATCCCCGTTGTCCTTGGATCTTCAGATCCAGGTGATTCACCTGGTCAGGGCGCCCCTGACATGGTGGTTGAGATCCTCGGCTCTTCGGTCCGGAAAGTCGTTCCCCTCCCATCCAATGGACGGTACTCACGACGGACACCAGCCTGACGGGCTGGGGTGGAGTCTGGGGAGTCCTGTCGGCTCAAGGCCTTGGACTCCGGACGAGCCCGTTTACCAATCACTGTTCTGGAAATACGGGCCATCGGACTGTGTCTCTCCTCAGGTCGGAGAGAGTACGGGGGTTGCTCCATCAGGAGCCAGTCGGACAACGCCACGGCGGTGGCGTATGTAAACCATCAAGGGGGGACTCGGAGCTCAGCTGCAGCTTCCGAGGTAGTCCGTATCCTGAAGTGGGCCGGAAGAAACGTGCCGGCTCTGTAGGCCATTTACATTCTGGGCATAGACAATGGGCAGGCGGACTATCTGAGTCGCCAATCGCCGGACCAAGAAGAGTGGCCCTTGCATATTTCAACTCCTTTGCCGACGGTGGGGCACGCCGGATGTGGACCTGATGGCCTCTCGACTCAATCGCAAGGGTCGAGGTTGTGGCCAGATCCAGGGATCCTTGGGCGATGCCTCGGATGCGTTGGTGGCCCCATAGGGTCCTTATCGCCTGATATAAACTCTGGTGATCCTAATTGTTCCTGATTGGCTTCAGCATCACTGGTACGCTGATCTGGTACGTCTCGTCGCGGACGTTCCCTGGCGGTTGCCGATGAGGGAGGACCTTCAGTCTCAAGGTCCTATGTTTCATCCGGCTTACAGTCTCTGGCTTTAACGGCAGGGCTGTTGAAAGCCAGGTGTTGAGGGTCCGAAGGTCTCTCGGACTCGGTCATTTTGACCATGTTAAGGACACGGAAGTCTTCCTCCAGGCAGATCTATCACCGTGCCTGGAAAGCTTATATCGCCATATGCGAAGCGCTGGACTGGCGTCCTCGGACGTATTCCGTCCCCAGAATCCTGCGTCCTCTGCAGTGTGGAGTGACCCAAAAGCTTGCTTTGAGTACCATCAAGGATCAGATTTCGGCCTTGGCCGTCTTCTTTCAGCGACCTCTAGCGGGTCATTTCTTGGTTAGCACCTTGTGTTGGGGGTTCGCCATGTGCTCCCTCCTGTCAAGCCTCCTCTCCCACCGTGGGATCTGAATTTGGTGCTCTCGGTCCTCCAGGAACCTCCTTTTGGGAATATCCGGGATATTCCCCTCTTGTCTTGTCTCAGAAGGTGGCCTTTTAGTGGCAATCACTTCTGTTTGACGGGTGTCTGAGTTGGCGACTTTGTCCTGCAAGTCGCCATATTTAGTCATCCATAAGGATAAGGCGGTGTTGCATCCATGACCTTCCTTTTTACCAAAGGTGGTGTCGACCTTTCACCTACATGAGGACATTGTCCTCCCGTCCTTGTGTCCTCACCCATCGCATCCCAGAGAGTTTGCGCTGCACATATTGGATGTGGTACAAGCCATTACGGGTGTACCTGTCTGCTACTGCTTCTATTCGAAAGTCCGACTCACTGTTTGTGACTGTCTCTGGTCCATAACAGGGCCAAGCGGTTTCGTCTGCCATCATTTCTAGGGGAATCAGACAAACCGTCATTCAAGCCTATGCTCTCAAAGGGCGGGCGCCTCCCTTTCCGGTTACGGCGCATTCCACCAGGGCAATTGGTGCTTCCTGGGTTTCCCAACATCAAGCGTCGGTTGCACAAGTGTGCAAGGCGGCGACCTGGTCGTCTGTTCATGCCTTTTAAGTTTTATAAGGTTAATGTGGCTGCATCTTTGGATGCTTCCTTCGGCCGCAGGGTGCTGCAGGCCGCTGTTTAAAGTTGCGACTCCTCCGTTGAGGAGCTCTGCCTTATTGGAGTGAAGTTTTTGGTTTTTCCATTTATACTGCTCCCATCCCTCTTGACACTGCTTTGGGACATCCCATGTGTAAAGTGTAAAGAGACACCGTGTCAGTCCATGGATGATAAGAGAAAATAGGATTTTTTGTACTCACCGTAAAATCCTTTTCTCTGACATCCATGGACTGACACGGCACCCACCCTTCCTTTTTAAGTTTGTACTGCTTTGTTACGAACTGAAGTCTGCTGACTGTAGTGGGAGGGTTATGTCCGGAGGGACCGCCCCCTGGGTGGGGCTGTTCAGCTCTGGCTTTTAGAATGTATGTATAACATCTCACATTCTGCCTAGGTCTTCTCCTGCAAGCAGGGACATAACCCATGTGTAAAGTGTAAAGAGACACCGTGTCAGTCCATGGATGTCAGAGAAAAGGATTTTACGGTGAGTACAAAAAATCCTATTTTTTCAATGACATTAAAAACGGTCGTGTGTACGTGGCATAAGAGTTATTATGGGAAAAACTTACCTCCACTGATACTTTATCACCAAGGCTTGTTTCTACAACAACCCAAAATTTTCAAAATCCAATTGTCATTGGGACAGAAAGTGAGGTGAAATCTTCTGAACGGGGGCAAAAACAGCAAAACAAACATTATAGGGGTGTTAACACTTCCCTATGCTATCCAAAAAGCTTAAAAATTGTTTTTTTGGCTGGAGCTACACTTAAAAAATGTACATGTTCTGACCTACAAACAGATTCAACTTAAGAACAAACCTACAGACCCTGTCTTGTTTGTAACCCGGGGACCGCCTGTATATTGTAGCTACAAAACCCTACAGGGATTGGACATCTCTAAAAAGCATGTTTTCTCTTAAATGTAAATTCTGATATAAAACATGGAACTCTGAAGACTGTCTTTTGGTAGTCTAACCTGCATAGCTAAAGTCAATCTCAATACCAAGAAAAACTAAAGACTTATGCCGCGTACACACGATCGTTTTTCACGTCGTTAAAAATGGCATTTTTTAAATTGGGCATTAAAAACGATCGTGTGTAGGTTCCAGAGCATTTTTAACAACGTGAAAAATGTGCTAAAAAAATTAGAACCTGCTCTATTTTTTCACGTCGTTTTTCACGTAGTTTTTTTTAACGACGTGAAAAACGGTAGTGTGTATGCTTTTACGAGGGGAAAAAAAAACGCGCATGCTCAGAATCAAGTATGAGATGGGAGCGCTCGTTCTGGTAAAACTAGCATTCGTAATGGAGATAGCACATTCGTCACACTGTAACGGACTGAAAAGCACGAGGCTGAAAAGAGTGAATCGTCGCTCAACAAACTTTACTAACATGAAGGGTGGCGCCATTCGAACGGAACTTCCCCTTTATAGTGCCGTCGTACGTGTTGTACGTCACTGCGCTTTGCTCGAGCGTTTTTTTTAATGAACGTGTGTATGCAAGACAGGCTTGAGAGGAAACAAGAAAAATCACGTCGAGAAAAATGTTGTTTTTGAAAATGACATTAAAAACAATCGTGTGTACGCGGTATTAGAGGGCAGGACAATTTTTTCATTGGCCAAAGGAATGCCAAAAGATTGGGCAAGGGAAAAAAAACATCTAGCAGAACAGAGTAAATTGCAGAATCCAAAGGGCTAATGAAAAGAACATTGCTGTGACAGGACCTGTTGTAAAAAGGAGGAAAAGACCCATAGGTAATGATCTATAGAAATAGAAATGTCCTCCAAAATAGCAACCCAGGGAGTTAAAACACGATAGAATAACTAGGAAAAGTCAACTGAATATCAGCCTTAGTGATCAAAGAAGCAGAAGCAAGGAGGGAAAGGGCCTCATCAAAAGAGGAGTAGGAAACAGAAGCCAAAGATAAATCCACCTTTTCATTTAAATATTGACCATCGGAAAAAGGCAGATAGTAGATAAATCTATTAGGGTAACAGCATTGGGAGTCATTGTAAGCAAAACAGACTCCTTTGTGACAAAGAGTGACAAGATGCTAAGGGCTTTGGATCATCTTGATGCGTCCTTTAAAAGTTGTACCACAGCCAAAGTCCTACATCCTTTACACCTCAACCACAAGGCAGGGTGAACTGAAAGATCTGATAAAAAGCTTTGTCATAATTGGGCCATGCAAATCTATCATAATTCCAATAAGCCTCTAAAAATATCGACATGTTTGAACATGCCTGAGCATTTATGTGGAAATGGGTCTCCCATGATTGAGGCGTAGACATAAAAGGGCTACAACAATTATAGAAGGACCAAGGAACTGCTCTTCTCATATCGTCTCAGGATGTGTCTTTAGATTGTTTGTCTGGCATATAAAAATCCTTTAAGGAGGGTGGGAGGAAAAAGAGGTCCAGAAATTCTCCATTCCAAATCCTATTCTTAGTTGCAGGAGACAAATGGAAACCGAGGGGAGAAAGCTTGCAAGGAAGAACTTCCTTCAAATGGCATTAAGAAATACTTGGAGATTTATTGGGAAGAAGACAAAGCTGATTGTACTAACATCTCTGGGGACGAATTAGCAGACACGGATAGGGAAAAAAGGTAGCAACACCAGAATCATTAGGGATAACCACCATTGAAGATAGAGCATTTACTAAATGTGACTTATAGCCAGACCAATCTGAATGAACATTAGCAGCTAAATCCGATAAAGGAGAAAGTACATTGGCAAACAAGTCATTTATATGACCTATTTTGTAAGGATGGGAAACAGATGACTAAATATTTGGATTCTCACCCATAGGCTAAGCTGGAAGCACATCCTCGCTGTTCAGCTAGGACAGATCTCAGGAGATACCCTCCTCCTAAGTTGTGAAGTATATCTCCTAGCAGATCTGGACCAGGCCCCTCTGTGGTAATGGTAATCAGAAACAGGGGCTGTTGCAGAAGCTCTTGTGGTCCTTTGAGATTGCCACAATAATGGAGAGAGAGACTCTCAGTCTGACCCTGCTGGATGGGTACATGGCTGCCACTAAGGACTAAGCCGCCAGCTAGGTAGCATTGCTAGTTGCCATGGCAGCTGCTGCCATCAAGGCTTCCAACTGGGCAAAGTTGTTTGTTGTTACTGCAGCTGCAGAGGACAAGGCTTGACCTGCTGGAATAGGTAACTCAAAGCAGTAGCGGAACCAAGCCTTGCCTCAGTTAAACTCTGCCCTCTCCATTTTATGGTCCTAGACATGTCGCAGGTCTTCTGTATCAGCAGTGCAGATCACAAGGACGGAGGGGAGGAGAGTGGGCAAAACTTCACAGCAAAAATTAAGCAGAGCAGAGAGGTGCTGCTTTGTTTACAATGCTCTAGCTAATGGACCACAGGCTGCGGTGGTGGCAATATGATGAAGGTGAATCCATGCACTGACCAATGTCCAAAAGAAGTTAAAGCGGAGTTCCACCCACAAATGGAACTTCCGCTTTTTTTGGAACCCTCCCCCCCTCCAGTGTCACATTTGGCACCTTCCAGGGGGGAGGGGGAGCAGATACCTGTGTAATACAGGTATTCTGCTCCCACTTCCGGGTATAGATTCACCCGCGGGTATCTACGCCACTTCTGGCGCCTTCTCCGTCCCCCCTGCTGTCTTCTGGGAGACACACAGATCCCAGAAGACAGTAGGGACCAGTGGGATAGCACAGCACGAGTCGCACATGCGCAGTAGGGAACCAGGAAGTGAAGCCGCAAGGCTTCACTTCCTGATTACCTTACCGAAGATGGGTGGCGGCAGCACACGAGAGCCCTAGCGACAGATCGGCTTCGGGTGCCGACATCGCGGGTGCCCTGGACATGTAAGTGTCCTTATTTTAAAAGTCAGCAGCTGCAGTATTTGTAGCTGCTTACTTTTAAAAAAACAAAATTCCGCGGACCTCCGCTTTAAAGTATAACTACAGCCAAAACTTTTTTTCGTTTTGGATAGAATGGAGAGGGATTAGAATGCCTGACAATTTTTATGTTTCCCCCTTTCTATTTCTCATGTTTACCGTTATGATCAAATGTGAAAGTAAAAGAAAATTCCAAATTTTGGGTTGTCCCCAGAAAAGTAAAAGGGGGGAAATATTCCAATGGTGTCCTTAGTTCTGGTGACCTGGGGGTCCCCAAAGAATTCCCTTAATTTGCAGGGATTTACTTTCACTTCCTGTTTGGCTATGGGACAGGAAGTGAAGGGTAATCTCAGCAATGGGACACAGATCGCGAAAAAAATTGACAGGGGTTATAACCCACCCTTGCTCTATCCAAAATAGAAAAAAAAGATTTGCTCATAGTTCTACTTTAAAGCCCCAAAGTACATGCACATACTGCATGTACAGAAACACGTGTCAGGTGCACATATGCACAAAAACGACAATTCCATAACACATTTTAGGTAGTGCCATGCATGCCAGAATAATAGCAATAGTTCTAGGACCATCATTCACAGTTACCTCTGAATGATCAGTAAAGGTTTGTAAAGTGTTGCCTATGGACAATTTTGGGTACCAAAGTTAGTTGCCGCTTCTTGGGCACGCACAATTTTAAAGCTTAACATGTTTTGTATATATTTACTCATCACAACCTCTTCTTTGAAAATATGGGTTTGCTTAACAGCTGCACCAATATTGTTTGACATAAAAAATTGCAACTACCAGGCTTAAAATGTGCATTGAACATGTACAAAAATATGCAAAAACAGCTCTGGCAGCAAAAGGGTTAAAGTAAGTAGAAATCGCTCTTTAGATCATTTTCACTGTAACGGCTGCTCCTGATGTTTTTTCCACAATTCCTGTCCCGGTGACAATAAAATTAGACATAGGTTTCAATCCTTTCTAATGTATCCAAATGTAAAAAAAAAATTGGCACTTTTTAGAACTGTAAATTAGACTTGCAAAAAATTTTAATTTCTGGGTTTTCTTAGACTGCAATGCATAGGATCTCCCAGGTCTAGTGCCGAACGTATTACCAACCACAAAGCAAGTGGAGGAAACTTGTACTTAAGCTGTGGAAGTAGTTCATTGTTGAAAGTAAACAAGAGGACATCAAGGAATCGCTCATTTTAACACTGCACTGTGTGTATGGATAGCACACACCCAGACTGCGTCACAGAACTTAGCATGTGACTCTGACCTTCAGCTAAGTATTCAATGCAATAAATACAGTACATACAGTATATGTATGGAGCAACTGTGTATAGTTGTCTCCAGCATCTTCTTCAAAGCCGGGCAGCCTAAATTTAGGACTCTGTTATAAGAGCGTCATGAACAGGTCTTTCAAATTAGGAAAAAGCCAGTGCATCTTGTATTACAAAGTACTTGAAGCTCTAGATATAAACTGAATTAACAGTAGAGTTGGGGCACTGAATGGTTGTGGACGAGATGTATAATATACAGCCGTAGCCAAAAGTTTTGAGAATGACACAAATATACATTTTTTACAACGTCTGCTGCTTGAGTGGGCTTTTATCGACAATTGCATTGAGTTTATGCAAAAGAGTCAATATTTGCAGTGTTGACCCTTCTTTTTCAAGACCTCTGCAGTTCGCTCTGGCATGCTGTCAATCAACTTTCTTGCATAATCAATGCTTGGAGTTTGTGTAAATTTGTGGGTTTTTTATTGTTTATCCGCCAATATTGAGGATTGACCACAAGTTCTCAATGGGATTAAGGTCTGGGGAGTTTCCTGGCCATGGACCCAAGATTTTGATGTTTTGTTCCCCAAGCCTTTAGCCTTATGGCAAGGTGCTCCATCATGCTGGAAAAGGCATTGTTTCTCACGAAACGGTTCTTGGATGGTTGGGAGAAGTTGCTCTCGGAGGATGTTTTTGTACCATTCTTTATTCATAGCTGTGTTCTTAGGCAAAATTGTGTGAGACCACTTCCTTGGCTCAGAAGCAACCCCACACATGAATGGTGTCAGGATGCTTAACTGTTGGCATGACACAGGATTGATGGTAGCGCTTACCTTTTCTTCTTCGAACAAGGTTTTTTCCGGAAACCCCAAACATTTGGAAAGGATTCATCAGAGAAAATGACTTTACCCCAGTCCTCAGAAGTCCAATCTTTGTACCTTTTGCAGAATATCAGTCTGTCCCTGATGTTTATTCCTGGAGAGAATTTACTTCTTTGCTGCCCTTCTTGACACCAGGCCCTCCTCCAAAAGTCTTCTCCTCACTATGCATGCAGATTCATTCACACCTGCCTTCTGCCATTCCTGAGTAAGCTCTGCACTGGTGGTGCCCCAATCCTGCAACTGAATCAACTGTAGGAGACGGTCTTAGCGCTTGCAAGGCTGTCTTTGGCGCCCTGGAGCCTTCTTTACAAATGCAGTGGAAATGTTTTTTATGGGATGAAGTTCATTTTCATGGCAAAGTGGGACTTTGCAATTAATTGCAATTCATCTGATCACTCTTCATAACATTCTGGAGTATATGAAAATTGCCATCATAAAAGGGCAGCAGACTTTGTGAAAATTTATATTTGTGCCATTCTCAAAACTTTTGGCCACGACTGTATACCATATATAATATACTGTATATAGATATAGATATAATTATTCTTTTTTTTTTGTGGGGGAATGCAAATTTTGTACACCTGTCACTGGAACAAGAGTAAAGGGGATATCTTCCAATAGGGCAGCCTCTGCCTTTGAAAGTGCACATCTCTGTAATGGAGGAGCATGTGATTGAAAAAGTGAGTGTCAGTGCATTGGCAGACTTTCAATAATTGTGTTTTAGTGCAGTGGTGGAAAATGAATAAATGTGAGTTGGCACAGTAATGGTAAGTAATGAGTGAATTAATGTGCATTGGTTCAGCAGCGGCAAGGGGGGTTGTGCGCATGATGCAATTAGCCACAGAAGTGAGATTGGCAGGATAGGGGGTGTGCATGTAAGGGGTGCCTGTAGGCACTGTGGTAAGAGTAAGAGGGAAGGTATGTAGACCAGGGAGTTATAATGCAGGCACGGTGATAAGGTCTGGTAGAAGGCATGCACGTGCATGGTGGCAGCGAGTAGGGAGGGGTGTCCAGGTGCAGTAATAAAACCATGGGGATGGGGATGGGCAGACAGCCAACATGTTGAGAGAGTGGGCTGGGGGAATGTCGTGGAGGTGAATTGGTGAGAGCAGGATGAGAGCCCATTGTTCAGGCTCGGTGGTGACAACAGGGTAGGGGTTGTTGTGCAGACATGGTAGTGACAACAAGGTGGGGAACAGTCACGTGGGCACAGTTGTGAGAGTAGAATAGGAGCCATTGTGCAGGCACAGAGCTGAGAGCAGGGTGGGTTATGCAGTCATGGTGCCAAGGGTAATTTAAGGGGTGTTAGTGCAGGTATGTGTCATGCTCACTAAACCATGCTCCCAGTCATTCCTGGAAATGGAGAGCAGCAAACGGCTGGAGTACCCTCGCTCACCCTTGTAGCCCAGTCTAGCACTTGGTGGCTAAGCCTCTATATTCTGATGTAGCTGCCAGATCCACTTTGTAGATTGGGAGAGAGGCCCCCACAGAAGCAACAAGTCCTTTAAGTCAGGGGTCTCCAAACTGTGGCCCGAGGGCCGAATGTGGCCCTTTGCTAGCCTTCATCCGGCCCTTGGGGCAGTATTGCTCCCAACGATATGAGGCACTATTCCTCCCAATGACACCAACAATGGGGCACTATTTCCTTCACTAATAGCAATGATGGAGCACTATTCCTCCTCCTACTGCCCACCAGCACTGGGGCCGTGTTTATTCTCACTGATGCTCGGCCCTGGGGCATTTTCTACCCCCACTGGTCAGAATCCGCCCCCCCTGAAGTCTGAAAGACAGAAAACTAGCTCTTTGCTTAAAAAGTATGGAGACCCCTGCTCTAAGTTGAACTTCAGCCTTACCTCCCGTCTTGAACAGTTACACAGGCTCCTCTCCTTTACTGAAATTGTTTACTGTGAAATTCCCTGTGTGCATTAGAAGCTGCAGCAAATCATATAGAGCCCACCTTATTTCCTGGCTGGAGGACTTTTGGAATCCATGGAGTGTGTCAAAATTGGCCAGCTGCTACAAAGTCATTACAGTGAACCAGATTTTGTGTGAGATTTGTATCTGCCTGTATGTGTCCAACCAACTAGATTTTTGGTTAGTCTCTCGCTAGTAGTTGCCAGTGGTAAGCCGCTCTGTGCTGCTTCTGGTTCCTGGGTCCTCTTTTCCCAGGAACTCTGCTATGCGCGTCGGGACCCTTCGGGGTAAGACCGCGCTATATTAAGATACCTCTCAACTCAACTCAACTCAAGATTGAAATTTTGTGTTTGCATTAAGTCTAGGTGATATTGCCTCGTTGGGCTAACCTGTAAATGAGAGTAGCGTGCGTGTGGTCTGTGCCTGTGTTCCAGTCTGCAGACTATGCTGCCTAGAGGAGTCATGAGCAAGGTTTCCCACCATCTTGGCATTTGTGGGTGGTGGGGTGGCAACACAGATGATATTTGTGTTTGCATGTTATTCTGGGTCGCATCCGTGTCAGGCTTGGGGAAATTCAAGGTTCTAGCAAGAATTGACCAGTGTGCTGACCAATTTCCTGATACAAGTGTTGGATGGCAATACCTCACACATTGTCTGGCCTTCCTTGTCCCTGGACTCTGGAGACCCAGATCTACACCTGGGAACTGTAGAAGGAAATGCGTCATAGTGACTTGAAGGTATGAAAGGATTTTCCTTCTGCATTCCTTTGTATTTACTACTAATCACACTTTATGAGTAAAAGCTGATTACTGATCTACATCAAGTTAAATGTGTAAGCACAATTTCTTGTAGTGTTGGAGTACAGGCAGTCTCCGAGTTACAAACATCCCACTTACTGTACATACAACTCCTACTTACAAACGGAGGGAGACAACAGAACGTGAGAGGAAATTTACCCCTAGGAAGGAAAATTCACTCCTGTAAGAGTTGATATGGGAAAAAAAGTTGTCTTTACTGAACATTTATCACCAATTCTTGTTTCCATGACAACCCAAAATGTTCAAAATCCAATTGTCACAGGGACAGAAAGAGAGGTGAAATCTTCTGAACAGGGGCACTGTCTAACTGAATGTTTCAAATTTTAAATTGTTACTTATGGCAAATTTAAAGGAATCTGTCAGATAGAAACATTAGAGCTTCCATTGCTGGCTGTTTCAAAGATGTATACTCCAGGGCTTTAACCCTTACCCTTCCATCAATGCCCTGAAGCAAGCTTGTATCATATCATGTTAGGTCTTCCAATATGCATATGCTTCTTCCAGGTAACTGTCTTAAAGTGGATGTTAACCCTCTCCTATTCCCAGTGAAGTGAACAGCCACAGATGATACACAGAGATGAAACAAATCTCCCTACATAAGTTTACATGTATATCTGTATATATCCTTTAAAAAGTGCTCTTCGTGTTAAAGTTTTTCTCTTCTTAGTTAGCACTGGGAGTAGATTATTGGCATACAGCCAAGACAGCTGATTGGAGGAAAGGCACACACCCCTCTCCTCATAGGCAAAGGAAGAAAGGAATATGCAGAGCTCTACTGTGAAAAGGCAAGCTGACTGCTAATCTATTTATAGCAACCTCCCCCGACACACACTTCTGTCTCCCATCTTGAAGAACGTGTGAGAAGTTATCAGGCTGATAACAGAGCTACGGAGCAAGAGACAGCTACGGGACACAGTGCTTTAGAGAGAGATAAGATGTACCTGTCTCAAATTTCATGAATATGGTTTACATACACTTTAAGCTTCATACGCACGATGAGAATATCGGATGAATGATCTTCCTTCTTTTTTTTTTTTGCATGCTAGTTTCATATAGAAAATGATGAGGTTACCAAAATTAAGAAAATTCTCGTATGACAGAATACAACTTTGGAAGTGATGTAATGTGTTGTATTGTATCGTAATGTATTCTTTCGTTTCCGAGCATGCGTGGTCTTGCCCTTCCAATTTTTTATTCAGACAAATACTATACTGATTAAACGAAAATAGTTTGTTCTGGTATCGTACGAGAAAAAATCTTGTGTTTGACCCTTTGGATAATTTCGGATGAACTCTAGTGATCGACTCTTGAAAGCTGTGTACTGACGATCAGATTATCGTACGATCAATTTAAAAGCGGTATTTCTCGTCTGATTTTCTGATCATGTGTACTAGGCATTAACCGACTAGTCAAGTTAAAGTAAAGCTAAACAAAGTAGCCTCTTAAACATTCCTGTGCTGATAAGATCCTTTTACATGTTAAAGGCTAGTGATGTATCTGTCTATGTTCAAACCCTCATCGGTAATAGCAAGAAATTGCATAATGTGGTGGATACTGGGAGGGTAAAATAACCTTCTAAATGAAGTTTTCCTGGAAGCCAATTACTGAAAGCATTGTGTTAAAATGAATTATGGAACATGTGCCTGTTTCTTTACTTTCTAATTCTCTCAATTGTAAACCAGATGTGTATGGATGTCTTGTTTTCTGCAGAGTCTTGTGCTGACAGATCTTTATTCTTGGCAATAATACTGATAATGTATATTTAGATATTTCGTTAAAAAAAACACCTTTTGAAGCCGGACAATTCTGATTGCCAAGGCCTCATACACGCGTGACGCAGACTAGTGTAAAAAATTCCCAGCGTTCTCCTACACCTGGGGAACTTCAGGTGGGGCATGCAGCCAGCTATAGAAGTGAATGGCTGTACACCCCTGTACTTGTGCAAACACCAATACTTCTGTGTGTAGCACTACCCCCAGTTAAGAGAGCTGCTGGTTTTGTTTTGGGCCTGTACCCTAGTTATCAACCCCAAGAATTTGGCTCCCTTGGCACAACTGGTCTATACTGTAATTGTGAACCCACCGATGGCTGGGAACGCAATAATACCACACAATAGTAAAATGGCACATAGAATTGTTACCTGGGATAACCACTCGTCCAGCAGGGTAACAGAACTCCACACAGTATTCTGCTTAAACAAAGATCACGTTTACTCAATGATAAAGGATAGCAGAGTTAAAACAGAGATGCAGTTGACTTATGCAGGGCCCTGCAAGGTCAATGATATACAGTGGGGCACAAAAGTATTTAGTCAGCCACCAATTGTGCAAGTTCTCCCACTTAAAAAGATGAGAGTGGCCTGTAATTGTCATCATAGGTATACCTCAACTATGAGAGACAAAATGTGGAAACAAATCCAGCCAATCACATTGTCTGATTTGGAAAGATTTTTTTTTGCAAATTATGGTGGAAAATAAGTATTTGGTCACCTACAAACAAGCAAGATTTCTGGCTCTCACAGACCTGTATCTTCTTCTTTAAGAGGCTCCTCTGTCCTCCACTCATTACCTGTATTAATGGCACCTGTTTGAACTTGTTATCAGTATAAAAGACACCTGTCCACAACCTCAAACAGTCACACTCCAAACTCTACTATGGTGAAGACCAAAGAGCTGTCGAAGGACACCAGAAACAAAATTGTAGACCTGCACCAGGCTGGGAAGACGGAATCTGCAATAGGCAAGCAGCTTGGTGTGAAGAAATCAACTGTGGGAGCAATAATTAGAAAATGGAAGACATACAAGACCACTGATAATCTCCCTCGATCTGGGGCTCCACGCAAGATCTCACCCCGTGGGGTCAAAATGATCACAAGAACGGTGAGCAAAAATCCCAGAACCACACGGGGGGACCTAGTGAATGACCTGCAGAGAGCTGGGACCAACGTAACAAAGGCTACCATCAGTAACCAGTGGCGTCACTAGGGTTGGTGTCACCCGGTGCAAAAAAAAATGGTGTCACCCCCCAACAACTATAGTCCCCCCTCAGTACAGACCCCCCTCCACTAACTACAGACCCCCCTCCCACAGTATAGATCCCCTCCCTCAGTACAAACCCGCTCCACTAAGTACAGACTCCCCGCCATCAATATAGACCCGCCTCCCTCAGTATGAACCTCCCCCTCAGTACAGAAACCCCCACCTCAGTGCAGACTGCTCCATAAGTACAGACACCCCCACCTCAGTGCAGACCGCTCCATCAGTACAGACACCCCCACCTCAGTGCAGACCCCCTCAGTTACAGACACCCCCTCAGTTACAGACCCCCCTCGTACAGACACCCCCCCTCAGTAACAGACCCCCCTCAGTAACAGACCCCCCTCAGTAACAGACACCCCCTCAGTTACAGATCCCCCCTCAGTTACAGATCCCCCCTCAGTACCAGACCCCCCCTCAGTACAGACCCCCCCCTCAGTACCAGACCCCCCCCTCAGTACAGACACCCCCCTCAGTACAGACACCTCCCTCAGTAACAGACACCCCCTCAGTTACAGATCCCCCTCAGTTACAGATCCCCCCTCAGTTACAGACCCCCCCTCAGTACCAGACCCCCCCCCCTCAGTACCAGACCCCCCCCTCAGTACAGACACCCCCCTCAGTACAGACACCTCCCTCAGTAACAGACCCCCCTCAGTAACAGACACCCCCTCAGTTACAGATCCCCCTCAGTTACAGATCCCCCCTCAGTACCAGACCCCCCCCCCTCAGTACCAGACCCCCCTCAGTACCAGACCCCCCCTCAGTACAGACACCCCCCTCAGTACCAGACCCCCCCTCAGTACAGACACCCCCCTCAGTACCAGACCCCCCTCAGTACAGACACCCCCTCAGTACAGATACCCCCCTCAGTACAGACACCCCCCTCAGTACCAGACCCCCCTCAGTACAGACACCCCCCTCAGTACAGACACTCCCCTCAGTTACAGCCCCCCCCCTGGTGCAAACTCCCTCTTGTGCAGACCCCAGCAGTACAGACACCCCCTCCCCCCATCAGTAAAGATGCCCCCCTTACCTTTCAGACCTCAGAACAGAGCGGCAGATACACACAGCGGTGTGTCTCTCGAGCGCGGGCTCCTCCTCCTCCTCTGTGGATGTAAACATAGAGGAGGCAGAGGGGGCGGCGGCTTCCTTCCGCTCCGCTGAGGGACACAGCCGCAGCGTGAGCCTAAGGCACAGGGCAGCGGGCGGGCGATGTCAGTGTGGCCGCTGCGCTACCCACGGGTGTCACCCCTCTGGTGGGTGTCACCCGGGTGCGGCCCGCCCCCCCCGCACCTGGCTAGCAACGCTAGTGTCAATAACACACTACGCCGCCAGGGACTCAGATCCTGCAGTGCCAGACGTGTCCCCCTGCTTAAGCCAGTACATGTCCGGGCCCGTCTGAGGTTTGCTAGAGAGCATTTGGCTGATCCAGAAGAGGATTGGGAGAATGTCATATGGTCAGATGAAACCAAAGTAGAACTGTTTTTGGTAGAAACACAACTCGTCGTGTTTGGAGGAGAGAGAATGCTGAGTTGCAACCAAAGAACACCATACCTACTGTGAAGCATGGGGGTGGTACCATAATGCTTTGGGACTGTTTCTCTGCAAATGGAACAGGACGACTGATCCGTGTACATGAAAGAATGAATGGGGCCATGTATCGTGAGATTTTGAGTGCAAACCTCCTCCCATCAGCAAGGGCATTGAAGATGAAACGTGGCTGGGTCTTTCAGCATGACAATTATCCCAAACACACCGCCCGGGCAACGAAGGAGTGGCTTCGTAAGAAGCATTTCAAGGTCCTGGAGTGACCTAGCCAGTCTCCAGATCTCAACCCAATAGAAAACCTTTGGAGGGAGTTGAAAGTCCGTGTTGCCCAGCGACAGCCCCAAAACATCACTGCTCTAGAGGAGATCTGCATGGAGGAATGGGCCAACATACCAGCAACAGTGTGTGACAACCTTGTGAAGACTTATAAAAAACGTTTGACCTCTGTCATTGCCAACAAAGGATATATAACAAAGTATTGAGATGAACTTTTGATATTGACCAAATACTTATTTTCCACCATAATTTGCAAAAAAAATATTTCCAAATCAGACAATGTGATTGTCTGGATTTGTTTCCACATTTTGTCTCTCATAGTTGAGGTATACCTATGATGACAATTACAGGCCTCTCTCATCTTTTTAAGTGGGAGAGCTTGCACAATTGGTGGCTGACTAATTACTTTTTTGCCCCACTGTATATATATATATATGGCAACAATACAACACAGTTGAAATGCACACTTCCTATATAAGTAAAAGACCTATGCTCGCGAGCTCTCCCTGATGGGCAATATTGTGCCCGTGTCCCTTCACTAACAGTTCTAGTCAGGCCTGACTAAGTTCAGTGTACAATCCCTTTAGTAGTAGGAGTCTTCACTAGCAAAGGTTGGTGCACATAACATTTGTAATCCACAGGGTTATTATAAGAAAGCAACTAAACTTCCACAATGTTCAGGAAGGTGAAACTCTCCGGCGGTGCAAACGCCAACTTTTAAACCACGCAGCTACACGAGATGCTCTATGTCCTGGCGTGTGGCGCACTACTATAATAATGGTGAGCCTTCAACAGTCACAGGCCTACACAAACAGTCAATGAATTCCGGGCAGGTGCCCTCTCACCAAAGTAGGCCTTGTCCCGATAACACGTCCCACTGTCGGTGCCTCGATCACCGGCCTCTCCACAACTCGCAGTCTCCGGTTCCTCTCACAGCCGCACTGGATGTCGGTGGGTGGATGACTCCGGTCTCTGGGAAGCGGGAGCTGGTCACACAGAAAAGGATCCCTCCTTAGGCTGAGTGATCCTCCGCAATAGCTATAGGCCCAGGCTTTGGGTCTAGACGCTCTGCAGCAGGCCTCACACAGACTTCCTGCTTGATAGAAGGCAAAGTCCAGAGTGAGCGAGCGTAGCTCCTCCCTTGCTTTAAGTAACCTCCCCCAGAAAGCTGTGCGGGGATGCAATGCACTTTGGGAGTACAGCTGCACTGTGGGTACCATATTCTATTTAATACCCATAGCAATGGAGTCCCTTTCTCCCTGTACCATAAGTTCCACAATGCATTGTTCCATATGGTTAAACAACAGTTGCTGCAATATCTTAAAGAGACTCCGGAGGGAGCTGGGATTATTTCTCAAAATAACAATAGTCTTTAACACCGCAAAGCGACACCCCGCAACATGTGTATCAGGTGTTTACACCCTACACACATGTACATGTATTTTGTGGAAGTTTCTTATTTGGAAAATAGCTCATAAACGCATGTGCAGGTAATTGCCAATGCAGAGAACCATCTACATTAACACCAGTACAGGGGTGTACAGCCGTTCACTTTGATTGCTGACTGTACACCCTACCTGTAGCTCCCTGTGGCATTAGAAACTGCAGCAGGTCAGAGCCTGCCTCATTTCCTGGGTCGAGGACATCCAGCACCAACTAGCCCTTTCTTCCCTGTCTTATTGCTGCTTGACCACCCATTTCATTTATTGGATTTCAGGTCTTTCAATCATACATTGCCTTGAAAATGTATTCACACACTTTGGAATTTTCCACATGTTGTCATGTTACAACCAAAAACGCAAATGTATTTTATTGGGATTTTATGTCAAGGCACCCTTTAAAATTCTGCACACTCTTGAAGCACCCCATTTTTAAATTATGTTTTTTCATAATGCAGCTGCCTCTACACATGTAGAACACCCAACATTAGAGATGATTTTTACAAAGAAATATACCTTTGCAAACTGGTACTGACCAGTGTTCCAGCGTTTCTTTTTACCAGAGTTTTACTCTCTCATTCAGTCAACATGACCACAGTGCTGATAGAGAGGGGCAAGGAAAGGGCAAACAAGGATGTCTTTGGGTGCCTGATGTCTCCTTATCAAACTATGATGGCATTGGTTGTTAAGAAGTCTGTGGCTGGCCCACACAATGCCCAAGGTTGTAATTCTCCATGAAAAAAACCTGTGGCTTTCTGTAACAAAAAAGGCAAGCTTGATCCACCAGCCAGGTTGACAATTTTTGGGCAATCTTGGGCAATTTTTAGGCATTTTGTAAAGCCCTGAAGAATCCAGCAGGCTAGAGCACCCCAGTTGAAAAAAACTGTGTTAGAGTTTAGCCCCATGGTAGGATTAATGGTGCATCACTAAGGCCACACACACATGGATATTTGTGCCCAAAAATTTGCCCAACGTAAGATTCCTGCTCTTTTCTCAAACCCAGAGAGCTGCAGGTGGGCATACAACCAGCCATGGAGGTGAATGGCTGTACGCCCTTGTGCTCTGAGTTTGGAAAGTATATTACGCAGGTAAACGTTGGTGTTTATATAAGTACAGTCATTCACTTTCTATGGTCAGCTGCATTCCCCAACGTGTGGCTCCCCAGGCACAGGAAAACACCAGGAATATTATGCTAGGCCTATTTGATGTTGGCAAACGTCCATTTGTATGAGAGCTACTCTATAGGTTTATATTGGTTTCTGATTTATCAGGATCATGTTTGATGGTTAAAGCAAAGCCAACTTTAGAAATCTGCCCTGTATACAAATCTCAGACAGCACAATCAGTGCAAAGATCATTTTCTGAAAGCAATCGCCTTCTATTGTGAAAGGGTTTCTGTATATATTCTGGGAGTTTCAAAAAGATTGACTGGTTGACTGTTTTGTGCATTATATAAGATGACTGGCAAATCGCATCATGAAGGTGTCTGCTAGAAGATGACATAAAGTCACTTTTAAACATTGGTAGCACTTGATATCGTACAAACATGCATCCTTTTTTATGAAGAGTATTTATAGCATGCGCGCTGCCTCTGTCAGCTGAGAACCCTCATTCACAGAGGAAGTGTCCCACTGCTTTTAAAGCGGAGCTCCACCCTAAAGTGGGACTTCCGCTCATCGGATTCCTCCCCCCCTCCGATGCCACAATTGGCACCTTTCAGGGGGGAGGGGGGTGCAGATACCTGTCTAAGACAGATATTTGCACCCACTTCTGGGCATAGATTCTGCGGGGACCTGCGGGTAGTATGTCAGTTCCCCCCCCCCCGTCCCCCCCATTGTGTTCTGGGAAACACACGGCTCCCAGAACACAGCGGGAAACAGTGAGGACGGCGCAGCGCGACTCGTGCATGCGCAGTAGGGAACCGGACAGTGAAGCCGCAACGCTTCACTTCCTGATTCCCTCACCGATGATGGCAGTGGGGGCAGCCGAGAGACGAGCGATTGCTCATCTTCTGCTGCCGACGTCGCTGGACTCCAGGACAGGTAAGTGTCCATTTATTAAAAGTCAGCAGCTGCAGTATTTGTAGCTGCTGGCTTTTAATATTTTTTTTACGGCAGAGCTCCGCTTTAAGCTATGGGAGAGGCTATACAGATGTCTAACCCAGCCCATCTTTTTGGAGACACCTCTGCCTATCTGTACTGCCTATCTGTACCTAATGCCTTGTACACACGATCGGATTTCTGATGGAATAAAGTCCGATGGAATTTTCCATTGGAATTCCGATGAAGCTGACTTCCATCAGTCTTGCATACACACTGTCAGACTAAATTCCGACCGTCCAAAACGCGGTGACGTAAAACACTACGACGAGCCGAGAAAAATTAGGCCCAATGCTTCAGAGCATGCGTCGACTTGATTCTGAGCATGCGTGGGTTTTTCTCCGATGGAGTTCCACACAGACGATCGGAATTTCCTATCGTTTTTTTTTCCATCGTAAAAATTTAAAACATGTTTTATATGGAAAAAAGTCCGATGGGGCCCACACACGATCGGTTTTGTTTGTGTGTGTACAGGGCATAAGAGTTGTGTAAGGTCTGTTCTCATGTACAAAATGTCATGGTATTACGTCTTGGAGATACAGGACCACCTGGGAATAATGTTTTGGTTTGCTTATAAACAGATGCATCGAGATCAAATGTTAAACAACTGTATTTTCGCAAGTGGTAACTAAGGAAAAAGGAATTCCAATCGGAATTGTACAGCAGCAGTGAGACAAAAGGAACTGCGTAGTATATAAAACAACGAATCATCCTGCGTCTACAGTATTCTCTTCAGGAGCCAGGAAGGATATGATTAGTCCAGAGGAGAGACTTATTACAGGACAGGGCCCCAGATAAGATCTGTATTATCCATGACTGCATGCAAAAGACAGATATTAAAGGGGGAACTATTGTATATTTGCATTGTTACCATCTAATGGAATAACCTTTCATCTGGTTCAAATCCCAACACAGCAAAAATGTCCAACTCACTTGTCGTAAAAAACTGTGGAAATTGTACTTCATTGTTTCTAAATGCAAAATACAGCATTTAGGGAAAAATAATTCTATAATAGATTACAATATTGGGGGTTCGCTGTTAGCCAGAACTACAGAGGAAAAATATTTAGGGTTCTTATTTTATATTATTTCATAATTGGCAAACAGTCTGGTGTGGCAATGGGGAAAGCGAATAGAGTTCTGAGGTGCATTACGAGAGGAATCATTAGCAAGAGGAGGTAGGTCCTAATTCCTCTATATATATTCTTAGTTAGACCTCATTTAGAATGCTGTGTCTAGTTCTAAAGACCTCACAAAAAAATATTGATAAGACAGAATGAGTTCATAGACAAGCAACAAAAATGGTGATCTGGGGGATACAACATATCCAGAGAGGCTGCAGGAAATTAAAGCTGAACTCCATCTTCTGATACACTTTAAAGTGTTTGTTTGGGCCAGCTTAACTCAAACAAACTATGTCCCTCACTAACATGTGAGGCAGCTGCATGTGCGGTATAAACTGTATGTAGCTGAGGCTACATACAGCATACCGCACTGTGTTCCGGGTTCGAGCCGAAACTTCCTGTCTCATACACAGAACACAGTAGAGTCTAACACAGCGGCACTCAGCCAAAGAAAGATGTGTTCTACCAATGAATACAAAGCTTCCTCTGATTGACTGAGTCAGAGGTTGTGACATCATCAGCCCGCCTCTCTGCTTTGTATTCATTGCTTTCTCTGAATGGCTGAGCGCCGCTGTGATAGACTCTACTGTGTTCCGGGAATAAGACAGGAAGGTTTCGGCTCGAACCCGGAACACAGTGCGGTGTGCTGTATGTAGCCTTAGTTACATTCAGTTTATACTGCACATCCAATGGCCTCACATGTTAGTGAGAGACCAAGTTTGTTTGGGCCAAGCATATCAAAAGATGAAGTTTTGATATGTACAGTCGGGAGGACAGAAGGGAAAGGGGGACATGAATGACACCTTCAGATACATAAGGGGGTGAATAAGGTTCAGTAGGGCAATAGTTTCAATATGAAGCTAAGCTAAGATGAAAAACATGGGTCATGACCCCAAACTAGCAATAGGAATGCTCATTATAACTTGTGACAACGCCCACCCCCGAGCTAACCTAAGATATGGGAGAAACATTAGTTATGATAGGCAAGGGTTATTGCAAAGATTTCAGCTGATTTGAATTGATTATGTTGAAGAATGGGCTAGAGAGCATGGTGGATATGCAATTTAAAGGAGGGGTGGGTTTAAAGATTTTAATAGCAGAGGATAGTCCAATAGTATGAGGTATAGCATTCCAAAAATACTATAATGTTGAAAAGCTGCTGCTGAGCTCACACTAATGGAAAAGAATACCAAAGAATAGGGGCTAGAGAAAACTTGTACCCATGCGTAGAAAAAGGCTGTGAGTGAGTAGGGCATTAGTAGGTCGCTGCAAAAGTTGAAAGGTTAGCTTACATCAGAAATATGTTTGGATGAGTGATGAAGTGCTTTGAAGGCAAAGAATGGGACTTAAATTGTATTTAAGTCACTGATCCAGAACAAATATGCAAATCATAAGTTCTAACTTGTTGCATACTTCTCATGGGTCAGTGACTTCGAAAGTATTGAGGCCACTGGTTTTGAAAATAAATGCTTAAAGTATCTATATGCTTCACCCTATGATCACCAAAATACATTCCATTTTTACATGTAATCATCTGATATTGCATACTTGCTAGGTGATTCTCAGGTATTGCACCAGAAGCAGAAAGTAGAAACCAATTCAGAATACCACATCTAGATTTCTCTTAAAAGTATACCTGTTATAAGAGAAATATGGGGGCTCCAAAAATGCTACTTTTGCTTGGCAGTTATTCTGACCACTGGCTTCCATACTTTGAGTCATTGACCCAAGAGCATATATGCAGAAAGTTAAAAGTTTCAATTTGCATATTTGTTCTAGGTCCCTGACTAAGGGAAATGAAGCAAGAGGGCAAGTATGATAGACTATTAACTAGCATTTGTATGACAAGAGCTCAGCAATAGCAGCCACTGTATTCCTCCCATGACAGCGTTACTTTAAAATGGTGCTTAGTCACCGTAAAAATAAATAACGTACCCTTGCATTTGCTTTTACCTGAATGCATTTCTTCAAGTTAAAATCATTTTTGTTAAGACATAATAAATTATTTATTCTGCTATTCGAAAAACTAAATTTGCAGCTTTGTCTTAAGCCTAGTACACACGTTAAGTTTTTCCTTTTGTTCAACCCAGCGGGCTGAACGAATAACAAACATGAGAAGTTGCCGTACTAACTATACAATGTTAGTGTTGTGAGATGTCCCTCTGGGACATGATTCTAGGCCTTGCTGTCCCAACCGGGTCATATTCCTGACAACAATCAATACTGGATTCCTTTTTTAGAAGATCCTTTTCTTCTCAAACATCTGTTTGGGCTTTCCAGCCTGGCTGGGAACAGCAGCGCTGATATGGAAAACAAACTGGCTTATATGCAGAAGTGTGGAAAAGATGGCAGTAGTGAGAGTGTGCAACACAAATATGAATGAAAAGGACTGTGTATAAGTTGAAGCAGCAGAAAGAGCACAAGGCTTGCTAGGATTAGCGATGTCCTTTTATGTGCCTACAGAACCTGCGGATTGCCTTGGTCTCATGCCTGCAACCCACACTCTCTCATATTTGTTGGTGTTGCAGTAGTTTCAGTGTGACCACTATGCAAAAAGGTAGAACTGGCCATCCTTTCTACATCACAATTATCTGAATAGTTGGGGTCTTCAGCTTAAATAGCAATTCCAAGCAACACGTGAAAACATTCAGTGAGATAACAATGCTCCTCATTAATGAATGGGCTTCATTTCATGTACCAATAATGTGATATAATGAAATCCATTCTCTGGAGCAGCCTGCAGAATCTGGATATTGCTGTAAAACGTGAGGCAGGGATCAGATATCTGTTACCTGCCTAAAATTTGGGGGTCAATATTTTTGGAGTGTTCTTTTCCAGTAGGTGGAATGTCTTCGTTAAGAAGTTTTGATGTGCAAACTATGGAGGTAGTTTTTATTTTAAGAAGATTTAGTCATTTATTGAGACATTTATTGTTATTTTAAGAAATATTATTGTGGAGGGGTCTCTGAAGAGATAAAAAATCTATACCCTACCAGGACAAAATTTAGTTTGCTAAAGCACTGTGTATTAAACAGTTCAACCAAGATGTCACTTATTTTACATGGTATTCATTTAAAATAATGTGTGGATCTTGGATTAAAATTAGACATGTGCACTGCCAAAAAATTTGTTAGTTTTCGTTTTAGTTTCATTCGTTTTGTTGTGTTTTTTCGTTTTTCGGGTCATTCGTTATGATTGCAATTCGTAAATTCGTACATTCGTAAATTTGTAAATTCGTAAATTTGGAAATTCGAAATTCGAAAATCTGAAAAAATAACTATTAAATTATAGTAATTTCCTTTCAAATTTGGCTGTTAGCAAACGTAACGAATACAAATTTATCCGAAGTTACGCATAACCTGAAATAACAAATGCCACATCTAAACAAATGGAATGGAACAAAATAATAATTAATAATAATAATAAAACGTTTTTATTATTATTATTATTGTTATTTATTATTATTATTAATTCATTACGTTCCATTCGTTTAGATAAGGCATTCATTATTTCGGAAAACAATTCGTAACTTCGTTAAGTTCACTAACAGCCAAATTTGAAAGGAAATTACAATACCTATAATTTAATAGTTAGTAATAGTTAAGTTATTATTAGTTAATTATTATTTCAGATTTCCGAATTTACTAATTTACGAATGTACGAATTTACGAATGTACAAATTTACGAATGTACGAATTTACGAATGTACGAATTTACGAATGTACGAATGTACGAATTTACGAATGTACGAATTTACGAATGTACAAATTTACGAATGTACAAATTTACGAATCTACGAATTTTCGGATATTCGAATTTACGAACATTCGTTAAAATTTGTTAAATGAGTCTTCGTTAATTCGGATATTTCCGAATTAACGAATTTGTCAAAATTCGTTAAACGAATTCGGAACGAAACGAATTGCACATGTCTAATTAAAATATTTTTGTGAAACCATACTATACCATTCATTTAAAGGTAACCTGTCACTACAGGGTCGAAAGATCAAATAGAAATGCCTGCCGAGAGAAGAGACATGATATTTATGGCTCACTGCAATGCTGCTTCCACAAGTATTCAACAATTTAATGCCCCGTATACACGACCGGTTTTCCCGTCAGAAAAACTGCGATGAGAGCTTTTCGCCGGGAATCCCGACCGTGTGTATTCTCCATCTGACTTTTTCCCACAGGAAAACTGCCGGAAAAAAAAAAGAGAGCAGGATCTCTTTTTTCCCGTCAGGAAAAAATCCTAGCGGGAAAACTGTTCGTCTGTATGCTTTTCCAACAGTGAAAAAAACATGCATGTTCGGAAACAATTCGAAGCATGCTTCGGAAGCATAGAACTTCATTTTGTCGGCTCGTCGTAGTCTTTTACGTCACCGCGTTCTTGGCAGTCAAAAGTTCACCGGACTTTTGTGTGACTGTGTGTATGCAAGGCAGGCTTGAGAGAAATTCAGTCGGAAAAACCATCGTTTTTTTTCCGACGGGAAAACCAGCCATGTGTACACGGCATTAGATGTGTAAAATCATGCTTCCATAGGATGTACAGGCTGGCAAGAGGATCCACTGTGTGCTATGGAGAAAGAGAAATCTGACTCTCCCCGGTAAGTGAATACTTGTGGCAGCCATGTAACAGCATTGCAGAACCTTATCTAGATCTAGCCACCCCAGAAAGGGAATTGTTTGCATGTAACAGAATTTTAAACCTCATTTATGAGAGTGCCTGGTTTTCTGACCCAGGGCTGCTGCTGTCACAGGCATATTAGGGAAGCATCTTAAGACATTCAATTCATGTGAGCATCATCTTACTCCTTCTTTATGGTAGGTGGATACAGATTCCTGAACACATATAAAGGTTTTTTTTTCCCCATAGCGATAAGGAAGTATGTGTAGGAGCTTTGGGCTTGTGTTCATGGCATCAGGTTGATATCCATTTGAGATGCTTCTGAGATCATTCAGAATTCATGGGCAGGCGATCTGACCTGCAGTTGACTTTCTATCCAGGGCCGGCCCTACCATGGGACCAGATGGTACCATTGTACCAGGCGGCACTTTTAGGGGGGCGGCAAAGCTGTGAGCAGAAAAATCTATCCACAAAATGTAGCTGTAAAACTTGTATGCCCCTGTTGCCTGCCTAATTTAAGGATTATGCGCTCCTGCTCACTGCTCTGCGGCAGCAGATGCACCCCTTTCTAGGCTCCCTTCTTGAGTTCCTATGAGTCTCTCCCCCCCCCTGGATCGGAGCTGGTACAGTCCCAGCGAAAGTGCATGTGGGCGGAGCAGAAAGAGAACCTCACACTGCAGCATCGATCTTTGGTTCCCGCCCAGCACACAGCAAAGCGCTCCTCCTCCTCCAGAGCAGAGTGAAGGTGTGTAAATCACGGATGACAGGCTGGATCCTCTTCTACTGTGAGTCCCGACTGCTCTGCATTCCATATACTGTGATTATAAACGTGCCCTGAACTTTTCACTGCAGGTTTATTGAAAGTAAAATTCTTAAACAGGTTAGGAATTAGTGTGACATTTCAGGTGCTACATTATATGCAATCCACATACACATTATATCTTCTAAAAAGAATGATTTTTTAATAAGATATAATGTGTATGTGGATTACATATATGTAGCACCTGAAATGTCACACTAATCCCTAACCTGTTCAAGAATATAACATTACACAGCAAAGGATGTGATTTCTTATCCCAGCCCAACTTCAAGAAAGTCCACTCTTGCAGTGTGGGGGAGGGGGGAGAAGGGGGGCACTGTATAGTCTTTTTTTACTTGATTCTATGCTTCAGCCAGCTCCAGTGCTCTCCTCCTCCTCCCTATCACATATAGAGGAAGATTAACCCTGTATGGTCTAAATTGGAGGCTGGAGTGTGACCACTGTCACTCCTAACTGACACAGGAGCTGCAGGGGACCAGTAACAGAACTGCAGAGAGCCCGCTGAAGCAAAGTACAAGGTAAAACTGAATACACAGCAAAGAATTCATTGGGTTCAGCAGGGTCTGAATTTTTGATCGATGTGTAACCCTCTCTGTTAGACAGAAACCGATTTGTTATATCCACTTCTGCTGGAAATCCTTGTTCGATTAGCTGTTTGCAGCCAAACGGAAGCAGTGCTGATCAGTGTATTTTGATAGGGAAGAGTCCCTGCTGTCAGAATACAATTCCCACATCCATCCAACTTGTGTGGATGGAGGAATCTGTCAGCCACTTGCTTGAGCCCCATCTCGATCCAGCAATGTGCACAAGAGCACTTGCTCTCTAGTGCAGGGGTCTCCAAACTCTCTAAAGGGCCAGTTTACTGTCTTTCAGACTTCAGGGGGGCCGAACTGTGCCCAGTGGGAGTTAACAATGTGCGATCTGGTGTCGTTGGGAGGAATAGTGCCCCTTTTTTTGTCAGTAGAAGGAATTATGCCCCATCATTGGTGTCATTGGCAGGAATAATGCCTCAAGGGCCAGATAAAGGCAAGCAAAGGGCCACATCTGGCCCCAGGGCCGCAGTTTGGAGACCACTGCTCTAGTGGACTGTTTTTTTATAGTGCACTTTAATATTACTTTGCACTGTGTGTTTGATTTGCAGCACTGGGAGTTTGGTAGTAACTCCAAAACCAAATTGTGTACAAATGAACCATAAGAATTTGACAAGAGTTATTTGAATATTTGGGAGTTATTCACATTATATGTTATAGTATTTTACATTTTTTATTTACAGTTCCCTCACAAAATGTTTTTGCAGCACAGGGATTTTGGTCCCACATGTGATATGTAATTGAATATTTATGAGTTGTTCGCATTATATGTTTTGGGATTCGCCCCTTCATAATTTTGTTTGCAGCACTGGTATTTTGGTTCCATATTCATGTGCTATATATTTCACTTGGTCAGATTTGATAATGACACATACACTAAATTTGATATAATTTATAGGGGCTACTGCTATGCACTAGGGTGTATATACTCCTGGTCTCTGTACTCTGCAGTTTACCGCTCTTGACCTCTGCACATTGTATATTACTGTACATACTCTACCTCTGCACACTGTACACACTGCTCCTGATCCTTGTACTTTGTAATCTATCCAATTCTGACCTCTGCACTATATATATATATATATTTGTGTGTGTGTGTGTGTGTGTGTGTAAGATAATTGGTCATGGGGGGGCGCAGCTTGGCATGTTCGCCCTGGGTGCTGGTTGACTTTGTCCCGGCACTGCCCCCTGCACTGTGAGGCAAATTGCCCGCTCCACTCCCCGCTGCACTTCAAGCATTTTTATTATTAACTTTTTTACTAGTAATGGCAGTGATCTACGACATTGCGGTGGACAGGTTCGGACACTTTTGACACATATTTGGGATCATTGACATCTATACAGCGATCTGTGCTATAAAACTGCACTGATTACTGTGTAAATGTCACTGTCTGGAAAGGGGTTAAATGGGGAGGTGTTTCTAACTGGGGGGGATGGGACTGACTGGAGGAGGAGAGAGATCTCTGTTCCTAATCACTAGGAACAGCAGATCTGTCTCTCCTCCCCTGTCAGAATGGGGATCTGTCTGTTTACATTGACAGATCCCCGTTCTGGCTCTCTGTGGAGCGATCGTGGGTGGCATCGCGGCCGCCGGCCAAGCACAGGTCCTTTTATACTCCAATATACATGTATAGAGCCATGACAGGTCCTCTTTATACTTCTATATACCTGTATAGAGCCATGACAGGTCCTCTTTATACTCCTACATACATGTATAGAGCCATGACAGGTCCTCTTTATACTCCTACATACATATATAGAGCCATGACAGGTCCTCTTTATACTCCTACATACATGTATAGAGCCATGTAAGGTCCTTATTATACTTCTATATACACGTATAATGCCATGACTGGTCCTCTTTACACTCCTATACATGTATAGAGCCATAACAGGTCCTCTTTATACTCTTATATACATGTATAGAGCCATGACAGGTCCACTTTATACTCTTATATACATGTATAGAGCCATAACAGGTCCTCTTTACACTCTTATATACATGTATAGAGCCATGACAGGTCCACTTTAGTTATCATAATATAAAATAATGGATGTGGGGGCATTTTGGTGGGCGTGATTTTTTTTTGGGGGGGGGGCAGCATTTCATTTTTGGTACCAGGCAGCACAATGTCTTGGGCCGACACTGTTTCTATCTATCTACATTTGACCTTCTTTAAGAGGGTTTTGCATTCCTATAGAATTGTATGGTAATGCATAACCCGTGTTGTGAAAAAAAGCCCATCAACACAAGCCCTAAATGTGTCAGGCCTCGTACACACGACCGATTTTCTCGTCGTAAAAAACACGTCGTTTTTTTCGACGAGATTCTTGTTAAGCTTGTCGATTTTCTCGTCAAGCTTTCTATGCGTACACACTGTCATTTTCCAATTTCCTCGTGGTTCTCTGCGCTCACGTCCAGCACGTACGACGGCACTATAAAGGGGAAGATCTTTTTTCTTGGCGCCACCCCTTGGGCTGCTTTTGCTGATCTCGTGTTACCGCGTCTGAAGTAAAAGTTTGGGAAGAGACGATTCGCGCTTTTCAGTCTTCGTACTTTTCAGATCGTTTTCTGCCGTTCAGTTTGTGCTTGTGGGTTCGTATCTTGACTTTCAGGGCGTCTAGGCAGGTCGTATCTGTTTTACAGTGCGTTATTGCCTGTTCGTTTCTGAATTTCAGTTCGTTATTCATAGGCCTTGCTGTTCTAAAGTGCGTTCTGTTCTGTACGTTCTGATTAGACGACCGTTTCCTAGCCATGTCGCCTGGACGTTCTCGTCGTCGAGTTCGTGCTGTGCGTGCGCTTGGTGTTGGTCTGCTTGTTTTGGACCAAGACCAGTCCATGAATGGTGTGAGGAGGAGTTCATGGACCAAGAATTGGTTGCTCCAGCGGGACCAATTCTGCCACATGCCTCTGCTGCGGGAGATCGTCGAGAATAATCCTGAGGACTACAGGAATTTTCTGAGGATGTCTGACCCCGTTTTTCAGGAACTGTTGGCTTTGGTGTCCCCCTATATTACCAGGAAGGACACCGTTATGCGGGAAGCCATCAGTGCTGAGCAGAGGCTCATCGCCACGTTGCGTTACCTGGCGACAGGGAGAAGTCTTCAGGACTTGAAGTTCACCACAGGCATCTCCCCCCAGGCTCTGGGCCTCATAATCCCAGACACCTGTTCTGCTATTATACAAGTCCTGCAGGAGGACTATATTAGGGTAAGTTTTCTCCCTTCACATCACATTTTATGTATTACATGTATGCTAATGTATTGTATTTCTTTCATCCTTTCCTAATTACCATGATTGTAATATGCTGAGAATGTCCCCTTTGTCCCCATGCATGTTGGAAGCTTTAGATTGCCCCTTTTTTATCCTCCCTAAATATTTCCCCTCACTAACTTTTCCAGCAGGGGCGCCTGTTGCTCCAAATGTTGGGGGGTTACAACCCCAATTTCGGAAATAAACTTCCTCCTTTTTTGCTCTGTTGCCTAATAAACGCCCCCAGTTGTCCCCTCCAATGCAGCCATTTAGTCCCCTCTATTGCAGCCAGTTTCCCCCCAGCCCTGCACTTACCTTCTTGTGGTCAGCGCCATCCTTCTTCTGTCCTTGATGTCTTCTCCTTCCCTTCATGTTGCATCAGCCAATCATGTTACCATTAAACAGACTTGGTGTACATGATTGCCAGAGCTGCCTGTCAGTGTTTACACAAGGAATGCCCCCTCCTTGCGTCCCCGATTTTTCTTTGAGGAAGCCAATTACATCCCTCAGGTTGTAATTTGCAAGACTTTTTTAATACCTGTTTCTGCTCTGCAATTTTAACCCCCTAAATGACGCAATTAATCATATGTCGGTCGCTTTACAAGAGGCCATCCACCTGAATAGTGTGCGGCATAGACAATACATAGGTTCATGCAACGCATGAACCTATGTATTGTTCTGAGTGATGGGCACAGGAGAGAGGGGACAGTGCTCCAGCGCCCACTCTGGACGCACCGCCACTGCAATGCTATCCTGTGGCCAAACACATCTCCCCCCCCCAAAATAATTTAGTAATGGCCCATCAGAGGGGGTGATGAATATGATAAATGAGCCTTCCATTATACTTTTTTTACACACCTTAATAAACGTATAATTAGATTGATGTTGGTCTCAAATTTTTTGGTCTTGAATTTGCTTGTAATGTATGCCTTTGTTTTTCTAATATTATTTCATCTTGTTTCACTCCACAGCTTCCTTCAACGCCACAGGAATGGCAGACTGTGGCATCGGAGTTTGCCACGCGGTGGGACTTCCCCAACTGCGGTGGTGCCATAGACGGGAAGCACGTCCGCATCGTGCCGCCACCCCGTTCTGGATCCTACTACTACAACTACAAGGGGTTTCATAGCATTGTGCTGATGGCGGTGGTGTCAGCACGGTATGAATTCCTCTATGTTGATGTAGGGAAGAATGGCCGGATGTCCGATGGGGGATCCTTCATCCAGACGGAGTTTGCCCTCCGTCTCCAGAGTGACGACCTTGCATTGCCACCGGATGCAGGGAATATTGAAGGACTCCCCTTTGTTTTCTTGGCTGATGAAGCCTTCGGACTCGGACGGCATCTTATGAGGCCATTTCCACAGAGGACCCTGACCCCAGAGAAGAGTGTGTTCAATTACCGGCTGGCCAGGGCCCGAAGAGTCGTTGAAAATGCCTTCGGCATAATGGCCAGCCGGTTCCGCCTTTTTATGACTTCCATCCACTTGGCGGACTACAAAATAAACTATGTAGTGTTATGCTGCTGTGTGCTACACAATTTTCTTTGCCGCAAAGCGAATTCATATATGGCCTCAGTTTTGCCAGAGGCTGGACTTTCCCCTGCAAATCCCCTTCCGGGCCTGGAATCTGACCGTCTTGGCTTGCCCCCCCAAAATGCCCGTGTGGTTCGGGACAAATACATGGAGTATTTCACGGGTAGGGGGGCAATTCCTATGCCAGCCTATGTCTAAGTATCCCAATAAAAATCTTCTTTAAACCTTTAATTATTTGTTCTTTCCTGTCTCCTAGTTTGTCTTTGTGCATTTGTAGTGGCAAGTGTATTTTACTTTAGTAAATAACAACCAATTTCACTATGTTACCTTACAAAAGAACCAAATAAGCTTAGAGTGTATTATAAAAAGAAGCTACACGTTGTTTGTGTTCAAATATTTTACTCTCTGCACATTTTTTTTTGTTTTACTTTGGGGTTGGCCTGACCACAACCCGTCAAATTTTGGCTTATGAAAATACAAAAATACCACTTGCATTTCTAAAATGACAACATTGGATACCTCTGAGCAATCTGAGACATTCAGTTACACAAACTATGTCTCTATGTGCCCGTCCTAATATGGGGTCCTGCCACCCCTTGCCCAGTCAAAAATTCAATATGCACACATTTTTACTTTTTTGCAAATAGGAAGTTTACAATCCTGATCCCTATTGTCAACATGTGCTATCTGCCATCAGGGGTGATCAATGGATGTGTTTTGGGGGTGCATCCCCTTCCTCAGTTCACCGACTTTTGATACGAGGAAGGTGTTGCACCCACAAAAGACGTACATGGATATCCCCTGATGGCAGATAGCACATGTTCACACACTGTGTGCATATTCAATTTTTGGCTGCTTTGTTACTCAAAAAATTAGTAAAAATATAAAAACAAACATGTAAAAACAAATGTGTTTGGATGGCTTATTGAATTCTCCCCAAAACATCGAGAATGTCTTTAAATGTTTGTTCCATCACATGGATTCTTTGTTTAATTAGGTCCAGTTCCGTGCTACATTCCATCACTTGCTGGATGAGGCGGAGGGCACTGTCAGCAGAGAACGGTGTGCTATCCTTCACAACATTTCCATCCCCTAAAAACCATAAAAAAAATTAATAAAACTCTGCAGGCCTACCTCGCTTACCTTAAGCTGTGGTGTCAGATACTGACCTGTTGTGGTGACCAGATCCACAACGTCATCCACCTCTCCTTCCTGCACTTCTCCTTCCTCCACCTCAACTTCCTGCACATCTTTCGGTTGTGGATCTTTGGGAGTTTGGGGTTGCTTGGAAGTTGTGGGGTGCATGTGCTCCCTGGAGTGTCCTCCTCCCAGTCTTCTCTCCCCTATGAGAATAAAACCAAAGGTCTATTTATCACACTGTAAAAATCTCATTTTTAAACTTAAAACAGGCTAAATTGTTTGGAAGTGGGGTACAAGTGTGTGTTTGTGCGGAATTTAAAGAAAAATGCATTCTTTATGACCCCAAATATGTTTATTATTCACATTTGGATGTAATTTTTTGGACATGGAGGCACCACAAATAAACTCTGATGCACCTGTGTGGGACACCCAAAAAAGGCGGGTCTGGTGGCCCACACTATAGTGCTCCAAAGTACAGATGTGGAAGCAGCTGCTGAGTGTCCTCTCCTTTACACTGATTAAAGTTTGCATTTCATTCTCCTTACAAACACATCATCTAGACTTAAAAATTATCCACAATACTTGATCAAAAATGGCAGATGTCTAATTACTTTTGGGGGTCTTAAATAAGCCAAAACCACGGATAGTGGCCGAACGAAGTGTCGGTAACGTAACGAACGATTACTGTGCCCAACCTAGTTCAAAATAATACATTTTGGAAGGGAGTCCAATATGCTTTAAAAAAAAAAAAAGTAAGTTTCTAAAAAGATTAATAGCAGAAAGGTCGTCATTTTACTTACTTTTAGCGAGCATCCTCTTTATGCTCCTCAACTGGTCTGGCTCCCTCAGTTTGAGGTCTGCCCACCTCTTTCTGAGCTGCTCATTTGAGCGTTTCACCCCGAACTTCGCCCTCAGACTCTTCACAACTTTAGTGAGGATTTTGGCCTTCCTTCTATTTGGTTTGCTATACGGCCCATGCTTGGCATCATAATCAGCCTTGACCAAGATGTCCACCATCTCCGCCATCTCCGCCAAAGACATATTCGATGCCTTGAATCTCCTCCTTGATCGTGACGTGTCCTCGGTCTCCGGGCTTGTCTCCTCGCTAGTTGCGGAATTATCAGACACCTGCTGTAACTCCGCCATATCTGTCTGCGCGCCGAAAGAGAAGGGGCGGGGAAAAGATGTTAGTTAGAACGTCATGGGCGGGCGACGTGTGCGGAGCGACGTGTTCCAATTTGGACGCATGCGTGGTGTGTATATAGCAAACACACATGTGACTATAGTACGTTCGGTGTGCGGAGAGAGGAGTTCAAGTGACGGACGTGCGAACGAAGGTATGTGATTTTGTGAGACTTGTTAAAATTGTTGGCCTATACTGTCTTGAGATTGTTGGAGGATATATATGGTGACTAGGATGTGAAGGAGGTTAGACTGTTTGCCTCACATTATTTAAATATAATTTATTTTACTTGCAGATACAATATGAATGTATTTATTAGCGACAAAGAGTTCCTGGCGGAATTTATTGACCGGGTAAGGGAGCTGCCGGCTCTGTGGGAGACCAAAAACCCCATCCATAAAAAAAAAGGGTTGAGAAAAGCAGCGCTGGATAAGCTGCTCCCATTTGTGCATACCAAGGTGCCCACAGCCACAGCAAAACAAGTGGACACTAAAATTGGGAGCTTGAGAGGTACCTACAGGACTGAACGCTCTAAGGTGCTGGCTTCTCAGAGGTCAGGAGCAGCAGCAGATGATGTTTATGTCCCGGTTTTGTGGTACTACAGCAGGATGTCCTTCCTGGATGACCACATTGAGCCAAGGCCATCACTCTCCACTCTTCCCCCCAGACTTCCCTGCAGCCAACCTGAGCCTTCTCTGGAGCAAGTGGAGGCAGCCATCCTGGATGATCCTGATTTGGCCATCTGGAGCCAGGTATAGTATTAACTGAAAATGTAGTGGGATAAAATTAATGTTTCCCAAATATGTCAGGATGAGAAACATACATTATTTTGTATTCAACAAGTGAAATCATGATCTGTAGACATTATTCTGCACTTAATTGTGTGGTAAATAGTCAAGCTGATGTAGTGGTAAATTTAAAGCAAGGATTTATGCATTTACATTCTAATTGCTTCCATCAGGATTACAAAGTTTGATGCAAAGATTAAACCAACATATTAAACTATGTTTCTTTTTCATACACAGGATGAAATCAGCCAGGAGGAGGGTCTGGAAACTGTCAGGCAGGAGGAGGAAGGGCCCAGTGGCAGCCAGGAGGTGGCAGGGCCCAGTGGCAGCCAGGAGGTGGCAGGGCCCAGTGGCAGCCAGGAGGTGGCAGGGCCCAGTGGCAGACAGGAGGTGGCAGGGCCCAGTGGCAGACAGGAGGTGGCAGGGCAAAGGAGAAGCAACAGATCCCAGGTGCCTCCCATCAGGCTTCACAAAAGAGGCAGGAGGGACAGGACCACCAGTGAGGCAGCAATGGCCCTTATTAAAGAGGCCCATGCCACCCTCAAGGAGCCCACATCCCCTGAAGAGGCCATTGCCGGCCTAGTGGAGGCTAAGTTCAAGGTGATGAGCATGGAGCAACGCCTCCTATGCGAACCCCTGCTCATCACCTTGCTCAACAAGGGGGTGATGGAGCAAATTACCCCCAATACCGCCATATGTGAGGTGGCCCAACTGACCCAACCTCAACCTCCACCTCCACCTTCCTCTTCTGCCCCACCCCCTTCTGCTACCCCTCCACCTTCTGCCCCACCCCCTTCTGCTACCCCTCCACCTTCTGCCCCACCCCCTTCTGCTACCCCTCCACCTTCTGCCCCACCCCCTTCTGCTACCCCTCCACCTTCTGCCCCACCCCCTTCTGCTACCCCTCCACCTTCTGCCCCACCCCCTTCTGCTACCCCTCCACCTTCTGCCCCACCCCCTTCTGCTACACCTCCACCTTCTGCCCCACCCCCTTCTGCTACACCTCCACCTTCTTCTTCTGCCCCACCCCCTTCTGCTACACCTCCACCTCCTCCTCCTGACAGGAGTACCCCTCCAGTGGGCCAGCCTCCAGCTAAACGAAGAAGGAAGGCTTCAGTAAAGGCTGCAGGGAAGGTTGCCAGGAAGAAGAGGAAGTGATGGCCTTGCTTCATTGTGGTCGCACTGGTCGGACAGAAGGCAGCCTGTTGTAGTACCACACACTTGGGACATATATCTCACCTGCTGCTGTTCCTGACCTCTGGGAGGCCAGCATCAGATTGTGTTCTGAAATGTGGGCCTTCTCAAGCTCCCAATTTTAGTGTCCACACAGGGTTGCTGTGTGCTCTGGGGTCCCTGGGATGCAGAAATGGCAGCAGCTTCTCCAGCGCTGCCTTCTCTTTATTTAATTTATAAACATGAATAAATGTGTTTTTTGTTTAAGTTCATACTTGACTATGTGTATTTTTAAATTTAAAAAAACAAGCTTTGGAGTAAGCAGATACATTTGACTGACAATAAAAGGCACAGATATCACCCCCCCAAAAGAATAACTAAATCTGATTAGCTCAAAAACATGGTGTGAAATTTTAAAAATATAGATTAGAAAATTAAATGGGAGATCGCTATCAAAACATTGAGAAATTATAATTAACATCATTTTGAAAAATCTAACCATTTATATTATTCCTAAAAACTTGCACGATATAATACACATAAATCTTATAAAGAGCAGCATGAAAAAGGTTAAAAATAAGGCATAACTCTGTGTGAATATCAGCAGCAAAAGAAGGTCTCTCGTTTTGATTAATGTAACATTCTAACGAAGAATTCAATGCAGAACATTTAAACGATGAAATATTTATGAGCGTGACGAATGTGCTCTCTCCATTATGAAGGCTTGTTTTACCAGAAGATGCGCTCCCGTCTCATAGTTGCTTGTGAGCATGCGCGCTTTTGGAAGAGTCGTAAAAGCATACACACGAACCATTTTCTCGTCACAAAACAGGCCGACGAGAAACACGACGAGGAAATCTGGACTCCTGACGAGAAAATAGAGAGCAGGTTCTCTATTTTCTCGTCGAGATTCTCGTCAAGTTTCTCGTCGTAAAACCATACACACGAACGTTTTTCTAGACAAAAAAACTCTCGCGGCACTTTTTTTGACTGTTTACGACGAGAAAATCGGTCGTGTGTACGAGGCCTCAAAGTCCAATTTGGGATAAACTCCACCTCTTCCTGTTGAGTGCTGAAGGTATGCCTTGGCTGGTGGTCGATGAAAACAGCTGACGCAAGCAAAACAACACAGAGGAGAGGAATGACAGTTAAAGAGGAAATGGGATGATGGGAAAAAAACGTTCCCTTCTAGGTGATTTATGGACATTGCGAGGATTTCAACAAACTTTGTTGTCGATTCCTTCTTTTTGTTATTCTGAAGAAATAGCTGTTTGTTTGTCTGTATCCATGTGCTAAGTGAATCTGTATGAGATAATTTCAAAACTATCAATCAGCCGCTGCACCTGCAGGGCCTTAATGAGGAAATTGGCAAGGTCTGCATCAATTTAGATTTAATTTCCCTCTGGGAGTATCTCACCAAAAAGGAAATTTTTGTTGCAGGGGATGCTTAAATCTTGTATCTTGGTGCAGACTTCTGGGAAAATCAGTAACCCAATCACACAAGCAGGAAATGACACATCTGGGTGTTTTGTATGCCATCTGTGTACAGAACGGCTCCAGGTAGCCATATTGCATTGCATTTTACAGAAAATTACAGCGTTGCAGATTTAACAGAAAAAAAACATTTTTAATAACAATCAATTCCAATATGACTTGTGCCGCAAGTACTATATTTTTTTTTTTATCTGCTCATTTTTCCCCCACAAAAGTGGAGTTACCATTTAATACATTGCCATATCAATATACTGGGCCATATATGATCTTATAGACAAATGAGATACACATAGGTATGCTGTTCTACACAATTCTGCATTTCAGTCCAGTGATATATAGTAGTTAGGCAGTCACAGAAGTATAGCTGTGCCTTTTGTTCAAGAAACTTAATTATTCCTAAATTCAGAGAAAGCTAGGGTGGTTTCTACTCAGCTCTACAAGTGACCACATGGTACGTTTTAATACTTAAAGAATTTAATGTATCAAAGAACCTGCATACTTGAAACATTTTTCTTCGTGTGATCCCCTAGTAAAACATGTTCATGCATATCTTATTTATTCAATCCCGTGTGGCATTTATTTAGTGTATTTGCAGTACGTTCTACTTTCCAGATCTCACTGGAAAGAAACCAAAATACAAAAGAATATTTGTTTTTTGACAAATGTATTCCAGAAGTTGATGAAATTATTATTTGGGGATTGCCAAATAAATCACCTTCAAACTACCTATGGTATAGTTGATTTAAAGGCAAGCTCCACTAAAACCTGATATTTCAGTTTTATATGGTTGACACGGTTGACTTTTTATAGATTCTCGCTGGCATTACACTGTGGTGTTATCATCATTTCCAGCTTTGTCAGCTGTCATTGTAAAGAAAGACAACAGTGTTATACTTATCCATTTTAACAGTCAGCTTTGTAAAGCTTTACAGCAATAGAAAAGCAATAAAGTTCTCTAAGTACAAAAATGGGACACACTTGTGTGTCCCATAATGAACACACCAAATTGCATATATTTTCATGTATTAAAGCGGTTATTTTACATTTTTTTGTTAAAATAACAAACGTTATACTTACAGTACCTATTCTCTGCAGTAGTTTTGCACAAAGCAACACCAAGCCTACTCTTCTGGGGTACCCTGTTAGTGCTTTCTGCTCCTCATCTTCTGTGTTTGCCCCCCTAGCAAGCCTCTTGCTAGGGGGGCAGATGTGTGGGCTTTGTTCCCCAAACCACTTACCGTATATACTCGAGTATAAGCCGAGTTTTTCAGCACATTTTTTTATGCTGAAAATGCCCCCCTCGGCTTATACTTGAGTCACCGTTTTGCGCCTGATCTCTCTGACTTTGGGGACCCGGTACAATCTTGGCACACATATAGCCCCACTCTTTCTCTACAAGTGTGCAAAGTTTGTTGGCCGGGGAGCACCGATTTTTTAAATCCGGGCACCCCTTCCATAGACTCCCATGTTAGATGGTCATTTCTCCGGTGACTTTGGGGACCCGGTACTGGCCGGTCGTAGGTCCCCTGGACCCAAAACATGGGCACAGTGAGGCATGGACACAGTGAGGCATGGACATGGACACAGTGAGGCACAGTGAGGCATGCAGATGGTCACCCTAGGCTTATAATTGAGTCAATACGTTTTCCCAGTTTTTTGTGGTAAAATTAGGTGCCGCGGCTTATATTCGGATCGGCTTATACTCGAGTATATACGGTAGTTATCACTTTTGCCATATGGCAAGGTGCTCCATAATGCTGGAAAAGGGATTGTTCTTGGATGGTTGGGAGAAGTTGCTCTCGGAGGATGTTTTGGTACCATTCTTTATTTATGACTGTGTTCTTAGGCAAAATTGTGAGTGAGCCCACTCCATTTGCTGAGAAGCAACCCCACACATGAATGGTCTTGCTTTACTGCTTTACTGGATGCTTTACTGTTGGCATGACACAGGACTGATGGTAGCGCTCACCTTTACTTCTCCGGACAAGGTTTTTTTCCAGAAACCTTAAACAATCAAAAAGTGGATTCATGAGAGAAAATGACTTTACCCCGGTCTTCAGCAGTCCAATCCCTGTACCTTTTGAAGAATAGTAGTCTGTCCCTGAAGTTTTTCTTGGAGAGAAGTGGCTTCTTTGCTGCCCTTCTTGACACTAGGCCATCCTCCAAAAGTCCTCTCCTCACCGTGTGTGCCGATGCACTCACACCTGCCTGTTGCCATTCCTAAGCAAGCTCTGTACTGGTGGTGCCTGCAGCTGAATGAACTGTAGGAAACGGCCCTGGTGCTTGCTGGACATTCTTGGGCGCCCTGAAGCCTTCTTCACAAATGCAGTGGAAATGTTTTTTTTTTTATGGGATTAAGTTAATTTTCATGGCAAAGAGGGACTTTGTAATTAATTGGAATTAATCGGATCACTCTTCATAACATTCTGGAGTATATGCAAATTGTCATTATACTAACTAAGGCAGCAGACTTTGGGAAAATGAATATTTGTGTCATTCTCAAAACTTTTGGTTACGACTGTATATGTGCTTTAGGTGGCATTTGGAATTAATGGCACCATGGGGCAAAATGCACATACAGTGCCTTGAAAAAGTATTCATACCCCTTTAAATTCTCAAAATTTTGTCATGTTTCAACCAAAATCGTAAATGTATTTTATTGGGATTTTATTTGATATACCAACACAAAGTGGCACATCATTGTGAAGTGGAAAGAAAATGATAAATGGTTTTCATTTTTTTTACAAATAAATATATGAAAAGTGTGGCGTGCATTTGTATTCAGCCCCCTTTACTCTGATACCCCTAACTAAAATCTAGTGGAACCAATTGCCTTCAAATGTCACCTAATTAGTCACCTGTGTGTGTAATTTATTCTTAGTATAAATACAGCTGTTCTTTGAAGCCCTCAGAGGTTTGTTAGAGAACCTTAGTAAACAAACGGCATCATGAAGACCAAGGAACACACCAGGTAGATTAGGGATATAGTTGTGGATAAGTTTAAAGCAGGTTTAGGTTATAAAAAAAATATCCCAAGCTTTGAACATCTCATGGAGCACTGTTCAATCCATCATCCAAAAATAGAAAGAGTATGGCATAACTGCAAACCTATCAAGACATTGCTGTCCACCTAAACTGACAGGCCAGGCAAGGAGAGCATTAATCAGAGAAGCAGCCAAGAGGCCCATGGTAACTGTGGAGGAGCTGCAGAGATCCACAGCTCAGGTTGGAGAATCTGTCCACAGGACAACTATTATTTGTATGCTCCACAAATCTGGTCTTTATGGAAGAGTGGCAAGAATAAAAGCCATAAGAAGTCCCATTTGCAGTGTGCGAGAAGCCATGGGGGGGACACAGCAAACATGTGGAAGGTGCTCTGGTCAGATGAGACCAGAATTGAACTTTTTAGCCTAAAAGAAAAACGCTATGTGTGGCAGAAAACTAGCACTGCACATCACCCCAAACACACCATCCCCACCGTGAAACATGATGGTAGCAGCATCATGTTGTGGGGATGCTTTTCTTCAGCAGGAACGGGAAGATGGATGGAGCCAAATACAGGGCAATCTTAGAAGAAAACCTGTTAGAGTCTGCAAAAGACTTGAGACTGGGGTGGAGGTTCACCTTCCAGCAGAACAACAACCCTAAACATACAGCCAGAGCTACAATGGAATGGTTTAGATCCAAGCATATTCATGTGTTAGAATGGCCCAGTTAATATTAAGAATGCTCTGTATTTGGCTCCATGTGTTAATCTATCACATAAAATCCCAATAAAATACATTTACGTTTTTTGGTTGTAACATGACAAAATGTGGAAAATTTCAAGTGGTATGAATACTTTTTTAGGGCACTGTAGATGCTCAGCACCACCTGTGGGTATTACTACAGCTTCCTGTCTTCAGCAGGGACAGGGAAGCTGGTCAGAGTTTATGGGAAGATGGATGGAGCCAAATACAGGGCAATCTTGGAAGAAAATTTTCAAGGAGTATGAATACTTTTTCATGGCACTGTATTCGTTCGTTGACATGTGGTATGGTATTGCAGTAAAGCTCAGGTAATGCAAACATTAACGGAAAACATAGGTTTGAAGCCATCCTTAATGTAGAACTCTGAGGAAAACAAACCGTTATTTATTAGTGCCACACTAATAATGGTGGATTTGTAATTTTTATTTTTTTTGTCAGATTGCAGATGTAGAAAAAATGATTCTATTAATAGGTGATTACAGGTCGCACAGTTTAAACATTTGTAACATCCAGGCTTAGGTGGTGGTAGCCAGGTCTTTGCCATTGTAGGTGGTTCAAAATCAGCACAAACAAGCAAGTCCTGCAAATTGCACCTGTGACGGTATCCAATGGTAGCAAAATCTAAGTTAAACTGGCCATACATTATAACATTTTCTTGTTCAATTTCCTTCACACAGGGGCAACTTTGGATCCGACTTCAAGTAGCCCCAGGTCGCCCCTAGTCGCCTCAAGTCGCACTGCATGAGAAAATCAATGTAAGTGAATGGAGCCGTCTTAATGCACACTACTGCAGTCGCTCCGACTTCAGAAAAGGTTCCTGTACTACTTCAATCCGACTTCTAGGCGACTTGTAGGCAACTTGTACCCATTGATTTCAATGGAAGTCGCCTCAGAAGTCGGATCCCCTGTCTTAACAGAAGCAACTTTCCAGGAAGAGAACATACATTTCTCAGGCAAACCTCTCCCTCCCCCCTCCCTCCCACAGAGCTGATTCTTGTTTGATTGGCCACTGGAATGTCTCCTGTCCTGGAGGCAACTTGAAGTTGCTTTGTAAGTAGCTTCATGTCGCTCTGTGATTCATACTCAAGTCGTGTCCAAGTTGCCTCCCAAAGTCGTGCTGGAAGTCGTGTTGCCCCTGTGTGAATGGAGCCTAAAGCCCCATACACACGGTCGGACTTCCATCTGACTTTTCTGTGTTTTTTTGTCCGAACGGAGATGGTCGGGAACACCCATAGCATACACACGCTCTGACTTTTCTGCAAACTTTCCCAAAACTTTTTGCAACATCACGTGGTTTTTCTGCTCTTTACCGCCACCCTTTGGTCAACTTCTGCTATTGTTGGTTGATTTTAACATTAGTTGTTCTGTCCATCGGACAAAAGTCCGATGGTTTTCTGTAGACACGGTCGGACTTTGCTCCATCTGACTTTTGTTGGGCAAAATTTTGTCCGTTTGCAGACCCAACTTTTGTCCGATGAAAACAAGAAAAAAGCAAAAAAAGTTTGTCCGATGGAGCGTACACACGGTCGGATTGTTGGTCCAACCTTCTCAAAATGAAGTTCGTTGGCCAAAAGTCCGACCGTGTGTACGGGGCTTTAGATTTACCTCAAACTATGTAGTACAAGGGCCTGCCTGGTTGCATACAAACTGAAAGTGTTTAGGTCTGACCTCATATTATATGGTTTTGGTAAATCTAAAGGAAAATTGTACAAGAAAATTGTATAATGTACGGCCAGCCTTAGCCAAAGTAAAACTTTGGTCACTAGAAATCGCAGACCGGTTGCCTGTCATTTTGATTTATTGATCAGATTTATTGATTTTATTATATTTATATAAAGAAAGAGCAAATAGTAATAATAAATGCTGAAAATTGTTTAACCACTTGGCAACCACCTGCCGACAAATAACGTCGACAAGGTGGTTGCTTAACTCCGGGAGGACGTTATGTAACGTCCTCCCAGAATCGCGCTCCCGCGCGCCCCCTGGGGCGCGCACATGGGAAACTCCGTGACCGCCGGGTCCAGAGGACCCGGCGGATCACGAATCGCGGTAAATCGCCGCTGATAGCGGCCGTTTACCACGTGATCACTCCGTCAAATGACGGAGCAATCACTTGTAAACAGACCGGCGTCATGTGATGACGCCGGTTCCTCCCTCCCCTCTCTGTACCGATCGGTACAGTGTGAGAGGAGAGGGGGAGGGAGCGGATGGCAGCAGCAGCTCTGTGGGCTGGATCTGTGACAATTGCAGTCACAGATCCAGCCATCCATCCATCCCTGCTCAGCCATCCCTGGTGCAATACCCTGCCAATACTCTGCAATACACCCTGCCAATACTCTGCAAAATACTCTGCAATACCCTGGTGCAATACTCTGCAATACCCTGGCGCAATACGCTGCAATACCCTGCGCAATACTCTGCAATACCCTGCGCAATACTCTGCAATACCCTGCGCAATACCCTGCAAAATACTCTGCAATACCCTGCGCAATACTCTGCAATACCCTGCGCAATACTCTGCAATAACCTGCGCAATACCCTGCGCAATACTCTGCAATACCCTGCGCAATACTCTGCAATACCCTGCACAATACCCTGCAAAATACTCTGCAATACCCTGCGCAATACCCTGCGCAATACTCTGCAATACCCTGCGCAATACTCTGCAATACCCTGCGCAATACTCTGCAATACCCTGCACAATACTCTGCAATACCCTGCAATACTCTGCAAAATACTCTGCAATACCCTGCACAATACTCTGCAATACCCTGCAATACCCTGTGCAATACCCCCTGTGCAATACCCCGTGCAATACCCTGCCATACTCCGCAATACCCTGCCATAGTCTGCAATACTCCGCAATGCCCTGCAATACTCCGCAATGCCCGGCAATACTCCGCAATGCCCGGCAATACTCTGCAATAACCACTTCCCGCCCGCCGGCCGTCATATGACGTCCTTGATTTGTGCGGAGATATCTGAATAATGGGTTCAGCTACAGGCATCATTCTGATATTAGTCTTTTCAGCCGGCGATTCTCTACACCATAAGAACAATCATAGCGGCTGTTCCGCCGCTTGATCATTCTTACGGGAGGCTTGAGGGGATGTCCCCCCCTCCCGCTGCCCTCCGGTGCTTCTACCGACTCACCGCTACAATCAAAGCCAGGATTGTTGTTTTTTTTTTGTTTTTTTTTCAGGCTTCCCAGCCTAGAGGTGAGATGTGGGGTCTTATTGACCCCATATCTCACTGTAAAGAGGACCTGTCATGCCATATTCCTATTACAAGGGATGTTTACGTTCCTTGTAATAGGTATAAAAGTGATAAAAAAAAAATTTGGGGCAGAAAAACATGTCAAACTAAAATAAATAAAGTAAAATGAACAATAAAAAAAATATATATTTTTTTAAAGCGCCCCTATCCCCGTGAGCTCGCATACAGAAGCGAACGCATACGTAAGTCCCGCCCACATATGAAAACGGTTTTCAAACCACACATGTGAGGTATCTCTGCGAACGTTAGAGCGAGAGCAATCATTTTGGCCCTAGACCTCCTCTGTAACTCAAAACATGTAACCAGTAAAAATATTTAAAGCGTCGCCTATGGGGATTTTTTAAGTAGCGAAGTTTGGCGCCATTCCACGAGTGTGTGCAATTTTTAAGGGTGACATGTTGGGTATCTATTTACTCGGCGTAACTTCATCTTTCACATTATGCAAAAATATTGGGCTAACTTTACTGTTTTTTTTTTTTTTAAGCACAAAACCTTTTTTTTTTCCGTAAACGCGTTAAAAAAATTGCTGCGCAAATATCGTGCGAGATAAAAAGTTGCAACAACCACCATTATATTCTCTAAGGTCTTTGCTAAAAAAACATATATAATGTTTTGGGGTTCTATGTAATTTTCTAGCAAACAAATGATGATTTTTACATGTAGGAGAGAAATGTCAGAATTGGCCTGGGTGCTCCAGAACGCCTGAAAGTGCTTCCTGCATGTTGGGCCTCTCTATGTGGCCACGCTGTGTAAAAGTCTCGCACATGTGGTATCGCCATACTCGGGAGGAATAGCAGAATGTGTTTTGGGGTGTAATTTGTGGTATGCATATGCTGTGTGTGAGAAATAACCTGCTAATATGACAATTTTGTGAAGAAAAAAAAAGAGAAAAAAAAAATCTTGATTTTGCAAAGAATTGTGGGAAAAAATGACAACTTCAAAAAACTCACAATGCCTCTTTCTGAATACCTTGGAATGTCTTCTTTCCAAAAAGGGGTCATTTGGGGGGTATTTGTACTTTTCTGGCATGTTAGGGTCTCAAGAAATGAGATCGGCCGTCAGTACTTCAGGTGTGATCAATTTTCAGATATTGGCACCATAGCTTGTGGACTTTCACAAAGACCAAATAATATACACCAATTTGTACTTATTTTTACCAAAGATATGTAGCAGTATAAATTTTGGCCAAAATTTATGAAGAAAAAATAGTAATTTGCAAAATTTTATAACAGAAACGAAAAAAAAATCTTTTTTTTACAACATTTTCAGTCTTTTTTCTCTTATAGCGCAAAAAATAAAAAACCCAACAGTGATTAAATACCACCAAAAGAAAGCTTTATTTGTGTGAAAAAAAGGACCAAAAATTCATATGGGTACAGTGTTGTATGACTGAGTAATTGTCATTCAAAATGTGAGAGCACCGAAAGCTGAAAATTGGTCTGGTTATTAAGGGGGTTTAAGTGCCCAGTGGTCAAGTGGTTAAAAAAAAAAAAAAAAAAAACTTAAACAATAATAAAGAAACGCTGATAAAAAATAAAATTGCAAACATTTGCTGGCCAGGGTCTCTCATTTGTTGCAACTTGTTATTGCTGAATACGCTTTGCAATGAATTTTCTAATTATTTTGGTATTACTGTCTGCATTTTCTTATGGCTAGTTATTGCATGTTCTCCAATGATGGGCTTTGGACTTGTCGCTTGAGCTACAAATATATCTGCTGAACCCTTAATAAAACATTCTAACCATTATGGATGTATATTTTGAAAGAAAGGCGTTAAACTGCTGAGAACAAAACCAATTTGATATTCAAAAGATAGTACAATAGTACAATATACAGTTCTACATTATGTTATAAAAAAGTGACATTTTTAGGTTAAGTCAAGTGCACCTTGAGCGATAGAATTCATCTAATTTACAATTACTCATAAGCACCTGCGTATTCTTTTATTAACAAGCTTTAGACCCTGAAACACTGCTGAAATCAACAGCTTGACTGTGCTCCCTAAATAAGAGTATTTTATGATTCATTCTAAACCGCCATCTGGCTAACTCAAGAATTGCATATGGAATTACAATTAGCATTTTCCCTTGTAAAAAGATGACTGCAGCTACTCCCACACAGCTACTGTATCAGACACTTCTCTTCAATATCCAAAAATATTCAGGATTAAAAATGAGCAAACTGCTTACCATGCAACATGGAATGGTAGGCCTATTTTTCTACATATGTGATGGTGGATGAAGAAGAGGCAGTTGGACGAGTTGCTGCTGGAAATAGAAGTTTTGTAAGGACAAAATGGTAGAAAAGCTCTTTAAAACATTGGCATAATGTTTTTTCACTATTGACTTTGCCACTAATATTTACTAATTGGTGTAAGTGATGCACAGCTAGCTAATCAGTGAGGACTGTAGGGAGCATTTTAATGCATACGAGTGTACATTTGAATGGGCTCATATTGCGTCGGACTGCACCAAAATTAGTGCAGGCAATACTTTAAAAAACTTGCAGAGTAACCAGATAGCATGGTACTACTGTACCATGCCATCCGGTGCAGACAAACGCACTGGGTATGCAACTTGCATTTGGGGTGTCATTAAGTGAACACTCTAACAAATACTTGGAGGGCACACCCTAATGCCCTGAATTTCCGATGGGAAAAAACCCAATAGAATTTTGCGTCGGAATTCCGTTCAAGCTGTCTTCCTTACACACTGTCAGACCAAATTCCGACCGTCCAAAACGCGGTGACGTAAAACACTACGACGAGCAGAGAAAAATTTGGTTCAATGCTTCCGAGCATACGTCGACTTGATTCTGAGCATGCGTGTTTTTTTCTCCGTCGGAGTTCCACACAGACGATCGGAAAAAATAAAACATGTTCTATTTCTAAACTCCGACAGAAAAAAGTCAGATGGGGCCCACACACGGTCGGAATATCCGATGAAAAAATTCCGATCGTGTGTACAAGGCATAACAATGTGTGCTCTATAACCTTTTGTTCCATTAAGTTAACACTGACACAAGTGTAGTGCATTTTGAATGAGGTGTGTTCTGGTGTAAACTGCCCCTTAAATCACACACATCACAAGAAGTAGTAGTAGTTACACTAGAGAGGAGTGTCTCTGTCCGCCCATCTTTAGCACCTCTAAATGGCTTGCCATGGGTACCACAACATATATCAACAATGAAATGACTGTTGTATGCTTTTCCTAAATTCATCACAGAGCAGACATTGGAAGTTATAAAAAGAAAACAATAATTTCCTGACAGCCTCCATGGCAGACTACGTGTGGGTTAACCCCGCCTCCTCTCCACAGCTATAGGACCCCATACCCATAAATTTGAGCTCACCTCCACAGACAGGTGTTCCTTTTCTATCCTCCTCACATGGACCCTTCATCATGCAATTCAGGTGCAGTCCAGGATGTCCGTCGGATTAGGTACAAGTTGTGCGGTGCACCCAGGGCCCAGCTATCAGCGGGCGAGTGGTTTCGGGCAGTTAATACCCCTATGGTGGAAGGGATGTGGCCCAGTGTACCAGGATGGACGAAGGATTGGCTGGCAAGGTCTGAAGATTTCTTCATTATGTACATGGCAGACCGTTTTTGTATGTATTTTGTCTGTTGTCTGTTCCCCCTCAGTGTCTTTGCGCCGTGTGTGGAACGCTTCTGCGTTCCAGGACGCCACTCTACTTCCTGCCTCCCGATCCGCCGTACGTCTGCGCATGTGCAGAGCCGCGGCGAAACCGAGGCTTGGTTTTCGCGCATGCGCGGTACGGCGGCGGGGTCAGAGGCCGCACAGGCGCAGTGAGCCGGTCCCCTCGGCGCATGCGCGCAGCGGGACCGGCCGTGACATCACTACAGCGGGGAATTTAAACGCTGTGGAGCCCTGTACAGGTGGGATAACCTGTGGACTTTGACGGCAGCATCCCGGAGCTCGGTTCTGCTGGGACAAGGTAAGCAACATCCTTTAGGTAGTTATGCAAGTGTCTCTTAAAGAGACAGTTAAAAAAAAAAAAAAAAATGAAAATGTTTTTCTTTTTTTTTTTTTGTGTTGCTTACTCTTGTCCTAGGTGGTCTCTGAGTTTGTGCGTTTGTCTTGCCTCATCATGGACTCTCCTTCACCGCCATGTGGCCAGCCCTCCCGCACAAGGTATGTGTGGAGTGGGTAAGGGGGTGGTGTCTTTTTGTGCCTATCTGGTGGTTGCTAACGGTTACATCCTGCCCACCTTCCCCCCTCCCTCTGTCTGTATTATCTCTTACAGCCCGGCAACTTCAGTTCATCGATCACAAGAAAGGGACCTTGCCAGGCCGCATCATCACTCATCATCCAGGTCTAGACGCGACACTACGTCTAGGACCCATCATCATAGGGGACGTTCACATACCCCCTCTAGACATAGGAGATGTTCCCATTCCTCCTCTAGTCACCACCACCACCACCGCAATGATCGCTCTGACCTCAGAGCCTGTTGGGGATGCAAGACCAGAATCCCGGAGGGCAAATCGCTATGCGACCCATGTTATGCCCGAGCGGTTGGTGAGAAAGAGACGGAAAATCAAAACCTTGAGTCTCTTGTGAAACGTGTGGTACAGCAATCTATGAAAGAAATAGTTGCCCCCCACACAAGGAGCCAGTCCACCACCTTGTCTGGCTCCCTGGCTGACGAGGCCCAGGAGGATCCCGGCCAATTCCAGCCCCATGATTCCTCCCATTATTCCTCGCAAGACGAGATGGAGGGAGATGATTCTACGGTGGGATTCGACTACACTTTAGTCTCTCCGCTGATCAAGGCAGTGAAGGAAACTTTGAAGTTGGAGGATACCACTGCCCCCCCAGAAAAACAAAGAAAACTGTTTAAACAACTGGGGAAAGAACGCTCCAATATCCCACTTCCCTCTGAGCTGAAAGGAGTGTTTGAGGAAGAATGGAGCAAGGGAGATAAGGTTTCCATGCTAAGCAAAACCTCTAGACTGTATCCCTTTAAATCGGAGGATGTCAAGCATCTGGAGAATGCTCCCCTCGTAGATGCAGCAGTAATGCGCCTAGCGAAGCATGTCACCCTCCCGCTAGATGACACCGTATCATTTAAAGATGGTCTGGATCGGAAGATCAACCAGGACCTCAAAAGAATATATAGCCTGGCTGGAACGGCATGCAAACCAGCTTTAGCCCTTGCAGTGACCTCCAAAGCAATGGAGGCATGGGTGGAAAATGTAGACTCCGTTCTGAAAGGTGTCTCGGAAGAACTGGCTCAAAGTTCAGCAGTGCAAGAACTTAAGATGGCAGTCGCCTTTTTGGGGGAAGCTTCAATTGACCTCATCCGTTTACTGGCCAGATCGATGTTGTCCTCGGTCACGGCCAAACGAGCACTGTGGTTACGCCCCTGGCTTGCTGATCCAGCCTCCAAGCAGGCATGGTGCAAAATTCCCTTTGAAGGGACTTCATTGTTTGGGAACAAACTTGACAACGCCATTTCAAAAGCTACAGGCGGAAGGTCGGGTTTTCTTCCCCAGGACAGGCGCCAGTTTAATCAGAAAAAACCTCAACAGAGACGCAGTACAGAGCACTCGAGAGAGGCACGCTCCTATAAACCCGGACGGGATTTCAGGAGAAGCTGGAATTGGAACAGAGGCCAATCTTCTTTTCAAAAGTCCGGCAAGAAACAGATGCCCGGTGGGCGTGAACCAACCAAGTCTTTTTGAGATTGGGCCCGCCCAGGCGGGTCGGGTAGGGGCTCGCCTACGTCTCTTCCGGCATGTCTGGGTGGCCTCGATCTCGGACTATTGGACCATCAAGACGGTCTCAACAGGTCACACATGGTCCTTCACCAAGATCCCTCCATGCAGACCAATGCAAACTTCACTTCCTCGGTCAGAGGAGAAACAACAAGTTCTTCTCTCATATGTGAATGTCCTGAAAGATCAAGGAGCAGTGGTGCCCGTCCCAAAGGACGAGGAATTCCAGGGGGTATACTCCCCCCTCTTCCTAGTACAAAAGAAGAACGGCTCTTGGCATCCAGTCATAGATCTCACTTTCCTGAACAAGTACATAAAGCACGAGAAGTTCAAAATGGAGTCACTCTCAACCATCCAAAAAATAGTTCAACCAGGCGACTGGTTGATCTCAATAGATCTAAAAGACACGTACTTTCATGTTCCGGTGGCAGAAAACTTTCACAAATATCTGCGGTTCCAGGTCGAACAAGAGCACTTACAATTTATTTGTCTTCCATTCGGGCTAACGACTTCTCCAAGAGTCTTTTCCAAGGTGCTGTTAGCAGTTGTGTCCCTTCTCAGAGTACAGGGTGTGCGCCTGTATCATTATCTGGACGATCTACTAGTACTGTCCCAAGACAAGCAGCAGCTGCTAGTCCACAAAGATCAGGTGATCTCTACACTGTTGGAGTTCGGATGGCTCCTAAACCGGGAGAAGAGTCAGCTGGATCCGACCCAGCGCTTGGTCTATCTAGGAGCCCAGTTCGACACCATAGAGAACACCATCTCTCTTCCAGAAGAAAAAATACCGATCATTCGGGAAAGAATCTCCTTAGCTCTAGACTTCTCTCACCTAAGGCCATCACAGTGCCTGAAGATAATCGGCACGATGGTGGCCACATCCCCCATGGTCAAGTGGGCGATGTGGAGGCTTCGTCCTTTTCAATCCGGATTCCTCCAGCAATGGAAGACAGACGATCTCAATCAGCGGATCCGGATAACACAGTCAATGAGCAACAGTCTCCTCTGGTGGCTTCAAACCAAGAACTTGTCAACTTGCCACTCCCTTGCCCCCATCCATTGGGTGACTGTTACATCCGATGCCAGCAATGCGGGCTGGGGGGCACATTGTGGGGCAGAACTGGCTCAGGGCAAATTGGATGCCCGTCTCCACTCTCCAGGTTTGAACATTCTGGAACTGTGCGCGGCATGGTGCGCCCTTCAAGCCTTCTCCCACCTTCTGAAAGGGAAGTCGGTCCTACTCAAAATGGACAATACCACCGCTGTGGCATATGTGAAGAGACAAGGGGGCACTCGGAGCTCTGCCCTTCTCCAAGAGGTCGAGCCCATTATGACCTGGGCTCAGAGGAATCTGCTCAACTTAATAGCAGTCTTCATTCCAGGGGAGCAGAACATTCAAGCGGACTTCCTGTCACGCAGCATGCTAGACAACAACGAATGGTCTCTGCATCCACAAACCTTCAAGTGGATCCTATCGTTGGATTTCGATCCAGAGGTGGATCTGTTTGCATCCCCCTGCAATTACAAGATCGACAGATACTACACCCGAGCTCGGTACAATCAAGCCTTCGGAATAGATGCATTAACGAGTCAATGGGACTTCAACAGGGCATATGCCTTCCCTCCTCTTCCGATCATGCTAAAATTCCTACAGCGGCTTCAGTTGGAGAAAGTCGAGGTGGTAACAATAGCACCATACTGGTTGAGCAGACCTTGGTTTCCTCTCCTGAATCTAATGAGCTTCAGGGACCCGCTGCCTCTTCCTCTCAGGCCGGACCTTCTTTCTCAGGGGACGACCCTGCACCCCTGTCCAGCAATGCTGAGACTGATGGTCTGGTTTTTGAGAGGGAGAGGCTAGAGTCTCTTGGGTGTGCTTCAGGGGTAATCTCTACCCTTATGAGCTCCAGAAAGTCCAACACAAATAAAACTTACAATAGAATCTGGGCCAGATTTGTCAGCTTCACGACTACTGCAGGAAAGTCATCTAGAAACCCTAGTGTTCAAGACATCTTGAGTTTTCTCCAATCAGGCTTAGACCTGCCTTTATCGATTAGTTCCCTCAGGGTACAAGTATCAGCCTTATCAGCTTTTTCGGGAACGTCATGGGCAACTCATACCCTGGTTCAACAGTTCTTTCGGGGTGCATCGAGAATCAGGCCTCAGAGGAAACCTAGATTCCCCAAATGGGATCTTCCACTCGTCCTTGATGCTCTTTCAGCACTCAACAACAAGGATCTTTCTGTTAAGGACTTATCAATCAAACTGGCCTTTCTAGTGGCCATTACTTCAGCCAAAAGGGTTTCAGAAATAAGCTTCCTGGGTTGTCAAGAACCCTTTTTGACTTTCTTCCCGGACCGAGTGGTCCTTATTCCCATGCTTGGGTCAAAACCAAAGGTCACATCAGTTTTTCAGGAAAACCAAGAAATAGTCCTTCCTACTTTCGATTTTCCAGATTCAGCAGATGCTCATCCCTTGGATGTAGGTGAGACTCTGAAAGAATACTTGCGAGTTACTTCATCTTTTAGAAGCTCGAACTACCTGTTCTTGTTACACACCGGTAGCAACAAAGGGAAGAGGGCTTCTTTCAGAACAATAGCAGCCTGCATCGTCCAATCTATTCAACAAGCTTACAGGGCAAAGGGCTTGGCTCCTCCAGAGGCGGTGATGGCTCATTCCACCAGGGGCATGGCAGCCTCATGGGCAGCAGCTTGGCTCCTGAAGTGATATGCAAGGCAGCTTCGTGGTCTTCTATTCATACATTTATGTCTCATTATTGTATTGAGCCTGCTTCCCTTTCCTCTGTTAATTTTGGTCGAAAAATCCTGTCAGTTGACGGGAAAGATTAAAATATTTTTTGTTCAGCATACCCTCCCGTGTGGATTGGCTAGTTATTTCCAACACGTAGTCTGCCATGGAGTCTGTCAGGAAAACGGAAAATTTATTACCAAATACTTACCGTAATTTTCCTTTCCTGATAGACTCCATGGCAGACGGAGTTCCCACCCATGAATTAAAAATATGAAAGTTGAAATTTGAGTCGGCTAGTTACGGAACACCTGTCTGTGGAGGTGAGCTCAAATTTATGGGCATGGGGTCCTATAGCTGTGGAGAGGAGGCGGGGTTAACCCACACGTAGTCTGCCATGGAGTCTATCAGGAAAGGAAAATTACGGTAAGTATTTGGTAATAAATTTTCAGTTTTTCATACCGCGGTTCTATTCATAAACAAAATATGTGCAAACCAACATATAATAGGTGCTAAATACAATCATTAAATTGTGTGTAAAATGTCCATTCATTGCCACCAGATGTCTCCTATCAAGTGAAAGTGAAATAAATCTTCTTATGCCCTGTACACATGATCGGTTTTACCGATGAAAACTTTTTTCATCGGACAAACCGATCGTGTATGGGCCCCATCGGTTTTTTTTTCAATCGGTGAGAAAAAACATGTTTTAAATTTATCCGATGGAAAAAAAAATAGCAAATTCAGATCGTCTGTGTGGAACTCCATCGGAGAAAAAACCCACGCATGCTCAGAATCAAGTCGACGCATGCTCAGAAGCATTGAACTTCATTTTTCTCGGCTCGTCTGAGTGTTTTATGTCACGGCGTTTGGGACGGTCGGATTATTGACTGATGGTGTGTAGGCAAGACTGATGGAAGTCAGCTTCATCGGAATTCCGATGGAAAAATCCATCGGATTTGAATCCATAGGAAATTTGATCGTGTGTACAGGGCTTAAGTCGTTCATAAAATGTGGAGAAACAAAAGTGCTTTCTTTCACCAACCCCTAGGCAAACATCCTACTCACCGGACATATTTGACACATATTTGACACCCATCACAGGTAGTCATAATTGGCATATGTAGAAAAGATGTATCTTCCAGTGAAACGGCTCAGAACGATGTGAGTAGGATGTTTGCCTAGGGCAGGGATATGCAATTAGCGGACCTCCAGCTGTTGCCAAACTACAAGTCCCATGAGGCATAGCAAGACCCTGACAGCAGCAAGCATGACACCCAGAGGCAGAGGCATGATGGGACTTGTAGTTTTGCAACAGCTGGAGGTCCGCTAATTGCATATCCCTGGCCTAGGGGCTGCTGAAAGAAAGCACTTTTGTTTCTCCACATTTTATGAACTACTAAGAAGATTTTCTTCACTTTCACTTGATTGGAGACGTCTGGTGGTGGTGTATGGACATTTAGCACCTATTATATGTTGGTTTGCACATGTTTTGTTTCTGAATAGGAGCGCGGTATGAAAATGATTGTTTTCTTTTTATGATTTAGACCTTTGAGTCTCACTACGGGCTGCTCTTTGTTTATATTTTTTACATATTCCTTTGTTAATCCAGAGTGCGCTGGTTGAAGGTTTTGCTTAACCTTAATTTGCAGACATTGGAAGTTGTCACACATCTTCTGGCTTTCCTCGAGTGTAGTTATTGCTTAGATTTTTTTACATAAAGCTGACCATAGATGGATAGAATTTTGAACACAAATTCTCAGGAGAGTCTTAGGAAACTTTGTACGCAAATTCTCAGAACATTCATTTGTTGTTAGAAAGATTTTGTTTGCATTTAACATTTGATTTTGGAATAAATACACTACTAAAAATTTGCTTTTTGGAGAAAAAATTTCCATCCTGCTCCTTTGAATTTTTCCATCACTGCAGTCAAAAATGAACACCGATCTGACCCACTAATAATTAGAAAAGTGAACAGGTTTTCTTAGAAGCTTCTTTTCCTAAGAATTTTCATTCCATATTCTACCCATCTATGGCCAGCATTAGTCTTGACCCACCAGTACCCCTTTGGTTTACAACAGGTGCAGTAAAATCAAGGTCTAGGGGAGACTGAGTTGAAGAACTTGTAATAAGAGGAAGGCTACATGGAAAAACTTAGGAGAATTGAGTGGAAAGCTGGCTGAGCTAGTTCAAAACCATTGGTGTCAAATTCTACAACCTTCTATGACTTTAAAGGCAAACAATCTAATGAGTTGACAATGTTGTTACCTTGACTGGGACCGCCTATTGACAATAATTTATGACCGATTCAGGAAGGGTAGTCCTTTGTGGCTGCTGCTAACTTTGCCTTCTTTCCTAAGATGTATAATGTATGCATGATGGAAGTAAAGAATAGTAGTGACACATCTCTTTTATGTGATAATTTTTTTTTAAATTGTCAACTTACTCCAAGTAGTCATATACAGTTGCAAAAAAAAGTATGTGAACCCTTTTGGAATGATATGGATTTCTGCACAAATTGGTCATAAAATGTGATCTGATCTTCATCTAAGTCACAACAATAGACAACCACAGTCTGCTTAAACTAATAACACACAAAGAATTAAATGTTACCATGTTTTTATTGAACACACCATGTAAACATTAACAGTGCAAGTGGAAAAAGTATGTGAACCCTTAGATTTAATAACTGGTTAATCGCTTTCTTGAGGTCACAGCATCTCAATCGGGTTGAGGTCAGAACTCTGACTGGGCCACTCGAGAAGGCGTATTTTCTTCTGTTTAAGCCATTCTGTTGTTGATTTACTTCTATGCTTTGGGTCGTTGTCCTGTTGCAACACCCATCTTCTGTTGAGCTTCAGCTGGTGGACAGGTGGCCTTAAGTTCTCCTGCAAAATGTCTTGATAAACTTGGAAATTCATTTTTCCTTCGATGATAGCAATCCGTCCAGGCCCTGACGCAGAAAAGCAGCCCCAAACCATGATGCCCCCACCACCATACTTCACAGTTGGGATGAGGTTTTGATGTTGGTGTGCTGTGCCTCTTTTTCTCCACACATAGTGTTGTCTGTTTCTTCCAAACAACTCAACTTTGGTTTCATCTGTCCACAGAATATTTTGCCAGTACTGCTCTGGAACATCCCGGTGCTCTTGTGCAAACTGTAAACGTGCAGCAATGTTTTTTATGGACAGCAGTGGCTTTCTCTGTGGTATCCTCCCATGAAATCCATTCTTGTTTAGTGTTTTATGTATGGTAGATTCGCTAACAGGGATGTTAGCATATGCCAGAGACTTTTGTAAGTCTTTAGCTGACACTCTAGGATTCTTCTTCACCTCATTGAGCAGTCTGTGCTGTGCTCTTGCAGTCATCTTTACAGGACGCCCACTCCTAGGGAGAGTAGCAGCAGTGCTGAACTTTCTCCATTTATAGACAATTTGTCTTACCGTGGACTAATGAACAGCAAGGCTTTTGGAGATAATTTTATAACTCTTTCCAGCTTTATGCAAGTCAACAATTCCTAATCGTAGGTCTTCTGAGAGCTCTTTTGTGGGAGGCATCTTTCACTTCAGGCAATGCTTCTTGTGAAAAGCAAACCCAGAACTGGTGTGTGTTTTTTATAGGGCAGGGCAGCTGTAACCAACACCTCCAATCTCATCTCATTGATTGGACTCCAGTTGGCTGACACCTCACTCCAATTAGCTCTTGGAGATCTCATTAGTCTAGGGGTTCACATACTTTTTCCACCTGCACTGTGAATGTTTACATGGTGTGTTCAATAAAAATATGGTAACATTTAATTATTTGTGTGTTATTAGTTTAAGCAGACTGTGATTGTCTATTGTTGTGACTTAGATGAAGATCAGATCACATTTTATGACCAATTTGTGCAGAAATCCATATCATTCCAAAAGGGTTCACATACTTTTTTTTTGCAACTGTATATTTATATTTTTATTTTTGTGTTGTGTCCTCCCCAATATGGAGGTGGACAGTGTTGTTGACATTTTTCCATCAACAGCACTGCCATGCTGGTCTTATTGCTGAGGATGTTCACACTGGCAGTATGCAGGTGATCTGATTTTCATTGTATCAACTCTGAAGCTGATGTTACCTCTGGCAGGACCTGTGCCACCGCAAAACCAGGTCCCAGAGACAGCCCCTTGTCTCTCCAGTGAGGGTATATCCACTTTTTTAAAACTGTGTAGAAGGAGCTAGGGAAGAACCTGGTAAAAGGTAGATGCATCTGTAGACACGTGAACACTTTCTGCTTCAGGGGTGAATCATACATCTCAACCATCATGCATTTTGTGGGACTGTCCCAGGATTTTAACAAAATTCTCCGGGTTGTGTCTTGGAGCCCAGTGGTGGAACACTGCTTCCGACACTCAGCTCCACTAACATACCTCACAGGCTGTGGAAGATTGTCTGCTCCAGGCTGCCCTGCTTGCTCCCAGCTGGAACCGCTGAGGTGAAGGGGGAGTGGCCATTACAAGAGAATGAGGGAAGGGTTGGAAGTGAGGCAACGCAAGCAACTGTGAAGTTACAACAGGAGCTCTGGAGTAACACCAGTCAATGACTGTCCATCCAGAAAGGACTCACTCTGAGCCTCCTCTACAGTATGGGAGCCCTGGGGCACAGCTGTGCTGATGTGGTATTCTGCAACAGGTAAATGTGCCAGCTTCAACCCAGTGTGTACAGTCAGTGAATTTAATATAGGCTAAAGCCCCGTACACACGGTCGGAATTCCCGACAGAAAAAGCCAGATGGGAGCTTTTGGTCGGGAATTCCGACCGTGTGTATGCTCCATCGGACTTTTTCTGTCGGGAATTCCGACAGAAATAGATTGAGAGCAGGTTCTCAATTTTCCCGTCTGAATTTCCGACTGACCTTTTCCCGTTGGAAATCCCGACCGTGTGTATGGGGCATTAGTCCCAGGTCATGTTTGTTTGTTGTTTCTAATAATACTCTATTATGCCTTGCCCAATATTCCTCATAAATTTAACCATGCTCACTTTTTTGCTATGCGCACCTCAGTCCTCTCCCTGTAGTGGCCCTCATTTTCTGCAAAAGAGCACATGGAGTTTGGACAATCACCTCCACAAGCACTCTATCTCATCTTGGTTTACCTTTACACCCCATTTACACTTGTGCGACTTGTCATGCAACTTTGGACATCAAAGTTACATGACAAGTCGTACCCCATGTTTCCCAATGATAACCATTCATATATGTGCGACTTAAAGTCTCAGCGACTTCAAAGTAGTTCACGCACTACTTTGGTTAGAGTTTCATGCAACTTGAGGGCCATGGACTTTAATGTTAACCCTCAAAAATTGCATGAAAGTCATACCTGAATGTTTTACATGCTACAGTGGGTCCGACTTTGCAGAGGGACAACAAGTCACATCCAAGTCACACCCATCTAAAGTTGCATCAAATTTGTAGTCTTACTACACTATGACGTTTGCACTGCCTCTCCCCTTTAGCCTTGTTTAATTCCAATGAGCAGACTGGATGTGGAAAAGTGACGGAAAGAAGAGGTGCATTGTGCCAGGAAATAAATGTGTCACTTATCAGGCCACGTAGTGTGGTGTATGTGTAAAAAAAAAAAAAAACGCGAGACTTTGGCAGGTAAAATAATAAACAACTGTGTCTTTTAGATGCTTGTCAGGAGTTCTGCTTTAAATGAGAAGTATAGCTGAAGCTCTTTTGGCCATACTCACAGAAGTGCACTTAGTTCTGCACTTCTGTGACCCAAATTCAGCCGACAGCAGGCTAAAGATGGCTGACGTCACTCAGCCGGTCCAGGCTCTGCAGGTATCCCAACAATAATGTCAGGATCCACCTAGATGCCTGACTGCACCACTGAGAGCCTGAGCCAGCCGCTCCCACTTCCTCCACAGCTCGGTGCTCCAGTGAGTACTGGAGGTTCAGAGCACAGAGTGGTGACATTCACTGCTCTCTGCTCAGTAAAGACCAAGAACTGAGTGATCAGCCTGATCGATTGGTTTTTGGTCTTAGAGCTGACGGGGGACACCACGTAGGTGAGATTGTTTTTTTAAATTCCACAGTACTATTTCAGTACGCACCTCTCTATGTTAATTTACAGTACAAATAACCTTTAAAAGCAGCCTTGTCACTGCTCTGTACAACATAAATTTGCTCTAGTGTAATAAGCAAAGCAAAAGTGGTCATACGTGCTCCGTCAGATTGTTGTAGTCAAGCTCTTCAAACAACTGCTGAACTAGTTATTTGTAGTTTTCTTTACTCTCTGTTCTCCAAAAACAACAAAAGGCGTGTGCGTTATTTGAAACTAGAATGTATTTATCACAGCAGACTACTCAGATTATAACAGATAATGGAGAGCTATTTTACGCTCTTTTATGCGATTCTACCTATTATTCTGAATGCCGCAAACTTACATTTTTTACTTTATGACTTCTGCAGTTGTATTAAAACAAAGTTAACCGTACTATTCTGCTTTCTGCTGGCCAAATGTCAGCATCACTGATCTCTGCGACTCCCACAAGAGATTGGATTTTGTTTTGACAACTTGCACTAAATATTGTAAGGAACAGTGTGTCACTTAGGCTGCATTCACACCTGAGCGTTTTGTAGCCTGAAGCCTGAAGCTACAAAACGCTAGAGGGGAAAAAATCCATTATTCTCTATGGAGATGGTTCACATCTCCACTCCATGTCGCCTGAAGCCGAACGCCTGAAGCTCAAACAAGTTCCGGACCCTTTTTTGTCGCGCGAATTGGGCAGATTGGGCGTTTTAGGATTCATATAATGTAATGGAAACGCCCAATTCAAGCGTCTAGCGCGACAACGAGCGTTCCGACGGGCGCAAATTCGCGCGACAAAACAATGGTAAAAACGACGGTAAAAACGCCCGATTCGCTACGCTCAGGTGTGAATGCAGCCTTAAGGCAGTTACATGGAAAATGTTTCCGGACTCATTTACCTTTGAGGGAATTTGTTTAAATTTCAAAGCTAAACTTTGCTATCTTACTCTAACAATTTTGCACGCAAGCAGCAATATGACTGATCTTGTTTTTTTTTAACAAATTAATATGTTCCCTTGTTCATTTTCTTTAAAGATATAATTATGATGCCAATCAAAGATTTTACCTTGTTTTTATTTTATTAAACATTTTTTTGCACTTTTACAAAGTTTTGGTAGTATTGCATCAGAGTTCTGCTATATTCAGACTTGCTGTTCCCACACTCCCCTAATGCCGCGTACACACGATCTGATTTTCCGTCTGAAAAACCTTGGATGGTTTGTCCGACGGAATTCCGCTTAAGCTTGGCTTGCATACAACACGGTCACACAAAAGTTCTATGAACTTCGACCGTCAAGAACACGGTGACGTACAACACTATGACGAGCCGAGAAAATGAAGTGCGTCGGAATTGCTACAGACGATCAGAATTTCCGATTGGAATTTTTTCCGTCTGAAAATCTCTCAAATTTTTGCTGGCGGAAAAGGAAAAGTCAGCTGGAGCCTACACATGGTCGTAATTTCCGACCAAAAGCTCACATCGGAATTTTCTTTTCTTTTCGGAATTTCCGATCGTGTGTACGATTAGTACACCCTGTTCCTCAGTCAATCACGAGTAGCTGTAGCATCAGACACAAAAGCATTGTGCAAGTGCTCTTTACCGCCTTCTACGCTATATACACCGATCAGCCGTAACATACCATAAACAGTCAAGATATGGACTCCACTAGACCTCTGAAGGTATGCTGTGGTAGCCATCAGTAGCAGATCCTCTAAGTCCTGTAAGCTGCGAGGTGGGGCCTCCATTGATTGGACTTGTTTTTCCAGCGCATCCCACAAATGCTCAAATTGGATTAAAATCAGGAGAATTTGGAGACCACACTTCAAACTCATTGTTGAGTTCTTCATTTTCAAAACTCATCAGACCTGGCCACCTTCTTCTATTGTTCCTGTGTGTCCAGTTCTGATGCTCACCTGCCCATTGTAGGTGCTTTTGGCTGTGAACACGGGTCAGCATGAGCACCCTGACTGATCTTCATCTAAGCAGCCCCATATGCAACAAACTCTGATGCACTGTGTGTTCTGAAACCTTTTTGTCTGAACCAGCTTTAACTTTTTCAGCAATTTTAAGCTCCAGTAGCTCTTCTATTGGATCGAATAGACTATCGGACTACGCACTCCCCACATGCATCAGTGAGCCTTGGCCACCCATGACCCTGTCGCCGGTTGTCCTTTCTAGGACCACTTTTGTTAGGTTCTGACCACTGCAGACCGGGAACATCCCACAAGAGCTCCAGTTTTAGAAATGCTCTGGCCCAGTTGTCTAGCCATTACAATTTAGCCCTTGTCAAACTCGCTCAAAACATTACACTTACACTTTTTCTGCTTTCAGAACATTAACTTCAGAGACAACATGTTCACTTGTTGCCTAATATATTCCACCGACTTTCAGATACCATTGTAATGAGAGTGTTTTTCACTTTATCAGTGGTCATATTGTATTGGCTGATTGGTGTGTATTGCTCATACATGAGGCTGATAGTAGTAATTAAGGGTCTTAACAACACTTCTTATGTAAAAACGCTGATTTCCTATAAAAAATTAAAAAAAATGTACCTACCAAAAATCAATTCTGCAAAAATTGAAGGATAAGTTCGCACGGGAAAATTATTAGCAGTGGGCATGAGGGGGCATGTACATAGGAAGAGGTCACCTAACAAAAGCGGCTGCACTAAGCCTTTATGTTGGAACTATAGACTTTAAAGGGAACTAACCTGTATATGAGCATCACAAACTGCTATTTAATTTGTCTTTAATATTCCAAGCAAACTCCCTCACCCATCCATGTCTCCGCTTTATTTTGTTGAGAAATCACTTTGAAAAACACCCCCTAGCATTACTGACTGTAGTCATCTTGAGTACGAGCAAATGATTCATGTAGCATTTACTTCCTGAAATTCACCTGCGTGTAAAGGGGTTGTACAACCACTTTTACCTACAGGTAAGCCTAGATTAAAAACGTCCCTACCGCCCATAGTCATATGACGTCCACAGATGGGATCTCCCATCCTGGGTGGGCGTCATATGACGTCCTCGGCTTTGAGGGGGGATATCTGAATGATGCCTGCAGCTAGAGGCATCATTCAGATATCCTTTTGTTGTGCCGGCGATTCTGCACACCATAAGAACGATCATAGAGGCGGTTCCGCCGCTTGATCGTTCTTATAGGCGGCGGGAGGGGACACCCCCCCCCCCTCCCGCCGCCATCCGGTGCTTCTCCGGGCTCTCCCGTGCCATCAGGGACCCGGAAAAAATCGTCCGGCGCCGGTGGTGGGTCACGTGACGAGCATAGAGATGACTGGTGACCAGATGGTCACCAGCCATCTCTATGATCGTCGGAGGCCCGGGCGCGATGTGATGACGTCACGCCCGGGTCCTCAGATGTAAACAAAGCCGCCATTGCGGCTAGTAAGTATGAGATCAGTGAAAAAAAAATCACGATCTCATGCTTTCCAGCCTGGAGGAGAGATGTGGGGTCTTATTGGCCCCGCATCTCTCCATAAAGAGGACCTGTCACACACATTCCTATTACAAGGGATGTTTACATTCCTTGTAATAGGAATAAAAGTGATCTAAAAAAAGTAAAATAAGTGTAAAAAAAAAAGTAAAAAAAAAAAAATAATAATAAAAAAAAAAAAAATTAAAACGCCCCTGTCCCCAGTAGCTCGCAATCAGAAGCGAACGCACACGTAAGTCCCGCCCACATATGTAAACGCTGTTCAAACCACATATGTGAGGTATCGCCGCGTGCGTTAGAGCGCGTTCAACAATTCTAGCACTAGACCTCCTCTGTAACTCTAACCTGGTAACCTGTAAAAAAAATTAAAGCTTCGCCTATGGAGATTTTTAAGTACCGAAGTTTGGCGCCATTCCATGAGTGTGCGCAATTTTAAAGCGTGACATGTTAGGTATCTATTTACTCGGCGTAACATCATCTTTCATATTTTCCCAAAAAATTGGGCTAACTTTACTGTTTTGTTATTTTTTAATTCATGAAACCATTTTTTTCCCCAAAAAAAGGCGTTTGAAAAATTATTGCGCAAATACCGTGCAGGAAACAAAGTTGCAATGACTGTCATTTTATTCCCTAGGGTGTCTGCTAAAAAAACATATATAATGTTTGGGGGTTCTGAGTAATTTTCTAGCAAAAGAATGATGATTTGTACATGTAGGAGTGAAGTGGCAGAATAGGCCCGGTATTGATGTGGTAAAAAAAGCCCGGTGTTGAAGTGGTTAAGGCTTACCTGTAGGTGCTGGAAATATCTCCTAAACCTCCACGGTTTAGGAGATATTTACAAGAGCCATGCACAGATGTCTACGCCGCATTCGCCGTAAACAACGACGCAGGCGCACTTTAGAAACGGCGATTGTGCCGTTTCTAAAGGGGGTCATGACGTGACTGGTGGCTCCTGTGCGCATGCGCGGGAGTGACATCATGCGACTCTGGCCAGTCACAGAGCTGGAGTTCGCGGCCCCGGAAGGAAGAGGGGTGAAGATGGACGCTCGCTGCTAGTGGACACAGCGGTGACATCGCAGGCTTTGGTTTCAGGTAAGTGACACATAATGGGCTACTATGCGATGCATAGTAGCCCATTATGCTTTACCTTTGCAGGGAAATAAAGATGAAGTAAAACCCATCAGGGTTTACTTCCTTTTTAACTCAGGCATGCAAACAGGAGGGCATGCTTACCTGAGAAAACCTGCTTCTCCAGATGAAAGAAAAAAAAATGTCCATGAAGACTCCTGGGATGTATGACATCATTTTGGTCTAGGCCAAAAACGAGGGAGCAACTGAAAATATGTAAAAATTAAATGAAAAAGTTTAAAGCAAGTAAATATAATATCCCTTCCTATATATTTACTAATGCTAGCAGAATAAAGAGTAAAATCCAGCACATCCCTACCGCCGCGTACACATGGTCGGAAATTCCGCCAGCAAAAGTCCGATGTGAGCTTTTGGTCGGAAATTCTGACCATGTGTATGCTCCATCGGACTTTTGCTGTTGGAATTTCTGCCAGCAAAAGATTGAGAGCTAGCTCTCAAATTTTCAGACGGAAAAAAATCCTAGCGGAAAATCCAATCGTCTGTAGCAATTCCGACGTGCAAAATTCAGACGCATGCTCGGAAACAATTTGACGCATGCTTGGAATCATTGAGCTTCATTTTCTCGGCTCGGCTCGGCTCGTTGTAGTGTTGTACGTCACCGCGGTCTTGACTCGAAAGTTTGGAGAACTTTGGAGAACTTTTGTGTGACCGTGTGTATGCAAGCCGAGCTTGAGCAGAATTCCGTCGGAAAAACCATCCAAATCCGATCATGTGTACGCGGCATTAGTGAAAGCAGCACACTGTACACACAAAAACACTGATACTATTCAAAAAAATAAAATAATCCAGTATATATACCATAGTTTGTATAACTTTTGAGCAAATCAATCAATATACACTTATTGGGATTTTTTTTTTTACCAAAAACATGTAGCAGAATACATACAGTATTAGCCTAAATTCATGAAGAAATTAGATTTTTTACATTTTTTTTTATTGGATATGTTTTATAGCAGAAAGTAAAAAATATACTTTATTCTTTCCAAAATAGTTTTTTTTATAGCGTAAAAAAGAAAAACCCCAAAGGTGATGACATCGTTTTGATTTATATACAACGTGGTCTGGTCACTGTGGGAGGGGGGTAAATCTTTCAGAGGTCAAGTGGTTATTGTGTATTGTGTAAATTGCATATGTATTAATATTAATTTGATGATTTAGGTAGGTCCTCCCAGTACATTGTTTTAGAAAGACTGTACAATTAGGATCTGATTGTGTATGGCCTGCTTAAAAGAGGAGATTAAACCACCCCTAACTACTCCCCTTCAGAAACATACCGACCTTTCCAGGGAATCTAGCACTGTCCTGCTGCGATACGTTGCTACAGGTCATATCCCATAACACCATCTTTCTTTCCTTATATCAGAAGTTGCCTGTCTTTCCTCCCTTTCATCCGCTGTTTCCCTGCTCCTGCAACCAATGTGATGGGGATATCCCAGGAGGCTGCTGAAGCAGGGCACAACACTTGTGACAGTGGAGTTGGTTGGGAGGGAAGGTTGCATGGAAGAAAATTGTAAAGAATGTATTGGTGTTAGTGTGTTAAGCCTGGTACACACTAGAAGTTTTTTGTTTCCTCCAGCCCAGCAAGCTGAATTAAAAAAAAAAAGAAGATTGCTGTACTAACACAAGCGATGTTGGTGCGGTGATCTCCCCTGCTGTGCTATTGTGCTCTGACAGGGGACCACCCCCCACCCCACTAGAACACACTGATCAACGCTTGCAGCAATTGGCTGCCAGCTCTGGTCAGATGCTAGTTTTCCATCATGCCCATTCGGTGGAAGCTGAACAGAGAGCTGTACACACAGACCGAAAGTCAGCTGGTTCCTCCCCAACCGACCGTTTTTGGTTGATTTAGGTTTGTGAAACCTGCCGTAAGAGCTGCTTTAGACTATCATTGTTTCCTTTCACTCCCTATAATAAATAAATAAAAATATATTCCATGCTATCAATTTACAGTATAAGGCCTACTGTTACTTGGTTCTCTTATCATGTAACATTTGTTACCAAACTGATAAACTCCAGAAGTGTTTTTGTATATTCACATAGATAATAAAGGTATTTTAGAAAACACACCTTGACTTTATATGAGCCAGGAAGAGATAGACATTATGAGCTATAAATAGCTGTATACAGTATCTTGTCTATTTATATCTTGTCTGGATAAATATAGCTTGTTGACCTTGTACTTGTGTATTCTTAACATCTTGAGATACCTGCCATATCTTTATTTCAAAGTTGTTTTTGATGTCGCTTATGAGCACCTTAATCGCACCCAAGTCAATAAAGTGTTAGTTATGGCTAGTGTTTTGCTAAATATAAAGTGCATGTCTTTGCAAAAAGATAAGTACATATTAATGCTTACAGAATGTGTGTAAACCACAAATGTCATGTTAAAAAATAGGGTCTATGCTGTGACAGCAGGAAGGTAAAGTCACCTGGTTGCATCCAGGGGGGTAGATATATTTCGCCCAGATTCAGGCTTTACGCCGATTTATACAGCTAGGTGGAGAGTTGTATAAGCCCAGCTGAGACTAGTGGGCTCATTGATGACTCATACCTCTAGGGAGAGGGCTGGGCGTCGTGCAGACAGGGAGTTGATGAGTCCAGCTGAACCTTGTCAGCTCATTTAGGCCTCTATAAGAAAGCCCAGATTCATTAGATGTTGGCTCATGCCTGGAAGCAGACCTGTGTGGACTGTCTAGGGAGAGTGAACCCCTGTGCGGTGAGAGAAAGCCTGTGTGGCTATATTTTGCTTGGACATTTAAAACCAGGGACTAGGACAGCACTAGGCTGATCCCAGTCGTTAGTTAGGAAACCTGTAAGTTTAGTCAGAGGTCAAGTTGACCAGGATTTATTTTGTGTTTGTTTTTTTTGCCTTGCTGTGTTTTTGTCACTGTAAATAGAAAATAAACCGCACCTTTTTTGATTTTGAAAACCACAACCTCCGTCTGCTGGGCCTGTTTTTGGGTGGGGAGCCCATCCCGGGGGTCACACATACCCGCTGCCGAGCTAGCCCCCTCACAGTTGGTGGAGAACCAGTGGCAGTTTTTTTTTAAGCCAGCATGGAGGAGATACTGAAACAGCTGGCTCTAGCAAATGCCAATCAACAGCAGACAAATGCAGGTTTGCAAAGGAGCCTTGCAGCCCAGCAGCAAGCTCATCAACAGAGCCTTGCAACTTTACAACAGAGTCTGGAGGCTCAGCAACAAGCCCAACAGCAATCTGAGGCCCGCTTCATAGACCTGTTGCAGAAGCAAGAGCAGAGACTACAACAACAGATGGAAGCAGTAATGCAGCAACGTCCGCAGACCGGTGAGGAAAGCCGTCCCACTAATACCGCGTCCTTTGGGGTGAGTCGTTTATTGACAAAAATGACTGGAGAGGATGATCCAGAGGTATTTTTGACCACATTTGAAAGGACCGCTGAAAGAGAAAAGTGGCCTGAGGAGCAGTGGGCTGGACTGGTGGCTCCTCTGTTAACGGGTGAATCGCAGAAAGCTTACTATGACCTAGAGCCTGACCAAGCAAAAGACTATGTGATGCTAAAAGCTGAAATATTGGCAAGGCTGGGTGTCACCCTGGCTGTCCGGGCTCAGCGTGTGCATAACTGGACTTTCCAGCTTGGAAAACCCCCCAGGTCTCAAATGTATGATCTCATTCACCTGAGCAGAAAGTGGCTACAGCCAGAGACTTTGTCCGCACCAAAGATTGTGGAACGTGTTGTAATGGATCGGTTTTTGAGAGCTCTTCCTACTGCCATCCAAAAGTGGGTAAGCCATGGAGACCCAGAGACGGCCGATGGTCTTGTGGATCGTGTGGAGAAATACTTGGCTACAGAGAACCTGACGGCCTCTTCCAGAGACACTCGGACTTTCCACCCTAAGACCAGACCATCCCCAGGGGCGGATAAGAGGATTCCAAGGGGTAAGGGTGGAGAGAGTGAGAGGGTGGGAGCTCTACCCCAAGTTTGGCGAGAACAGCCTGGGAAATCAGCGGCTCAAGAGGCGGCAAGAAGGATCATTTGCTACCGCTGCCGGCAAGCGGGACATATTGCAGCAAATTGCCCGGTTTTGGAGGAACCCATGCAGTGTGACTTTCTGACGGGCAGACGTCAGTCGCTGTGTGCGACAGTCGCATGCACTGCCATTCGGGGAACTGAGAAACATTTATGCAAAATGTGTATTAATGGTAGAAATGTTGTGGTATTGCTGGATTCAGGTAGCCTTGTGACCCTGATAAAGGCTGAGTTAGTTAAAACAGAGGTCTCTGGGAATAGCAAGGTAGCCGTTATTTGTGTGCATGGGGACACCCGAGAGTATCCAGTGACTACAGTGTGTTTCGAGACCCCCAAAGGTACCCTTTCTCATCCAGTGGGCTTAGTGTCTCAGTTACCGCATGACGCCATTGTGGGAAGGGATTTTCCGAAGTTCTGGGAACTGTGGGATGATCATGAGCCCCCCACTGGTGCCCCTATGTACCAGGAATATGATAGCCAGAACTCCTCTGAGAGTGGTGAGGACTCTCCCGAATTTCCCTTGTCAGTATTGGCAGGGGAGACTCAAGAAACTGGAGAGGAGCCCACCTCCTCAGACGAAAACCTACCGTCTGTGGAGTTTTCTGATCTTGAGGTTCACAGGGAAAACTTTGCCACAGAACAGTTGAAAGACCCCGCCCTAATAAAGGCACGGGAAAACGTAGTGAAAATAGATGGCGAGTTAGTGAACCCAGATAATACCTGCACTTACCCATACTTCAGCGTAGAGAAGGACCTACTGTATCGGGTGGCAAAAAGGGCAGAAGAAACCGTTGAGCAGCTGGTGGTGCCCAAACCTTACAGGAAGTTGGTGTTGGAGTTGGCCCATGGGCACATTCTTGGAGGTCATCTGGGGACAGAGAAAACCCGAGAGAGGGTATTACAGAGATTCTATTGGCCTGGGGTGATGAAGGACATAGAAAATTATTGTTCCTCCTGCCCTGTGTGTCAGAGGTCGGCCCCGATGCCACACTTCCGTAGCCCGCTGGTCCCTCTACCCATCATTGAGGTCCCGTTTGAGAGAATCGCAATGGATTTGGTAGGTCCTATAATCAAGTCCGCTAGGGGGCACCAGTACATATTGGTTATAATGGACTATGCCACCCGTTATCCAGAAGCGATCCCTCTCAGAAATACCTCGGCCAAAACCATAGCCAAAGAGCTATCTCTTGTTTTTAGCCGGGTGGGTATTTGTAAAGAACTGCTTACGGACCAAGGTACACCCTTTATGTCCCGGGTTATGAAGGAGCTGTGTAAATTGTTCAAAGTGACGCAATTACGTACATCTGTGTATCACCCCCAAACCGATGGGCTGGTTGAAAGATTCAACAAAACCCTAAAACAAATGTTGAAGAAAGTGGTGGATAGGGATGGAAAGGATTGGGACTGTCTACTTCCTTATTTGATGTTTGCTATTAGGGAGGTGCCCCAATCCTCTACGGGATTCTCCCCCTTTGAGTTACTGTATGGGAGACACCCAAGAGGGCTGTTGGATATTGCCAAGGAAACTTGGGAAAGTGAGAGTTCTCCCCACAGGAGTGTGATTGAGCATGTCGCCCTGATGCAAGATCGAATTGCACAGGTAATGCCCATCGTGAAGGAACATTTGGCCCAAGCGCAGTTGGCACAGCAGAGAGTGTACAACCGTGGAGCCAAGACCCGTACCTTTTCCCCGGGGGATAGGATATTGGTACTTGTCCCTACGGTTGAAAGTAAATTCCTTGCCAAATGGCAAGGCCCCTACGAGATAATGGAAAAAGTGAGCGAAGTGAATTACAAGGTCAGACAACCAGGAAGGCGAAAGCCCGAACAGATCTATCACGTTAATCTGTTGAAAGCCTGGAGGGATAGAGAGTCCCTAGTCGCAGACACTTGGTCACCAGCTCAAACTGGTTGCGTGATTCCTGAGGTTGGAATCGCAGCCACCTTGTCACAACCCCAACAACAGGAGGTTAAGGAGTTTGTGCTTCGCAACAAGGAGGTATTCTCTGAGCTGCCGGGACAAACATCTGGGGTAGAGCATGACATTATTACCCCGCCCGGTGAAAGGGTGAAGTTAAAACCCTATCGGATCCCAGAGGCCCGACGGGAGGCAATACGGGAGGAAGTACAGAAAATGCTGAACTTAGGGGTGATAGAGGAGTCCCAAAGTGATTGGTCTAGTCCCATTGTGTTGGTGCCTAAACCGGATGGGAGCTGGCGATTTTGTAACGATTTTCGTCAGTTGAACAAAGTTACAAAATTTGACACCTACCCCATGCCACGTATAGATGAGTTGATCGACCGGCTGGGAACAGCCCGATACATGACGACTCTTGACCTCACAAAAGGGTATTGGCAAATCCCCCTGGCCAAGTCAGCCAAAGAGAAAACCGCATTTGTAACCCCAGACGGGGCGTTCCAATATAAAAGAATGCCGTTCGGGTTACAGAATGCGCCGGCCACATTCCAGCGGAAAATGGACCAGATGCTGAGGCCCCATCGGAAGTATGCTGCGGCTTACCTGGATGACGTAATTGTCCATAGCACAGATTGGGCCTCACATCTGCCAAAAGTGCAAGCAGTCCTGGACTCTGTTCGGGAAGCAGGGTTTACGGCTAACCCCAAGAAGTGTACCATTGGGCAGGAGGAGGCCAAATATCTTGGGTACACCATTGGGAGGGGAGTAATAAAACCCCAACTCAACAAAGTCGAGGCCATCCAGAGTTGGCCACGTCCCAACAGCAAGAAGCAGGTACGAGCCTTTCTGGGAATCGCTGGGTATTATCGGCGATTCATTCCCCACTTTGCTTCTAAGGCTGTGCCCCTAACCAACCTGACGAAGGGGAAAGGGTCGGTCATGATTAAATGGACCCCCGAGGCTGAGGCAGCATTCCAATTCTTGAAACAAGCCTTATGTAGCCAGCCAGTGTTGTACTCACCCGACTTCTCTAAAGACTTTGTCGTACAAAGTGATGCGTCAGATGTGGGGTTAGGAGCAGTATTGTCCCAGGTCTGGAACGGGGAAGAGCACCCAGTCATTTACCTCAGCAGGAAGTTGAAGTCCCATGAGGTAAATTACGCCACCGTTGAAAAGGAGTGTTTAGCGGTGAAGTGGGCTCTAGATTCCCTTCGGTACTACCTGCTAGGTAGGCACTTTGACATGGTTACGGATCACGCTCCGTTAAAGTGGATGGCTCAAAACAAGGAAACAAATAGAAGAGTGAATAGGTGGTTCCTGGCCCTCCAGGAATTCAACTTCACAGTAAAGCATCGCCCTGGCGTTCAAATGGGGAATGTGGATGCTTTGTCTCGAGTACATGAATGCCTGATTGCTGGTGTTCCAACCCCGAGGTTAAAACAAGAGGGGGGGGTATGTGACAGCAGGAAGGTAAAGTCACCTGGTTGCATCCAGGGGGGTAGATATATTTCGCCCAGATTCAGGCTTTACGCCGATTTATACAGCTAGGTGGAGAGTTGTATAAGCCCAGCTGAGACTAGTGGGCTCATTGATGACTCATACCTCTAGGGAGAGGGCTGGGCGTCGTGCAGACAGGGAGTTGATGAGTCCAGCTGAACCTTGTCAGCTCATTTAGGCCTCTATAAGAAAGCCCAGATTCATTAGATGTTGGCTCATGCCTGGAAGCAGACCTGTGTGGACTGTCTAGGGAGAGTGAACCCCTGTGCGGTGAGAGAAAGCCTGTGTGGCTATATTTTGCTTGGACATTTAAAACCAGGGACTAGGACAGCACTAGGCTGATCCCAGTCGTTAGTTAGGAAACCTGTAAGTTTAGTCAGAGGTCAAGTTGACCAGGATTTATTTTGTGTTTGTTTTTTTTGCCTTGCTGTGTTTTTGTCACTGTAAATAGAAAATAAACCGCACCTTTTTTGATTTTGAAAACCACAACCTCCGTCTGCTGGGCCTGTTTTTGGGTGGGGAGCCCATCCCGGGGGTCACACATACCCGCTGCCGAGCTAGCCCCCTCACAATGCATTTAGATAAAGGTGTGCCAGGCAAAAACACTGAAAATACATTTTTTAGACTAAAGCCTCGTACACACGATCGGATATCCTATGGATTCTAATCCGATGGTTTTGTCCATCGGAAATCCGATGAAGCTGACTTCCATCAGTCTTGCCTACACACCATCAGTCAAAAAACCGACCGTTCCAAACGCGGTGACGTAAAACACTCCGATGAGCCGAGAAAAATGAAGTTCAATGCTTCTGAGCATGCGTCGACTTGATTCTGAGCATGCGTGGGTTTTTTATCCGATGGACTTGCCCATAGACGATCGGAGTTTTCGATCGGTTTTTTATCCATCGGAAAAATTTAAAACATGTTCTATTTTTTAAAACCGATGGAAAAAAGACCGATGGGTCCCATACACGATCGGTTTGTCTGATGAAAACAATCCATCGGACGGTTTTCATCGGTAAAACCGATCGTGTGTACAGGGCTTAATAATTTCTTTATTTTTTTCTTTAACGTGGATGAACCAATCTACAGCTGCAGCTCTTGTTTTTTTTTTTACCGCTGGCCCAGGGAGGTGTAAAAAAAAAAAAAAAGCGCTGACTGCATCATTGGCAGCCAAACATTTTTCATTAGGCTCCTTGATCAAACAACCAACTTTTGAGTCCAACTGAGACCCCTTTCACACGGCAGCCTCCACTTAGCGGAGTGCGCTTGCTCAGCGGGGGATCTCTCTGCTGATCCCCATTGAGCAGGCGGGTGACAGGTCTGTGTCTGCTCCGCTTATAGAGAGCAGACACAGCCCGCTTTCCTCTATGGGGCAATAAGATGGAAACTAACCACCTGTCTGTTTCTTTCCGATGCCATCCGATCCGTTCCGCTGGACAGATGGGGAAATGGAACACCATCCGTCTGTTTTTGGCAGACAGGATTAGATCGGATGACAGCGGGTGTCAGCGTATATGCATGCTCCTTAGAAGAGACTGGAGGGTCCGATCAGGTCCGCCAGAAAAACTGACAGGCGGACCTGATCGGACACAGCCCATGTGAAAGGGGCCTGAGAGAGTTTTACCTAGTTCCTCAGGAATAGTCAGCTTTACACACTGGACAATCCCAATATACTGAATAAAAAGATTAAACCTTTTTTTGTAAATGGTTGAACTTTGGCATATTGTATGTTCCAGAAGATTATGGTTACATATGTCCAAGATTTGAATTCCGGTCACTTTGGAAAGATTTCCTCTTACTACTTGTTACATCTCTAAGATAGGAAGTGAAGGGAAGTTATTACGCATACAGCATAAAATAGAATTTTCTCCTTGTGACAGGGGTCACTTTGGGCACAGGGTGAGCAAGAAAATAATGGACATTAAGAATATATCTTGGACTACCCAAAATGGGTCTGTAATATTAATCCACCATATTCCCCCGGAATATCTGTAAATAACTAGTTACTGTTTGTTGATCCTGAACTCAACAAGTTAATTGAGAGATGCTGATGTGCCACCTGCCTGTTGTGATGTAAATGAACCTAGGATGGCTTCTGAGGATCTTTCATTGTGATAATTAACTCTGTACTTGTGTGTATTGTAAAATAGCAGACAGACAGTCTGGGGAACATAAAGGTTATGCCTAGTAATTTAAGATGTAAATGGATTATCTAATGAACTCACCTGTTGTCTGCTAAGAGATGCCAGATGTGTATTGGGAGCTCATTATGTAACCATTGTGTGATGTTGTGGGTGGAGTTGTTCATTTGGACTACAGTATTCTTTTTGTGTATATAAGGGCCTGCTTTTCTCAATAAAAGTGTCAGACCAATGGAAACCTCATACAGAGTGTTTGTCTCGTATTTCTGGAAGGATTATTCCTATGGGAAGCGGTCGCCTGACTGTGGAGTGTCGCCAGCGGATGTGTGTTCGGAGAGGGAATATCCTAAACGGCGTTAACCCCTTTCATACTTGGGGTGCCGTTACACTCCTCTATCCTAAACCTTAATGTACAGTTTTTACTATACATACACATCAAATAATCAATTCTCATAACCTCAAAGAGCTAATAAATGTTGACCAAGCACTGCTTTATTAACACTTAGAAATATATGCATTAGTGGCAAAGGCTCGTTGGAGAGAGTAATGTGCAAAATAGGATAATCCATTAGGAACCACAGAGATATACAGTACTTCATTGGTCTGTTTCTAGTAAAGTCCGGGCAAAACTTATTTTGCCATTGCACAAAGTAGGGAAAGATCATAACCCTTGGCAGGATTTTACTGCTGTAGCTCCAGTTGCAAATTTTCCTGTATGGTGAAACTATTGTCATCATGACCATACATGAGAGGGGAAGTGAACCCCAGATAGTAGAACAAACTTAACAAGGGTCCTATTTCTTGCACACTATCAAAAAAATATTATTTTTTTCGGCTGAACACGCCCTTAATACTTTGATTGGTTGCCTTTATCAGAAAATTAGCTATATTACTTTTGAAATTTATGATGGTCATCTTTAATTCCATGAAAAGAGAAAATAGAAAAGCGCCTCTTAGCAAAACAGATTTATTATGTAGCAGACAATTTGTATCAAACACTTACATCCTGGTAAGTATCAGGTGTCATCCAGTAGGATCAATGTTTATATTGCGTCCAGGATCTCTGACGCTACTCCACGGATTTCCCAGGTCCCGGTTATGGCGGCCGCAAGTAGCCAGGATGCAGGCTGGCTTGTCCGTGATAGGAGACAGCAGCGAAAGATGGCAGCGGTCGGTCCGGAGAGGAGCGTCTGACGTCAGCTGGATGGTGCAGGGAACCACAACGCGTTTCAGAGCATGCGCAGCTCTCGTACAGGGCATGCGCGCTCCTTTCTCAAGAGTACAAGGAGACAGGAAGGACGGATGTTTAAAAGTAATTCTGCCCGTCAGCGCAGCAGAATTCAATGATTGCTATGACAAGTGTGTTGCATGGAAAAAAACGGGAGTTTTTAACCCCACTAACTTGGGATAGCTTAAATAGCAGAAAAATAATAATAACAATAGAAAATAATAAAAATAATAAAAAAAATATATATATATAATAAAAATAATAATGATAATAAAGGTAATGAATAGTAATGAAATAATTTTGCTCATAATAAAATAATTATGAAGTAATTGAGGCATAACGTTTATGATAGCAAAAAATTATTGTTGTATGATAAAAACTTTTTAAGGAAATGTCTGTATAGACATTTAAGTAATAACATTTTTAAAAAATTATTGTTATATGACAGGGATATGATGCCTGCCAACAAAATATTTGGGTGCAAGCTCTTAAATGTTACGATAAATACAATCAAAGTGATAAAATATAATGAGTATGATATAGGCACAGTGAATAATCATCAATCACTAGTCATTATAGAGGATTATCAGCGTAGCTGTATACAAAACAGAGGGAGATAATAAGAGTAAAATATATATATATATATATATATATATATATATATATATATATATATATTGTGAGGGGGTTAGCTCGGTAGCGGGTGTGTGTGACCCCCTGGATGGGCTCCCCACACAAAAACAGGCCCAGCAGACGGAGGTTGTGGTTTTCAAGATCAAAAGGTGCGGTTTATTTCTCTATTTACAGTGACAAAAACACAGCAAAGCAAAAAGAAACATAAACAAAATAAATCCTGGTCAGCTTGACCTCTGACTAAACATGCAGGTTTCCCTAACTAACAACTGGGATCAGCCTGGTGCTGTCCTAGTCCCTAAGTCCCTGGTTTAGTAAATGTCCAAACAAATAGCCACACAGGCTTTGTCTCACCGCACAGGGGTTCACTCTCCCTAGACAGTCCACACAGGTCTGGGTCCAGGCATGAGCAAACACCTAATGAAGCTGGGAGTTTTTATAGAGGCCTTAAACGAGCTGACAAGCTTCAGCTGGTCTCATCAACTCCCTGCCTGCACGACGCCCAGCACTCTCCCTAGAGGTATGAATCATCCATGAGCCCACTAGCCTCAGCTGGGCTTCATCAACTCTCTCCCTAGTTGTATAAGTCGGCATAAAGCCTGAATCTGGGAGAAATATACCTACCCCCCTGGATGCAACCAGGTGACTTTACCTTCCTGCTGTCACAATATATATATATATATATATATATATGTATGCTCATGTGCCTATGTGTGCCCACGTGCACACACACGTATAAAGGGACACACATACACATATATGCTTGTGCACACAGGCGCTCGCCCATACATGCGTGGAGGCTTGCGCTGTGTAATAGAAGAGCTAAAATTAAAAAATGGTAGTAATAATAATAGTATTGTATAATTATAATAAATGAAGGGATTATATATATATATGTAAAAAGAAGAAGCCATAAGATTCCTTAATGGAAAAGCACACACACACGCACATCAATACGACCATGTAGGTGCTAACACTACAATATGTACATGCACACTTGCAACCGTGCATCATAAGGAGAGGGCAAATAAGAAAAGAGGAACATTTTTTAGAGGATCGTATTAACCTCTAGTTCCTCGTTTAACCCATTCGGCACAAGGGTATCCAGAGTAAAGATCCAATAAGTTTCGCGCTCACACAGTCTAGAAAAACGCTCGGCCTCAGATAGGCCTTTAGGTATGGCTTCTATCACCCAAACCTGTAGGCCCTCCGTGGACTGGCCATGAAATTCCAAGAAGTGCCGTGGTACACTGTGTTCATCACAACCAGTTTCCACAAAGCGACGATGTTTGCCAAAACGCTGTCTTAGTGGGTTAATAGTATGACCCACATATAGCATTTTGCATGGGCATGTTAGGCAATAAACGACATAATCACTTGAACAGTTGAAAAAATTGTCAAGTTGATAAGTCTTGTCCCTATGAGAGAAGTTTTTTTGTCCATGTTGGACAAAATTGCAAGTTTTGCACAGGGCTTTATTGCATCTATACATCCCTTTAAGGGGGGCGGACAAATAGCACTAATTGATTTAGTGTGTTTTAACTTGCTAGGCGCTATTTTATTTTTTAGAGTCGGTGCCCTTCTGTAGGTAACTTTAGGTTTATCACAAGCAATTGTAGCTAGGTGGGGGTCTTGCTTCAAGATGTTCCAGTGTTTATGAATGATATGTTCCATTTTTCTATACTGTCCATGGAACCCAGTAACAAATCGAACAACCGGTTTTTCTGGCGATTTTATTCTCTTGGGTTTCTTGCCAGAAAGATAGATGGTATGGGCATGGTCTATAATTTTTTCTGGATATCCTTTATCCAAAAATTTTTGTTTCAAGTGTGCACTTTGTAGTATGTAGTCGCTGTCCCTGGTGCAGTTCTGTCTTAATCTACAGTATTGACCCTTAGGTATATTTTTTACCCGGAGGGGGTGGTGACAGCTATCGTAATGGAGGTAAGAGTTACCTGCAGTGGGTTTAGTATAATTACGAGTAAAGATCTTATCTAACTCATGATTGAGTTCTAAATCAAGGAAAGCCAAACTGTCCTTATTCCAGACAGCGGAAAAGGAAAGTCCCATGTCATTGGTATTGCAGTATGTGACAAAGTCATCAACCTGGGAGGAGGAGCCATCCCAGATGATGACAATATCGTCAATGTACCTGCCATAAAATACTATGTATCTAGCAAAGGGGTTATTTTGCCATATGAGTAGATTCTCCCACAGTCCCATGGTCAGGTTGGCGTAGGAGGGGGCAAAATTAGCCCCCATCGCTGTACCATGGGTCTGTAGGTAGAAATCTCCCTCGAAATGGAAATAATTATGCGTAAGGCAAAACAGAGTAGCGTCCAGAATAAATTCAGCTTGTTTATTGTTGAGCATAGGGTTGGAGGATAGATAATGTTGTACGGCCAAAAGGCCTATATTATGGGGGATGGAGGTATATAGGGAGTTAACATCTAATGACAGCCAGGAATAGCTGTCAAGCCAAGTATATGGAGACAGAAGTTCCATGAGATGTATAGAGTCCCATATATATGATGGGAGATCCTGAGCGAGCGGTTGTAGAAAAGAATCAATGTATTGTGAAAAGCCACCAGTTACACTGTTCATAGAGGCAACGATCGGCCTGCCGGGAGGGTTCTTTAAATCTTTGTGTACTTTTGGTAAATGATAAAAGTACGGTGTACTGTAGTAGTTTTTTCGTAAAAAAGCTGCTTCTTTTTTGTCGATGACTTGATCTACTAGAGCTTTCTTAACCAATGTCTCTGCTTCTATACGAAACAGAGGTAAAGGATCAGATGGAAGTTTTCTGTAAGTGTTTTGATCGGACAGCAGCCTCATGGCCTCAGCCACATAATCTGTTCGATCTTGGATAATGATCCCACCCCCCTTATCAGCAGGCTTAATGATAAGATTGGGGTTGTCAAGGAAGCATTTAAGTGAAGCTCTCTCACCGGGTTTAAGATTATAATGGCGATGTTTGCCGGCATTTTTTGTAGCTTGGCATAATTTTTGGAGGTCAGCAAACACAACTCTATAGTAAGATTCTAGATAGGGTCCCTTGGATTTGGTAGGGTAAAAAATGGACTTAGGCTGTAAAGGTGTATGTGTAACCGGGGGTGATGTTTGAAAATGTTGAGTGAATAATTCAAGATCAACGTCTAGATCCAGCTCGCCAGGTTCTAGATCATACATGTTAAATTGGCTATCAGGACTGTAGGAAGAAGCTTCTGTGATTGCCTTTGCAACAGTGGCAGGAGAAAGTGTGCTGTCAGGATCAGCTAATTTGCCTTTGGTGGATTGTATATTATAGAATCTTTTAAGAGTAAGGTTTCTTATGAATTTGTTAAGATCCTTAAATAATTGGAAGGAATTGGGTTGTATGGTGGGAGAAAAAGTGAGGCCTCTACCCAGAAGGGAGACATCATCAGGTGACAATATATGGGAGGAAAGATTGAACAACTTTATAGTTTCTGTTGTTTTGCATTGATTTTTGGATTTTCTTCATCCTCCCCTACATCCTCGTCTGTGTGCTTTCTTTTTAATCTGTGTTTTGGGTGTGGGCCCTTTTCTAAAAAAGGCGAGAAGGACAGGGAGGCAGAATAAGTTGGTATGTCATGGATGTTAAAATCACAGAGGAGAAGATCAAAGGTGGTAGATACTTGGGGAGTGGTAGGAATTAAAAAGTCATCTTGGTTCACAATTTGAGCTGCAATACCAGGACTGGTAGTAGAAGATTGTGTTTGTATATCAGAGGTAGTGCTAGAGGGGATATCATCTATAGATACAAGCGGCATGTTACCATCAGGAACTATGCCAGTAGATAATGTGTTTTCATCTAGGACGGGAGCCACATTAACTCTAGGCGAGGGAATTTCCCTAGGTGGTTGGCATTTATTTCCTGCCATCCCTTGGTAACAATAATAACTTTATGTCCACCTGATTGGAACCTTTTTTTGTTTTTCTGATTTTCAACCTTTGCATAATATCCTTTACACATTTAGGATTAATAGTGTTTGTCTGTGCAGGCATCCCAAGCGCTTGCATTTGCTATTGTTTTTCTTATCTTTAATTCCATGTCCTGTCTCTTTTTTAGTTTTGATGTCGAAAATGGCTTGTCATCAGGCAGAAGTCCCTTGGAGTCCCAAGCCAGTCCAGGGTCAGGTCTGGTTCTACAGGGTATCTTACCCCACAGCCAGAGAAGAGAGTCTTTCCTATACCGATCAGACAGCGACTATGATCTTTCCCCTAAGGGAATGTCCAGAAACTCCTCCATTGCTAGCGACTTGTGAGTATGAAAGTAGGAAATGTTGCTACTATTTATTCATTTTGATTTGTGTATGGAAAACTATATTATACAATGGGAAAAATTATTATTTGATCTCCTGCAGGTTTGGTAGATTTTGCCCACTTACAAAAAAAAAATGAAGGGTCTAGAACTGTTATCATAGGTGTGTTTTAAATCATAGAGATAGAATATCAACAAAAAATCCAGAAAAAACACACAATACAAATGTTATAAAATATAAAATAAGTATTTGAAATTGACCCCCTACCAATCAACAATAATTCTGGCACCCACAGACTGGCTACAGTATGTGCTCATGTGGTACACAGATTAGTCCTGTCAATTTAAGACGATGTTCCTAATGCCAACTCATTATATGTATAAGAGACACCTGTCCACAGAACCTCTTTCTTCCATTTACACCTCACCATCAAAGAGCTATCAAAGGGTGTGAGGGACAAGATTGTAGACCTGCACAAGGCTAGAATGGGCTGCAAGACCATCAGCAAGAAGCTTGGTGAGAAGGATACAACTGTTGGAGCGATTATTCGCAAATTGTCTGGAGCTCCATGCAAGATTTTGCCTCAAGGTGTAAGGAAGATCATGAGAAAAGTGAGGGATCAGCCCAGAACTACATGGGAGGAGCTTGTGAATGATCTCAAGGCAGTTGGGACCACAGCCACTAAACAAATCATTGGTAACATAATATGCCGCCATGGATTGAAATCCTGCACCGCCTGCAAGGTCCCCCTCCTCAAGAAGGCACATGTACAGGCCCGTCTGCAGCGCCGTCAACACTTCCTGGTTGCCATCACAACGGGCAAAATACAACTGCATGCCCTTATTTAAAATGGCGGAATTAGATCCGCCCTCGTCACGTGACCGGGTAGACGAGTCACGTGACGATTAAATTTGCAAGGAAGGCGTTACTATATTACTCCTGGGAAGCAGGCCAGTTTGCTCCCAGGAGACATTGCAGCAAAGGACACGCCTACTCCCGCGGGAGGAAATCCCGGAAGTAGGAACGAAGAAATAAGAATAAATGAAAACTGCACATAACAAAAAAAAAAGGTTAGTCTTTTATTTATCTTCATGGTAACAGGGACTGTTGACATCAAACTTTCAAATGAGGGTGAACCTCCGCTTTAAGGATTTAGAGAAGGTCTGTAAAGAAGAGTGGACCAAAATCTCTCCTGAGGTGTGTGCAAACCTGGTCATCAACTACAATAAACTTCTTACCTCTGTGGTTGCAAACAAGGGTTTCTCCACCAAATACTAAGTCATGTTTTGCTTGGGGATCAAATACTTATTTTACTCACTGAACTGTAACTCAGTTGATAACATTTGTATCATTTGTTTTTTCTGGATTTTTGGTTGATATTCTGTCTCTATCATTTAAAATACACCTATGATAAAAATTCCTGAGAACCGCAACAAGCCAACAGCTGGTTGAACTGAATGGCATCCACCCAATGCGGAAATATTAGTTTCAGATGGACTGACTTGTTGGAGCTGATGTGTAAACAGAACATGTCTTGTTGTTCCACACAGTTAGAATTTGTCATTTTTACACCTAGACAGCAGAAGTAAAAGTTTATAGAAATTTATAAATCTGAAAGTGGATTGTAAATTCTAATGCAGCGTACACACGACCATTTTTCTCGTCGGGAAAAATTTAATTTTTTCTCTTTGACGAGAAAAACGACCGTGTGTGGGCTTTTGATCATTTTTCCCGACGAGAAAAACGGCATTAATCACGACAAGAAAAATTAGAACATGCTGTAATTTTTCTCGTCGTGATTCACTGCATTTTTTTCCGTGGCAGTTTTCCCATAGGGAAACGCTGCCGGGGAGCCTACACACGGTCGTTTTTCTCGACCAAGAGAAAAAATGTCGGGAAAAACGGCCGTGTGTAGGGAAACAAGCCGTTCCTCGTTTTTCCCGTCGATTTTCTCGACAGTGTTTTCACCGTCGAGAAAATCGATCGTGTGTACGCGGCATTACTTGCTCATCAACTACATATTCTTTCACATTTTGGGTTAATTATTAACACTTAGGATGTATTTCTAAAATATTTGCATTGTTGTTTGTCAATCAAAACAGAAAAAAAATCAAATGTTCGTGGGACATATTCTCTGCAATTGTGTAAATACAGGAAATACTACATTTTAGCCATTATATGGTGTTGTCTCTCACAGCAAAGAAGTATGCACCTTACTTACTTACTGCCATCTAGTGGCCATAATGCAGTATTTTCTGCATTGAGAACATTTGATTCTGCCCCATTTGCACTGAACAAATTTACATGCACATGCAGTATGCAAGATTTTTATAAATACACCCGGTAATATTAAGTGCAACTAAAAATGTTCAGTTTAATTTCACATGAGCTTTGTATATGCTAATACTCTTCCTTTCATCTTTAGGCATGGAGAAGACATGATAGTTACTCCATTTGCACAGGTAAGAAAAGTATTTCTTAATGAAGTACATACCATCTATTGCATTTTGCATTTTGCAAAGTTTCCAAAGTTGGGAGGACATTTTCTTGCAATAAGAAAAATGGTTGCTTATTTTGTATGCGGGTTTGCCTCTCATGCCGCGTACACACGATCGTGATTCACGGCGGTTAAAAAACCGCCGTGAATCATGACATGAAAAACGAGGGAACGGCTTGTTCCCCCACACACGGTCGTTTTTCCCGTCATTTTTTCTCTTGTCGAGAAAAACGACCGTGTGTGGGCTCCGTGGCAGTGTTTCCCTATGGGAAAACTGCAGCGGAAAAAAATGACGGGAAAAACGACGAGAAAAATTAGGGCATGTTCTAATTTTTCTCGTCGTTTTTAATGCCGTTTTTCACGTCGGGAAAAATGACAAAAAAAGACCACACACGGTCGTTTTTCTTGTTGAAAAAAAAAAAAAAAACATTTTTCACGACGTGAAAAATGATCATGTGTACGCGGCATTACTGCAAAACAAGAGGAGGGCCAGGACAACTTGTTCAATGGGGACATGCTGGGCAGAAAGTGGCTGATATGTATATTGTACTTTGATACATTGAAAACATGTACACTGTAAACTGAAATGCCATCAGAGTAGAACTTGCATAGACGTGGTTTGTTAAATCTCTTGTAAACTTTTACACTAGTTAAGGCAATACTAATGATTTAAGAAAATTCATTTGAGATATGGAGATATGTGCCTTTTTTGGGCAACCCTATTTGTATTACTGGTGGTAATTAAAAGTATCTTTGTGTGTCCAGTGTATCTCTCTACAACACAGTTGGGTAATGGCACAAATATGGGAATTCGTTTTCTACTTATTTTCTTTTTCTTTCTTCTATTAATGTTTTGTCTTTACTCATAGGTTCTGGCTAGCCTACGAACTGTGAGGAGCAACTTTGCAATGCTAACTCATCTTCAGGACAGAGTAACTAACAAGTGAGTGTTTTTTATTTTTTCAGGAGAGACATGATTAAAGGATGACTCCTAGTAACAAGTAGAGTTTACCGATTAATAATGTAATGGTATCCTGAAATATACTGCAGTTGTTTGGAAAGTCCACTCAGTTTCCTTTTTAATATGAGTTTTTGCATTTTAATCCCTGTTTTTTTATGTGGATTTCTGGGCAGAACATCAGCCTTAATGTCTTAGTCTAGCTCTCAACATGCAAGGTTTGACAGTGAAAAGGATTTTAAAGAGGGTGGTGCATTTTCTCAAATTTGGGGCCAATCAAACACCTTCCTGATGGTATGGCATGATGGATAAGTATCTGCCTGACTTTCTCAGCATTGAGGACACCATTGAACCAGACCAAATCTCCAACTACATTTGCAGAAATGCAGCCCCAAACTTACAAATAAACCTCCACCATGCTTCACAGTTGCCTGCAGACACTAATTGTATCACTCACCAGCTCTTTGGGGAACAAACTGCCTCCTGCTACAGCCAAATATTTCACATTTTGCCTCATCAGCCCACAGCATCTGCTACCCCAGTTCCTATGTTTCCATGCGCAGAACATGGAAACAAGGCTAAGCAACTTAACTATGCATGAAAACATAGGAACTGGGGTGCAGAAAAATGGCAGCAGGTGCTCTGGACTGATGAATCGAAATATGAAATATTTGGCTGTAGCAAAAGGCAGTTTGTTCATGAGGGGCTGGAGAGCGGTACAATGAGTGTCTGCAGGCAACAGTGAGGCATGGTGGAGGGGAACTCATTACTGTACTAAGAGAGGAGGAGACCAAGAGTGGTGGGAAATGTAGAGAGGTACAGAGGAAATAAGGAAAGAGAAACAGGGAGAGGAAGTAACAGAAGGGAAGCAGAAGAGGAGTAAGTCTATAAAAGGTAACTAGAATAGGAAGAAATAGAAGAAAAATATATATGGTATATCTCAGTGATGGGGAACCTTGGCACACCAGATGTTTTGGAACTACATTTCCCATGATGCTCAACTACACTGCAGAGTGCATGAGCATCATGGGCAATGCAGTTCCAAAACAGCTGGGGTGCCAAGGTTCGCCATCACTGGTATATTTAAATAAAAGTAGGAGAGGGTGTTAAGTAGATATTGTATGATGTGAAACAAGGAGGATGCAGTCATTGCTCAGATAAAACAAAAGAGCAGCACATACTACATACGCAGGCATATATCACCATGAATTCTGTATAAAAAATGTAAAAAAAGCTGTAATTCATCATAGTAAAATTCTTTCCACTAGCAATGGTTCTGGAAAGGTGTCAATTGCTCCATAAAGCCTGGTACACACGATCGGATTTTCCACGGACAAAGCGTAGGACTTTTGTCCGAAGGGCGTTGGCCATGAACTTGTCTTGCATACAAACGGCAAAGAATTGTCGGCCAACAAACACAAAACTACAGTATATACTCGAGTATAAGCCGACCCGAGTATAAGCCGAGGCACCTAATTTTACCACAAAAAACTGGGAAAACTTATTGACTCAAGTATAAGCCTAGGGTGAGAATGCAGCAGCTACTGTAAGTGGAAAAGAGGGTCAACAATGCCCATTTGCAGCCTGACCTCACTGTGCCCATTTGCAGCCTGACCTCACTGTGCCCATTTGCAGCCTGACCTCACTGTGCCCATTTGCAGCCTGACCTCACTGTGCCCATTTGCAGCTCTTCAACTCGACCATCCTCTCACCTACATTCTCTCTAGACGAGAGGGCAATCGTGATAGGGGGAACACTGACCACAGTGTTTGCTGGGAAACCGAGTGTTCCGCCTATAACGGAACAGCACAAGGAGGAGTGCGAGTTTTTAAAACTGCACGGCTGCCGTCTGAATATGTCACGCACTCGGGTACACAGATCGGATTCTGCAATGGGCATGGTGAGGTCAGGTGGCAATGGACTCAGGTACGCTGACTCGAGTATAAGCTGAGGGGGTAATTTTCAGCCCAAAAAAAAGGGCTGAAAAACTCGGCTTATACTCCAGTATATACGGTATGTGGTTTTTCAGCTCTTTAGCGCCACCCTTTGGGCAACTTCTGCTAATGTTGTGTTATGGTTAGCACTGCTTCTGAGCATGCGTGTTTGTACTTTGGATTTTTTTCTTTAAGACTTCTGTACACACGATTGGATAATCCGACAACACACATTTGTTGTCGGAAAATTTTAAAGCATGCCATCCCACATTTGTTGGCGGAAAATCTGACAACAATTGTCTGATGGAGCATACAAACGGTCGGATTTTCCGACAACAGCCTGTCATCACACAATTCCTGTCGGAAAATCCGATTGAGTGTACGGTCCTTAAGTTTTACCAGCATGAGATCAAATGGCCTGTAAAGAATTAGGGTAAGATTTATGGGAAAGGGACAATTCTTCCATAAGTCATAAATACAAGTAGAGGTGCTAATCATGCTCAAATTACACACAACCCCAATAACAAATAAACTAATCTAAAGCACGCTGAATAAAAGATGAAGTCTTGATAAGATTTCGGAAGAAAGTATACATTCAGTTATTTATCAATGTGTGATAAATAGACAGTGTCCCCTTTGCAAACATTCATTCTTAGATTGCAATGGGCAATGTATTGTATTAGCTATGCTTTATAGCATGTAAGAACTACCTAGAAAAGTATTTTATTATAAAAAAAAACACAGTTAATGTTTTAGCATCATTATAATTTTTAGATTCCTCTACAATTAATTGTTTATTTGCACATTTGCATCAGCAAAATTGTTTCTCTTTGCTGCCAGCCATCGTTATATAACCTGCATTTAGAGTGGGAGGCAGATACTGTATGTTATGATTTAGCAAACAATGCTGTATATCTATCACTTAAAGCCCTGTACACACGATCGGATATCCTATGGATTCTAATCCAATTGGTTTTTTCCATCGGAAATCCGATGAAGCTGACTTCCATCAGTCTTGCCTACACACCATCATTAAAAAAACCGACCGTTCCAAACGCGGTGACGTAAAACACTCCGATGAGCCGAGAAAAATTAAGTTTAATGCTTCTGAGCATGCGTCAGCTTGATTCTGAGCATGCGTGGGTTTTTTATCCGATGGACTTGCCCATAGATGATCGGAATTTGCTATCGGTTTTTGATCCATCGGAAAAATTTAAAACATGTTCTATTTTTTAAAACCGATGGAAAAAAGACTGATGGGTCCCATACACAATCGGTTTGTCCGATGAAAAAAGTCCAACGGACTTTTTTCATCGGTAAAAACGATCGTGTGTACACGGCTTTAATGCCAAAGCTTGTTAAAAAAAAAAAACATGTTGCTAGAACATTTGTCTGTGAACATTTAATTCAAGGAGAATATTTCAAATTAAACTACGGCCAGAAAATATTTCAATTTTTGAAGATCTATGGAAGGGTTAGATTCTCTGCAAATGCCTTATTTCTGTATTTTCCCCTGTTGGAGGGATTTACTTTTACTTTCTTTCTTTTGTGTCTCTGGGTCAGAAAGTGAGGGAAGCAGACTGGGATATCCCACACAACTTTAATTTTTTGTTTTGTTTCTAGTTATGAATTACTAATTAACTACTTGCTTACTGGGCACATATACCCCCTTCCTGCCCAGGCAAAATTTCAGCTTTCCGCACTGTCACGCTTTTAATGACAATTGCGCGGTCGTGCGACGTGGCTCCCAAACAAAATTGACGTCCTTTTTTTCCCACAAATAGAGCTTTCTTTTGGTGGTGTTTGATCACCTCTGTGGTTTTTATTTTTTGCGCTACAAACAAAGAAATAGCGACAATTTTGAAAAAAAACACAATATTTTTTGATTTTTGCTATAATAAATATCCCAATTTTTTTTTAAAAAATTAAAAATTTTCCTCAGTTTAGGTCGATACGTATTCTTCTACATATTTTTCGTAAAAAAAAAATCGCAATCGCCGTTTATTGATTGCTTTGGGCAAAAGTTATAGCGTTTACAAAAAAGGGGATAGATTTATGGCATTTTTATAAAAAAAAAATTTTTTATTAGTAATGGCGGCGATCAGTGATTTTTTTCGTGACTGCGACATTATGGCGGACACAGCGGACACTTTTGACACTATTTTGGGACCATTCACATTTATACAGCGAACAGTGCTATAAATATGCACTGATTACTGTATAAATGTGACTGGCAGGGAAGGGGTTAACACTAGGGGGCGAGGAAGGGGTTAAATGTGTTCCCTATTAGTGATTATTACTGTGGGGGGAGGGGACCGACTGGGGGAGGAGACCGATCTGTGTCCCTATGTACAAGGGACACACCATCGGTTTCCTCTCTCCCTGACAGGGCATGGATCTGTGTGTTTACACACACAGATCCATGTCCTTGTCTCTGTAACCGGCGATCGCGGGTGCCTGGCGGACATCGCGGGTGCCTGGCGGACATCGCGGCCGCCAGGCACGCGCATCGGCATTACAGTGACGCGCCGGGCACGCGCGCGCGCCCCCCAGTGGCCAAAGTAGCGGAGGCCATAAAAAGACGGCCTCCCGGATTTGTAGAACCACCTCGCGGCCGTATATAGTCGAGGTGGTTAAGCAAGTCAGTCTGAATCAATTAAAAATAGTTGAATTAGAAAATAAATAATATGCATCAATTTATTTATTACAGGTACTTATTCTGCGCATCAATTTACGCAGCGCTTTACACATATATATTGTACATTCACATCAGTCCCTGCCCTCAAGGAGCTTACAGTTTAAGGTCCCTAATACATACGCTAGGGTCAATTTAGACAGGAACCAATTATCCTACCAGCAGGTCTTTGGAGTGTGGGAGGAAACACATACAGGTACAAGGAGAATATGCAAACTCCAGGCAGGTAGTGCTGTGGTTGGGGTTCGAACAGATGACCCAAGTGATGCTAGGCAGAAGTGCTACCACTTAGCCACTGTCCTGCCAATGATATATTTCCTTTTTCCCAGGAGATCATCTATCAATAACCCACCCACAGCCTGTAAAACAAACTTATCAGGTATGTAAAAAAAAAAAAAAAAACACCATAGTAATGATTTCACAAGCATATTTATACTAACCTTAAAGTAGAAAAACAGCTACAGCCTGACTAGTTAAAAAACAAAATGCTCCCTCCCCCTCCTAACACCGTAACCAACTAACATGCATAAAGAAGATGTATAATACTTACCTATTTTCAGCCCGCTCCAGTCACATGATCCTGTTCAGCCAGCGGCGGCTGCAGGAGAATGGAGAAAGAAACCCACGGCAGCTGTGAAAGGCAAGGAGCGATGACATCACTTATAGGCTCCCATGGTGCAGTCGGTATTGGCCGTCCCTCTTTTCCCCTGCAGCCACTGCTGGCTGATACCGAGAAGCTAGATCATGTGATCTGACTGAAGCAGCCTGGCAATAGGCAAGTATATACATCTTTCCTACACAGGTTAGTATTAGTTAGAGGGAGCATTTTTATGACTAGTTATGTCTATCCTGGAATTCTACTTTAAATAATATATTATACAGAATGCTGCATTTAAATGTATAAAAAGCATTGTTAATTTATCCATATTTTCATAAAAATACCTTTTACTTATATGGAAAGCCTTATAAAAAGGTAGAAATGTTTAGCCAATAATATACAGTACATTGTTTACTAATTGTCATTAGTGTCAGATATGCACAAAGTGCCAAGGAGACACTGAAAACGTACAGTATGTACAGGAAGGAAGGTGAAAGAGAAGCAAATAACACATGTGAGTACAAGCCATTATTTTCTCTAAATATGTAAAACAGCTTTATACCTGTCCTATTTTCATGTGGCTTGTGTCACAGGCTATGCTGCCTTTGCCCTGCTAGAAATGGTCACATCCAACATTATATTGGATGTGTTTTTCCTAGAATTATGTAACAATATGTAGTCATTCTTAAATTAAGCAGGTTTCCTTGAGGTCTTGTCAATTGACGGACAATATACTGGTATCATGCCATAAGCCTTATTCGCCAAAGCTTACATGCACATTGATGCATTAATCATGATTGCATTCATAATTAAAATAACATTTGGCTTATTTAATACATTGAAATAGAAAACAAAATAAAACTGCGCTCGTGAAAAAATCTCAAACAAAATCATGTAATTAGCAGCACCACTGACGTGAGATGTTATCACATAAAGAAGTAAATTTTAAAATTGTGTGGCGCTAAATAAATTAATCCGTATGTCTTCAGTATGGCACCAGTGTGAAGCCTTCACAGCAATCTTATATGTGCAAAAGTTCTTCTGTATCAACATCAAATTTTGTTCCTCCACCTTGTGTATAAACTACCACCAAGGTTAAGATGTACTCTTACCAGAGAGTATTGGACACCTATTACGGGGGTCAAAAAGGGCTCATGTGTCTCATCTGCTCTATCCAAGGTCACTCCTCAGTGTAAGGTAGATGAGGGGGATAATCCATCCATCATGTGGTGACGATATTCCTGTTGCCTTCGACCTTAGTGCTCAGTGGAATATGTCAGCAAAGACATAAGACGCCAAATAGTCTAAAATCCTTTAAAGTTGGGCTTTATTGCAAGTAATGCTCTTCACATGCCATTAGATTTAAAACAAATATATCTTCCTCAGCATAGACGATCGTTAGCTCAAACCAAAAAAACAAAAACCGATAAAAGGAAATGATGCCTTAACCCGACCGGTTTCATCGCAAGTGGACTTCTTCCGGGGCATAGGCATCTCCCCCTGTCATATATTTCCGGTGTCCATCCAGGCCTTGCTCTCGTCTCCTTCACTCTGCGGTTCTCCGTTCTTATACAAGCCTCGTTCTGATTCACCATAATACTAATGAGAACCAAACCTCTCTCTGCTTATGCGTCTCACTCCAAAAAAGTGTGCTTAATGGCTGGAATCATCCCACAGTGGAGAAAAGAAGCCTGTGTCTCCTATGTCATGTATTAGCCACTTCCGGGGAGAAAATCTTAAACTACCCCCACGATATTAGGAGGCCAGAGCAGGCTTAGGCAGTGCACCTTTACATATATTCAAATAATATATATAAGACAAGTGAATGCAAAAAGGACAATAATTCACAAACCAGACATCTAAAATGAATACCGTATATTATATACATTTCTAAACTAAAAGGAAATTTTGAAAAAAATTGTAAAATTTGTTTAAATATGTAAAGTATTGAAAATAGCAGGTTCAAGAATTGTCCAAAAAACTGTTTACATCCCAGTTCACATTTAACCCATGTGGAACATAGCTTTTCAGGAGATAAATCCATGTCGTTTAAATTTTGGACAATTCTCTGACTGCAGGTGATGGAAGATTTTACAGTGTATGTTTTTGAAGTAGCTTTGGAAGAGAAATCTAACATCTTCCTCTTTTTGCATCCATTAAGATTACAAACCTGACAACATTCACATTTATAAAATCCAGTCAGGTTGTGAAATAAGGGGAATCTAGAGGGGGGATCCAGAAATGTACAATTGTATCTTTCAATGACGGAACGCCTCTGAAAATAACCTGGGGGGTTTAGGTGGGAGCACGGGCCCGAGAACTCTGTCATTCTGTAAAATATGCCAGTTTTTTTTACAAAATATGTTTGACAACTGTGTGCTGTGTAGAGAAAGAGGTGATCAGGGAAAAGCAAGCAATATTGTTATCTCTTATGCTTTCATTCACCCTATCCCTCAACAACAATTCTCTGTCCACAGTTCTAACTTGATTATGTGTGGCCTCTAATGCAACAGGGTCATAGTCCTTCTCTACAAATCTATTTTTCATTATTCCCGTTTCCCTATCGAAGTCCTCAAGGGTAGTAAAGTTCTGTCTCATGCGAAGGAACTGTCCCTTGGGGACCCCTTCCAACCAAGGTCGATGGTGACAGCTATCTCTTGAAATATACGTGTTTCAATCCGTTGGTTTGAAAAAGGAAGAAGTAATTAGACGGCCTTTGTCTACTTTAATAGTAAGAGCCAAGAAATGTATCTCCTCCTGGCTCATCTCGTACGTCAGTTTGATGCCTCTATTATTTTGGTTCAACATGTTCATGAATTCTATCAACGAGGTGGAGTCACAACTCCAAAGGAGGAGGATGTCATCTATATATCTAGCTCACAGGACCAATTCAGTCCTAGGTTGGGTATAGATGACATCCTCCTCCCACCTTCCTCCAGAATAGGGGTGTTGCAATGGGGACCAAACATGCTCCGAGTGTGGCCAACCTATTTATGGCCAGATGGGAGGAGGATGTTACGAGTATTGAGAGTTTTAATTCTCATTGGAGAGTAGTTTTAAAGTCTGAGAATTGTCCAAAATTTAAACTAAATGGATTTATCTCCTGAATCTCATGGGTTAAATGTGGACTAGGATGTAAACGTTTTTTTGGACAATTCTTGAACCTGCTATTTTTAATACTTTAAATATTTAAATACATTTTAAGATGTCCTTTTAGTTTAGAAATGTATATAATAATTTTAGATGTCTGGTTTGTCAATTATTGTCCTTTTTGCATTTACTTGTCTTATATATATCGTTTATATGAATATACCATATTTCACATAAGTGAGTACACCCCTCACATTTTTATAAATATTTTATTATATCTTTTCATGTGACAATACTGAAGAAATTACATTTTGCTACAATGTAAAGTAGTGAGTGTACAGCTTGTATAACAGTGTAAACTTGCTGTCCCCTCAAAATAACTCAACACACAGCCATTAATGTCTAAACCGCTTGCAAAAAAAGTGAGTACACCCCTAAGTGAAAATGTCCAAATTGGGCCCAATTAGCCATTTTCCCTCCCTGCTGTCATGTGACTCATTAGTGTTACAAGGTCTCAGGTGTGAATGGGGAGCAGGTGTGGTAAATTTGGTGTTATCACTCTCACTCTCTCTTATACTGGTGACTGGAAGTTCAACATGGCACCTCATGGCAAAGAACTCTCTGAGGATCTGAAAAAAAGGATTGTTGCTCTACAAAAAGATGGCCTAGGCTATAAAAAGACTGACAAGACCCTGAAACTGAGCTGCAGCATGGTGGCCAAGACCATACAGCTGTTTAACAGGACAGGTTCCACTCAGAACAGGCCTCGCCATGGTCGACCAAAGAAGTTGAGTGCACGTGTTCAGCGTCATATCCAGAGGTTGTCTTTGGGAAATACACATATGAGTGTGCCAGCATTGCTGCGGAGGTTAAAGAGGTGGGGGATCAGCCTGTCAGTGCTCAGACCATACGCCCCACACTGCATCAAATTGGTCTGAGTGGCTGTCGTCCCAGAAGGAAGCCTCTTCTAAAGATGAAGCACAAGAATGCCCGCAAACAGTTTGCCGATAACAAGCAGACTAAGGACATGGATTACTGGAACCATGTCCTGTGGTCTGATGCGACCAGGATAAACGTATTTGGTTCTGATGGTGTAAAGTGTGTGTGGCAGCAACGAGTTAAGGAGTACAAAAAGACAAGTGTGTCTTGCCTACAGTCAAGCATGGTGGTGGGAGTGTCATGGTCTGGGGCTGCATGAGTGCTGCCGGCACGGGGCAGCTACAGTTCATTGAGGGAACCATGAATGCCAACATGTACTGTGATATACTGAAGCAGAGCATGATCCCCTCCCTTCGGAGACTGGGCCGTAGGGCAGTGTTCTAACATAACGACCCCAAACACTCCTCCAAGATGACCACTGCCTTGCTAAAGAAGCTGAGGGTAAAGGTGATGGACTGGCCAAGCATGTCTCCAGACCTAAACCATATTGAGCATCTGTGGGGCATCCTCAAACAGAAGGTGAAGGAGCGCAAGGTCTCTAACATCCACCAGCTCCGTAATGTCGTCATGGAGGAGTGGAAGAGGACTCCAGTGGCAGCCTGTGAAGCTCTGGTGAACTCCATGCCCAAGAGGGTAAAGGCAGTGCTGGAAAATAATAGTGGGCACACAAAATATTGATACTTTGGGCCCAATTTGGACATTTTCACTTAGGGGTGTACTCACTTTTGTTGCCAGCGGTTTAAACATTAATGGCTGTGTGTTGAGTTATTTTGGGACAGCAAATTTACACTGTTATACAAGCTGCTCACTCACTACTTTACATTGTAGCAAAGTGTCATTTCTTCAGGTGTTGTCACATGAAAAGATATAATAAAATATTTACAAAAATGTGAGATACTGTATGTAGAGGTGCACTGCCTAAGCCTGCTCTGACCTCCTAATATCCTGGGGGTAGTTTAAGATTTTCTCCCCGGAAGTGGCTAATACATGAGATAGTAGACACAGGCTTCTTTTCTCCGCTGTGGGATGATTCCAACCAATGAGCGCGCTCTTTTGGAGTGAGACGCATAAGCAGAGAGAGGCTTGGTTCTCATTAGTATTATGGTGAATCACATTAGTATTACATTAGTATTATAGTATTATGGTGAATCAGAACGAGGCTTTGATTAGAGCGGAGAACCGCAGAGTGAAGGGGGCGAGATAGACACCGGAACTATATAAAGCGATGACAGGGGGAGATGCCTACGCCCCGGAAGAAGTTCTCTTGCAATAAAACCGGTCGGGTTAAGGCATAATTTCCTGTTATCGTTTTTGTTCTTTTTGGTTTGAGCTAACAACCGTCTATGCTGAGGAAGATATATTTGTTTTACATGTACCGTATTTGCCAGCATATAAGGCGGCTGGGCACATAAGACAACCCCCTAATATGCAGTTTAAAACAGTGGTTTTGTGCTCTACTCACCGTATAAGACGACCCCCTTGTGCGGTAATGCCATTCAAAAACGAAGAGGCCGCAGCCCGCCGGGTGCTCTGTAATGCTGTATGTAATTCAGTATGTGCGGCGCTCAGCCAATCCCGGCGGGCGAAGCACTCTGTTGATGACTACAGAGCCCGCTAAGCCTGCTCAGATTGAAGTAACAACCTCTGCCAATCTGAGCAGGCTACATAATGTAGCCTGCTCGGATTGGCAGAGGTTGTTACTCCAATCCGAACAGGTTTAGCAGGCTCTAGTCATCAACAGAGTGCATCGCCCGCCGGGATTGGCTGAGCGGCGCACATACTGAATTACATACAGCATTGCAGAGCACCCGGCGGGCTGATATCTATTGGGCAGCTGCTTCACCCGGCGTATAAGACGACCCCCGGTTTTTGGCTGTGTAATTCCGGTGTAAAAGGTCGTCTTATACGCCAGAAAATACGGTAATGGCATGTTAAGTGCATTACTTGCAATAAAGCCCAACTTAAAAGGACCTTACACTATTTGGCGTCTTATCTTTTTGCTGACATATTACACTGAGCAATAGGTATATCGTCTCCACATGATGGATGGATGATTGCCCCAGTCTACCCTACACTGAGGAGTGACAGTGGATAGAGCAGACGAGACACATGAGCCCCTTTTAACCCCCGTAATAAGTGGTCAATACTCTCTGGTAAGAGTACATCTTAACCTTTGGTGGTGGTTTATTCACAATGTAGAGGAACCGAATTTAATGATGATACACAAGAACTTTTGCACATATAAGATTGCTGTGAAGGCATCACACTGGTGCCATACTGAAGACATACGGACTAATTTATTTAGTGCAACACAATTTTTTCAGTTATTTAATACATTGCATTATTAAGAGAAGAATTGGCCTGTTTCTCCATATTATATATTTCTATAGGCAAATTTTCTATTTTAATGGCAAAGTTCAAAATGATGCAATCCATGACCAATTAGTCCATATTAATTCTAATAACCCAATTAGATTTCATGTTATTTCTTATGCAATTCAAGCCAACTGAAATGTTGTTGGTTGCTGTAGGTTACTGCACTTTGCACATATTAATGCACTTCTACTACCATATTAACCACTTCAGCCCCAGACCATTTGTCAGCTTAAAGACCGGAGGTCGTTTTACAATTTGGCACTGCGTCGCTTTAACTGACAATTGCGCGGTCGTGTGACGTGGCTCCCAAACAAAGTTGACGTCCTTTTTTTCTCACAAATAGAGCTTTCTTTTGGTGGTATATGATCACCTCTGCGGTTTTTATTTTTGCACTATAAACAAAAATAGAGCGACAATTTAGAAAAAAATGCAATATTTTTTACTTTTTGCTATAATAAATATCCCCAAAAAACATATAAAAAAACATTTTTTTCCTCAGTTTAGGCCGATACGTATGCGTCTACATATTTTTGGTAAAAAAAAAAACGCAATTAGCTTTTATTGATCGGTTTGCGCAAAAGTTATAGCGTCTACAAAATAGGGGATAGTTTTATGGCATTTTTATTAATAATTTTTTTTTTTTACTAGTAATGTCGGCGATCAGCGATTTTTATCGTGACTGCGACATTATGGCGGACACATCGGACACTTTTGACACATTTTTGGGACCATTGTCATTTTTACAGCGATCAGTGCTATAAAGATGCACTGATTACTGTGAAAATGACACTGGCAGTGAAGGGGTTAACCACTAGGTGGCGCTGTAGGGGTTAAGTGTGCCCTAGTGAGTGATTCTTACTGTAGGGGGGAATGGGCTGTGTGTGACAAGACAGTGATCACCGCTTCTGATTACAGGAAGCGGTGATCACTGTCATTGTCACTAGGCAGAGCGAGGAGATGCTCGTTTACATTAGCATCTCCCCGTTCTAACTCACCGCAAGACAATCGCGGGTATCCCCGCGGCGATCGAGTCTGCGGGAGCCGCGGTCGGGCTCACAGAGCTTGCGGCGGGCATGCGTGCGTGCGTGCTGCCGCTGGCGCATGCGCGTCCACAATGCCGTGATCTTTAAGGGGATGTACAGGTACGTCCTTCTGCCTGTCCGTGCCATGCTGTCGACGTATATTGTCGTGCGCTGGTCGGCAAGCAGTTAAATAGGCCCAGCTGTGTTTGTTTTGAAATTACAAAAATGACGCACCACTGGAAACACTGACGCAAGACATTCCTTTAAAAAATTCCATAGGAGTTTTATCCTGAGGATTGTTCTATTCCTAAGAGGCCTCCAAGCCTTTTACTTCCTGCAAACAACCCCAAAGTGGAAATATGTTCCTTATTTTAACCCATCCATTTCATACAGATTAATGATTAGGCTTTATTTAGGGTGAAATCCCAAAGGGAGCACTGATGGGATTTGAGTATTCTGCTTGTCAACTTACGTTTGATAAAACAATTCTAGTTAGGCTGGTCTAACTACAGAAACATACTTTTTTTCCTTTTGCTGTTGAAAGATCAGGCATGTTTTAGGAAGGCAAATATATCATGAATGTAATCTACAGACAGTGTATATAAAACACAGGAAATGTATGGTAATTTTTTGTTGACATTACTGGGAATCTGAAGAAAAGTCTGTAATAATAAGCATTCATCTTGCATGTCTTTGCTATGCTTTATATGGAAAATTAGGACATCAGAACACTTGTTCCAGGTCAGTGAGTTAGGATATTGGACCAAATGACAGTGCAGGTTTCCCACAAAAAAAGTGACAAAAACAATATCCCCTTAGAATCCGCTATGAAAGCACTGCTCATAGCGGATTCTAAGGGGATATTGTTTTTGTCACTTTTTTTGTGGGAAACCTGCACTGACATTTGGTCCAATATCCTAACTCACTGACCTGGAACAAGTGTTTTGATGTCCACCTAACTTCTATCTCCTAACTGGGCGCATCCCCTATAAGCCTACCCCACTCAGTGAATCCTCAGTTTTGTGCTAGTGTCTCAACACGATGGACCTCTTCTTCATGGAGAAATCACTCCTAGCTTAAACTGTTTCTAAAGTCAAAAAGTTTTTTTTTACCTTAATACATTCCCTGCATTAGGATTAAAAAAACTGCCCACTACTTGTTCCCCCCACCCCCCATCCCTAAACACTTACCTGAGTCCTCTCAAGTTCCAGCGCCGTCCTAGCTGCAGCACCGATGCTCTCGCTTCCTGGTCTCACAGGAGACACTGGCAGCAGTAGGAGCCATAGGCTCTTGCTGCTGTTAGTCAAATCTTGTGAGGAGGGAGCCACGCTGTAGGTGTCAATGGCTGTACACAGCCTGGCTCAGGAGTGTGCCCGCATGGGTGCCCCTTTAGCACACAACTTGCTGAGGGGGCACTCGGAGAAAGAAGAAGTGAACATTGGCGGCGTACTTCAGAAGAGGAGGTAAGGGATCGCTCGATACAGTATCATTGCACAGAGCAAGTAAGTTTACCTTTTATTTTATTTTAACCGTTTGCCGACCGCTGCACGACGATGTATGTCAGCAGAATGTCACTGCTGCGCAAATGGGCGTGTCCGTACATCCCTCGGTCATCGCAGGCTAGTGGGCGGGCGCATGTCGCTGGCAGAGCCCGCGCCACGTAAGCATACCCCGGGGCCGCAATGTCCGCCGGTGGCCCGCGATCGTGACACAAAGAGGCAGAACGGGGAGATGGCTATGTAAAGAAGGCATTTCCCTGTTCTGCTTAGTGACATGACAGGGATCTACTGCTCCCAGTGATCAGGAGCAGTGATCTCTGTCATGTTCTAGTGAGCCCACCCCCCCCCCCCCCTACAGTTAGAACACACTGCGGGAACACACTTAAAGCGGAGTTCCACCCAAAAGTGTAACTTCCGCTTTAAGTACTCCTCGCCTCCTGATATGTAATTTTTTTTTTTTGGGGGGGGTGTACCTAGTTTAGAGTGGGACTTCCTGTCCCACATCCTCCTTCCTCCTCTTGGCCATGTAGGCGACTCCTCCTCTCCACCTAGGCGGGCCCCTCCCTCTAAGCAATCTTCTGAGACATGTCACAGGTCCCAGAAGATTGCCTGGCCACTAGCAGAGCGCAGCGCGGTCGTGGGACAGGTGTTTGTTTATTAATAATCAGCAGCTACACTTTTTGTACCAGCTGACTTTTAACAAATGAAAAAACGTGTGGAACTCCGCTTTAACCCCTTGATCGCCCCCTAGTGTTTAACCCCTTCCCTGTCAGTGACATTTATATAGTAACCATTGGCTATTTTTAGGTCAGATCGCTGTATAAATGTCAATGGTCCCAAAATAGTTTCAAAAGTGTCCGATCTGTCCGCTGCAATTGCGATAAAAAAAAAAAAAAAAAAAAAAAAAAAAAAAAAAAATCGCAGATCGCCACCATTACTAATAAAAAATAAATAATAAATAAAAATGCCAGAAATCTATCCCCTATTTTGTAGACGCTATAACTTTTGTGCAAACCAATCAATATACGCTTATTGCGATATTTTTTTTACCAAAAATATGTAGAATACATATCGGCCTAAACTGAGGAAGAAGTTTGTTTTTTTATATATTTTTTGGAGATATTTATTATAGCAAAAAGTAAAAAAATATTGTTTTTTTTCCAAAATTGTCGGCTTTTTTTGTTTATAGCGCAAAAAATAAAAACCGCTCTATTTGTGGGAAAAAAAGGATGTCAATTTTGTTTAGGTGCAACGTCGCACGACCATGCAATTGTCAGTTAAATCAACGCAGTACCGTATCACAAAAAAATGCTCTGGTCATTAAGGGGGTTAATTCTTCCGGGGCTGAAGTAGTTAAAGCAAAAACAATCCTTTTAACGATTTTTTTTTATCTCCGGATTATTCAATAAACTTCACTGCCTTCTAATGCCAAAAAAAGAAGCGGTGTATCTGGATCAGCGCAACCTCTGTAAACCTTGGAAGCCATACCTGAGCTCCATACTGTGGAGACGGTCTGTAATGTTGTAGCATCGATTCCTGCACTCGCAGCCGAATCGCACTGCTCTTGCAAATTACGCGTGGCTGCCATTCATTCTGAATGGCACCCCCATGCATCTTAGTGTACAGCGCAATCGTGGATGCGGGAACCACACGGTCAAAAAGACCATGCGGTTTCCCTGTGGCCACATTTAAAAAAAGATGCATGCACCTTAGTTGTGCGTTTTACACAGCAAGGCAGCCCCATTCCACTTAATGAACTAGTGTGAACCAAGCCTTAGTCGCAATTGCTCAGACAAATAACAGCTTTAAACACAGCCATGTGCTGTGCCCAGGGCTCATAAGCGCCATGCGTCTTCTACTCCCATTTCTCTACTGGAGTCAGAACCCGATATGCCTGCCTTAGACGAGGCAGACAAATCCAGTAAGTGAGTCGGCAACTCCAAATCTGTATAGAAGATTTTTTTGTTACATGAAGAGAGTATACAAAAAGACTGATATATTTTGGCAAACTGCTTTGATCGCAGCACAGCACAGCCGCAACATGTCAGCCTTTTTGTATACTCTCTTCGTGTAACGAATAAATCTTCTATACGCATTTGGAATTGGTGTCCTGCCGAAAAAGTTCCCCCGGCGGATAAGGACCCCCCCCCTGTACTGCGCAGGCGCGGCGCTTGCGCGGTACGAACCTCAACTGAGCCTCCGAAAATAGCCGAACATGTAGAGCTGAGAGTCAGCTCTACACGGTGCCTGCGCAATGACTATGACACATGCTGCACGCTCCCGATGCTAGTGCTACTCTGCAAGGGGCAGGGGTGATTTTAGCAATAAAGTACACGTCTTAGCGGGGCGTGTTGATGGGCGGGTTTTGCAATTGCTAAATCCGCCCATCGACATTGCAAAATCCGCCCATCGACATTGCAAAACCAGCCCTTCATTTGTTTTAACACCCCCCCGCTAGGACGTGTACTTTATTGGTAAAATAACCCCCGCCCCTTGCAGAGTAGCACTAGCATCGGCAGCGTGCGGCATGTGTCATACTCATTGCGCAGGCGCCGTGTAGAGCTGACTCTCAGCTCTACATGTTCGGCAATTTTCGGAGGCTCAGTTGAGGTTCGTACTGCGCAAGCGCCGCGCCTGCGCAGTACAGGGGGGTCCTTATCCGCCGGGCGGACCTTATTCGGCAGAACACCGGCTCACTTACTGGATTTGTTTGCTCACTTGTTGTCTGGAGGACATCAGAGCCAGAGGACCCATCTGTGGACTCTCCATGAGCTTCATTTGGAGGTTCCCCTGTTCAGAGTGCTACATCTGTTGTCTGTTGTCTATCTGAAGACGAGGCAGACGCATGCAAGGGACTGAAGAGGACATCAAGGCAGCATTGGAAGAAACTGTGAAAGATTTTTCTTTCTCAGATTGCTGCATTATTGAAGAGGGAGCTTCACGCAACATGCTTGCTAATGTAGAAAAGCCCACTGCTGTTGCCCTGGCATTGTGGAGCTTGATTCTCTTCCATCTTGCCGTTTTCTGATTGGGGAAAAAAACCTGTAAAACCCTCAAAAACATTCCCTGTTCATGAACAGATAGAATGTGCAATCTATGATGATTGGATCACTCTAGAAAGGATTTTCTTTGCTGAGCTCTATCAAGTGAAAAAAATCACTAAATAGTGGTCTTTTCCTGTAGTTGATCCTGCTGTGTCAGTCTTAAACATCTCAATGTATCTATTGAAGATGTTCCTTCTTTCAAAAATTCTGCAGATAGAATGCTTGAGACATTCTATAAAGGCTCTTTTTACTTTGGCAGTTTCAGCCCTGCAACCAGCTCTTGCTGCAATTTCATTATGTTAAACTGCAGTCAACTGTACTAGGGCAACAACCAACATGAGCTTATCTTCCAGGATCATGCTTTAGGAATAATTGCAGCTACTACCTTCTGCTTTTTTTTTGTATGGATGTCCTAGAACATGTCATGAGACAAATTAACAGAATGCCCCTAATCTATATATGTTGAATCTTGTGGCTAGAAACCTGGACACCTGAAGCCACCTGTAAAAACACCTCACACATTTCAAGAAAGATGTCTGTTTGGGGAGGCACCTGACCAATTCATAAAAGATGTCACAGGAGGGAAGGTATTTCCACAGTGGGGGATCCCATACCCCCCTACACAGGAGCCTCTACCTTGGCAAAACATAGAGCACCTAATCACTCTACCCTTGCTCAGCAGACAGCTCACATCCCTCTCTCTACCCACATGAGCAGAGTCCTCCTCCTCCTCCCTAATGCACTCAGCTGGATGGGGGCGGGGATACTTAGAGGAATCTGGAGCATGCAGAACTAGCTGTACTATGCCATGTCTGTGCCAGACACAAAACAGAACAGAGAACAGATTGCTACTAATTAACAAAAAGCTAGCGCCTAAACTTTAGAAGAGTGTCGCAAGTGTTAGGGTTGTACCACTTTGTTAATCCCCCATAAATATTTTTTAGACTGAAATGTTGGGTACCAGGTTTAGAAAAATTAATCAATGATGTGTGGGACTATATGCTTGGGAAGGTGAAGAGAAAACCAGTGGTCCATAAGAGGCCCAGGGGCGCCCCCCCCAATCCATGCGCCTGGTCTCTAATCTACACGCAGGGCGCCGGATGCATAGATTTCAATGTTTGTTTGTTTTTTTAAGCACATGATTAGAGCCTAAGGCTCTAATTGGCTTCAAAAATGGGTGGGCTCAGAGCGCAGAGCACTGTTCCCTGAGCCCACCCAGTTGTGTGACAATAGCAAATTAATATTCGCTATTGTCTTCCTGATTCTCCTCCCGGCCAATCAGGAAGTGGGTCTTAAGACCCGATTGGCCTGAGAGGAGAAGCGAGGGGAAGCTGCCCTGAAGCCGGAGACGCGGGGTCAAGCCGCAGGGGAGGAAGCCGCCGCTACCAAGGAGGAGATGCAGGAAGAAGCCGAAGCTGCCCAAGACCTAGATGGGTAAGTGCGGGGCTGGTGGAGGGATGAGCAAGTGACGGGGGGGGGGGGGGGACCGACCCTCCAAAAATATACAGCACCAGGTGCCTCTGGGGAGAACTCAGAATTCATTACTTTGACAAAGTCTTATCAAAAGAGCCACTAGACACAGTATGTAATGCCTCATGTCTCCAGGGTACATTAGAACAGGAATTTAAATAGCAGGCAAGTCAAAATTAATAAGAGGTTTTGTGTACATAAGCCACAGACTGGGCTGTAAAGTGTAAAGAAGTGATAACACCAGGGTTAAGATCTTACTTTGGACCCCATTTAGTCAAAACCTTGCAAGCTTATGACATGCACATACCAATAAAATGTAGGTAAATGTTTTTAGAATATTGTTTGCACTATAAGCCACATAAAGTACTTCAGTCTCTTAGATAACGCCTTTAAACTTTTGTAGCGCTACCCCTGTAAGGGCCGCTGGATGTTCAGGTCCTCCCTTACGCACACAGCCAGGCAACAGAAATTGTTTCCGCTTTCATGCAAACTCAAGAATCAGTCCAGGGGATGTTTGTTTTGTTTTTGTTTATTTAAGGGGGATAAAACTTGGATGGAGTGTGAAAACATGGGATGCCCAGCACTGTGGAACTTGAATGCAAACTTAAAGTGGAGGTCCACCCTAAAATGAACTTTACATGAAAAGCTGTCTTTTAATAAAAAAATTAAAAAAATAAAAGAATTTTTGGACAATTCTATCTCTCTGTTGCTAGGCAGAATACGTTTTCTGCCTAGTTCCTAGTCCGCGGTGAGAGAACTTCCTGTCCTAACACCCATTGCCTCCTGGGAAATTATTACATTAATTTCCCCAGGAATATCTAGGCAGTACTTTGCATAAAATCGCGTTATTTCCTTACAGGAAATGACGTGATTTAAGGTTGTATCTTAAACTTATTGTATCTTAAACTTATTGTTTAGGAGTCTAACTACCTTATCCAAGAGCTGCACACAGACTGCTTGGAAAGGGTGATTGGACTTTGATTGCATGAATGTTTTGTTACAACGGGGCGGGACGTTCCTCCGTCGCCGCCCCGTTGTCATGGCTACATAAATAAACAATCAGCGCTACGAGCGCCGTTCAAATGCGCACGCGCGAGATGTAGCTTACCCAGCATGCACCGCTGGATGAATTCCAGGAAGGACAAGCAACTGGGCTTCACAATGCCCACACTTAGCATGGATACGGCCAGATGAAGAGATGTAACAAACGAGGTTAGTGAAAAAGAATGTTAGCTAAACGGCTGGGGAGCGATTCCGATTGTAGGGGGAATATGTTAGGCAGCAATTCTAAACAGTTAAAAAAAAAATATATATTTTTTTTGGACCGGACCACCGCTTTAAGAACTTGCTAACTTTCTGGCTTCTAGGAATTAGCCTTACAAAGCTGTCCTCCCGTAGAATTGACGGTACAGAAAAACAAATAGCAAAAGTTTCAACTGCTGAATACAAGTGCTACTCTGTAGAGAAATGCTAATGCACATGGCTACTCTTGAATACCCAGCTAGAGGTGTAGGGTGGCTTTCCTGGTTGTGGTCACTAAGCTCTCTCTTAGTTATGGACAAGCAAAGTATTGCACCTTGCTGTTCCTCCTCTATCCAGGCTTGGGGTGTGATGAAAATAAATTACTCACTCACTCCCTCTTTAGTGAATCTTGAAGTCGAAGTGGCTGTTGCACAGGCTTTCTGCTAAACAGGCCCAGATCTTGACTATCAGGGTAGAATAAGCTAAACCTAGCTGAGGCTGGAAAGGGCGTGAGGCTTCAGTTGCTCCTTGTCTCTCTCTCTCTGCCCTTTCTCCTGTCCAGGGACCGGGCAAACGGTCCCTGGACTACCACATGGTCAGGCTCCAGAACAATTATGGCCTTTCTCCCCACCTTCTGGGCCTTGCCCTGGTGTATGGTGGAGACTCCATTAATAGTCAGACTTTAACCTCTGTTCTTCCACCCTCTAAGTTCTAGAATTATCCAGCACATTCTGGAAGCTAGGGGGAGGTAATAGAGACCCAGTCCCTGTAGCTCTGCCCAGCTAACACAAAACAAATTAACCCCAGCTCCTCTGCCTACAGAGGATCCAACTAAATTTACCTACTCTGTAAACTGAGGACTAAACTTTAAAACATTTAAACTTAAAGGGGAACTGCAGTCTGCTCACATAATTTCTAATAAAAACATCTTTGCAATTCTGAAGCTTCCCTCCAACCACTTTGCATATTATTTTATATATTCTGTGATTCTGTACTTGCCAAATATGCTGCAGAAATCTTCCTTCACCAAGTCTGACTGCAGCCATTTTAACTGTGGGCAGCTTCAGCTGCTGTCTGTTCACGTCCTGGATTTAACAGACACACCTCCAGCTCTGCAGCTCTTGTTGGCCCTCTTATGACTCATCCCCCCTCCCTTCCTGGCAAACTCTCACAAGAGAGAGTGAGAGAGATGTGCATGCTGTCATAAGCCTAGGCTAATTACCAGACAAGAAACAGGAAGTGGGCTGTATAAGGTATTTACTGGCAGAAAAAAAAATGTTTTACTAGTCAAACTTAACAACAAGGGCAGAAGATTTAATTGATGGAAAGTTAAAAAAATGACTGAAGGTCCGCTTTAAGCTGGACATTGACAGATCAAATCTTGGCCAGTTCAGCTGGGACCAACCGAGATTCAATCCATCTATGGGCAGGCTGGTTGTACTGAAGTTGACCTATCAATCAACTTCAGTACAACCAAGCTGTCTGATTTTTTACATTGCTGGTGGCTATAGGGCTTCCCGCTGGTATAACACAATAGCATTGCGGGAAGGATCCCCTCATCAACACAGACTGTTGATGAAAAAAAATCAGGCAATTTTCTTCCCATGGTGGAAGGAAAGAAAATTGCATAATCTGTGGGCTGCTTTAGTCTTAGGCTGGCAATACATAGGTCGAAATTTCAATCCACACATGGCCGCTGTAGTTAAAACAGAAGTCGATCTGCTGATTGACTTTGGTTTAACCACTCTGTTGGTATATTTTCCTCAGCACCGCAGGCAATAGTCTGCTGTGCTGATCAGTGTATTCTGACGGTGGGGGGAGAATACAATGACACAACAGGGAGGATTCCACATCCACCTTGATCGTGTGGCAATTGGGTACTTTTTTTACGTGCTGGTTGAACGACAAAAAAACGGTCCCATGTATGGCCAACTTGATTCTCATCTGTAATCTTGAGTTTTTTGTGTTAAGCACCAAGCTGTACCCAGAATCCTAAATCAGACACCATCAGGTTCCAGATATATTCTGCTGTGCAGTTTTTAGTGTAAAGCCATTCAGAGGCAATCTCCAGGTTGCAAACATCCTTTTTATTATCTAAAATCAATTAAAGGTGTAATCGAAGAATTATAAATTGCTTTACAGGCCTTGATGGCCGTGCAAGTGTTAATGTGGACTGCAGTTAGTTTGCAGGTTGGTTGCCATGGTGATTTGGGCCTGGTCTCCCTTCTTTCATCCTGTTTCCTCCTCCCCTACTCTCTCTCATTATCTATGCCCGGGGAGACTGCTATCACCAAAATCGTGATCGGATAGCTCACAGCATGGCACAGACGTAACCCAGCATTAAATTTGTAGTGGCCTTCATTTACTAACTAGGATTTATCATTGTCTCCACACATTTCATGTATAAATACATATACATAGCATATAAAAATGCATTTTATGCCAGAAGATTTATACTTTTTTTTTGCTGCTCTTATGAATAAAAGGGGCACTAGGAAAAGGTCCTTCTCCTGCTGAAGATAACCTTGGTTCACTTTAGTCGCTATGGATACCCTATGCCATCTAATGTTGCCATCTATCAAATATGTACACCTAATGCATTTTTACATCTCTGCCTAAACTCAGGATCTTGCTGCTAAAGGATCACATTTTTTTATTAGTTATCTATTCTTTTTTTACTGCATTTCTGAAGCTGCAAGAAGAAAGCGTTTACCTACATTTCTGTGGCTTAGAGAGGTAATGCTGCATTAGGGGCAGCATCAGAACTTGGCTCTACAAATCTGTGTGAGATTCTTCATATTTCACTGCTTGTTGGAGATTCTTTGGTGTGTACATTGTTGCAAAATTATTACTGTGACAAGTGTGATATTCTGAAGGTGGAAAAGCCAGAAGCAGATATGAACTTTTCAAAACTTTGGAATTAAATGCTTAAAATTAGTAGTACTTGTTCAGTACAAGCCAAAATGGATTGATCAACGCAAATTATCGTATGTGAAAGACTCTTGGATCGTGCAACACTGCAAGGCAATTTTCACATAAAGGGACACCAGCTATATGAACATTTTGTAGAATTTTGCCGTTTCTTTTAGGATACTTAAAGCATAACTCTTGTAAACCCTGGTAGCAGTAACAAGACACGTGGAAAACTGGACATGGTTTTGCATCGAAACAAAGTATCACCATCATCCAGTCTAAATGCCTCCTTCTCTTTCCTTCATAGAGGATGCTGTTCAGAAACTGGCCATCGAAACGCTGGAAGAGTTGGATTGGTGTCTGGACCAGCTGGAGACTTTGCAGACCAGACACTCAGTTAGTGAGATGGCTTCAAACAAGGTAGGTAATTTTTTCCAATATTTTTTTACAGGCATTTGCATGAACTATCGCTTTTAAACTTTTTCCAACTGTGCAATTTTGAAATGTATAAGACTCAAGCCTCGTACACACGACCGAGTTTCTCGGCAAGAAACTTGCTGGCAGAGATTTCTTGCCGAGAAATTTGTTCGTGTGTATAGTTTCTCGTCAAGAAAAGCGACAAGAATCTCGACGAGAAAATAGAGAACCTGCTCTCTATTTTCTCGTCGAGATTCTCGTCAGCCTGTTTCTCGACGAGAAAATTGAGTGTGTGTACACTTACCTGTTCGCCGGGAAGCCCGCGCATGCTCGAAATGACTTTGACGCATGCGCGGTAGCTTCCTAGGCATAGGTAGGGTGAACCAAGATGGCGGCGACGGCATCGAATGTGACGAGCGCATGCTCGTCGTATTCGATGACGTCACCGCGTACGCTCCATTCAAAGAACCGCAGGTTCTTTGAAATGAGCGTGTGTACACTCGGCCGGGACAAGTTTCTTGTCCGAGGATCTCGTCGTAAAAAACGACATGTTTTTAACAACGAGATTCTCGGCCGTGTGTACGAGGCTTAAGGGTCTTAGACTTACACATTTATAAATTGCACAGTAGCAAGCATAAGTAAACTAAGTGGGCCTTAACTTTCTGCAAATAAAGATTATAATATACCTTTAGTGGAATAAAATAAAGTGGCAGGTCTGTAGGAACCCGTCACACTATTTACATCCTAAGGCACTAGAAATTGCCAGGCATTTACAAGTGACATCCCGTAACCCATGTTGTCACCTAGTCCCCCAATTCTATCTACGCCTCGCAATTGCAAAGCCTGAGTAGAAACATTTTTCTCTGTGCTCTAAAACGGTCAGAAATAGATAGCATGTGGGAGGGAGCAAGCGACACCATAAATTGCATGGGGTGCATGGTGTCACTCGTAAATGGCCAGCAGTTTCAAGTGCAGATTGCTGGTCAATCAGATAGCCTGGAAAGATGTCAATTGTGGTGCTATTTATCAAGGTACATGTGTTATACAGTATGGTTGTTTAATGTTCATACAGTAATTCTTGGGTGAACTTCGACTGGTCATGATGGGCCATATTCTTCATCGTAAATATACATAAACACTGTATATAAATTACTATAACATGTTACTTTACTGCTAAGAACAAACTTTCTTTGTAAGAGAAGCAATAAAATAATAACCAGGTCTTTCAGAAACACACAGAATCAAACACATGAATAAATATAGGTACATTATATGCTATAATGTTTCAGGTACCTTGTTGTTGTCCAACAGTGCTACCTAACAGCAGGCCCAGGCATTGTGATGTGAGGGTGGGAGAAAACAACCTATTCATATGCAAATAGGTTTGAACAAGCTGCTGTTTGTAAATGTCAGGATGCTTCGGGTGGCTTTGAGGTGACCCCTTCTGCAACAACATGTGCTCAGTTTGGTCAGGAGTTGTACTGGTTGAGGGGATTTGTACTGGGGGAAGCTGTGCTAGTGAAAGCTTTAATGGGAGGTGTACTAAAAAGGGAGATGATATGTACTGGGGGCGGGGCTTAATCTTTACTAGTTAGAGGGGCAAGATCTGTACTGGGGGAATTTTGGTTTGAACGAGAGGTATTTTTTTTTTTTGTACACGGTCTACTGACCTGTGCATCTCACATGCCTGACCCCTTCTGTGTATTATGCACTCCTAACCCGTTAAAACTATAATTAAACAATTTATTTTGGTACATGGATGATGCCATATATTACTATGTACAGCAAGTAGGCTCAAGTTCTAAACTCATTGCACTGTCCCACAGTGCAATTTTTTCACACCCACGTTTTCCTCTAGGTGCCGAAAGCTGAACCTTCCCCAGAAAACAAAATTTTGTATGTGCCTGAGAAGGTTCAGTTGTTTTAAAGTTTTTTTTTTTTTTTTTTTATCTTGAACAAATACCACGATTATACTTGTATGCACACACTTCTATGGGTTATAAAAAGATAATGTGACATACCTCAAACTAACACCTGGCTCCTTCTACAGTTGCATGTTTTTTTTTTTTTTTTAATTTAGCTTCCTACAGACTGTTAAAGCAGCCAATGCTCTTGTAGTAGTATCAAGAAATAGCTTGGCTAGAGTATAACCCCTCTAACCAAAAAAATGGCAAAAGTAAAGTTAAACAATCACAAACTTGAAGTGTTCATAGTGAGACTATGATGATCCAGAGGCTCTTAAAATATAACTAAAAGGAAAAACTTTTTTTGTTTTGGATAGTGGAGAGGGATTAAAACACCTGTCAATTTTTATCGCTGTCTGTGCCCCCATTAAGGAGATTCATCCTCTATTTGTCCTGTTTACCATTATCACTGAAAGTAAAAGACAATCCCAAATTTTGGGTTTGTCACCGCCTCTCAGCTCCTCAAGCACTCACTGGAGCACCGAGCTGTGGAGGGGGTGGGAGTGGCTGACTTAGGCTCTCATCTGCCCATCAGGTATCTGGGTGGATCCCAGCATTAAAGTCAGGATCTCTCCAGAGCCTGGACCAGTTGAGTGACGTCAACCAAAATAAAGGAGGGTGTCACTGTGTCCAGTACAGCTTTCATATTCTCTTTACTCAGTTTGATGCTTACGAGACCTCATTATCGTCACTTGGCATTCCAAAGCCACCCCTGAAACACATGGACACACATTATCAAATGTAATAAAACACTGCCACAGTAATTCGTACAACTAAAGGCAAAACATATTTTTTTATTTGGGCAGAGTGGTGATGTATTAGGACAACAGTAAAAAAGCCTTGCACAAGTTCTGTGTCCCTGTTAGGGAGAATCACTTTCTCCAGATGTCCTGATCAATGTCACTGGGAATGAAAGTTATGGTAAATCCAAAGTTTTAATTTGTCACCAGAACAGGAACAGAGTAAAATTTTCCAATTTGGACACTTATTTCTGTGACAGCTGCCCAAGATATCCTCTCACTTCTTGTTCAGTTTACAGGATAGGAAGTAAAGGAAAATCACCCGAATGTGGCATAGATGGCAAAAAACAAACAAAAAAACTGCAGCTTTCATAGCTCCCCTACTTTATCCAAAATGCAATAAAACATGTTGGCTTTTGATATACTTGTATTGGACGATGATATCTCTGTTTTCATTATTATATGTGTCATTACAGAGAAGGCCACAGATCTATCAATGGAAGAATGTGTTTCCTGTTGGGACACCTCTAGGGACCTTTCTTAAACGTCATTATTTAATGGTTGAGGGGTTAACACACCCATGGCCATGTATAATTGCAGGAAATATTTTGATCTTCCCTTTCATTTTGAAAACATTCCAGTAGCTATTTGTTTGTACAGTTTTACATTTTTAGGGTTCAGAAACACTATTATCTGATGCTGAACTGTGCTATACAATTCTTAAAATTGTTGTCAGAATGCCAACATTTGAGAAACACAAATATCATCTGCTTTAGGCTGCTTTCACACTGCGGCGCGAGCAGCGGTAAAGCACCGCTATGTTTAGCAGGCAAAAAAGAGTTAAAACCACCCGCAAAGCGGCGCTTTGGCCGCGCTGCCCATTCATTTCAATGGGCAGGAGCGTTTTACACATCGCTCCTTCACCGCTCCAAAGATGCTGCTTGCATGAGTTTTTTTAATGTCCTGCCAGCGCATCGCCTCAGTGTGAAAGCCCTCAGGCTTTCACACTGAGAATGCAGAGGGGCCGTTTTTCAGGTGCTTTACAGGTGCTATTTTTAGCCCAAAAGGTGTCTGAAAAACGCCCCAGTGTGAAAGGGGTCCAACTGAAACCTAAGGACTTAAGTGTGTTATTGTTTCCTTCTAATACAGGTCCTTCTCAAAAAATTAGCATATTGTGATAAAGTTCATTATTTTCTGTAATGTACTGATAAACATTAGACTTTCATATATTTTAGATTCATTACACACAACTGAAGTAGTTCAAGCCTTTTCTTGTTTTAATATTGATGATTTTGGCATACAGCTCATGAAAACCCAAAAATCCTATCTCAAAAAATTAGCATATCATGAACGAGCTATTAACCTAATCATCTGAATCAACTAATTAACTCTAAACACCTGCTAAAGATTCCTGAGGCTTTTAAAAACTCCCAGCCTGGTTCATTACTCAAAACCGCAATCATGGGTAAGACTGCCGACCTGACTGCTGTCCAGAAGGCCATCATTGACACCCTCAAGCAAGAGGGTAAGACACAGAAAGAAATTTCTGAACGAATAGGCTGTTCCCAGAGTGCTGTATCAAGGCACCTCAGTGGGAAGTCTGTGGGAAGGAAAAAGTGTGGCAGAAAACGCTGCACAACGAGAAGAGGTGACCGGACCCTGAAGAAGATTGTGGAGAAGGACTGATTCCAGACCTTGGAGGACCTGCGGAAGCAGTGGACTGAGTCTGGAGTAGAAACATCCAGAGCCACCGTGAACAGGCGTGTGCAGGAAATGGGCTACAGGTGCCGCATTCCCCAGGTCAAGCCACTTTTGAACCAGAAACAGCGGCAGAAGCGCCTGACCTGGGCTACAGAGAAGCAGCACTGGACTGTTGCTCAGTGGTCCAAAGTACTTTTTTCGGATGAAAGCAAATTTTGCATGTCATTCGGAAATCAAGGTGCCAGAGTCTGGAGGAAGACTGGGGAGAGGGAAATGCCAAAATGCCTGAAGTCCAGTGTCAAGTACCCACAGTCAGTGATGGTCTGGGGTGCCATGTCAGCTGCTGGTGTTGGTCCACTGTGTTTTATCAAGGGCAGGGTCAATGCAGCTAGCTATCAGGAGATTTTGGAGCACTTCATGCTTCCATCTGCTGAAAAGCTTTATGGAGATGAAGATTTCATTTTTCAGCACGACCTGGCACCTGCTCACAGTGCCAAAACCACTGGTAAATGGTTTACTGACCATGGTATTACTGTGCTCAATTGGCCTGCCAACTCTCCTGACCTGAACCCCATAGAGAATCTGTGGGATATTGGGTCTTGCGTCTCTCAACTTTCTCTTCCCAACACTCTGGATGAGCTTAAGGCCGCTATCGAAGCATCCTGGGCCTCCATAACACCTCAGCAGTGCCACAGGCTGGTTGCCTCCATGCCACGCCGCATTGAAGCAGTCATTTCTGCAAAAGGATTCCCGACCAAGTATTGAGTGCATAACTGAACATAATTATTTGAAGGTTGACTTTTTTTGTATTAAAAACACTTTTCTTTTATTGGTCGGATGAAATATGCTAATTTTTTGAGATAGGATTTTTGGGTTTTCATGAGCTGTATGCCAAAATCATCAATATTAAAACAAGAAAAGCCTTGAACTACTTCAGTTGTGTGTAATGAATCTAAAATATATGAAAGTCTAATGTTTATCAGTACATTACAGAAAATAATGAACTTTATCACAATATGCTAATTTTTTGAGAAGGACCTGTATAAAGTCAAACTGTGGGTCCCAGACAAATAGCAGACACATCCAAGTGTGGAAAGCCAGCACTGTTCATAACCCTGAATATAACATCCCCACCGTTAAGCAGAATGGTGGTAGCTTCATGTTGTGAGGATGTTTTCTATCAGTGGGATCTGGAAAAAAATCTGAATGGAACACAAGGTAGGTGCAGAAAAACACAGGACAATTGTAGAAAAAAAAATAAAAAAAATAATGCCAGGGTACAACAGACCTGAGGACTGAGTTGGAACATAACCCCCTTCCAGCAGCCCTTTAACTGGGTTGCTCTCAGGGGTGGGGCAGATTTCCTGATCATGTGATTGGCTGTCACAGTGGTTACATGATCAGAAGACCATCCCATGGCTTCTGATCACAAACAGGGGCTGTGTGAATGGCTTCACTGAAAACAATGCAGCTGCATTCAGATCCGTAATTAACTCCTTCAATACTGGACACTTTCACCCTCTTCCTGCCCAGGCCAATTTACAGCTCTCAGCGCTGTCACACTTTGAAAGGCAATTACTCAGTCATGCAACACTGTACCCAAATAAAACTGATAATTTTTTGAGACAGATAGAGCTTTCTTTTGGTGGTATTTAATCATAACTGAATTTTTTTTGTTTTTTGCTAAACAAATGAAAAAAGACAGAATTTTGAAAAATCAAGCATGTTTCTTAGTTTCTGTTATGAAATTTAGCAAATAAGTAATCTTTCTTCTTCAGGCTACTTTCACACTGAGGCGCTGGATGCGCTGGCGGTATAGCGACGCTATACCGTTTTTTTTGCCGCGATTTGCGGGCGCTAGCGGGGGTATTTTAACCCCCGCTAGCGGCCGAAAAAGGGTTAAAAACGCCCGCAATAACGCCTCTTTGCGTATTAGAGGCACTACCCCATTGATTTCAATGGGCAGGGGCGCTACAGGAGCGCTATTTTTAGCTCTCCTATTGCGCCTCAAAGATGCGGCTTGCAGGAGTTTTTTGAGCCTCCTGCAAGCGCAACGCTCCAGTGTGAAAGCCCTCGGGCTTTCACATTGGATAGTATTGAGGCTTTTTTGGGGCGCATTGCAGGCGCTATTTAGAGCGCAATAGCGCCTGCAAAGCGCCTCAGTGTGAAAGGGGCCTTACTGCTGTGCGCTGATGGGCACTGATAATCAGTACCCTGATTATCAGTGAAAACAATGTCCTGACAGGATTTCCGGTTAACATCTCTTTCCTTCCAAAAACGCAGCGTGGGAGGAAAGGACTGCCGATAACCGACAAGTCTGTTTGTTTACATGTGATCGAACACAGCTGATCACATGATAAAGGGCCGCTGTGATTGCCCTTTAACCCGATCTGTGATCGGCTGTGTCCGAAGGACACATTGGTCACAGAGCGCACCTGATGTGAGCCACAGGAAAGCAGGGTTCTGGAAGGATTTCTATGGACGCTAGGGTTGTCCCGATACCACTTTTTTAGGACCGAGTACAAGTACCGATACTTTTTTTCATGTACTCGCCGATACCGATACTTTTTTTTTTTAATGTCATGTGACAGTTTTCAAACCACAATACAGACTAATGATATCCTTACATTGGTGGTCAGTGGGAAGAATGTTCCTTTACAGATAGTGAAAACATTTCAGGTGATTCCAGGGAAGAAGGCGGACCCCCCGCCCCCGCCCAAGGTGAGCTCACATCCTGCCCTCCTGAAGAGTTAGTTAGTTCTCTTATTCATCAGAGAAAGGCAGCCCCCACCCCCAGCTCTCCCCTCCCCCTGGGCCATTATCAGTGGTCAATGTCTTATTAAAAAACTCCCTCCCCTCCAGCATTGAAAAACAAACAGGCAGGAGAGTCAGGGGGAGCACATCGAGCAAAATAGCAGGGTGACCAGCAGAAAGACAGGCAAGGCAACCATTGGATCAAAACAAGGGAGGAAGGAAAAGAAGTCTGTGTGCATGTCATGTCACCCCGCTCTCCGCCCCCTCTCATCAAAAGTATCGAGGGCTTCAGGAGCATTTGACCAGCAGAAAGACAGGCAAGGCAGGCAACCATTGGATCACAAGGGCGGAAGGAAAACAAATCTGTGTGCATGTCACAATGAAATTTTACTTACCTGCCTGAAGACACGCTCTGCTCTCCGCCTCACTCTCTGCCCCCTCTCCGCTCTGGTCTCCGCCCCCCGCCTCGCTCTCCGCCCCATCTGCGATCTGGTCTCCGCGCTCCGCCCCATCTGCAATCTGGTCTCCGCCCCCCGCCCCGCTCTCCGCCCCCTCTAGTCTCCTCTCTGGTCTCCGCCCCCGCCGCGCTCTGGTCTCCGCCCCGCCCCCTCTGCGCTCTGGTCTCCGCCCCATTCTCCGCCCCCTCTTCGCCTGCTCTCATTAAAAGTATCGGACAAGGCATCGGGAGCATTTGCGCGAGTACTCGCGCAAATGCTTCGTATCGGTCCCGATACTAGTATTGGTATCGGGACAACCCTAATGGACGCCCTCCCAGAACTAGACGACTGTGCTTTAGCAGGATAAATACACCTTCAGGAACATGCTACATCCACTTTAAACTGTTCATGTAACATGTTCCCACTCCTGCAGCCACTCAGGGATCTGAGCACCTGGTATAACAGCAGAGTTCTGTGAATCAATGAACTACAAGTACCGAAATCCTTTGTGGCTGTTGGCTTGTAGTTCTCAATGAACTACCACAGTGTTGTTGAGCGCTGTGGTAGTTCATTGATTCTTCCTGTCAGTGTGAAACCGCCTGCCCTTACATTGTACAGGCAGGCAGTTTTACATTGACAGGTAGAATCAATTAACTACCACAGTGCTCAACAACACTGATAGTCTGCAGGAGTCCTGCATGGCACCAATCTGCTGATTGCTGGTGCAATGCTTTCCATGCTCCAAAAAAAAAAAAAGTGTATTTTTTTTTTCTTTTTTAACCACTTGACCTATGAAAGGTTTACCTCCCTTCATGGCCAGGCCATTTTTTGCGATACGGCACTGCGTTACTTTAACTGACAATTGTGCGACACTGTACCCAAAATGTTGTCCTTTTTTTTCCCCACACATAAAGCTCTCTTTTGGTGGTATATTTGATCACCTTTGCAAGTTTTATTTTTTGCCCTGTAAACTAAAAAATACCAACAATTTTGAAAAAAAAATATATATATATATATATTTTTTACTTTCTGCTATAATACAAACCCAATAAATAAAAAATAAAAAAAATCGAATTTCTTCATCGATTTAGGCCAATATGTATTCTACTACATACTTTTGGTGAAAAAATCCCAATAAGCATATATTGATTTATTCTAAAGTTATAACATCTACAAACGATGAGATGTTTTTATTTTTTACTAGTAATGGTGGCGATCAGCGACTTATGGCGGGACTGCGATATTGCAGTGGACAAATCGGACACCTAACTGACACTTTTTGGGGACTAGTGACAGTGATCAGTGCTAAAAAAAACATGCAGTCACTATACTAATAACACTGGCTGGGAAGGGGTTAACATCAGGGGCGATCAAAGGGTTAACTATGTGCCTAGGTTGTGCTTACTCACTGTTGGAGAGGTGCTTTGCCTTGTTTACATAGGTAGACTGCTGTTCTGCCTGTGTAATCGGCGGGTCCCGGCAGACACCGAGTCCGCGATACCCGCCGCTGGGATCCCGCTGTGTATAATCACAGTGAAAATGAGTCACCAGCGGCACGTGCTCCCCAGGCTCGGAAGTTTCAGATCACGTACTAGGTATGTGATCTGGCGCAGTATATCTGAGGTGGGCGATCGTTAAGTGGTTAAAGGTTAACTTATCCTGCTACAGGGCGGCAGCTGTGCGCAGGATCAAGTGTGCGTATATATATGGAAAACAGAAATGGAAGGCGCGTGCACTTTGTGCATTACCTGAGATAATTTAATAATAGGAAATTTTTGTATAAAAGTGGGTACTGACAAAATACAACTGACAAAAGGCCATAAACACAGTGCATGAACATGCACAGAACACGGGGTAAAGCCAACGTGTTGCGGGGGCGTACCCCCTTCTTCAGAGCTGTTCTGTGCATTTCCATGCACTGTGTTTATGGCCTTTTGTCAGTTGTATTTTGTAAATACACACTTTTATACAAAAAGTTCTTATTATTAAATTATCTCTGGTAATGCACTAGGTGTGTGCGCCTTCCATTTCTGTTTTTCTTGTAGTTCCTTTCAGATTACCCCATCTGAGGAAGGCAGCATCCACCTAGTTTTGGGATACCATATATACCTTTCACACCACCATTTTATCTGACTTTATCTGTTACTCCTCATCTTCAAAGACCTGTTAGAGACACACACACACACACACACAGTATATATATACCTGATCCTGCCCTTCCGCCTGCAGGGGGCGCACATGCCGCTTCTGCTGTGATTATTCACAGCAGAAGCCGATCTGTGGGTGCTGGGCACTCGATGTCCACCGCCACCCGCCGATTGTCGGGCAGAGACTCAGAATGGAGCTTTGCCTATGTAAACAAAGCAGAGCTACATTCTGACAGGGGGGGGAGGGATGAATTCTGTGTTCTTGCAAAGCAGGAACTAAAATCCATCTCTTCCCCTAGTAAAAGCAGCACACTTGGTAAACACAAAAACTAGCTAGGCACACAGTTAACCCTTTGATCGTCCCTAATGTTAACTCCTTCCTAACCAGTGTCATTATTACAGTGGCAGTGCATATTTTATCACTTATCACTGTATTACATAGTAGGTGAGGTTGAAAAAAGACACACGTCCAACCTATGTGTGTGATTATATGTCAGTATTACATTGTATATCCCTGTATGTTGTGGTCGTTCAGGTGCTTATCTAATAGTTTTTTGAAACCACCTCCTATGGAAGGGAATTTCACATCTTTGCTGCTCTTACAGTAAAGAACCCTCTACGCAGTTTAAGGTTAAACCTCTTTTCTTAAAATTTTTGTAGGACTTTTGTCTGAAGGGCGTTGGCCAGGAACTTGTATTGCATACAAACGGCAAAGAATTGTCAGGCAACAAACACGAAACGTGGGTTTTTCAGCTCTTTAGCGCTACCCTTTGGGCAACTTCTGCTAATGTTGTGTTATGGTGAGCATTGCTTCCGAGCATGCGTGTTTGTACTTTGGAGTTTTGTCCGACGGACTTGTGTACACACGCTCGGATAATCCGACATCACACATTCGTTGGGGGACAATTTTAAAGCATGCTATTCCACATTTGTCCGCGGAAAATCCGACAATTGACCGATGGAGCATATAAAACGGTCGGATTTTCCGACAACAGCCTGTCATCACACAATTCCCGTTGGACAATCCGATCGTGTGTACGAGGCTTTAGAGTATTGGTGTCACTGGTTCCCGTAAATTGTCAGTTAGTGTCTGATTGTCCGCCGCAATATCGCAGCCCCGCTATGTCGCCGATCACCGCCATTACTAGTTGAAAAACGAAATTCCAGTATATATCTCAGTTTGTAGACGCTATAATGTTTGCATAAACCAATCAATATACACTTATTGTGATTTTTTTACCAAAAATATGTAGCAGAATACATATTTGCCTAAACTGATGAAGACATTTGATTTTTTACATTTGTTATTGGATAGGTTTTATAGCAGAAGGTAACAAATCGTTTGTGTTTTTTTCAAAATTGTCGGTCTTTTTGTGTTTAAAGTGCAAAAAACGCATTACAACCACTTTAACTTCTTCAGCCCCGGAAGGTCTTACCCCATTAATGACCAGAGCACTTTTTACAATTTGGCACTGAAATGATATATTGCTCACACATGCCATGGTTATATGTGGAATTACACCCCAAAATACGTTCTGCTGCTTCTTGTGGGATACCACATGTGTGAGACTCTTTGGGAGCCTAGCCACGTACAGGACCCCGAAAACCAATCACCGCTTTCAGGCTAAGGGTGTAAATTGTTGATTTCACTCCTTCACATTTTTGTAATTTTCCCGAAACTTGTGACAAAATATTTAATATTCCATGGACTCAACATGCCTCTAAGCAAATAGCTTGGGGTGTCTACTTTCCAAAAAGGGGTCATTTGGGGGGGGGGGGGGGTTGAACTGTCCTGGCATTTTATGCCCAACATTAGAAGCCCTTTCTGACACTTTTTGTTGACATGAAAAAATATTTTTTTTTTTGCTAGAAAATTACTTTAACCACTTCCCTACCGGGCACGAAAACCCCCTTCCTGCCCAAGCCATTTTTCAGCTTTCAGCGCGGTCACACTTTGAATGACAATTGTGCGGTCGTGCGACGTGGCTCCCAAACGAAATTTCCGTCCTTTTTTTCCCACAAATAGAGCTTTCTTTTGGTGGTATTTGATCACCTCTGCGGTTTTTATTTTTTGTGCTATAAACAAAAGAAGAGCGTCCAGTTTGGAAGAAAAAAAACACTATTTTTTACTTTTTGCTATAATAAATACCCATTTTTTTTTTCAAATAAATTTTTCCTCAGTTTAGGCTGATACGTATTCTTCTACATATTTTTGGTAAAAAATAAAAAATAAAAATAAATAAAAATAAAAATCGCAATAAGCGCGTATTGATTGGTTTGCGCAAAAGTTATAGCGTCTACAAAATAGGGGATAGATTTATAGCATTTTTATTTTTTTATTAGTAATGGCGGCGATCTGCGATTTTTATTGTGACTGCGATATTGCGGCGGACACATCCAACACTTTTGACACATTTTTGGGACCATGCACATTTATACAGCGATCCCTGCTATAAAAATGCATTGATTACTGTATAAATGTGATTGGCAGGGAAGGGGTTAACCACTAGGGGGCGGGAAGGGGTTAAATATGTTCCCACAATGTGTTCTAACTGTGGGGGGAGGTGACTGACTGGGGGAGGTGACCAATGGTTGTCCCTATGTCCCTCACAGGACGTGGATCTCTGAGTTTACACACAGAGATCCACTTTCCTGCTCGTTTCCCGGGCAATCGCGGCCGCCGGGCACGCGCATCGGGGCCTTGGGAACGCGGCGGGCGCGCACGCCCCCTAGCTCGTTTTAACGAGAGTGTCCTCCGCCCGCCGTCAATTGACAGTGGGCGGGGGACAAGTGGTTAAACTCCCAAACATTATATATTTTATTATGGCCCAACAAATTAAAATGGTGGGTGTTGCAATTTTTTTTTTTTCCCCCACACAGTATTTGTGCAGCGATTTTTCAAACACAATTTTTGGGGAAAGAAAAACACTTTTTAATTTTAATGCACAAAAACACACTATAATGTCTAAATGTTTGGTAAAATATAAAAGATTATCTTATGCCGAGTACCGTATATACTCGAGTATAAGCCGAGTTTTTCAGCAAAATTTTTTTGTGCTGAAAATGCCCTCGGCTTATACTCGAGTCACCTTTTTGCACCTGATCTCCCGGACTTTGGGGACCCCTTTATGTCCAGGGGACCTACAGGCGGGGAGCACCGATTTTTCAAAGCCGGGCACCCCTTCCATAGACTCCCTTGTTAAACGGTAATTTCTTCAGTGAATTTGGGGACCCGGTACTGACAGATCGTAGGTCCCCTAGACCCGAAACTTAGCACACATGTAGCCCCATTTCTCCTCTACAATCGTACAAAGTTTGTTGTCCAGGGGACCTACGGCCGGGGAGCACCGATTTTTCAAAGCCGGGCACCCCTTCCATAGACTCCCATGTTAAACGGTAATTTCTCTGGTGAATTTGGGGACCTGGTACCGTCTGGCCGTAGGTCCCCTGGACCCCCAAACTTGGCACACATGTAGCCCCATTTCTCCTCTACAAGTGTGCAAAGTTTGTTGTCTGGGGGACCCACGGCCGGGGAGCACCGATTTTTCAAACCCGGCACCCCTTCCATAGACTCCCATGTTAAACGTCAGTCTAGTCATGGACACAGTGAGGCATGCACATGGACACAGTGAGGCAAGCAGATGGACACCCTAGGCTTATACTCGAGTCAATACGTTTTCCCAGTTTTTTGTGGTAAAATTAGGTGCCTCGGCTTATATTCGGGTCGGCTTATACTCGAGTATATACGGTACATAGATACCAAACACAACATGCTTTAAAATTACGCATAACTGAGCAGTGGGGACAAACATTTTAAAAAGCCTTTAAAGGTTACCACTTTAGATTTACAGAGGAGGTCTGCTAGAATTACTGTCCTCAATCTGACATTCATGGTGATACATCACATGCATGGTGCAATTGCTGTTTACATACAACACGAGACCGATGCTTGCATTCGCCTTTGCATGCAAGCACAGGGGGCACAGTGCTTTATTTTTACACTGTTCCTTTTTTTAAAAAAAATGCATTTTTATTGTTATCACAGGGAATGCAAATATCCCCTATGATAGCAATAGGTACTCTTTTGAAAAATGTGGGGTCTATTAGACTCTAGATCTCTCCTCTGCTCTCAAAGCATCTGACCACACCAAGATCAGTGTGATAAGAGGCTTTCCAAATTTCCCAATGGCACTGTTTATATCCGGCAAAACCAAAGTCATTAAATGCTCGTAGCTTCTGATTTCTTAGGCCATAGAGATGATTGGAGCCATTCTGGTCTCCGATCAGCTCTATGGTCAGCTGGTAGAACCACCGGCTACATTCTCAGGTTCTCCACTGTAACAGGAGAGCCCGAGAAAACCATAGAAGACGGCGAGAGGGGTGGGGACGTTCCCTCCCACTGCTTGTAAACACAGTCTAGCAGCTAATTAGCCGCTAGGATTGCTTTTACATGAAAGCCTACCGCCGGATGAAAAAAACAATACTAAGATGATACATAAACCTGCAGGCATGATTCCGGCATAACCACTTAAAGTTCAGAAACATACCAGTATGTCGCTAGTCCTTGTTGGGCATATATTGTAATGTTTTTTTTTTTTTTCCATGCAGCCTGTGGGTTAACTGAAAAAAGAGAACCTAACAGATTCCTCCATTCACATTGATTGATCGGTGGTATGCCCACCATTAGAATACCGCCCTGCATCCACCCACTTCTAATGATGGGTGTACATGCACCGTTTTTTTTTTTTTTTTTTCGTTCAACCCATGAACGAAAAAAAAAGTACCTAACAGATTCCTCCATTCACATCGATCGATGTGGATGAAGAAATCTCTGCCAAGAAAAGTTAATAAAAATATATGCCGAAGCATAGGGGCGATCCACCCCTATGCTTCCGCATATATGCTCTTTTTTTAACTGTGGTGGTGAAATCACCTCCTACAGCGCTGGGGTCACGGATTTACGTATCGCGAGAGCAAACCCTGTTGCTGTCAAAATAAATAAATCAGTGCTGCAGCTGAATGGCGTACCTGTAAAGCAAACAATGGTAACAATAAATGAAAGTATTAATAAAACATTAACTCAATAAAACAACTTTTTATTTTACTGTCCACCCCTGCCTCTATGCTTCGTTATATATGCTCTTTTTTTTTTTTTTAACTGTGGTGGTGAATTCACCTCCTACAGTGCTGGAGTGATGGATTTATGTATCGTAAGAGCAAACCCTGTTGCTGTCAAAATAAATAAACCCGTGCTTCAGCTGAATGGTGTGCCTGCAAAGCAAATAATGGTTAACAATAAAAAAACGGTACAGTATAACAGTAGGACATACCTGCAAAGCAAACACAATAAAACATATTATAGCATAAATCACAGTAACAGTACAGTAAAACAGTAGAATGACATATCTGCAAAGCAAACATGACAAAACACAGTAACAATAAAACATTACAGTATAGCATAAAATAGTATAATAGTAAAACAGAGCAGAACAATAGAGAGAGAGAAGAACAATAAAATTACACTTTTATTATAACTGAACATTCCAACTTTGGGTCTCTCAAAAAGCGATGGCCATCTAACATTTTTCGAGACCCTGTGTCAAAGCGCTCCCTAGGACTGTGCCGTGCTGTACCCTATTTGCATACTCCACTAGTGTGTGGTAGCGACGGAAACAGTCCACGATGCAGAGACCAGGTTCGCCAGGACAAAAATAGTGTGCCTCACGCCTATATCTGTGCTTGCTACAGACACTGCATCTTTATTCGGGTGCTTGTTGGGTGGGGGTACCAGAAAAGACATCCAGAAAATGCCTCTCATGCAGCCGGCTCACTGCATCTGGGTTGTGAATTTGGGCCACAGAACCTGCTGGATACAGAAGGGCTGCGATGACCTCTTCCTGGAATTTTAGGAAGGATCCAGTTCTTCCAGACACTTTGTATAGCACATAAGCGTTGTACAGAGTCAACTGGAATAAGTATACAGACACTTTTTTTATACCAGCATCTGGCCTTATGGGCAACTAAGTACGGCCCCATCATCTGGTCATTGAAGTCCACCTCTCCAATTTTACGGTTGTAGTCGTGGACACAGAGGGGCTTCTAAACAACACCAGTCTACCGTATCTGGGTGAATGAAAGACAGAACGAAAACATTCCATTTGTCCTTCCATCTCACCGCAAGTAACTCATTGGACCTCAAGCAGGCTCTCTCTCCCATACTAAGTTGGGCATTTAGAAGCCGTTGGGGGAAGCTCCGACGATTAGATTACATGGTGCCACATGCGCCAATTCCTGATTTAATAGAGGGGTCTAAAAAGTGGCACGCTTGAATAAAAATTGTCCACATATAAAAATGGTACCCCTTTCCGAATAAGGGCGAAACCAAGTCCCAAACAATCTTGCCGCTGCTCCCTATGTAGTCTGGACAATTGGGGGGCTCCAAGCTGCTATCTTTTCCCTCGTAAACCAGAAAACTCCACGTATAGCCTGTTGCCCTGTCACCGAGCTTATACATATTGACAGGGCCGCTGATAGGGCAGTACAACCAGCCCTGTTGTACCGGGCCCGCCCAGATCAGCTACATAGTGGGGCCCGACAGCATTACAGTTCGTTGCTGCATTAAATAAAAATCTAAAAAAATCTGACTTGAGAAATTGTTCCCCCGCTCCTACTTGTTTATGGAGCGGGGTTATGCCATTTTCTTGGGTCCCATCAGGTCAACAGAGGGGCCCAGGTGCGCACAGAGGAGGGACTATTTTTTCATTTTCGGGGCGCATGTACATCATGCAGCCCCGCTACTTAATTAGTTCCGGCCGGCGGAGTGATACCATGATTCTGTGCCCGGCGCCCGCCTCCAGTTCTCATTTGCCAAGATGCGAGGAGGCTGACAGGAAACATCTGAAGGAGATCGTGGCTGCAATGGACACAGTGAGTGGAGAATAGAATAGATTCCTCACTGTGTCCTAATATACAGTATATCTCACAGCACATATACAGTATATCTCACAGCACAGGGGCCAGGCTATCATCAGCAATACAATAATCATCACAGGCAGCACATTAAACAGGGGCTCTATCATGGCTCATGTCACATGGCTGCTGACTTTGCTATGGCTGTGCTGTGTTAGTCTGTTACATACAGTACAGCCATAAGTTAAAAAGTCAGCAAACAGCCATGTGACATAGAGCACCTGTTTAATGTGCTGCCTGTGATGATTATTGTAATGCTGATCACAAGACGTTGAGATACTACTTTACACTTCAGTTGGGGAGCAGTAAAAGTGCAGTGGAGCTGCATTTTTACCACCCCCAAACCAATCCCCTTTAACCGCTTCCTATCCAGCAACATACTATTTAAGTCGCTGGATGGGAAGTGTGATATCTTGGTCATCACTGCAGCAATGATTGAGATATCATTTTTGTTAGCCCCAGCAATGTACACAAGCCATTACCAGCTTAAACAAGTATCTGATCAAACCGATCTTGGTTTGATCAGATGCTTTGGCGGCCAGAGGACAAATATGGGCTCTAAAAGACCCCAGATCTCTCCATGGCTCTTGCTATCACAATGGATGTTATTCATCCCTTGTGAAAGCAAAAAAAGAAAAGGAAAAAAAAAGGTAAAAATACAGTGTACATTTTTTTAATTTTTAATAAAATAAAATGAAAAATACATTTAAACTGCCCCTGCTCTTTCGTGCTTATGCACAATTGCGAACTCACACGTTGGCCCCGCATGAGTGTGCAAACCGCAACAAACCTGCATTTTGTTTTGAGACTGGGTCAGGGGCGGGGACAGGGGTGAGGTCAATGGCATGGCTGAAGGGGGCCCCGTCAGGTAGGCTGTACGGGGCCCCATAATTTCTAACAGCGGCCCTGCATATTGACCCCATATCTGGCACACTTGCTGGGGAGATATTGTTTGAAAACAAGACGACCAGAAAATGTAATCATCGTCATTATTTAAATCGGGGATAAATAAGGCTGAAAAATTTTAGTTGAAGTGGTTTACAAGGGGCCATATTTTATGGAGCCGATCATATCCAGGGTCACCCCGAGGACGACAGAGTTCATTGTCCTTGAAATTCATGAACCGCAATATCTGTTCGAATCTAGCCCTGGCAGCAGAGAAAAGTAGGATTTTTAAAACAGCTTACCTGTAAAATCCTTTTCTTGGAGTACATCACGGGACACAGAGCGGCATAGTCATTACTATGTGGGTTATATAGAATTACCTTCAGGTGCTGGCACTGGCAACTTCCAAAACAGGAAGTACCCTCCCCTATATAAGCCCCTCCCATCCGGGAGCACCTCAGTTTTGTAGCAAAGCAATACGTGTCCCCAAAAGAGGGGTGGGAGCTCTGTGTCCCGTGATGTACTCCAAGAAAAGGATTTTACAGGTAAGCTGTTTTAAAAATCCTACTTTCTTGTTCATACATCACGGGACACAGAGCGGCATAGTCATTACTATGTGGGACATCCCAAAGCAATGCCAAATGAGGGGGGGGATATACCATACATAAGCTGGGCGCCATCAGGCATGAGGATCTTTTGCGGCCTGCAACACACTGCGCCCAAAGGCGACATCCTCCTGACTTCTAACGTCCACCTGGTAGAACCTAGTAAACGTGTGTACTGAAGACCATGTTGCGGCCTTACAAATTTGAGCCAGGGAGGCCTGGTGATGCACTGCCCATGAAGTTCCAACTGCTCTTGTGGAGTGCGCCCTAACTTTGAACGGAGGCGGTCTACTTCTCAAGCCATAGGCTTGTATTATGACCTGTCGAATCCACTTGGCTAAAGTAGATTTTGATGCTGCCTGACCCTTTCTGGGGCCTTCCGGCAGAACAAACAAAGAATCCGTTCTACGAATCTGAGCAGTGGCTTTTAGATAAGCTTTAACTGCTCTTACTACATTCAAAGAATGCAATAACTTTTCCTCTACCGAGCTCGGTTTGGGGAAAAGAAGGAAGAACCACATCCTGGTTCAAGTGAAACCTCAATACCACCTTAGGAAGAAAGGCTGGGTGAGGACATAATACTACTCTGTCCTCATGAATAACCAGATATGGCTCTTTACAGGACATGGCGGCTAATTCCGACACTCTTCTAGCCGAGCATATGGCTACTAAAAATATAAATTTTCTGGTGAGTAGAACCAAGGAAATGTGCCGCAAAGGTTCAAATGGCTGCTTCTGCAGAACCGACAGAACCAAATTTAGATCCCATGGACATATGGGAGCTTTAATCGGTGGAATAATACGAGTCACCCCTTGCATAAAGGATTTGACAAGTGAATGCATAGCCAGGGGCCTTTGAAATAGTATTGATAAGGCCGAAACCTGACCCCTGATAGTACTTAAGGCAAACTTCCTGTCTACAGCCCACTGTAGGAAGTCCAGAATTCTGCCTATAACGTACTTACGTGGATGCCACTTTCTGGCCTCGCACCAAGTGATGTACGCCTTCCAAACTCTATAGTAGATCTGCCTGGATACAGGCTTCCTGGCATTGATTATAGTTGATACCACAGAGTTAGAGAGACCTCTCTTCTTTAGGATGTGGGATTCAATAGCCAGGCCGTTAAACTTAGAGTTAGTAAGGAAGGGTGGTATATCGGCCCTTGCGAAAGCAGGTCCGGACGACGTGGAAGGGTCCAAGGACTCCCCACAGACATTTTGATGATCTCCGCGTACCAGGCCCTTCGGGGCCACGCTGGAGCCACCAAGATCACCAGCTTCTTTTCCAACGTGACTCTGCGAAGGAGTCGAGGCAACAATTGTAGCGGAGGGAATGCATATATCAGTCTGAACTGATTCCAAGGGAACACCAGAGCATCCGAGCCGCAAGCGAGGGGATCCCTTGTCCGGGAGACAAATCTGTCCACCTTTGCGTTGAATCTGGATGCTAGCAGATCTACATCCGGTGTTCCCCACCGCTGACATATTGCTCGGAAGACCTCGGGATGAAGGGACCATTCCCCTGGGCATAACTGTTGGCGACTTAGAAAGTCCGCCTTCCAATTCTCCACCCCTGGAATGAAGACAGCTGATATACATGGGACATGCTTTTCTGCCCATTCCAGGATGTGACTTACTTCCCTCTGGACTGCACGACTCCTGGTGCCTCCCTGATGATTGATATATGCCACTGCTGTGGCATTGTCTGATTGAATTCTGACAGGGGACCCTTGGAGTCTGGATGCCCAGGCTACTAGGGCATACCGGGCTGCTCGTATCTCTAAGAGATTGATGGGCAGGGTTTTTACTACATTTGACCATCTGCCCTGGAGAGACCATTGCTCCAGTACTGCCCCCCAGCCTATAAGGCTGGCATCTGTAGTGACCACCTTCCAGGATATCGGACTGAAGGGTTTTCCCTTCTGGAGATTCTGGGGGATCAACCACCAGCAGAGACTCTTCCGAACGGAAGGGGACAAAGCCATCGGAAGTCTAGAGCCTGAATTTTTCCGTTCCAGGCTGACAATATGGCCCTCTGTAAATTCCTTGAGTGGAATTGGGCGTATGGCACAGCTTCGAATGATGCTACCATCTTTCCTAGCAGCCTCATGCACAGGCGTATGGACGGCTGTCTTTTTGCACAAAGCAGACGGACCAAGCCCCTCAAAGAGGATACCTTGTCTAGAGGTAAGAAAATCTTCCTCTGGTCTGAATCCAGCCGTAGCCCTAGATATACCAGGTTTTTCACTGGCTGTAGGGCTGACTTGTCCAGGTTGATGACCCAACCGTGAGATTCTAGATACTTGATTGTATCGACAATTACCACTTCTAGCTTGGCAACTGAGTGGTCCATCAACAACAGGTCGTGTAGGTATGCCATTATCGTTACACCTCGTGTTCTTAGATCGGCCAACAGTGGGGCCAGAATTTTTGTGAACACTCGTGGTGCTGTGGCCAGACCGAATGGTAAGGCTCTGAACTGAAAATGGCGCCCTTCTACTGCAAAGCGTAGAAATTTTTGATGACCTGGAAAGATGGGAACATGCAAGTAAGCATCTTTGATGTCGATCGAGGCTAACCATTCCTCCCCCTGTAGGGCAGCGGTGACCGATCGGATCGACTCCATCCGGAAGGACCGGACGTTTAGAAATTTGTTTAGACTCTTTAGGTCCAATATGGGTCTTATGTCCCCGTTTGGTTTCGGGACTGTGAAAAGGTTTGAGTAGAAACTCAACCCCCACTCTTCCATAGGAACCTCCATAATTACTCCTTGGAGCAATAGTTGTTCTAACGCCACTAGGAGACACCTTCTTTTCAGAGGGTCTTTTGGCATGCCTGACCACATAAAATGGGAAGGAGGAGACTCTTTTAACTCCAACTTGCATCCCCGAGTTACTGCGGAGAGCACCCATCTGTCTTTGATCGTCTCCCGCCAGGTCTCTGTGAACAACTGAAGTCTTCCCCCCACCCGTTTGAGCCCTTCATAGGCTTGACTTGGAGGCTGGTTTAGTACCTCTTCGGATCCAGGGCTTTTTATTACCCTGTGACTGTCCCTGATTTTTACCTCCCGAGTTTGACCGAGGAGGCCGTCGGAACTGCTTAGTAGCAGACGTCCCAGGGATAGGAGAGGTAGTCCTCTTAAAAGACGGACCCCTAGACCTCTTTTTAATTGGTAAGAGTACTTTTACCACTGGAAATCTTCTGGATATATTTATCCAGGTCTTCGCCAAAAAGGCGTTCTCCATGAAATGGGAAGCTAACTAAGAGCTTCTTACAGGGAGCCTCAACAGACCAATTCTTGAGCCACAGAAGCCTACGCATATGTACCAAAGACAGCGTGAGGCGGGAGGCCTGATGGATAGAATCCTTGATGGCGTCAACCGCAAAGCATAATGCTCTAGGCAGATCAGCCAGAGCCTGGGCCTGCTGGTCTGGCAAATGCCTCAGGACCATTTTCATTTGATCCTTTAAAGCTTGGCAGACCCCAATAGCTGCCACTGCTGGCTGTGTAACAGCCCCTGCTGTGGAAAAAGCAGATTTTAATAAAGATTCCAATTTTTTATCTACTGGATCTTTGAACATTTGAACATTATCTACTGGACATGTCAGTGATTTGTTCACAGAAGAAATGGCTGCGTCCACCGTAGGAACATTCCATCTCTGGGTGAATTTTTCCTCCATGGGATAGATCACCTGAAATTTCTTAGGTGGAACAAATAGTTTATCAGGATGTTCCCAGTCCTGGTATATAAGTCCTTCCAATAATGGATGAATTGGAAAGGAGCAATTAATCTGGGGAGCTTTTAGCGACCCCAACGAGGAGACAGCAGTAGTTGATGGTTCAACAAGAGGCATTTTAAATGCAGATCGAACCATGTCAGTTAGGGTCTGGACCCACAATCTTTCAGTCTGTGATGCTGAAAATGGTTCATCTACTGTCGATTCCTCAAAAACAGAGTTAACCTCCTCCTGATCCCCTTCAGGAAGGTCAGTCCCTTCCTGGGACTGTTGCTCTGCCAACAGGCACTCTAATGGAGGGGATGGAGATCTGGCGCGCTCTCTTTCCTGTAGAGAAGAAGCGATCAATGCTGCCAATCTCTGCTCCAATCCCTCCAGAGTTGAGGCAAAAACCTCCTCTGTTATATATGCAGGAGCAGGTGGACTGAGGACAGCCGCAGTACCTGGCACTCCCGGGGGTTCCTTATGGGTATTAACCTCTGATTTCTCAGGGGAGGAAGGTGCAGATGACTGCTCCAGATCCTCAGAGCCCGATGGAGACCCCCTACACTTCCTGAGAGGTATATCTCTGAGTTTTTTAGGCGGCATATTCCTTAGTTCAAAGCTGAGGTATTCCAGCCGCAATACACCCCTTTACTGAAATAGTCTAATGCAATTTGCTGCTATGTACATCAGTGGGTGTCTACTAATGCGTCTTTCTGGGGATGCCTGTATCAACCGCCCGCTGTAAACCCCTATACCATGCTACCAGCTCCTTTTCATGCTCTGTGTCCATAGCAAGCAGCGTGGACTGAGTCCTTTTATCTTGCTGGGACGCCCGCACATGCGCAGAAGCGCTGGGCGCACAGAGCGCGTCATCAGCCAGGCTCCGCCCCCTTTTTTGAAGTTAAATTTTATGAAAAGAAAGCGTGTGTGCGCGCGCGTGCACGTGTGCGCCATGTAGGGAGAGGAGCCAGGGTCCCTGTTTCACCAGGACTCGGGGATGGAAGGAAACTACTTGGCAGCATGACAGAGGAATGCAGCTTCCCTGATAGAGAGCTCACTCATCTGCCTGGGCTTTCACCATGGAAGGAATAGTCCCAAGAAAAAAAGACGTTCCACAGCGGCCTCTAGTGGACAAACACAGGTACCGCACTTTTGTCTTTTTTTTTTTTTTAAAACCTCCTTTATGAAAAACATTTCTAGGTTTACAGTTTTTAAAACTTCCTTTATGAAAAGACATTTCTAGGATTTCTTAGGCATATACAGCTATTAGCGGGAATACCTTTAGGTAACAGGCAGAAAGACATATTAGGCTTGGGGGTCCCCTCAATAGAACCAAGTTCCTGAGGGGCCCCCACTTACCTTTTCCCCGCCGCAGGACTTTGTTTGGTCCACAGAAGCCCAAACTTCACCTCTCACGGCAGGCATTGTACTAGACCTTCAGGGACCGGGTTCCCAAGGATTCCACTCCCCTGGACCTGTATAGCACCCTGCACAGATAGCCTCTTGGTTTTGGGTATGACCAGAGCTCTGGATCCCAGGGTCCAGCCCTCCTAAGAGAGGCATTACAGGCAAAACCCTGCTCTTATCTGCAAGGCCCGGGTACCGACCGTTTAGCTATGAAGCTTTTTTGGTCGGATCCGGAATAGCTTGCTAAGGCCCAGAGAACCTGTACACAAGCCCAGATGAATACATGTTAACCTTGGCCAACACCTTAGACACTGGCAAAAAACTGAGGTGCTCCCGGATGGGAGGGGCTTATATAGGGGAGGGTACTTCCTGTTTTGGAAGTTGCCAGTGCCAGCACCTGAAGGTAATTCTATATAACCCACATAGTAATGACTATGCCGCTCTGTGTCCCGTGATGTATGAACAAGAAACGGGCATATGGTAAATTGGGTAAGTGGACCAATATGACTGAAACTCACACTTTCTAGTAATCCCCGTGTTGAAGGATAGGCCCAGAAAGGTCCTAAATTCAGGAACCGTTATAGGTTTCCAGCCAAATTGTCTGGCAAGGTAATTTTGGGCGATGAATTGACCAGCATATAATCTGCTTTGGCCCACAATAGATCTGTACAGATCTTCCGTGAATAACAGCTCAAAAAATTCAAGGGGCGTTAAATCTGCTGTTTCCACCTGAATTCTGGGTTGGCCAGTGAATGAGGAGGGGAAGTACGGGCACTGCAGAATCTGTGGGCTGCCAATCAGGACTTGAAAGCACATCATGAAGTGCGCTATGGGATCTACGGGCCTGTGTTCAAACTCTTGGTGGCTGCAAGGCACTACTTGAACTAGCCACCGCACCAGCTTGAACTGCACTTATGGGACTCGCCACATCACCAAGTGATACTGCAGTTCTGGTTTGTCTACGACCAGGGTGTACTTGGCCGCTGGTGCTTGCCAGTTCACCAGAAGGTAGAGCGGTACTAGTACTGACACTCTGCTGCATATGAGTATCATGCGGTTGTTGCAACTCAGGAACAGAAAAACACGGTCAGGTATGCCTCACCTTAACAGGGACCACTACTCCGTCGTCAGAGGCATCTGTCAGGGTGCCGCTCTCTACAGGTTCAAATACTGAGCCTGAATCTGACAGTGAGGGCTCCCATCTGTCATGCTCAGCATCCTGTAGGCCTCTTCACTAGTGTACCTTTCGTTTGACATTTTGGCCACTACATTTATAGGGAATTAGTGCGACTCACAGGTAAAAGAGCACCTGGCTGTCAGAGGATTGTTTGAACTGCTACAAAAAAAAAATTAACTGCTAGTTCTAGAAGGGATCAGGCCTGACTCTGCGGTTTTGTGTGAAGTGTTTTGGAAGTGACGGTGATCTTCTGATACTGCACTTGGGTGGGCTGGGCGGAGGGGCTAAACGCAGGTGCTGGCAGGTGTCTGGGCTGATCCTGCTAATGCTGCATTTTTCACATTCTCATGTGTGGGAGAACTTGTCAGATGCTATCATGCTGATAACAAAAAAACAGAGCAGCAGAAAGACACGGCACTCAGAGCTTTGGAGAGAGATAAGTAAACACTACAGATTGATGTGCCCAGGTCTGATTTCATGAATAAGATTTACAACCATTTTAAAGCAGAGCTCCACCCAAAAGTGGAAGCTTTGCTTATCTGCTTCCGCCCCTCCAGTGCCACATTTGGCACCTTTCGGGGGGGGGGGGGGGAAATCACTCTGAAGATCTGCCCCCCACCGCCAGGCCATTCAGAAAGCAATTCACAGCCAGTCTCCCTTACCATAAATGGCGGCGGCAGCACCCGAGAGCCAATGGAAACAGTGGCTGGGGTGCCCACATTGCTGGATTCCAGGACAGGTAAATGTCCTAATATTAAAAGTCATCAGCTAAAAAAAAAAAAAAAAAGTGCACTCTTTGTCATAGGGCCCCCTCCAAAAGAAGAACTCTTCTTTAACCCCCCCCCCCCCCCCCAGTGCTGGGACAAGGTCATCCAGCGCTCAGGGCAAGGATGCCAAACTGCGACCCCTTACGGTCAGGGCGCTCCCCTCATCCCTGCAATAAACCATTGTGCCCAGGGCAGCCGCCCCTCTCTTTTCCTGTGCAAGACTCCTTACACAGACAATGCACACTCAGGTCCACTCCTCATGGTCAGCCAAAGCCACCCAATGAGTACTAGGAGAGGGGGCTATCCCCAAGAGGAAACCTATGGACAACACATCCTCCCCCTACACTAGACCCACATCCTGCAATCCAAGTGAGAATACACAAAGTACAGGTGAAGAGGAATAAATCAGAAAAAATGGTGCCAGTGCTGGTTTTTGTTTTGCCCAATAGGTATAATGATACTGTGGTACCCCCTCTGACCACTCCTCCTGTTTCCACATTCACTGTTCTACGACTACTATTCAGTCAGACAATTGTATTGTCTTGTAGGGTCCCATGTAGTCATTTCCCGCGCTGTACAGGTGACCTGTCCCCGTACGTACAGCTCGTCATCCACACACGTCTGAGGTACACCTAGCTGGGATCAGGTGCTCGATTTTCCCGCCCCCTATATTTCCGCGATTCCATGTGCCTGTGCCGCATCATAAGCCGAAGCTCCGCCCTTTCTCTCGTCTCACACTTGATGACTTGCACTACTCCGGTAGCCAGCCGCATTGGCCACACCTCTATTTCTCATTGGCTAGCCATTCACCTTGCAATGGCTCGCATCTTTTCCCCTTGCCTAGCCTCCTGCTCTGTTATTGGCCCGCACGCTGCCCCCTGATTGGCTAGCTGTCCCAGTGCGGCGTGTTGTTGTTGGGGAAGCAGTGAAGGGATTCCCGTTCCCCGGCATGTTCCCCGGGCCTCCCCGGGCGCCTCCTTGGACTCCAATGGGGGCGTTTAGCGGCTTAGGGCGCCGAGCACGGGGGAAGCCCTAGCGCTTGTCTGCATGCTGGAAATAGGAGGATGGGCTGCTCTCTGTGGGCCAAGGTGAGCGCTGTGTGTAGAGGGATGGAGAGGGAGGAGGAGTGTGTGATGGATGAGAAGATGGTGGGGAGGAGGATGAGCTCTGCAATGGTCCTGGTGATAGAGTTAGGACAGGTGTATGCAGGATCCGGGATCACAACCATAGGGACTTTCTCATGTCATTCAACTGCTTGTAAGTCAATCAGGACCTGTCATTAAACAAATCACCTACATGTGTCATTTCCTTCACCTGTGATCCATACTGACAGTGCTAGACATTACAGATCACTGATGACCCCCCCCCATTAAACAAATCACCTACATGTGTCATTTCCTTCACCTGTGATCCATACTGACAGTGCTAGACATTACAGATCACTGATGACCCCCCCATTAAACAAATCACCTACATGTGTCATCTCTCTCACCTGTGATCCATACTGACAGTGCTAGACATCACAGATCACTGATGACCCCCCCATTAAACAAATCACCTACATGTGTCATCTCTCTCACCTGTGATCCATACTGACAGTGCTAGACATCACAGATCACTGATGACCCCCCCATTAAACAAATCACCTACATGTGTCATCTCTCTCACCTGTGATCCATACTGACAGTGCTAGACATCACAGATCACTGATGACCCCCCCATTAAACAAATCACCTACATGTGTCATCTCTCTCACCTGTGATCCATACTGACAGTGCTAGACATCACAGATCACTGATGACCCCCCCATTAAACAAATCACCTACATGTGTCATCTCTCTCACCTGTGATCCATACTGACAGTGCTAGACATCACAGATCACTGATGACCCCCCCATTAAACAAATCACCTACATGTGTCATTTCCTTCACCTGTGATCCATACTGACAGTGCCAGACATCACAGATCACTGATGACCCCCCCATTAAACAAATCACCTACATGTGTCATTTCCTTCACCTGTGATCCATACTGACAGTGCTAGACATCACAGATCACTGATGACCCCCCCATTAAACAAATCACCTACATGTGTCATCTCTCTCACCTGTGATCCATACTGACATCTGACAGTGCCAGACATCACTGATGACCCCCCCATTAAACAAATCACCTACATGTGTCATCTCTCTCACCTGTGATCCATACTGACAGTGCTAGACATCACAGATCACTGATGACCCCCCCATTAAACAAATCACCTACATGTGTCATCTCCTTCACCTGTGATCCATACTGACAGTGCCAGACATCACAGATCACTGATGACCCCCCCATTAAACAAATCACCTACATGTGTCATCTCCTTCACCTGTGATCCATACTGACAGTGCCAGACATCACAGATCACTGATGACCCCCCTGTAACGGATCTCAGATACCCCAGATGGGCACATCCGCCAGACCTGTGTCTCCTGTCCTCCAAACGCACCCGCAGCCTGCAGATTCGCCATAACCAGCCCTTAACCCCTCAATCACGAGACAATCCACACAGGTGTTGAGGGTTAAACATGCAGAGCATCAACAGTTTATTAAATCCAAAACATACACTTTTACACACAGTTAGGGACACTCCCCTTAGCCTTGTCATAGAGGGGGGGTAGGGGACAAGGAAGAATCAATGGGAACTGAACCCTTGTACATTGAAACAGAGACTACAGATAAACATAAAGGGATTATGGTAAGCAGGCAACCCCTCAATACACATCCCCTGCGGAGAGATGTCTGCAGTCCAGACCATTGTCTATGTGCCATGACTCAACACAGCTAAACACAGCAACAAGAGGGGGGGGGATGGGGGAGAAGGGATGTAGCATTACATTACATTATCTCAATGCCAGCTTCTCCCCGAGTCTCCAGTCTCTTCTGGGCCATAATCTGTGGGTAGGAGGCCCGCCCTCAGTCCCTTCCAAAGCACACAGTGACAGTGGGTTCTGTCACATTCCTCCCCTTTTAAAAACAGACTAACCCGGGTCCTGACCCCGAACTGGTCTGGACCTGCGTTAGTCGCAAACTTCCACCCCAGGCAACCAGGAAAAGGAAAAGTACGTCTCTGGGGCTGGGGAGCAAAATCGCACATACGGTCTCCCGTGAATAAAAACAGCCGCTGCAGAGTAGGAACAGCTGTCCGCACTCCCGTGATCCGGGGCTGGGTTGCAGATATTGAGGGGAGCTGAATAATCCTTTGCCCCGATGCCAGCGCTTCAGCTTGTAGGGAACATAGGATGGCAGTGCTATGCAGTTGGGGAGGAAAAGGTTCTTGCTTTTCTCCTGGAGTAGCTAACAGCCGCTGAGGAAGTATCTTGCAGGGACTGTCTCCCGGACTCTCCGTCTCTTTTTCTGATGCTGGGCAGAGGCCAACATCGCTCTGCCCCGTAGCCAGTGCTTCTGCTAGGGGGACATATACAATGGTAGAGTTCAGCAGCTGAAGAGGGGGAAGGATTTTCTCCCCTCCTGGTTCTGTGACCAGCTTCTGAGGCGACTTCTGACAGGGGCTGTCTCCCAAACCCTCCAAAAATCTACTGAGGGCTGGGTCGGGGCCGGTAACACTCTGCCATGCAGCCAGTGCTTCTGCTGGGGGGATATACACTGGGGTAGTGTCCAAGTGCTGGGCAACCAGCTCACTGAGGTCATCCCTCGGACTCCCTGGATCTAACTCTGAGGGTGGGCAGAGGCCCGCGGCACTCTGCCCCGTAGCCAGCGCTTCTGCTGGGGGGATGAACACTGGGGTAGTGTCCAAGTGCTGGGGAAACAGCTCACTGAGGTCATCCCTCGGACTCCCTGGATCCAACTCTGAGGGTGGGCAGAGGCCAGCGGCACTCTGCCCTGCAGTCAGCGCTTCTGCTGGGGGGATGAACATTGGGGTAATGTCCAATTGCTGGGGAGGGAGAATTGCTTCCTCCACTCCCGTTGGGGATATCTGCTGTTGGGGAAACGGCTCACGAAAATCATCTCTCAGACTCTCCGGATCCAACTCTTTTTCTGATGCTGGGCAGAGGCTAGTGGCACTCTGCCCTGTAGCCAGCGCTTCTGCTGGGGCACCGGATGCGATACTCTCGACTTGCTGCTGATCACCATTTACCAGCCTTCCAGCGCCAGTCTCAACTTCCCCTTCTGAGACCTTTATGCTATTATCTTGTCTCTCTGCTTGGGGAACCTCTGGTGCGTTCCGGCATTCTAGCACTCGCAGTGCCCTCTGTATCATCGCCGCTTCTTCCATTGCGGTTAGGACAGGAAAACGTAGGGGCACTCCTGGCCCCATTTGCTCCGCATCTTCGTGACTGTCCGCTATTTCTCCAGGACAGTCCCAGGCAACGGGAGCCATGCCAGGCTGCTGATCACCGTCAAACAGCCGCTTGTAGGCAATCTCGAGCTCCCATTCCTGCTCAACCAGGAACTCCAATTCCTCCAGGTCACACGCCTCTTCGGGGAGGTCCAGCACCTCATCTCGGAAGTCCAGGATGTTTTCCAGCCGCCACTCCTCATCGCTCCCAAAGTCTGGGTCTCCGTACATTTTTTGATGGAGCAGCCCCACGCCGCCGTAGCCAACGCCTTCTGTCGGGCTGCCGTCTGCTGTACTTGGCCACAGTTGAGCCGCGAACCACCGGAGGGCTCTGTAGCTGGCGTCCAGCCTCATCTCCTCCTGGACCAATCTTCCAAGCTCCGTCTTCCACTCATCTCGCGGTCGTTCCCTCAGGAACACCTCTCGCGCATGGTACTGCGTCCAGTACATCTCTGTGGAGGAGGGAAGGATCTTCCCCTGATGACGCCGCTCGTGGCTTAGCGTTTCATGCCAGAGTTGCCAGCGGATCACATCCCCCCAGCCGAGCATGGTGCGCTCTGTCGCTGGTCCCCGATGTTGCTTCCGCATGCCTTGCAGCCTCCTCTCAAACTCCGCTCTCATGCTGGCTGGTCCCCGTATTGCTCCTCGACGGCTGCCCAGATCTTGAATCCTGGTGGTGGTTTGGATGGCCCGGACTGCAGGAGACATCCCACTGCTGCCACCACTGTAACGGATCTCAGATACCCCAGATGGGCACATCCGCCAGACTTGTGTCTCCTGTCCTCCAAACGCACCTGCAGCCTGCAGATTCGCCATAACCAGCCCTTAACTCCTCAATCACGAGACAATCCACACAGGTGTTGAGGGTTAAACATGCAGAGCATCAACAGTTTATTAAATCCAAAACATACACTTTTACACACAGTTAGGGACACTCCCCTTAGCCTTGTCATAGAGGGGGGGTAGGGGACAAGGAAGAATCAATGGGAACTGAACCCTTGTACATTGAAACAGAGACTACAGATAAACATAAAGGGATTATGGTAAGCAGGCAACCCCTCAATACACATCCCCTGCGGAGAGATGTCTGCAGTCCAGACCATTGTCTATGTGCCATGACTCAACACAGCTAAACACAGCAACAAGAGGGGGGGGGGGTGGGGGAGAAGGGATGTAGCATTACATTACATTATCTCAATGCCAGCTTCTCCCCGAGTCTCCAGTCTCTTCTGGGCCATAATCCGTGGGTAGGAGGCCCGCCCTCAGTCCCTTCCAAAGCACACATTGACAGTGGGTTCTGTCACACCCCCCATTAAACAAATCACCTACATGTGTCATCTCTCTCACCTGTGATCCATACTGACAGTGCTAGACATCACAGATCACTGATGACCCCCCCCATTAAACAAATCACCTACATGTGTCATTTCCTTCACCTGTGATCCATACTGACAGTGCCAGACATCACAGATCACTGATGACCCCCCCCCCCCCCATTAAACAAATCACCTACATGTGTCATCTCTCTCACCTGTGATCCATACTGACAGTGCTAGACATCACAGATCACTGATGACCCCCCCATTAAACAAATCACCTACATGTGTCATTTCCTTCACCTGTGATCCATACTGACATCTGACAGTGCCAGACATCACAGATCACTGATGACCCCCCCATTAAACAAATCACCTACATGTGTCATTTCCTTCACCTGTGATCCATACTGACAGTGCCAGACATCACAGATCACTGATGACCCCCCCCCCCCCATTAAACAAATCACCTACATGTGTCATCTCTCTCACCTGTGATCCATACTGACAGTGCTAGACATCACAGATCACTGATGACCCCCCCATTAAACAAATCACCTACATGTGTCATTTCCTTCACCTGTGATCCATACTGACAGTGCTAGACATCACAGATCACTGATGACCCCCCCCATTAAACAAATCACCTACATGTGTCATTTCCTTCACCTGTGATCCATACTGACAGTGCCAGACATCACAGATCACTGATGACCCCCCCCCCCCCCATTAAACAAATCACCTACATGTGTCATCTCTCTCACCTGTGATCCATACTGACAGTGCTAGACATCACAGATCACTGATGACCCCCCCATTAAACAAATCACCTACATGTGTCATTTCCTTCACCTGTGATCCATACTGACAGTGCTAGACATCACAGATCACTGATGACCCCCCCATTAAACAAATCACCTACATGTGTCATTTCCTTCACCTGTGATCCATACTGACAGTGCCAGACATCACAGATCACTGATGACCCCCCCCCCCCCCATTAAACAAATCACCTACATGTGTCATCTCTCTCACCTGTGATCCATACTGACAGTGCTAGACATCACAGATCACTGATGACCCCCCCATTAAACAAATCACCTACATGTGTCATTTCCTTCACCTGTGATCCATACTGACAGTGCTAGACATCACAGATCACTGATGACCCCCCCCATTAAACAAATCACCTACATGTGTCATTTCCTTCACCTGTGATCCATACTGACAGGGCTAGACATTACAGATCACTGATGACCCCCCCATTAAACAAATCACCTACATGTGTCATCTCTCTCACCTGTGATCCATACTGACATCTGACAGTGCCAGACATCACAGATCACTGATGACCCCCCCCATTAAACAAATCACCTACATGTGTCATTTCCTTCACCTGTGATCCATACTGACAGTGCTAGACATCACAGATCACTGATGACCCCCCCATTAAACAAATCACCTACATGTGTCATCTCTCTCACCTGTGATCCATACTGACAGTGCTAGACATTACAGATCACTGATGACCCCCCCCATCAAACAAATCACCTACATGTGTCATCTCCTTCACCTGTGATCCATACTGACATCTGACAGTGCCAGAGATCACTGATGACCCCCCCCCCCCCCATTAAACAAATCACCTACATGTGTCATCTCTCTCACCTGTGATCCATACTGACAGTGCTAGACATTACAGATCACTGATGACCCCCCCATTAAAAAAATCACCTACATGTGTAATTTCCTTCACCTGTGATCCATACTGACAGTGCCAGACATCACAGATCACTGATGACCCCCCCATTAAACAAATCACCTACATGTGTCATCTCTCTCACCTGTGATCCATACTGACAGGGCTAGACATTACAGATCACTGATGACCCCCCCATTAAACAAATCACCTACATGTGTCATCTCTCTCACCTGTGATCCATACTGACATCTGACAGTGCCAGACATCACAGATCACTGATGACCCCCCCCATTAAACAAATCACCTACATGTGTCATTTCCTTCACCTGTGATCCATACTGACAGTGCTAGACATCACAGATCACTGATGACCCCCCCCATTAAACAAATCACCTACATGTGTCATCTCTCTCACCTGTGATCCATACTGACAGTGCTAGACATTACAGATCACTGATGACCCCCCCATCAAACAAATCACCTACATGTGTCATCTCCTTCACCTGTGATCCATACTGACATCTGACAGTGCCAGAGATCACTGATGACCCCCCCCCCCATTAAACAAATCACCTACATGTGTCATCTCTCTCACCTGTGATCCATACTGACAGTGCTAGACATTACAGATCACTGATGACCCCCCCATTAAACAAATCACCTACATGTGTCATTTCCTTCACCTGTGATCCATACTGACAGTGCTAGACATTACAGATCACTGATGACCCCCCCCATTAAACAAATCACCTACATGTGTCATTTCCTTCACCTGTGATCCATACTGACAGTGCCAGACATCACAGATCACTGATGACCCCCCCCCCCCCCATTAAACAAATCACCTACATGTGTCATTTCCTTCACCTGTGATCCATACTGACATCTGACAGTGCCAGACATTACAGATCACTGATGACCCCCCCATTAAACAAATCACCTACATGTGTCATTTCCTTCACCTGTGATCCATACTGACAGTGCTAGACATCACAGATCACTGATGACCCCCCCATTAAACAAATCACCTACATGTGTCATCTCTCTCACCTGTGATCCATACTGACAGTGCTAGACATTACAGATCACTGATGACCCCCCCCATTAAACAAATCACCTACATGTGTCATCTCTCTCACCTGTGATCCATACTGACAGTGCTAGACATCACAGATCATTGATGACCCCCCCCCCATTAAACAAATCACCTACATGTGTCATTTCCTTCACCTGTGATCCGAACTGACATCTGACAGTGCCAGAGATCACTGATGACCCCCCCCCCCCCATTAAACAAATCACCTACATGTGTCATCTCTCTCACCTGTGATCCATACTGACAGTGCTAGACATTACAGATCACTGATGACCCCCCCCATTAAACAAATCACCTACATGTGTCATTTCCTTCACCTGTGATCCATACTGACAGTGCCAGACATCACAGATCACTGATGACCCCCCCATTAAACAAATCACCTACATGTGTCATCTCTCTCACCTGTGATCCATACTGACAGTGCTAGACATTACAGATCACTGATGACCCCCCCATTAAACAAATCACCTACATGTGTCATTTCCTTCACCTGTGATCCATACTGACAGTGCCAGACATCACAGATCACTGATGACCCCCCCATTAAACAAATCACCTACATGTGTCATTTCCTTCACCTGTGATCCATACTGACATCTGACAGTGCCAGACATCACAGATCACTGATGACCCCCCCATTAAACAAATCACCTACATGTGTCATTTCCTTCACCTGTGATCCATATTGACAGTGCTAGACATCACAGATCACTGATGACCCCCCCATTAAACAAATCACCTACATGTGTCATCTCTCTCACCTGTGATCCATACTGACATCTGACAGTGCCAGACATCACTGATGACCCCCCCATTAAACAAATCACCTACATGTGTCATTTCCTTCACCTGTGATCCATACTGACAGTGCTAGACATCACAGATCACTGATGACCCCCCCCCCCCATTAAACAAATCACCTACATGTGTCATCTCTCTCACCTGTGATCCATACTGACAGTGCTAGACATTACAGATCACTGATGACCCCCCCATTAAACAAATCACCTACATGTGTCATCTCTCTCACCTGTGATCCATACTGATGGTGCTAGACATTACAGATCACTGATGACCCCCCCCCCCATTAAACAAATCACCTACATGTGTCATTTCCCTCACCTGTGATCCATACTGACAGTGCCAGACATCACAGATCACCGATGACCCCCCCATTAAACAAATCACCTACATGTGTCATCTCTCTCACCTGTGATCCATACTGACAGTGCCAGACATCACAGATCACTGATGACCCCCCCATTAAACAAATCACCTACATGTGTCATCTCTCTCACCTGTGATCCATACTGACATCTGACAGTGCCAGACATCACAGATCACTGATGACCCCCCCCCATTAAACAAATCACCTACATGTGTCATTTCCTTCACCTGTGATCCATACTGACAGTGCTAGACATCACAGATCACTGATGACCCCCCCATTAAACAAATCACCTACATGTGTCATCTCTCTCACCTGTGATCCATACTGACAGTGCTAGACATTACAGATCACTGATGACCCCCCCATTAAACAAATCACCTACATGTGTCATTTCCTTCACCTGTGATCCATACTGACAGTGCCAGACATCACAGATCACTGATGACCCCCCCATTAAACAAATCACCTACATGTGTCATTTCCTTCACCTGTGATCCATACTGACATCTGACAGTGCCAGACATCACAGATCACTGATGACCCCCCCATTAAACAAATCACCTACATGTGTCATTTCCTTCACCTGTGATCCATATTGACAGTGCTAGACATCACAGATCACTGATGACCCCCCCATTAAACAAATCACCTACATGTGTCATCTCTCTCACCTGTGATCCATACTGACATCTGACAGTGCCAGACATCACTGATGACCCCCCCATTAAACAAATCACCTACATGTGTCATCTCTCTCACCTGTGATCCATACTGACAGTGCTAGACATCACAGATCACTGATGACCCCCCCCCCCCCCATTAAACAAATCACCTACATGTGTCATTTCCTTCACCTGTGATCCATACTGACATCTGACAGTGCCAGACATCACAGATCACTGATGACCCCCCCATTAAACAGATCACCTACATGTGTCATTTCCCTCACCTGTGATCCATACTGACATCTGACAGTGCCAGACATTACAGATCACTGATGACCCCCCCCCCCCCCATTAAACAAATCACCTACATGTGCCATTTCCCTCACCTGTGATCCATACTGACATCTGACAGTGCCAGACATCACAGATCACTGATGACCCCCCCATTAAACAAATCACCTACATGTGTAATTTCCCTCACCTGTGATCCATACTGACATCTGACAGTGCCAGACATCACAGATCACTGATGACCCCCCCCCCCATTAAAAAAATTACCTACATGTGTCATTTCCTTCACCTGTGATCCATACTGACATCTAACAGTGCCAGACATTACAGATCACTGATGACCCCCCCCATTAAACAAATCACCTACATGTGCCATTTCCTTCACCTGTGATCCATACTGACATCTGACAGTGCCAGACATCACAGATCACTGATGACCCCCCCATTAAACAAATCACCTACATGTGTCATTTCCTTCACCTGTGATCCATACTGACATCTGACAGTGCCAGAGATCACTGATGACCCCCCCATTAAACAAATCACCTACATGTGTCATCTCTCTCACCTGTGATCCATACTGACAGGGCTAGACATTACAGATCACTGATGACCCCCCCATTAAACAAATCACCTACATGTGTCATCTCTCTCACCTGTGATCCATACTGACATCTGACAGTGCCAGACATCACAGATCACTGATGACCCCCCCCATTAAACAAATCACCTACATGTGTCATTTCCTTCACCTGTGATCCATACTGACAGTGCTAGACATCACAGATCACTGATGACCCCCCCATTAAACAAATCACCTACATGTGTCATCTCTCTCACCTGTGATCCATACTGACAGTGCTAGACATTACAGATCACTGATGACCCCCCCATCAAACAAATCACCTACATGTGTCATCTCCTTCACCTGTGATCCATACTGACATCTGACAGTGCCAGAGATCACTGATGACCCCCCCCCCCCATTAAACAAATCACCTACATGTGTCATCTCTCTCACCTGTGATCCATACTGACAGTGCTAGACATTACAGATCACTGATGACCCCCCCATTAAAAAAATCACCTACATGTGTAATTTCCTTCACCTGTGATCCATACTGACAGTGCCAGACATCACAGATCACTGATGACCCCCCCATTAAACAAATCACCTACATGTGTCATCTCTCTCACCTGTGATCCATACTGACAGGGCTAGACATTACAGATCACTGATGACCCCCCCATTAAACAAATCACCTACATGTGTCATCTCTCTCACCTGTGATCCATACTGACATCTGACAGTGCCAGACATCACAGATCACTGATGACCCCCCCCCATTAAACAAATCACCTACATGTGTCATTTCCTTCACCTGTGATCCATACTGACAGTGCTAGACATCACAGATCACTGATGACCCCCCCATTAAACAAATCACCTACATGTGTCATCTCTCTCACCTGTGATCCATACTGACAGTGCTAGACATTACAGATCACTGATGACCCCCCCATCAAACAAATCACCTACATGTGTCATCTCCTTCACCTGTGATCCATACTGACATCTGACAGTGCCAGAGATCACTGATGACCCCCCCCCCATTAAACAAATCACCTACATGTGTCATCTCTCTCACCTGTGATCCATACTGACAGTGCTAGACATTACAGATCACTGATGACCCCCCCATTAAACAAATCACCTACATGTGTCATTTCCTTCACCTGTGATCCATACTGACAGTGCTAGACATTACAGATCATTGATGACCCCCCCCCCCCCCCATTAAACAAATCACCTACATGTGTCATTTCCTTCACCTGTGATCCATACTGACAGTGCCAGACATCACAGATCACTGATGACCCCCCCCCCCCCCATTAAACAAATCACCTACATGTGTCATTTCCTTCACCTGTGATCCATACTGACATCTGACAGTGCCAGACATTACAGATCACTGATGACCCCCCCATTAAACAAATCACCTACATGTGTCATTTCCTTCACCTGTGATCCATACTGACAGTGCTAGACATCACAGATCACTGATGACCCCCCCATTAAACAAATCACCTACATGTGTCATCTCTCTCACCTGTGATCCATACTGACAGTGCCAGACATCACAGATCACTGATGACCCCCCCCATTAAACAAATCACCTACATGTGTCATCTCTCTCACCTGTGATCCATACTGACAGTGCTAGACATCACAGATCATTGATGACCCCCCCCCCCCCCATTAAACAAATCACCTACATGTGTCATTTCCTTCACCTGTGATCCATACTGACATCTGACAGTGCCAGACATCACAGATCACTGATGACCCCCCCATTAAACAAATCACCTACATGTGTCATCTCTCTCACCTGTGATCCATACTGACAGTGCTAGACATTACAGATCACTGATGACCCCCCCATTAAACAAATCACCTACATGTGTCATTTCCTTCACCTGTGATCCGAACTGACATCTGACAGTGCCAGAGATCACTGATGACCCCCCCCCCCCCCCATTAAACAAATCACCTACATGTGTCATCTCTCTCACCTGTGATCCATACTGACAGTGCTAGACATTACAGATCACTGATGACCCCCCCCCCATTAAACAAATCACCTACATGTGTCATTTCCTTCACCTGTGATCCATACTGACAGTGCCAGACATCACAGATCACTGATGACCCCCCCATTAAACAAATCACCTACATGTGTCATCTCTCTCACCTGTGATCCATACTGACAGTGCTAGACATTACAGATCACTGATGACCCCCCCATTAAACAAATCACCTACATGTGTCATTTCCTTCACCTGTGATCCATACTGACAGTGCCAGACATCACAGATCACTGATGACCCCCCCATTAAACAAATCACCTACATGTGTCATTTCCTTCACCTGTGATCCATACTGACATCTGACAGTGCCAGACATCACAGATCACTGATGACCCCCCCATTAAACAAATCACCTACATGTGTCATTTCCTTCACCTGTGATCCATATTGACAGTGCTAGACATCACAGATCACTGATGACCCCCCCATTAAACAAAGTACCTACATGTGTCATCTCTCTCACCTGTGATCCATACTGACATCTGACAGTGCCAGACATCACTGATGACCCCCCCATTAAACAAATCACCTACATGTGTCATTTCCTTCACCTGTGATCCATACTGACAGTGCTAGACATCACAGATCACTGATGACCCCCCCCCCCCCCATTAAACAAATCACCTACATGTGTCATTTCCTTCACCTGTGATCCATACTGACATCTGACAGTGCCAGACATCACAGATCACTGATGACCCCCCCATTAAACAAATCACCTACATGTGTCATCTCTCTCACCTGTGATCCATACTGACAGTGCTAGACATTACAGATCACTGATGACCCCCCCATTAAACAAATCACCTACATGTGTCATCTCTCTCACCTGTGATCCATACTGACAGTGCTAGACATTACAGATCACTGATGACCCCCCCCCCCCATTAAACAAATCACCTACATGTGTCATTTCCCTCACCTGTGATCCATACTGACAGTGCCAGACATCACAGATCACCGATGACCCCCCCATTAAACAAATCACCTACATGTGTCATCTCTCTCACCTGTGATCCATACTGACAGTGCCAGACATCACAGATCACTGATGACCCCCCCATTAAACAAATCACCTACATGTGTCATCTCTCTCACCTGTGATCCATACTGACAGTGCTAGACATTACAGATCACTGATGACCCCCCCATTAAACAAATCACCTACATGTGTCATTTCCTTCACCTGTGATCCATACTGACAGTGCCAGACATCACAGATCACTGATGACCCCCCCATTAAACAAATCACCTACATGTGTCATTTCCTTCACCTGTGATCCATACTGACAGTGCTAGACATCACAGATCACTGATGACCCCCCCATTAAACAAATCACCTACATGTGTCATCTCTCTCACCTGTGATCCATACTGACATCTGACAGTGCCAGACATCACTGATGACCCCCCCATTAAACAAATCACCTACATGTGTCATTTCCTTCACCTGTGATCCATACTGACAGTGCCAGACATCACAGATCACTGATGACCCCCCCATTAAACAAATCACCTACATGTGTCATTTCCTTCACCTGTGATCCATATTGACAGTGCTAGACATCACAGATCACTGATGACCCCCCCATTAAACAAATCACCTACATGTGTCATCTCTCTCACCTGTGATCCATACTGACATCTGACAGTGCCAGACATCACTGATGACCCCCCCATTAAACAAATCACCTACATGTGTCATTTCCTTCACCTGTGATCCATACTGACAGTGCTAGACATCACAGATCACTGATGACCCCCCCCCCCCCATTAAACAAATCACCTACATGTGTCATTTCCTTCACCTGTGATCCATACTGACATCTGACAGTGCCAGACATCACAGATCACTGATGACCCCCCCATTAAACAGATCACCTACATGTGTCATTTCCCTCACCTGTGATCCATACTGACATCTGACAGTGCCAGACATTACAGATCACTGATGACCCCCCCCCCCCCCATTAAACAAATCACCTACATGTGCCATTTCCCTCACCTGTGATCCATACTGACATCTGACAGTGCCAGACATCACAGATCACTGATGACCCCCCCATTAAACAAATCACCTACATGTGTAATTTCCCTCACCTGTGATCCATACTGACATCTGACAGTGCCAGACATCACAGATCACTGATGACCCCCCCCCCCCATTAAAAAAATTACCTACATGTGTCATTTCCTTCACCTGTGATCCATACTGACATCTAACAGTGCCAGACATTACAGATCACTGATGACCCCCCCCATTAAACAAATCACCTACATGTGCCATTTCCTTCACCTGTGATCCATACTGACATCTGACAGTGCCAGACATCACAGATCACTGATGACCCCCCCATTAAACAAATCACCTACATGTGTCATTTCCTTCACCTGTGATCCATACTGACATCTGACAGTGCCAGAGATCACTGATGACCCCCCCATTAAACAAATCACCTACATGTGTCATCTCTCTCACCTGTGATCCATACTGACAGGGCTAGACATTACAGATCACTGATGACCCCCCCATTAAACAAATCACCTACATGTGTCATCTCTCTCACCTGTGATCCATACTGACATCTGACAGTGCCAGACATCACAGATCACTGATGACCCCCCCCCATTAAACAAATCACCTACATGTGTCATTTCCTTCACCTGTGATCCATACTGACAGTGCTAGACATCACAGATCACTGATGACCCCCCCATTAAACAAATCACCTACATGTGTCATCTCTCTCACCTGTGATCCATACTGACAGTGCTAGACATTACAGATCACTGATGACCCCCCCATCAAACAAATCACCTACATGTGTCATCTCCTTCACCTGTGATCCATACTGACATCTGACAGTGCCAGAGATCACTGATGACCCCCCCCCCATTAAACAAATCACCTACATGTGTCATCTCTCTCACCTGTGATCCATACTGACAGTGCTAGACATTACAGATCACTGATGACCCCCCCATTAAAAAAATCACCTACATGTGTAATTTCCTTCACCTGTGATCCATACTGACAGTGCCAGACATCACAGATCACTGATGACCCCCCCATTAAACAAATCACCTACATGTGTCATCTCTCTCACCTGTGATCCATACTGACAGGGCTAGACATTACAGATCACTGATGACCCCCCCATTAAACAAATCACCTACATGTGTCATCTCTCTCACCTGTGATCCATACTGACATCTGACAGTGCCAGACATCACAGATCACTGATGACCCCCCCCCCATTAAACAAATCACCTACATGTGTCATTTCCTTCACCTGTGATCCATACTGACAGTGCTAGACATCACAGATCACTGATGACCCCCCCATTAAACAAATCACCTACATGTGTCATCTCTCTCACCTGTGATCCATACTGACAGTGCTAGACATTACAGATCACTGATGACCCCCCCATCAAACAAATCACCTACATGTGTCATCTCCTTCACCTGTGATCCATACTGACATCTGACAGTGCCAGAGATCACTGATGACCCCCCCCCCATTAAACAAATCACCTACATGTGTCATCTCTCTCACCTGTGATCCATACTGACAGTGCTAGACATTACAGATCACTGATGACCCCCCCATTAAACAAATCACCTACATGTGTCATTTCCTTCACCTGTGATCCATACTGACAGTGCTAGACATTACAGATCACTGATGACCCCCCCCCATTAAACAAATCACCTACATGTGTCATTTCCTTCACCTGTGATCCATACTGACAGTGCCAGACATCACAGATCACTGATGACCCCCCCCCCCCCCATTAAACAAATCACCTACATGTGTCATTTCCTTCACCTGTGATCCATACTGACATCTGACAGTGCCAGACATTACAGATCACTGATGACCCCCCCATTAAACAAATCACCTACATGTGTCATTTCCTTCACCTGTGATCCATACTGACAGTGCTAGACATCACAGATCACTGATGACCCCCCCATTAAACAAATCACCTACATGTGTCATCTCTCTCACCTGTGATCCATACTGACAGTGCCAGACATCACAGATCACTGATGACCCCCCCCATTAAACAAATCACCTACATGTGTCATCTCTCTCACCTGTGATCCATACTGACAGTGCTAGACATCACAGATCATTGATGACCCCCCCCCCCCCCATTAAACAAATCACCTACATGTGTCATTTCCTTCACCTGTGATCCATACTGACATCTGACAGTGCCAGACATCACAGATCACTGATGACCCCCCCATTAAACAAATCACCTACATGTGTCATCTCTCTCACCTGTGATCCATACTGACAGTGCTAGACATTACAGATCACTGATGACCCCCCCATTAAACAAATCACCTACATGTGTCATTTCCTTCACCTGTGATCCGAACTGACATCTGACAGTGCCAGAGATCACTGATGACCCCCCCCCCCCCCCCCATTAAACAAATCACCTACATGTGTCATCTCTCTCACCTGTGATCCATACTGACAGTGCTAGACATTACAGATCACTGATGACCCCCCCCCCATTAAACAAATCACCTACATGTGTCATTTCCTTCACCTGTGATCCATACTGACAGTGCCAGACATCACAGATCACTGATGACCCCCCCATTAAACAAATCACCTACATGTGTCATCTCTCTCACCTGTGATCCATACTGACAGTGCTAGACATTACAGATCACTGATGACCCCCCCATTAAACAAATCACCTACATGTGTCATTTCCTTCACCTGTGATCCATACTGACAGTGCCAGACATCACAGATCACTGATGACCCCCCCATTAAACAAATCACCTACATGTGTCATTTCCTTCACCTGTGATCCATACTGACATCTGACAGTGCCAGACATCACAGATCACTGATGACCCCCCCATTAAACAAATCACCTACATGTGTCATTTCCTTCACCTGTGATCCATATTGACAGTGCTAGACATCACAGATCACTGATGACCCCCCCATTAAACAAAGTACCTACATGTGTCATCTCTCTCACCTGTGATCCATACTGACATCTGACAGTGCCAGACATCACTGATGACCCCCCCATTAAACAAATCACCTACATGTGTCATTTCCTTCACCTGTGATCCATACTGACAGTGCTAGACATCACAGATCACTGATGACCCCCCCCCCCCCATTAAACAAATCACCTACATGTGTCATTTCCTTCACCTGTGATCCATACTGACATCTGACAGTGCCAGACATCACAGATCACTGATGACCCCCCCATTAAACAAATCACCTACATGTGTCATCTCTCTCACCTGTGATCCATACTGACAGTGCTAGACATTACAGATCACTGATGACCCCCCCATTAAACAAATCACCTACATGTGTCATCTCTCTCACCTGTGATCCATACTGACAGTGCTAGACATTACAGATCACTGATGACCCCCCCCCCCATTAAACAAATCACCTACATGTGTCATTTCCCTCACCTGTGATCCATACTGACAGTGCCAGACATCACAGATCACCGATGACCCCCCCATTAAACAAATCACCTACATGTGTCATCTCTCTCACCTGTGATCCATACTGACAGTGCCAGACATCACAGATCACTGATGACCCCCCCATTAAACAAATCACCTACATGTGTCATCTCTCTCACCTGTGATCCATACTGACAGTGCTAGACATTACAGATCACTGATGACCCCCCCATTAAACAAATCACCTACATGTGTCATTTCCTTCACCTGTGATCCATACTGACAGTGCCAGACATCACAGATCACTGATGACCCCCCCATTAAACAAATCACCTACATGTGTCATTTCCTTCACCTGTGATCCATACTGACAGTGCTAGACATCACAGATCACTGATGACCCCCCCATTAAACAAATCACCTACATGTGTCATCTCTCTCACCTGTGATCCATACTGACATCTGACAGTGCCAGACATCACTGATGACCCCCCCATTAAACAAATCACCTACATGTGTCATTTCCTTCACCTGTGATCCATACTGACAGTGCCAGACATCACAGATCACTGATGACCCCCCCATTAAACAAATCACCTACATGTGTCATTTCCTTCACCTGTGATCCATATTGACAGTGCTAGACATCACAGATCACTGATGACCCCCCCATTAAACAAATCACCTACATGTGTCATCTCTCTCACCTGTGATCCATACTGACATCTGACAGTGCCAGACATCACTGATGACCCCCCCATTAAACAAATCACCTACATGTGTCATTTCCTTCACCTGTGATCCATACTGACAGTGCTAGACATCACAGATCACTGATGACCCCCCCCCCCCCCCCATTAAACAAATCACCTACATGTGTCATTTCCTTCACCTGTGATCCATACTGACATCTGACAGTGCCAGACATCACAGATCACTGATGACCCCCCCATTAAACAAATCACCTACATGTGTCATCTCTCTCACCTGTGATCCATACTGACAGTGCTAGACATTACAGATCACTGATGACCCCCCCATTAAACAAATCACCTACATGTGTCATCTCTCTCACCTGTGATCCATACTGACAGTGCTAGACATTACAGATCACTGATGACCCCCCCCCCCATTAAACAAATCACCTACATGTGTCATTTCCCTCACCTGTGATCCATACTGACAGTGCCAGACATCACAGATCACCGATGACCCCCCCATTAAACAAATCACCTACATGTGTCATCTCTCTCACCTGTGATCCATACTGACAGTGCCAGACATCACAGATCACTGATGACCCCCCCATTAAACAAATCACCTACATGTGTCATCTCTCTCACCTGTGATCCATACTGACAGTGCTAGACATTACAGATCACTGATGACCCCCCCATTAAACAAATCACCTACATGTGTCATTTCCTTCACCTGTGATCCATACTGACAGTGCCAGACATCACAGATCACTGATGACCCCCCCATTAAACAAATCACCTACATGTGTCATTTCCTTCACCTGTGATCCATACTGACAGTGCCAGACATCACAGATCACTGATGACCCCCCCATTAAACAAATCACCTACATGTGTCATTTCCTTCACCTGTGATCCATATTGACAGTGCTAGACATCACAGATCACTGATGACCCCCCCATTAAACAAATCACCTACATGTGTCATCTCTCTCACCTGTGATCCATACTGACATCTGACAGTGCCAGACATCACTGATGACCCCCCCATTAAACAAATCACCTACATGTGTCATCTCTCTCACCTGTGATCCATACTGACAGTGCTAGACATCACAGATCACTGATGACCCCCCCATTAAACAAATCACCTACATGTGTCATCTCCCTCACCTGTGATCCATACTGACATCTGACAGTGCCAGACATTACAGATCACTGATGACCCCCCCCCCCCATTAAACAAATCACCTACATGTGCCATTTCCCTCACCTGTGATCCATACTGACATCTGACAGTGCCAGACATCACAGATCACTGATGACCCCCCCATTAAACAAATCACCTACATGTGTAATTTCCCTCACCTGTGATCCATACTGACATCTGACAGTGCCAGACATCACAGATCACTGATGACCCCCCCCCCCCCATTAAAAAAATTACCTACATGTGTCATTTCCTTCACCTGTGATCCATACTGACATCTGACAGTGCCAGACATTACAGATCACTGATGACCCCCCCCATTAAACAAATCACCTACATGTGCCATTTCCTTCACCTGTGATCCATACTGACATCTGACAGTGCCAGACATCACAGATCACTGATGACCCCCCCATTAAACAAATCACCTACATGTGTCATTTCCTTCACCTGTGATCCATACTGACATCTGACAGTGCCAGAGATCACTGATGACCCCCCCATTAAACAAATCACCTACATGTGTCATTTCCTTCACCTGTGATCCATACTGACAGTGCTAGACATTACAGATCACTGATGACCCCCCCATTAAACAAATCACCTACATGTGTCATTTCCCTCACCTGTGATCCATACTGACATCTGACCTATAGGACAGTGCCAGACATTATAGATCACTGGTGACCCCCTACACTTCACGGCTGTCCTTTACCAGTCTGTGTACAGACACATGTCCCCAGCTGTCAGGGGATATGGGACATCTGGAAAAAATGACAACGCTTCTTCTTGGGGAGCGCTTGAGATTTTTTGTGAAACATTAGCAATGCCTAGCACACACAATGAGAAAATCTGATGAAAACTACCGCTTTTGAAGCGATCGTACGATAATCTGATCGTTAGTAATCAGCTTTCGAGAGCCGATCACCACAGTACATCCAAAATTATCCGAAGGGACAAACGCAAAAATGTTTCTCATATGATACCAGAATTAATTCTTTTCATTTAATCAGTACAGTATTAGTCCAAAATAATTTGGAAGACCAAGACCACGCATTCTCGGAAACAAAAGCATACATTACAATACAACACATTACATCGCTTCCGAAGTTGTATTCCGTCGTAGGAGATTTTTCGTAGCTTTAGTAATCTCTTTATTTTTAATATGAGACTAGCATGCAAAAAGAAAAAGAGACAATCATTCATCCGACATTCTCATCGTGTGTACTAGGCTTAAGAATGTTTCTTCAAAAATCTACTGGTAGTTACATTTAAAGCCAAACTCTGGACGCAATAAAATAAAAAACAGCGGCCTTGTGATGGGACCCCACACTGCAAGGGTTAAATGCTTGCTAAGTCTAGTGGGTTGCAGAAGAGACAGTATTACTTACCTTTTCCTCACTTCAGCAGCCACTCTTGATCCGTGCGACCGTCCACTGCAGCCACCTGTCTCCAGCATGTACAATATAGGAACTATAGCCCTGCTTTGTATGTGATGATGCAGAGACTCCACCCACCCACTGGAATTCAGGGAGAGGAGGAGATCAGAGAGTTAGGTAAGTAATGCAACCCCCAGACCAAGCATTTAACCCTTGCATTGGGGGGGTCACCTGCAAGGGTGTTTTGTTGTGCCCAGAGTTGGGCTTTATAAGAGTTCTATGGTCAGCATACACTTTTCATTTTATAACATCAGCATAGTAATAATATTTATTTTTTGGCAATCCAATATAAGCTTACTTGAAAATTTCTGCCTGTCTTCTGACCATCTATTTTCACAACTTTCAGGATTCCGTGCATGTTTTGCAGCTTCTCTTCTGCTGTTTACTTTCAATTTTGTAAGGACTATATATCCCATGGTACCTTGCTGCCTGCAGGCACTGATTCCTGTACTGACCCTGCCTCCTGAAACTCCTCCCCTCAGCACCTCTGTAGTTTTTAAGGCAAGTTCTGTGAAGTGTGTGATACAACAGTGCCTACTCACAGGGCATAGTGATTGTGTCACAGAATTCAGAGAAATAAATGAGTGGGAATCTTCACCAAAAAAAGTAAAAAAACGTCCACATCACTCAGCTTAATAGAAGTCGGCTAGAAATAATTTAAATACAGCGTGGAAAGGAATATATGATTTTACATTTTGACCATTGATGCACTTTAACTGGGCTTGCTTTGTTGTATACGAGTATCTACCAAAAAACAGAGAGCAAAGACTGAACCTTCACCATGTAGCCGCTATTGTAAAACTGACACCTGATCCACTGCCACTCCTCTGTGTGGAGGTTGCTGCCGTAGACAAAAAACGAGTATCTACCACTTGGTATATTAGCCTTTTTTAACATGGCTTCCTCCAGAGGTTGGTAGGGCTCATTTACACTTGCTGCAGACCTTTCTGCCCCTCTGAAAAGTGATGTACGATGGGTCCCTTTTCAGAGGGCATTTGACAGGTGGCTGGGAGGCAATGTGGTGCCTCCATGCAGCCCATTTTAACCCTGTAAGCCCACACCACATCCACATGCATTGGTTGGAGTGCAGCCCCATTCATAGCAGTACCATCTCTGAACGCAGCATGTGCTCAACCTGCTGTGTGAGGTTAGGGGGGAGGCTGATAAAAACGCAGCTCAACTAACTGCCTATTTTTACCGCCCCCAGCCACAAGTGTAAACAAGGTTTTAGGGATTCCATGAGCAATGTCTGCTACCCCGTACACATGACCAGTTTTTCTAGACGAGAAAACTGCCATTTTTTAGATTGGTCGGGAAAACCGGCCTTGTGTATGCTCCATAGCAGTTTTCCCGAAGAGAAAACTGCTCGCAAAAAATTTAGAACCTGCTCTATTTTTTCCCGTCGTGTTTCCCGTCAGTCTTTTTCTCGTCGCAATAACCGGTCGTGTGTATGCTTTTCCGAGGGGGAAAAAACGTGCATGCTCAGAATCAAGTATGAGACGGGAGCGCTTGTTCTGGTAAAACTAGCGTTCGTAATGGAGATAGCACATTCGTCACGCTGTAACGGACTGAAAAGCACGAGGCTGAAAAGCGCGAATCGTCTCTCACCAAACTTTACTAACACGAGGATCAGCAAAAGCAGCCCAAAGGGTGGCGCCATTTGAATGGAACGTCCCCTTTATAGTGCCGTCGTACGTGTTGGATGTCACTGCGCTTTGGTTGAGCGTTTTTTTTTAATGAACGTGTGCATGCAAGGCAGGCTTGAGAGGAATCACGTCGGGACAAACATCGGGTTTTGGCATGTCAGGAAAACCGGTCATGTGTACGGGGCATGCTTCTCAGATCAGCTATCACTGACTGCTGTTCTCTTTTTGCTCTGAAGGGGGGATTCTTCCCATTGACCATCACACTTCTGTACCATTTGCTGTAGATCTCATACATTTTAGCAGGTTATTTCAAGGGCTCCTACAAATGGTTGAGAAAGGCTGATCTATTACATCTCCTGCATAAATGGGCACCTTTCTAGACATATTTCTCAAAAAATATCTATAAGGGCACATTATACACATATGTTTATAATGTGAACTTGACGAAAAGCACATAAGTTCTCATTTATCAGACATTTGTATTTATAATTTGTGGTGAATGTGACCATGAAAAACAGGACGCATATATTTGCTGCTATAGTGAGGCTACCAACTGTGCTGACCGGAGCTCTCCATAGCATGACAAGTCGCTCCAATGTGAACGAGGGCTTACGCCTGAAAAATCGCAAATGCCTGGCTGTCATGCTGAAGTGACGGTGCCAATAGTTTAAGTCACTAACCTGAGAAAAGCACGCAGAGCAGGTGTTCTAACTTTACTTGCCACACACTTGTGGAAAATGTCAAGGAGTATGAATACTTTTTCAAGGCACTGTATATTACATTATGAAATTACTAATTCTCAGTTATACTCAGATTCCATCAAATATAAGTACAGCACAGTCACTTTTTTGGCCACAATCACCTATTTCACATGTGTATCAATATTTTTATGCTAATGCTGGCCATACACTATACCGAAAATCGGTCGTTCAGACAGTTCGTTTGTTTTTCGAACAGTTAATGGGCACAAAATCGATAATCGTTGGGACGTTTTTGAGCTGAAAAAACGAAAGACAAGTTCGATAAATTGAAAGGTAAATGTGTTTCCCGTCCGAACTTTCTGCACTAGGTATATGTAAAAAAAACGAACCAATTTTTATTTTATTTATGTCCACTGAACGATTTATCGGTCAATACATGATGGCACTATCGTTTGCGCTCACGGCCGAACGTTCGTTTTTCGAAAGTTCGTTCGGACGATTTTTCATATAGTGTATGGCCAGCATTAGTCTTGAACGATTTTAGAGTATCGGATTTTAAATGTTTCATGGCTTAGGGCTGTTAATCTGTTATGGACTAATACAGCTTGCTTGTTTAATTTCTATTGAATATTGGTATACATTTTGGTGTAAGATCCGTTTATGGGCATTGTTTACTTTTTGTATTGTTTTTTGCTTGTTGTTGCTTTTAGTTAGCTCCCAGAAAGATGCATGAGGATTTGTTTTACCTCTAACAACTGACTTTCAAGCTGGTCTTTAAAGTGGAGGTTCACCCGATATTTTTTTTTTTTTCTTTTTAAAGCCAGCAGCTACAAATACGGCAGCTGCTGACTTTTAAAAAATGGACACTTACCTGTCCAGCACGCCCGCGATGTCAGCAGACGAGGCTGATCAATCGCTCGGTCCTCGGATGCTTTCGCCGCCATCCTCGGTGAGGGAATCAGGAAGTGAAGCCTTGTGGCTTCACTGCCCAGTTCCCTACTGTGCATGCGCGAGTATCGTGGCGCGCCGTCACTAGTCCCCGCTCTCTCCTGGGAACAGTGTGTTTCCCAGAAACAGCAGGAGGTGACGCGAAGGGGCGGGAGTCAGAACCCGGAAGTGGTGCAAATACCTGTTTTATACAGGTATCTGCACCCCCCCCTCCCCCCTGAAAGGTGCCAAATGTGACACCGGAAGGGGGGAGGGTTCCAAAAAGCGGAGGTTAACTTTTTGTGTGAACCTCCGCTTTAAAACTAACCTGTGGCCAAGCTATGGAAATGAGCTTAAAAATGAGCCCCAACTGATCACTGTAGACATAGGCATTGTGGAGTAATTCATTTTCAAAATTCAAAGCAGGAGCACTGATATTGTTCAACTCTTCCAGCAGCTTAGCCTGCTCATCCTCCCCAGTAGTGATTTACCTTTGTAATCTCCAATGTAAACACTAAGCAGATGAGAAAAAAATATATATACTGTATATCTCACCATCTCAGTGATAAATATATAAAGCCTGTAAGAAAAGCCATGTCAGCAGTCGCTTTGGTTTGTTTATAGCGTGTTACTGATATGCTGTTTTCTTCCTGCAGTTTAAGAGGATGTTAAATAGAGAACTGACGCACTTGTCTGAAACAAGCCGGTCGGGAAATCAGGTGTCTGAATATATATCTAGTACCTTCTTAGGTAAGCATTTTGATGTCACAATTGTGATTTCTATTATTATTTTCTGATTATCAGCACTGATGTACCAACAAGTAAAGCCCTTAAAGCTGAAGTATATTTAAAGTGATTGTAAAGGCTAAAAGATTCTTACCTTCATACATTCTATGCATGAAGGTAAAAACCTTCTGTGTGTTGCTCTCCCCCCCCCCCCCCCTTCTCCCAATACTTACCTGAGACCTCTCTTGATCCAGTGATGTGCGCGAAAGCCTCAGTTGTCCCAGGACTCCCTCTCCTCATTGGCTGAGACAGCAGCGGGAGCCATTGGCTTTCACTGCTGTCAATCACAAGCAGTGAGCCAATGAGGTGAGAGTGGGGGTCTGAGCCGCGGCTCTGTGTCTTATGGACACTTAGAGCAGGACTTGGGAGCAAGCACGAACCAGTGCCCCCATAGCAAGCGGCTTGCTATTGGGGGCAGTGGTCATGGGGGAGGAGCCAGGAGCGCCAGCGAGGGACCCAAGAAGGAGTGGATCAGGGCTGCTTTGTTCAAAACCACTGCACTGAGCAGGTAAGTTTGACATTGTTTTTTTTTTTTTTTTTTAACCTTTAATAAGACTTTAAGCTAAACCCCAGGCATGAAATCTTCATTCAAATATTTTCCTGAACAGTCTCAAAGAATGTAAATAAATCCACTTTGTGTGCAACAAATGCCTTAGATATAAAGAGAAACTAAAGTCCACTGTGCTTGCCTCCCTATTAGCAGAGCATAACCAGTAAGCTCTCTTGCTGTCTCTGACATCTTCACCTTGTCTTCTTCTGGGGTTCAGCATCTTCAACCATCTTGATAGGCTGCATGTGCACAGGAGTTAAGTCATCCTGTCACCAAGGCATGCTGGATTCGAATATACACTGAGCTTGCTGAGAAGAGCAGCTGGAAGGAGTGATGCTATTATTTCAAAGTGTACGAGAAGAGTTTCTTCTCCAATAAAAGCCTACCTGCAAGCAATGGTTGGCAGGTAGACTGCACATAGCACCTGGATAGAGCAATGCTGGAGTTGGGACTCAGCAGGTGCTCCCACTAAAGGCTATGTACAGAAAACTACAGGGCACATGTGCATAATAAATAGGACCTTGCGGGGACACTTTCTAAAGCCAGGCTGTGCATTTAAGGGAGTAGGGGCATGTCCTAATGGATATCTGGTACCAAATGTATGGTAAATATAGAGGTTTTCGAATGACCTTCATATCTCCCAGATTAGAATATTATCGGAAATCCTGTGAGTAAAGGATGTAAGAATATTTCCAAAACACGAAAGTGTTTTACAGACAACTATAAACCATTGACATATGTAACCTGATGCATTTTTTTTAATTGGATGCTTTTTTATTAAGGTTTTTGCGTTTTTCACAGAAAAAGCAACAAAAGACAATGGGTACATTCAAACAATACCCATTACATCCTTCCCTTCCCCACCTTCAAAACAGGCGCAACTGACAAATCACTGATAAGTATAAAGCATTCACGGGTCCCTTCATATAACACATAGAGTAACGATAATTACATCCTGACACTGTCTAAAGCTCAACAAAAAGCATGTCGCACAAAAATGCACAAGTGGTATATACTTTTACCACTAGAGTGTTGATATGAAAACAACAGTGTGCCTTTGTGCCCTGTCCTTGGTTGACAGCTAAGCCAACCTTTGGAAATAATTAAAAAAATAAAATGTCCCTACCTTAATCACATGCTAACCCTATGTATCATTTTGTTTGGATCAAACCAGTATGTGTGTGTTTTTGCATATATTTGGTTTTAATTGGTTTGAGGGAGAAAACCAGAGCACCCAGAGAAAACTCGGGCAATACAGACTCCATGCAGAATCTCAGTTGAACCTTTAGCTGCAAGACCTGGCAAGTCATCAAGTTTAAAGTGTTTGTTACCCTAAAAAGAAGAAAAATTGATCCTGTTCCCTTAAAGCATGTTATACAGCACAGTGCTTGTGCTGTGTAATTTGGCCCTCTCTATCACCTGAAATACCTGGCTGATCCTGTCTGGTTCTGCCCTCCCCCCTGTAAACTGACCACGGTATATCATGGCTGCTGAGCCCTGAAACTGTGGTCAGTTTACTTGCCTCATATATCCGCAGCCCTGCTCTCTGATCTCCTGTGTCCTCCTCTGTATTCCTCAGCCCCCTCCTTCCCCTCCTTGCCTGTCAGCTGGTACCAGCACCGCTCTACTCCCCTCCCCGCTGCTATAAAACGATGTTAGGTTTAAACCATCCCCTTTGTTATATAAGAACATGTGTCCTAGTGTCTGTGTTTTATAAAAAAAAATCCCCGCCCACTGCAGCTGTCAGACAGGGAGAGGAGAGAGCCGAGGAGTCACATGAGCACTGGGAGACGCTGTGAAATCAGCATTTATTTATAAAGCACAGGCACTAGGACACTTGTTCTTATCTAACAGAGGTGATGGTATAAACCTAACACAGCGGCTTAACAACCACTTTAAGTTTGTTCTCTGTGTTGCAGTAAATTTGCTTCCTTTTAAAGAAATCTGCAAAACATGTAATAACCAGGGGTGTAAAATTTGTAACAAACAACTGTAAATATATGCAGCCCAGAACAATGCAAATCGTGCCGCTCAAATACACCCCAAACCTGTATCAGTTTAATCAGTTTTGGGTAGACTGGTGCAAGACAGACAAAATCACCTTGTCAGCCTCCAGTAAACTTCAGCAAAATGGCGGCTGTCTGCACACAGACACCGACTCTGGCATGAATGGGAATGAAATTGGTGAAATATGGCTTCAGCTCCTGTTTTCCACCTGTAGAGAACTCCTGTAAAAACTGTAATTGTCTACTTAGTTCACAGAGCCAGCTTTCTTTAATGGGACCCTTTCTCTATAGCAGTGTTTGTGGAGTAAAAGACACAAGTGTGCATTGTAGTATGATCTTACACTTGTATCTCTGTTTCATTTTTAACGCAGGCTTAAAATTTGTGCCTGAAATTACTGTATATTCGGATTAACAATATCCCTTTTTGATGCATATGATGGTTACTGGGGGAATATGATGCTAATTGGGGTAGCACTTTGAGACCCCTTTAGACCTCTCTGCATAGAGTAACACACATTGTATATGTTTTCACATATTTACAATTTACAGTTCATTTGGGTATTCTTTGGGATTGTTTTTATACATGAATTGCATTTTCCTTGTTTGCTGGGTAAAATAAGTGTGAATGGTTCTCACTGTATTTAGACTTTTTTTTTATTTTTTTTGTGGACCTAAGTGCTGGTGTATGGTTTGCTATGGCCCCCATATATACAGTTAAAGTGGAAGTAAACCCCCCTATGGTTTTCAGCCAAGGGAGCTGCCATCTTTGCCTCTGTTTAATCTAAAACTGCCATGATGCTGCCCATGTGATCAGTTATGACACCAGTCATTGGATGGTTTGACAGTTTGGTTGAGAGCACAACCAATGGGAGTGTTACATTTCTGGCACGTGCCGGCAATGAAACTGTTTTATCGATGGGTTTACTTCCGCTTTAAGTAAAGATCAGTAAACTTGCAAGGCATTCAAATCCATAAAATCAAAATAGAAAAAACTGTGTCCACAGTCCTGTGTACAGATTATATTTTATGTTGTATGCATGTAAAAGTTGGGGCTAACCCTACATGCGTCTAGCACAAATGTACTGTATTAGAGCATGGGAGCCACCAGTGGCAGTGGCTTCCTGTGTTCCAGCAATGGAGGACACTGGGTGGCAATAGCGCCTGTATCCTAGCAATGAATGACGCTAGACAGCATTGGCCACTTGTGTCCTAGTCATGAAGGACATTAGGTGGCACTGGCTACCTGTGTCCTAAAAACACCAATGGGCTGCATTAAAGTGATTGTAAAGGCATATTTATTTTTTGTTTAAATAAAAAATTTGTCAAACTTACCTGCTGTTTTGCACAGAGCAGCCCTGATCCCCCTCTGCTTGGTCCCCTGTCGCTGCTTCTGGTCCCTCCCTCCTGCCAAGTGTCCCCACAGCAAGCAGTTTGCTATGGGGCACCTGAGCAGGCTCGCTCTTGAGCCGCTGCTCTGTGTGTCCATTCACACACAGCCGTGGCTCGGCCCCGTCCCCCGCTCTCTCCTCATTGGCTCAATAGCTGTAATGGACAGTAGTGGGAGCCAGTGGTTCCTGCTGTTGTCTCAGCCAATGAGGAGGGATAGATCTGGGAGAGCTGAGGCTCTCGTGCACATCGTTGGATCAAGATGGGGTTTAGGTAGATATTGAGGAGGCTTGGGGCTGCTGCTGCACAGAGAAGGTTTTTTACCTTCAGGCATAGAGTCCCAGTTATTACACTGAAAATTTTCAGCTGGGACCAGTTTAGAGTGTGGAGCTTGGCAGAAAAAGGAAGTATCTTTCTGGACGGCCGCACTCCAAACAATAGTTGCCTTTATTAGTAAAATAAAACAGCACTACAAGCCACAGCAAACTGGACAGCTGACGCGTTTCACACTATAAGCGTCAGCTGTCCATTTTGCTGTGGCTTGTAGTGCTGTTTTATTTTACTAATAAAGGCAACTATTGTTTGCAGTGTGGCTGTCCAGAAAGATACTTCCTTTTTCTGCCTTGCTATATGCATTGCCTGCACCTGTGGTTTCTGTGAGGTGGATCATTATCAAGACTTTCCCTACCTGGAGCGGCTACTTCCCTTTCTCCCTAGAGTGTGGAGCTCATGGCTGCACACAATATCAGTAGCTAATGCAATATGTTGAAGCAACAAAAATGAAAATCTTTCTTTGTAACAAGTATATTTCTCTATTGTTCATTGACGGACACAGCTCTTCACATTCTTGACCGTATGGTTATATTGCCACCTTTAGGAGTAGGACTAGGCAGGAAAAAGAGAACCTCAATTTATTTTATTTTTTTCTAGTCACCGGAAAATCGCTTTCTTTGAGATCATTGACGGACACAGCACCCACCACTGCTTTTTTTGTTTGTACTGATTTGTAATGAACTGAGCTGCCTATAGCAGGGAGGGGGTTTACTACCAGTTGGGACTTCCATAGACGGTGCTGTGTTTGTTCTTTTTTTCTGCCTAGTCCTACTTCTGAAGGTGGCGATATATCCCTACAATCAAGAATATGAAGAGCTGTGTCCGTCAATCCAGCTCAGGAGGTACACTGTCTGTATGAACGTAGCCTTCGGAATTGTTGCTCTAACTTGCTCCCAAGCAATTACCATAATTGTGTTTAGCTTGTTGGAGAATGTTTTTGGCAGGTACAAGTTTATCAAGCCACAGTTCCTTGGAAAATGCGATTTAGGAAGGTGCATCATTTTTTCCCTAATTGTTTCCACCAGAAAAACAGCATGAAGTGGAAATTCCCTCTCCAACTACAAAGGAGAAGGAAAAGAAGAAGAGACCCATGTCCCAAATTAGTGGTGTGAAGAAGCTGACTCATAGCTCCAGCTTGACTATCTGCAGTATTCCACGGTATGGAGTAAAGACTGACCAGGAAGAACTCCTGTCAAAGGTAACTATGAACCCATGAGTAACGATCCGAAAATCGGAAGAAAAATACCACTTTCAACGCGATTGTACGATAATCGGATCGTTAGTACAGAGCTTTCGAGAGCTGATCATGAGAGTTCATCCGATATTATCCGATGGGACAAGTACGAAAAATTTTTTTGTATGATACCAGATCGTACGATTTTAGTTTAACCACTTAACCGGGCCACTTTTTGCGATTCGGCACTGCGTCGCTTTAACTGACAATTGCGCGGTCCTGCAACGTGGCTCCCAAACAAAATTGACGTCCTTTTTTTCCCACAAATAGAGCTTTCTTTTGATGGTATTTGATCACCTCTGCGGTTTTTATTTTTTGCGCTATAAACAAAAATAGAGCGACAATCTTGAAAAAAATTCTATATTTTTTGCTATAATAAATATCCCCAAAAAATATATATATAAAAAATATATATTTTTTCCTCAGTTTAGGCCGATGCATATTCTTCTACATATTTTTGGTAAAGAAAATCGCAATAAGCATTTATTGATCGGTTTGCGGAAAATTTATAGCGTCTACAAAATAGGGGATAGTTTTATGGCATTTTTATTAATATTTTTTTTTTTTACTAGTAATTGCGGCGATCAGCGTTTTTTATCGTGACTGCGACATTATGGCGGACACTTTTGACACATTTTTGGGACCATTGTCATTTTTACAGCGATCAGTGCTATAAAAATGCACTGATTACTGTGAAAATGGCACTGGCAGTGAAGGGGTTAACCACTAGGTGGCGCTGTAGGGGTTAAGTGTGCCCTAATGAGTGATTCTTACTGTAGGGGGGATGGGCTGTGTGTGACAAGACATTGATCACCGCTTCCGATTACAGGAAGCGGTAATTACTGTCATTGTCACTATTCAGAGCGAGGAGATGCTTGTTTACATCAGCATCTCCCTGTTCTTCCTCACCGTGAGACGATCGCGGGTATCCCCGCGGCGATCGAGTCCGCGGGACCCGCGGTCGGGCTCACAGAGCTTGCGTCCACAATGCCGCGATCTTAAAGGGGACGTATATATACGTCCTTCTGCCTGTCTGTGCCATGCTGTCGACGTATATAGTCGTGCGCTGGTCGGCAAGCAGTTAATCGGTACAGTTGTCCTCCGAAAATACAATACAAATACACTACAACACTTCTGATTTTTTTATTCTGTCGTACGAGAATTTTCCTAACTTTAGAAAACTCTCCATTTTTGATATGCGACTAGCATGCAAAAAAGCCGGACCATCTGTCGTCCGATTTTCGGATCGTGTGTACAGGCCATAATTCATCACATTGTTCTATTTCAGGTTTACATTGTAGCGTATGGCAGTGGTGAAGTCCTTCGCTAATTATACATGTCCCCTTTAAAGCTGAAGTTTAATGATTTATTTATTTTATTCTGCACAATTATTATTCATCTTGAGGTTGAATCTAACCTTTTGTGTATCAATCTCATTGCCTCTTGTGTTACAGGAAGTAGAAGAAGCTAATAAATGGGGTCTTGATATATTTAAGGTAGCTGAATATTCTGGAAATAGGCCTTTAACAGTCATCATGTATGCAATTTTCCAGGTAAGGATGTCCAAATACCATCATTACCCATACCATATAATTTAAAGCTGTTTTCTACTACTTTTTTTAGTACTTTTTTGATTCTAATCCTATTCCACAGAGACACTCATTGCAACCCCCTCCCTTCTATTTTGATCATAGTTGTTGATGGGTGTGTGTGTGTGTGTGTGTGTGTGTGTGTGTGTATATGTATATGTATATGTGTGTGTGTATATGTATATGTGTGTGTATGTGTATATATATGTATATGTGTGTGTGTGTGTGTGTGTATATATATATATATATATATTGTGACAGCAGGAAGGTAAAGTCACCTGGTTGCATCCAGGGGGTAGATATATTTCGCCCAGATTCAGGCTTTACGCCGACTTATACAACTAGGTGGAGAGTTGTATAAGCCCAGCTAAGGCTAGTGGGCTCATGGATGACTCATACCTCTAGGGAGAGTGTGGGGCGTCGTGCAGACAGGGAGTTGATGAGACCAGCTGAAGCTTGTCAGCTCATTTAGGCCTCTATAAGAACTCCCAGCTTCATTAGATGTTAGCTCATGCCTGGACCCAGACCTGTGTGGACTGTCTAGGGAGAGTGAACCCCTGTGCGGTGAGACAAAGCCTGTGTGGCTATTTGCTTGGACATTTAAAACCAGGGACTTAGGGACTAGGACAGCACTAGGCTGATCCCAGTTGTTAGTTAGGAAACCTGTATGTTTAGTCAGAGGTCAAGTTGACCAGGATTTATTTTGTTTATGTTTCTTTTGGCTTTGCTGTGTTTTGTCACTGTAAATAGAAAATAAACCGCACCTTTTTTTGATTTTGAAAACCACAACCTCCGTTTGCTGGGCCTGTTTTTGTGTGGGGAGCCCATCCCGGGGGTCACACACACCCGCTGCCGAGCTAACTCCCTCACAGTTGGTGGAGAACCAGTGGCAGTTTTTTTTAAGCCAGCATGGAGGAGATACTGAAGCAGCTGGCTCTAGCAAATGCCAATCAACAGCAGACAAATGCAGGTTTGCAAAAGAGCCTTGCAGCTCATCAACAGAGCCTTGCAGCTCAACAACAGAACTTCGCAGCCCAGCAGCAAGCTCATCAACAGAGCCTTGCAGCCCAGCAGCAAGCTCACCAACAGAGTCTGGAAGCTCAGCAACAAGCCCAGCAGCAATCTGAGGCCCGCTTCATAGACCTGTTACAGAAGCAAGAGCAGAGACTACAACAAATGGAAGCAGTAATGCAGCAACGTCCGCAGACCAGTGAGGAAAGCCGTCCCACTAATACCGCGTCCTTTGGGGTGAGTCGTTTATTGACAAAAATGACTGGAGAGGATGATCCAGAGGTATTTTTGACCACATTTGAAAGGACTGCTGAAAGAGAAAAGTGGCCTGAGGAGCAGTGGGCTGGACTGGTGGCTCCTCTGTTAACTGGTGAATCGCAGAAGGCTTACTATGACCTAGAGCCTGACCAAGCAAAAGACTATGTGATGCTAAAAGCTGAGATATTGGCAAGGCTGGGTGTCACCCAGGCTGTCCGGGCTCAGCGTGTGCATAACTGGACTTTCCAGCTTGGAAAACCCCCCAGGTCTCAAATGTATGATCTCATTCACCTGAGCAGAAAGTGGCTACAGCCAGAGACTTTGTCCGCACCAAAGATTGTGGAACGTGTTGTAATGGATCGGTTTTTGAGAGCTCTTCCTACTGCCATCCAAAAGTGGGTAAGCCATGGAGACCCAGAGACGGCCGATGGTCTTGTGGATCGTGTGGAGAAATACTTGGCTACAGAGAACCTGACGGCCTCTTCCAGAGACACTCGGACTTTCCACCCTAAGACCAGACCATCCCCAGGGGCGGATAAGAGGATTCCAAGGGGTAAGGGTGGAGAGAGTGAGAGGGTGGGAGCTCTACCCCAAGTTTGGCGAGAACAGCCTGGGAAATCAGCGGCTCAAGAGGCGGCAAGAAGGATCGTTTGCTACCGCTGCCGGCAAGCGGGACATATTGCAGCCAATTGCCCGGTTGTGGAGGAACCCATGCAGTGTGACTTTCTGACGGGCAGACGTCAGTCGCTGTGTGCGACAGTCGCATGCACTGCCATTCGAGGAACTGAGAAACATTTATGCAAAATGTGTGTTAATGGTAGAAATGTTGTGGTATTGCTGGATTCAGGTAGCCTTGTGACCCTGATAAAGGCTGAGTTAGTTAAAACAGAGGTCTCTGGGAATAGCAAGGTAGCTGTTATTTGTGTGCATGGGGACACCCGAGAGTATCCAGTGACTACAGTGTGTTTCGAGACCCCCAAAGGTACCCTCTCTCATCCAGTGGGCTTAGTATCTCAGTTACCGTATGACGCCATTGTGGGAAGGGATTTTCCGAAGTTCTGGGAACTGTGGGATGATCCTGAGCCCCCCACTGGTGCCCCTATGTACCAGGAATGTGATAGCCAGAACTCCCCTGAGAGTGGTGAGGACTCTCCGGAATTTCCCTTATCAGTATTGGCAGGGGAGACTCAAGAAACTGGAGAGGAGCCCACCTCCTCAGACGAAAACCTACCGTCTGTGGAGTTTTCTGATCTTGAGGTTCACAGGGAAAACTTTGCCACAGAACAGTTGAAAGACCCCGCCCTAATAAAGGCACGGGAAAACGTAGTGAAAATAGATGGCGAGTTAGTGAACCCAGATAATACCTGCACTTACCCATACTTCAGCGTAGAGAAGGACCTACTGTATCGGGTGGCAAAAAGGGCAGAAGAAACCGTTGAGCAGCTTGTGGTGCCCAAACCTTACAGGAAGTTGGTGTTGGAGTTGGCCCATGGGCACATTCTTGGAGGTCATCTGGGGACAGAGAAAACCCGAGAGAGGGTATTACAGAGATTCTATTGGCCGGGGGTGATGAAGGACATAGAAAATTATTGTTCCTCCTGCCCTGTGTGTCAGAGGTCGGCCCCGATGCCACATTTCCGTAGCCCGCTGGTCCCTCTACCCATCATCGAGGTCCCGTTTGAGAGGATCGCCATGGATTTGGTAGGTCCTATAATCAAGTCCGCTAGGGGGCACCAGTACATATTAGTTATAATGGACTATGCCACCCGTTATTCAGAAGCGATCCCTCTCCGAAATACCTCGGCCAAAACCATAGCCAAAGAGCTATCTCTTGTGTTTAGCCGGGTGGGTATTTGTAAAGAACTGCTTACGGACCAAGGTACACCCTTTATGTCCCGGGTTATGAAGGAGCTGTGTAAATTGTTCAAAGTGACGCAATTACGTACATCTGTGTATCACCCCCAAACCGATGGGCTGGTTGAAAGATTCAACAAAACCCTAAAACAAATGTTGAAGAAAGTGGTGGATAGAGATGGAAAGGATTGGGACTGTCTACTTCCTTATCTGATGTTTGCTATTAGGGAGGTGCCCCAATCCTCTACGGGATTCTCCCCCTTTGAGTTACTGTATGGGAGACACCCAAGAGGGCTGTTGGATATTGCCAAGGAAACTTGGGAAAGTGAGAGTTCTCCCCACAGGAGTGTGATTGAGCATGTCGCCCTGATGCAAGACCGAATTGCACAGGTAATGCCCATCGTGAAGGAACATTTGGCCCAAGCGCAGTTAGCACAGCAGAGAGTGTACAACCGTGGAGCCAAGACCCGTACCTTTTCCCCGGGGGATAGGATACTGGTACTTGTCCCTACGGTTGAAAGTAAATTCCTTGCCAAATGGCAAGGCCCCTACGAGATAATGGAAAAAGTGAGCGAAGTGAATTACAAGGTCAGACAACCAGGAAGGCGAAAGCCCGAACAGATCTATCACGTTAATCTGTTGAAAGCCTGGAGGGATAGAGAGTCCCTAGTCGCAGACACTCGGTCACCAGCTCAAACTGGTTGCGTGATTCCTGAGGTTGGAATAGCAGCCACCTTGTCACAACCCCAACAACAGGAGGTTAAGGAGTTTGTGCTTCGCAACAAGGAGGTCTTCTCTGAGCTGCCGGGACAAACATTTGGGGTAGAGCATGACATCATTACCCCGCCCGGTGAAAGGGTGAAGTTAAAACCCTATCGGATCCCAGAGGCCCGACGGGAGGCAATACGGGAGGAAGTACAGAAAATGCTGAACTTAGGGGTGATAGAGGAGTCCCAAAGTGATTGGTCTAGTCCCATTGTGTTGGTGCCTAAACCGGATGGGAGCTGGCGATTTTGTAACGATTTTCGTCAGTTGAACAAAGTTACAAAATTTGACACCTACCCCATGCCACGTATAGATGAGTTGATCGACCGGCTGGGAACAGCCCGATACATGACGACTCTTGACCTCACAAAAGGGTATTGGCAAATCCCCCTGGCCAAATTGGCCAAAGAGAAAACCGCATTTGTAACCCCAGACGGGGCGTTCCAATATAAAAGAATGCCGTTCGGGTTACAGAATGCGCCGGCCACATTCCAGCGGAAAATGGACCAGATGCTGAGGCCCCATCGGAAGTATGCTGCGGCTTACCTGGATGACGTAATTGTCCATAGCACAGATTGGGCCTCACATCTGCCAAAAGTGCAAGCAGTCCTGGACTCTGTTCGGGAAGCGGGGTTTACGGCTAACCCCAAGAAGTGTACCATTGGGCAGGAGGAGGCCAAATATCTTGGGTACACCATTGGGAGGGGAGTAATAAAACCCCAACTCAACAAAGTCGAGGCCATCCAGAGTTGGCCACGTCCCAACAGCAAGAAGCAGGTACGAGCCTTTCTGGGAATCGCTGGGTATTATCGGCGATTCATTCCCCACTTTGCTTCTAAGGCTGTGCCCCTAACCAACCTAACGAAGGGGAAAGGGTCGGTCATGATTAAATGGACCCCCGAGGCTGAGGCAGCATTCCAATTCTTGAAACAAGCCTTATGTAGCCAGCCAGTGTTGTACTCACCCGACTTCTCTAAAGACTTTGTCGTACAAAGTGATGCGTCAGATGTGGGGTTAGGAGCAGTATTGTCCCAGGTCTGGAACGGGGAAGAGCACCCAGTCATTTACCTCAGCAGGAAGTTGAAGTCCCATGAGGTAAATTACGCCACCGTTGAAAAGGAGTGTTTAGCGGTGAAGTGGGCTCTAGATTCCCTTCGGTACTACCTGCTAGGTAGGCACTTTGACATGGTTACGGATCACGCTCCGTTAAAGTGGATGGCTCAAAACAAGGAAACAAATAGAAGAGTGAATAGGTGGTTCCTGGCCCTCCAGGAATTCAACTTCACAGTAAAGCATCGCCCTGGCGTTCAAATGGGGAATGTGGATGCTTTGTCTCGAGTACATGAATGCCTGATTGCTGGTGTTCCAACCCCGAGGTTAAAACAAGAGGGGGGGGTATGTGACAGCAGGAAGGTAAAGTCACCTGGTTGCATCCAGGGGGGTAGATATATTTCGCCCAGATTCAGGCTTTACGCCGACTTATACAACTAGGTGGAGAGTTGTATAAGCCCAGCTAAGGCTAGTGGGCTCATGGATGACTCATACCTCTAGGGAGAGTGTGGGGCGTCGTGCAGACAGGGAGTTGATGAGACCAGCTGAAGCTTGTCAGCTCATTTAGGCCTCTATAAGAACTCCCAGCTTCATTAGATGTTAGCTCATGCCTGGAACCAGACCTGTGTGGACTGTCTAGGGAGAGTGAACCCCTGTGCGGTGAGACAAAACCTGTGTGGCTATTTGCTTGGACATTTAAAACCAGGGACTTAGGGACTAGGACAGCACTAGGCTGATCCCAGTTGTTAGTTAGGAAACCTGTATGTTTAGTCAGAGGTCAAGTTGACCAGGATTTATTTTGTTTATGTTTCTTTTGGCTTTGCTGTGTTTTGTCACTGTAAATAGAAAATAAACCGCACCTTTTTTTGATTTTGAAAACCACAACCTCCGTTTGCTGGGCCTGTTTTTGTGTGGGGAGCCCATCCCGGGGGTCACACACACCCGCTGCCGAGCTAACTCCCTCACAATATATATATATATATTGTATGTATGTGTGTGTGTATATTATATATATATATATATATATATATATATATATATATATATATATATATATATATATATATATATATATATATATATATATAATTTTTTTTTTATATATGTGTGTGTGTGTAAAAAATAAAAAAAATAGTTCAAAAGTTTTCCATCATTCGTGTGATGGAATACTTTTGAATGATTTTTGTATGTTTTTTTACTTTAATAAATGTTTGTGCAGCAATCCTCTGAACACTTCTTCTATATATGACTGGTGGGATGGTCTGATTGTACTGCACATAGAAATTACAGGCAAGCTGTTCGCCCCATCTGTTTTGGATCGATCTATATAAATATAATACACGCACGCATGCGCATACACACACACTACTGTGCGATAGTTTAAGGCATGTGTGGAAAAATGCTGTAAAGTAAGAATGCTTTCAGAAATAGAAGGGTTAATAGTTTATTTTTCTCAATTCACAAACTGGAAAGTAAATGAACAGAAGAGAAATCCGAATCAAATCCAAAATTTGGTATGACCACCCTTTGCTTTCAAAACAGCATAAATTCTTCCAGTTACACTTGCACAGTTTTTGAAGGAACTCGGCAGGTAGGTTGTTCCAAACATCTTGGAGAACTAACCTGACCCTAATTCTACAAAATCCCTGACTGCAAGTGTATATGAACTGATGCTGGTTTGAAGCCAAAGTGTGATCACGCTAAATATTGATTTGATTTAGATTTTTTTATTGTTCACTCACTTTGCATTCTGTAAATAACAATTCAAATATCCTTTTTCTAGAGCGTTCTTAATTTACAGCATTTCTTCACACCTGCCTAAAACTTTTGCACAGTACTGTATGTATATACAGGACACCAGGGATAGGTTCTGGAAGCAAGGTATGCTTACCTATTATTTGGGTTGTGGTGCCATTAAGCGGACGATGATAGACATTTTTGAGTATTTGGTTAATTTATTTTATTTTACTTGCTTGACTCTTTTCTTTATCTATGTAATAAGTGCATGTGTGGTTATGTAGGGGAGACAATACAAATATGTACCGTATTTAGGGCCACATGAGTGGAAGCAGCCTTTGGCACAGCATTTTGGTGAACAGGAACGCTCGGGTTGATTTACTAAAAGCAAACAGACTTTGTACTTTTCAAGTGCAATTGCACTCATTTTCCCCAGAGCTTAGTATATGTGGTAAAACTCTGCTTCCACCATCCACTTTTTACTTTTTCTTGCATTTTATTGGATATGTTTTACAAAATAAAACTTTATCACATTACATTTACTAAGGAAAATAAGTGCAACTGCATTTTCAAAGTGCACAGTCTAACCACTTGACCTCTGGAAGATTTACCCTCCTTCATGACCAGGCCATTTTTTGCGATACGGCACATCTTTACAGCTACATTAACTGACAATTGCGCGGTCATGCAACGCTGTGCCCAAATTTTTATTATTATTTTTTTCCCCACAAATAGCTTTCTTTTGGTGGTATTTGATCACCTCTGCGTTTCTTTTTATTTTGTTGCGCTAAAAACCAAAAAAGACTTTTAAAGAAAAAAAAAAAGTTTTAGCTATAAAACATATTCAATAAAAAATAGAAAAAATGTAATTTCTTCATAAATGTAGGCCAATATGTATTCTGCTATATATTTTTGGTAAAAAATCCCAATTGGCGTATAGTGATTGGTTTGCGCAAAAGTTATAGCATCTACAAACTATGGGATATTTTTATTTATTGTTTTACTAGTAATGGCGGTGATCGGCGAGTTATAGCAGAACTGCAATTTTGCGCTGGACAGTCTGACACTAACTGACACTTTTTGGGGACCAGTGACACTAATACAGTGATCAGTGCTAAAAAAAAAAAAAATGCACTGTCACTGTACTAATGACACTGGCTGGGAAGGGGTTAACATCAGGGGTGATCAAAGGGTTAACTGTGTGCCTAACCAGTGTTTTACTATACTGTGTGAGGTGCTTTTACTAGAGATGGAACTTATTCTCTGCATTACAGGGATTCAAATTCCACCCCTTCCCTCCTTTTCGAACAGCGATCTGCCTTGTTTACATAGGCCGATCGCAGTTCTGGCTCTCTGCCTAACAATTGGCGGGTGCCAGAGGACATCGTGTACCGTGCACCTGCCGATTGGCTTCCCCTGTGTGTAACCACAGCAGAAGAGAGCCGCTGGTGGCGTGCATGCATGCCCCCTACCTGGAAGTGTCAGATCGCGTATATATACATGATCTGGCACACAGGTGTTGCCCTGTAGCAGTAAAACTGCTATAGGGCGACCTGAAGTTGTTAAATCAACCCCTCACTGCCCCATTTGAAATATACTATTATAGATTCAGAGCCTAAGCTTAAAAGAGGAGGTGATAAGGAATTGCTTCTTAAAGAGGAGGTCCAGCCTGGGTGAAAAAAAATGAAGTCAGCAGCTACAAATACTGTAGCTGCTGACTTTTAATATTAGGGCACTTACCTGTCCAGGGAGCCCGCAATGTCAGCACCCAGGCCGATCTTCGGATCAACTCCTGGGTGCTGCCGCCACCATTCCTTGTAAGGGAACCCAGTGGTGAAGCCTTTTCCTTCACAACGGATTCCCTACTGCGCATGCACGAAGTGGTTAAAAAATAAAAATGAATTAATTAGTTTTGGTTGGTGTCAGTGTTTTACAAAGCAAAATGCACACCATTGTTTCTAGGTTAATTAACATACATGGTATGAAAGTATTCAGACCCCCTTAAATTTTTCACTCTTTGTTATATTGCAGCCATTTGCTAAAATCATTTAAGTTCATTTTTTCCCCTCATTAATGTACACGCAGCACCCCATATTGACAGAAAAACACAGAATTGTTGACATTTTTGCAGATTTATTAAAAAAGAAAAACTGAAATATCACATGGTCCTAAGTATTCAGACTTTTTGCTGTGACACTCATATATTTAACTCAGGTGCTGTCCATTTCTTCTGATCATCCTTGAGATGGGTTCTACACCTTCATTTGAGTCCAGCTGTGTTTGATTATACTGATTGGACTTGATTAGGAAAGCCACACACCTGTATATATAAGACCTTATAGCTCACAGTGCATGTCAGAGCAAATGAGAATCATGAGGTCAAAGGAACTGCCTGAAGAGCTCAGAGACAGAATTGTGGCAAGGCACAGATCTGGCCAAGGTTACAAAAAAATTCTCTCTTACTGGTGACTGGAAGTTCAACATGGCACCTGAGGAAAAAATGAAGAAGTCTGGATAGCCGCACTCCAATCCAGCGTGGCTTTTATTGGAAAAATAAAACAAAATAAAACAGGCACTACATGTCACAGCAATGGGGTAACAGGGACATCTAACGCATTTCACACTTAGGAGTGCTTACTCATAGCTTAGTGTTTTGTATCAACATGGCACCTCATGGCAAAGAACTCTCTGAGCATCTGAAAAAAAATTGTTGCTCTAAATAAAGATGGCCTAGGCCAGGGATATGCAATTAGCGGACCTCCAGCTGTTGCCAAACTACAAGTCCCATCATGCCTCTGCATCTGGGTGTCATGCTTGATGCTGTCAGTGTCTCGATATGCCTCATGGGACTTGTAGTTTGGCAACAGCTGGAGGTCCGCTAATTGCATATCCCTGGCCTAGGCTATAAGAAGATTGCAAAGACCCTGAAACTGAGCTGCAGCACGGTGGCAAAGACCATACATCGGTTTAACGGGACAGGTTCCACTCAGAACAGGCCTTGCCATGGTCGACCAAAGAAGTTGCGTGTACGTGCTCAGCGTCATATCCAGAGGTTGTCTTTGGGAAATAGACGTATGAGTGCTGCCAGCATTGCTGCAGAGGTTGAAGGGCTGGGGGATCAGCCTGTCAGTGCTCAGACCATACGCTGCACACTGCATCAAATTGATCTGCATGTCTGTCGTCCCAGAAGGAAGCCTCTTCTAAAGATGATGCACAAGAAAACCCGCAAACAGTTTTCTGAAGACAAGCAGACTAAGGACATGAATTACTGGAACCATGTCCTTTGGTCTGATGAGACCAAGATAAACTTATTTGGTTCTGATAGTGTCAAGTGTGTGTGGCGGCAACAAGGTGAGGAGTACAAAGACAAGTGTGTCTTGCCTGCAGTCGAGGATAGTGGTGGGAGTGTCATGGTCTGGGGCTGTATGAGTGCTGCCAGCACTGGGGAGCTACAGTTCATTGAGAGAACCCTGAATGCCAACATGTACTGTGACTATACTGAAGCAGAGCATGATCCCCTCCCTTTCAGAGACTGGGCCGTAGGGCAGTATTCCAGTATAATAATGACTCCAAGAGGACCACTGCCTTGCTAAAGAAGCTGAGGGTAAAGGTGATGGGCTGGCCAAGCATGTCTCCATACCTAAACCCTATTGGGCATCTGTGGGGCATCCTCAAAAAGAAGGTGGAGGAGTGCAAGGTCTCCAACATCCACCAGCTCTGTGATGTCGTCATGGAGGAGTAGAAGAGGACTTCAGTGGCAACCTGTGAAGCTCTGGTGAACTCCATGCCCAAGAGGGTTAAGGCAGTGCTGGAAAATAATGGTGGCCACACAAAATATTGACACTTTGGGCCCAATTTGGACATTTTCACTTAGGGGTGTACTCACTTTTGTTGCCAGCGGTTTAGACATTAATAGCTGTGTGTTGAGATATTTTGAGGGGACAGCAAATTTACACTGTTATACAAGCTGTACACTCACTACTTTACATAGCAAAGTGTAATTTCTTCAGTGTTGTATCATGAAAAGATAGAATAAAATATTTACAAAAATAATGCAGTCGCTGGGAACAGGAGAATTTATTTTGGGCTGTTGTTTAATGGTAGGTTATGGTAGTAGCAAGAAATATAGAGCAAAATTGAAAAAAAAAAAAAATGTTACTATTTTGGCCCAGTTTTCTTTTGATAATAAAAAAATCAGGAGATATCTGTTTCCATTTAACACTGAAAGAAAGTCCAATTTGTCTTGGGGCGGGGGGAGGTATAATCCACCTGGATGCACAAAGTAGTTGTGGTGATATGTACAGTTTTACTAACCTATGTCAAAGTTGCAAAATTATGTTCAGGCATTAACATTTGTTTTACCCTGAGAGCCGGTTCACATAGGAGCAACACGACTTTGTGCGTGACTTTGCGAGGCGATTTGGACACGACTTGCGCGCGAACCACAGCGCCTTACAACACGACAACACGACTTGAAGTTGCCTCCAGGACAGGGGACTTTGCCAGTGGCCAATCAAAGAATAATCAGCCCTGTGGGAGGGAGGGGTTTGCCTGAGAAAACCATTTTCTCTTCCTGTAAAGTTGCTTCAGTTAAGACTGTGATCCAACTTTGGAGGCAACTTCCATTGCAATCAATGGGTACAGTAGTACAGGAACCTTTTCTGAAGTCGGAGCGACTTCAGTAGTGTACATTAGGCCGGCTCTCATTCACATGAATGTAATTTGACATGTCGCGCGACTTGGAGTGACACAAGTCGGATCCCAAGTCGTGGTAGTGTGACACATTGCATCCACTTGGTGTGAATCATGGTTTTGATTTATATTAATTTTTATAACAGGATTGATACACTATATTACCAAAAGAATTAGGACGCTTCCCTTTACACACACATAAACTTTAAAGGCATCCCAGTCTTATTCCTGGTTCACATTTATGCGATGCAGGAAACGCACAAGATTCACTGTGTTTCCCCGCATCGCACTCCAAGCAATCGCACTGCGTCCATGCGATCTGCTGTCGGTGTCAATGTTATCTTAACGACACCTTGAAACAGATTGCAAAACGCAGTGCGATTGCCAGAATAGCATTGCATAGGTGTGAACACCCATGCAATGTAATTCAGGTGCAGGGGAAAAAAAGGGTTCTGCATCATTTTGATGTGGATGCAATGCGAGTTTAGCCATACAAATTGTGTGGCTGAAATCGCACTGCACAGACATCGCATGTGATGTGCACAGGAATGTTGTTTGAATCACATGCGATGTCTGCAATCGCACCAGTGTGAACCCAGGCTTAGTCCGTAGGGTTCAATATTAAATCGGCCAACCATTTGCAGCTATAACAGCTTCAACTCTTTTGGGAAGGCTGTTCACAAGGTTTAGAAGTGTGTCTATGGCAGGCATGTCCAAAGTCCAGCCCGCGGGCCAATCGCGGCCCACGTTCCGGTTTCGGATGGCCTGCCTGGTCATTTTGACATGTATATTTTTGTGGCCCCCAACGAATCCCCGAGCGCCGGGGGCCACAAAAGAAATACATGCTGGCTGCCTTGGAGGAGACAGGGAGGAGGCGGGACGAATGCCGTGCATATCGGAGTATTTCCTGTTTACACGGCGACCTCTGTAAAAGAAAGTCTCCTGTGCTGCCATTGGATGACTGTTCTGTCCATCATAGGAGGCGGGACATTCTATTAAAGAGGCCGCGGATAAAACAGGAGTTTCTCCTGTATGTCTGTCAGCGCTCGTCCCACCCCCTCCCTGTCTCCTCCAAGGCTGCAGATGGACATGAATCAGGTGGCATTCACGGCAACGGGGGGTGCTGCATTCACGGCAACGGGGGGTGCTGCATTCACGGCAACGGGGGGTGCTGCATTCACGGCACTTGTGAGGCTGCATTGATGGGCACGTGTGAGGATGCAGATGGGCACTGATTAGTCTGCATTGATGGGCACTGACCCTTATTTTGCTTCACAGTTCTTTATTTAAAATTTTAAGATTTTTTCCTGAATCTTCCCTCTTAAAGTGAAGGTGCGTGTTATATGCCAATAAATACGGTATATCCAAATAACACGCCTGAGCTCATCTCTTCACCACACACAGCCAAAAAGGCAGGAGAATTCTTGTTGGGCGGTGTTCTAGTGCTCGAACGAACACACTTAGACCAAATTTTAATAGTTCACAGAATGTCAGGCAAAATGGTCGGCCCTCACGCATGTTCACTTCATCAAATCTGGCCCTCTCTGAAAAAAGTTTGGACACCCCTGGTCTATGGGAATGCTTGACCATTCTTCTAGAAGCGCATTTGTGAGGTCAGGCGCTGATGTTAGACGAGAAGGCCTGGCTCGCAGTCTCCACTCTAATTCGTCCCAAAGGTTTTCTATCGGGTTGAGGTCAGGATGGGTACATCCCCCCCCCCCCTAACATCTGAGCATCTAACTAGGGGATATTTTTTCCTGACGTATGAAGAAATCAGAACCTATCCTGATATATTTTACAACTTTACCAGAAGGTCAGTAACCACCTTTGGCAGTTTACTAATTATTGCTAGACCATATCTGCAGAAAATGAATACAAACATGAGGATGAATGAGAACCAACATTTCAGGAAGAAAAGGGGGAAGTGTGTAATTTTCTCCTTCTGAGGCCTCATGCACACTGGACGTTAAAATAACGTTATAAAAACGCCAGTAGCTTTGCAGTGAGCCTTTAAACGTTTTTTGCAATAGCGTTTTTTCGCGTTTTTACCGCATTAGCGTTATATATATATAACATTAAACGCTGGTGAGCGTCGTTTTTGAGCGTTCATCGACATTTATCAGCGTTAGAGCGTTTTTACAGCTGAAAAATGTCACTTAGAACCCACTAATTTTTTTTTTTTTACTGCTCAAAAACGCCACTGCCCAAAACTGCTGATAAAGGCCTATGTGTGCATGGACACATAGGATAACATGATGGAGAGTTTAATGACTGTAGAAAAAAACTTCTACAGCCAAAAACATCCAGTGTGCACGAGGCCTGAATGCAACTCACGTTTAGCTGCAGATAGGAACGAAAAGTTGACCCTGGATGCAGCACTTTTTTTATTTTCTTAAATGCAGCTAAACTGTTCGCAATTAAACTTTGCTAATGGATATGCATGAATACCATGATTACTTTGCATTGTATAAGTCCAGCTGTTTTTACAAAAGTCTTGTAGCTATGTAGCCATGTAGCTTAAGGCCCTTTTCACACTGACAAACTTTTGCTGCATTTTTACCTTGCTAAATATTTCCCTTTAAATCCTATGGGACTCTTCACACTATTACATTGCAGGTGCATGCTGCTTCTTTGGTGCGGTTTTCAAAACCAAAATGCATCGCTGTTGCTTTTTCTTTCTCGTACATCACGGGACACAGAGCGGCATAGTCATTACTATGTGGGTTATATAGATACCTTCAGGTGCTGGCACTGGCAACTTCCAAACCGGAAGTACCCTCCCCTATATAAGCCCCTCCCATCCGGGAGCACCTCAGTTTTTTGCCAGTGTCTAAGGTGTTGGCCAAGAAGTAACATGTGTTTTTCACTGAGCTTGCGTACAGGTTCTTTTGGGCCTCAGTAAGCTATTCCGGATCCAACCAAAAAAGCTTCATAGCTAAACGGTCGGTACCCGGGCCTTGCAGAGAAGAGCAAGGTTTTGCCTGTAATGCTTCTCTTAGGAGAGCTGGACCATGGGATCCAGAGCTCTGGTCATACCCACGACTAAGATGCTTTCTGTGCAGGGTGCTATACAGGTCCAGGGGAGTGGAATCCTTGGGAACCCGGTCCCTGAAGGTTTAATTACAATGCCTGCCGTGAGAGGTGAAGTTTGGGCTTCTGTGGACCAAACAGAGTCCTGCGGCGGGGAAAAGGTAAGTGGGGGCCCCCCAGGAACTTGGTTCTATTAGGGGACCCCCAAGCCTAATATGTCTTTCTGCCTGTTACCTAACGGTATTCCCGCTAAATATCTGTGCATGCCTGTAACTACAAAAAAATGTAATAATTGTAATAGTGGTCAAGAAAAAAAAAAATAGACAGACCGCGGTACCTGTGTTAATCCACTAGAGGCCGCTGTGGAACGTTTCTTGTCATGTGGACTTTTTCTTTTCATCAGAGTCAAGTCCAGGCAGATGGTGAGTTCTCTTGTGGGAAACTGCTTCCTCTGCCATGTTGCAATGCTCGTCCATCCCCCGGCCTGCGGCAAAAGGGCCCTGTCTCCTGTCCCTAGTTTCCTTTTTCAAAAAAGAGCGCCGAAGGCGCACGTGCCCGCGCGCGTGCACGCGCCTCTTTATATAGAGGCGAGCTGGAAAAGGGGGCGGAGCTTGGGGGATGACGCTCTGTGCGCGCCGCAGCGCTTCTGCGCATGTGCGGGCGTCCCAGCATGTTAAAAGGCACAATTATGTGTTGTGAGCTGGCTATGGAGTGCAGAGACAGAGCTGGCAACATTTAAAAAAAAAGGCATACAGCAAGCGGTTGATGCAGGCATCCCCATAGAAAGGCACATTAGTAGACACCAACTGTTTATATAGCAGCAATTGTGCTAGACTATTGTCAGTAAGTGGTGTATTTCGGCTGGAATACCTCAGCTTTGGGCTTAGGAATATGCCGTCTAAAAACTCCGGGGCTAAAAATCCCAGGAAGCATAGGGGGTCTCCATCGGGCTCTGAGGATCTTGGGCATGCTTCGGCTGCACCAATCTCCCCTGAAGAATCAGAGGTTAGTGACCGTAGAGCACCCTCAGGAGTACCTGCTACTGTGGTTGTCCTCAGTTCACCTGCTCCTGTGTATGTAACAGAGGAGGTTTTTTCCTCAGCTCTGGGAGGGCTGGAAGAGAGATTGTCAACATTGATCGCTGCTTCCCTGTCAAAGGGAAAGCGCACCCGATCTCCGTCTCCTCCCTCAGAGTACCTGTTAGCAGAGCAACAGTCCCATACAGGGATCGACCTACCTGAAGGGGATCAGGATGAGGTTGATTCTGTTGTAGAGGAATCAACAGTGGAAGAGCCATTCTCAGCATCACATGCTGAAAGATTATGGGTTCAGTCCCTGACTAACATGGTCCGATCAGTATTTAAAATGCCCCTTGCGGAGCCATCATCCACTTCTGTCTCCTCGTTGGGGTCGCTAAAAGCTCCCCAGACTGTTTGTTCCTTTCCAATCCATCCTTTACTGGAAGGGCTCATTTACCAGGATTGGGAACATCCTGATAAAATATTTACTCCTCCCAAGAGATTTCAGGTGGTCTATCCCATGGAGGATAAGTTCATCAAAAAATGGAGGGTCCCTACAGTGGACGCAGCCATCTCTTGTGTGAATAAATCACTGACATGTCCAGTGGATAATGTCCAAATGTTCAAGGACCCAATAGATAAAAAATTGGAGTCCTTATTGAAATCTGCTTTTGCTACAGCAGGCTTGGTGACACAACCAGCAGTGGCAGCTATTGGGGTCTGCCAAGCAGTGAAGGATCAGTTGAAACAGGTCTTAAGGGACTTGCCAGATCAGCAGGCCCTTGCCCTAGCTGATCTACCTAGGGCCTTATGCTTTGCGGTTGACGCTATAAAGGATTCAATCCATCAGGCCTCCCGCCTTACGCTGTCTGTAGTACATATGCGCAGGCTTCTATGGCTCAAAAACTGGTCTGCTGAAGCCCCCTGTAAAAAATTGCTGGTCAGCTTCCCATTTCATGGTGAACGCTTATTCGGGGAAGACCTGGACAAATATATCCAGAAAATTTCCAGCGGTAAAAGTACACTCTTGCCGGTTAAAAACAGAGTTAGAGGTCCCTCTTTTAAGAGGCCTGCTTCTCCAGTCCCTAGGACATCGGCTGTGAAACAGTTCCGACGGCCTCCTCGGTCAAATCCCGGGGGTAAAAATCAGGGACAATCGCAGGGTAACAAGAAGCCCTGGGTCAGGAGAGGTACAAAACCTCCCCCAAAGTCAAATGCATGAAGGGTTGCCCCCACTCAATCGGGTGGGGGGAAGACTTCAGTTGTTCGCAGAGACCTGGCGGGACACGATCAGAGACAGATGGGTGCTCTCCGCAGTAAGTCTGGTATACAAATTGGAGTTAAAAGACTCCCCTCCTTCCCATTTTATAAGGTCGAACGTGCCAAGGGATCCCCGGAAGAGAGGATCCCTCCTGTTGGCACTAGAACAACTATTGCTCCAAGCAGTAATTATGGAGGTCCCCCTAGAAGAATGGGGGTTCGGGTTTTACTCAAACCTCTTTACAGTCCCGAAGCCAAACGGGGACGTGAGGCCCATATTAAATCTAAAAGGGCTAAACAAATTCCTACATATCAGGACTTTCCGGATGGAGTCGATCCGAACGGTGGCCGCTGCCCTACAAGGGGAGGAATGGTTAGCCTCGATCGACATCAAAGATGCTTATTTGCACATTCCCATCTTTCCAGACCACCAAAAATTTCTACGCTTTGCAGTAGAAGGGCGCCATTTTCAGTTCAGAGCCTTACCCTTCGGTCTGGCCACAGCACCACGCGTGTTCACAAAAATTCTGGCCCCATTATTGGCCAATCTAAGAACACGAGGTGTAACGATAATGGCATATCCAGACGACTTGTTGCTGATAGACCACTCAGTGGAAAAACTAGAAGTGGTTGTTCACGAGACAATCGAGTATCTGGAATCTCACGGTTGGATTATCAACCGAGACAAGTCAGCCCTAAAACCAGTCAAAAGTCTGGAATACTTGGGGCTAAGGCTGGATTCAGACCAGAGAAAAATTTTCTTGCCTCAAGAAAAGGTGTCGTCTTTGAGAGATTTGATCCACCTAGTGGGTACAAAAAGACAGCCATCCATACGCCTGTGCATGAGGCTGCTGGGAAAAATGGTGGCATCATTCGAAGCAGTACCCTACGGTCCATTCCATTCAAGGAATTTGCAAAGGGCTATACTGTCAGCCTGGAACAAAAAAGTTCAGGCCCTAGACTTACCAATGTCCTTGTCCCCTTCCGTTCGCAAGAGCCTCCGTTGGTGGTTGGTTCCCCAGAATCTGGAAAAAGGGAAATCCTTCAGTCCGATTTCTTGGAAGGTGGTCACTACAGATGCCAGCCTTATAGGCTGGGGAGCAGTACTGGAGCAATGGTCTCTCCAGGGCAGATGGTCGGATGCAGAAAAGGCCCTGCCCATCAATCTCTTAGAGATACGAGCAGCCCGGTATGCCCTAGTAGCATGGACATCCAAACTCCAAGGGTCCCCTGTCAGAATTCAATCGGACAATGCCACGGCAGTGGCATATATCAATCATCAGGGTGGCACCAGGAGTCGTGCAGCCCAGAGGGAAGTAAATTGCATCCTGAAATGGGCAGAAAGATATGTCCCAGCCATATCCGCGGTATTCATTCCAGGAGTGGAGAATTGGAAGGCGGACTTTCTAAGTCGCCAACAATTATGCCCAGGGGAATGGTCCCTTCACCCCGAGGTTTTCCAGACAATATGTCATCGGTGGGGAACACCGGATGTAGATCTACTAGCATCCAGATTCAACGCAAAGGTGGACAGGTTTGTCTCTTGGACAAGGGATCCCCTAGCTTGCGGCTCGGATGCCCTAGTGTTCCCTTGGGATCAGTTCAAGCTGATATATGCATTCCCACCGCCACAATTGTTACCTCGATTACTCCGCAGAATCAGGGTAGAAAAGAAACCAGTGATTCTGGTGGCTCAAGCGTGGCCCCGAAGAGCATGGTACGCGGAGATTGTTAAAATGTCTGTGGGGAGTCCTTGGACCCTCCCACATCGTCCGGACCTGCTTTCGCAAGGACCGATATACCACCCTTCCTTACCAGCCCTAGGTTTGACGGCCTGGCTATTGAAGCCCACATTCTAAAAAAGAGAGGTCTCTCTAATCCTGTGGTATCTACCATGATCAATGCCAGGAAGCCGGTATCCAGGCAGATCTACTATAGAATCTGGAAGGCGTACATCGCCTGGTGTGAGGCCAAGAAATGGCATCCACGTAAGTACGTAATAGGTAGGATTCTGGACTTCCTACAGTGGGCTGTAGATAGGAAGCTTGCCTTGAGTACTATCAAGGGTCAGATTTCGGCCTTGTCAATATTTTTTCAGAGGCCCTTGGCTTCGCATTCACTAGTCAAAGCCTTTATACAAGGAGTGATGCGTATTAGCCCTCCGGTTAATATTCCCATTTGTCCATGGGACTTAAACCTGGTTCTGTCGGTTCTACAGAAACAACCATTTGAAGCATTACAGCATATTTCCCTGGTTCTTCTCACCAGGAAATTGATTTTTCTAGTAGCCATTTGTTCGGCTAAAAGAGTGTGGGAATTAGCCGCTATGTCCTGTAGGGAGCCATATCTGGTTATCCATAAGGACAGAGTAGTGTTACGTCCTCATCCAGCCTTTCTTCCAATGGTGGTATCGAGGTTCCATTTGAACCAAGATGTGGTTCTTCCTTCTTTTTTCCCCAAACCTAGTTCAGTAGAGGAAAAATTATTACATTCTTTGGATGTAGTAAGAGCAGTTAAAGCTTATCTAAAAGCCACTGCTCAGATTCGCAGAACGGATACTTTGTTTATTCTGTCGGAAGGCCCCAGAAGGGGTCAGGCAGCGTCAAAATCTACTTTAGCCAAGTGGATTCGACAGGTCATTATGCAAGCCTATGGCTTGAGAAGGAGACCGCCTCCGTTCAAAGTTAGGGCGCACTCCACGAGAGCAGTTGGAACTTCATGGGCAGTGCATCACCAGGCCTCCCTGGCTCAAATCTGTAAGGCCGCAACATGGTCTTCAGTACACACGTTTACTAGGTTCTAGCAGGTGGACGTTAGAAGTCAGGAGGATGTCGCCTTTGGGCGCAGTGTGTTGCAGGCCGCAAAAGATCCTCATGTCTGATAGCGCTCAGCTTATGTATGGTGTATCCCCCCCCTCATTGGGCATTGCTTTAGGACATCCCACATAGTAATGACTATGCCGCTCTGTGTCCCGTGATGTACGAGAAAGAAAATAGGATTTTTATAACAGCTTACCTGTAAAATCCTTTTCTTGGAGTACATCACGGGACACAGAGCTCCCACCCCTCTTTTGGGGACACGTATTGCTTTGCTACAAAACTGAGGTGCTCCCGGATGGGAGGGGCTTATATAGGGGAGGGTACTTCCGGTTTGGAAGTTGCCAGTGCCAGCACCTGAAGGTAAACTATATAACCCACATAGTAATGACTAAGTCGCTCTGTGTCCCGTGATGTACTCCAAGAAAAGGATTTTACAGGTAAGCTGTTATAAAAATCCTATTTTTTGGTGCGTTTTTTTTTTTTGAGAAACATGTCCATGTCTTGCAGGTGCATGTCAACCAGAAAACACTTTTATCTTTAATGCCAAGTGTGTTTGAACAATTACAATGTTAATGTTGTTGTGAGTTAATGAAAATTTAAGAGTGTAAATTGATGTACTGTAGGTGTGTTGCTGAATTTATTGTATCTCATGTGCAGAGCTTTCATGGCTTATAGCAGTGGTCTCCAAACTCCAGCCTGTGGGCCAGATGTGGCCCTTTGCATGCCTTTATCTGGCCCTTGGGATATCCTCCCACTGATATGAAGGGCTGTTCCTCCCACTGAAATGGATGATGGGGCACTAGTTCTTCCACTGACACCAATGATGGGGCACTAGTTCTTCCACTGACACCAATAATGGGGCACTATTTCTTCCACTGATACCAATGATGGGGCACAATTTCCTCCACTGATACCAATGACGGGGCACTATTTCTTCCACTGATACAAATGATGGGACACAATTTCTTCCAATGATGGGGCACTATTCCTTTCACTATTTCTTCCACTGATACCAATGTCTTGGCACTATTTCTTCCACTGATACCAATGATGGGACACTATTTCTTCCACTGATACCAATGTCTTGGCACTATTTCTTCCACTGATACCAATGATGGGACACTATTTCTTCCACTGATACCAATGATGGGACACTATTTCTTCCACTGATACCAATGACGGGGCACTATTTCTTCCACTGATACAAATGATGGGGCACTATTTCTTCCACTAATACCAATGATGGGGCACTATTTCTTCCACTAATACCAATGATGGGGCACTATTTCTCCCACTGATACAGACGATGGGGCACTATTACTTCCACTGACACCAACGATGAGGCATTATTCCTCCCACTGACACCAATGATAAGGCATTATTCCTATCACTAATACCCATAATGGGGCACAATTCCTCCTCCTACTGACCACAAGCGCAATGTAATTTTTTTACTCCTATTGACCACAGTCTAGCCCCTCTAAAATCTGAAGGACAGTAAACTGGCCCTTTTGTTCAAAAAATTTGGAGACCCCTGATCTATAGAAACATTGATGTATATGCCTTCATGATCAAAGCTCGACTATTTTTCAAGTAGAATTTGAAAAAACTTTGGATTATTAACTGCTGCTTTGCCTCTCAGGAAAGAGATCTTCTGAAGACCTTCAGAATTCCTTCGAAAACTTTCATCACATACATGATGACACTGGAGGATCATTACCACTCAGATGTCGCTTACCATAACAACATCCATGCAGCAGATGTGGCACAGTCAACCCACGTTCTCCTGTCTACCCCTGCTCTGGAGGTCAGTGTTTTTTTTTGTTTTTTTTTTGGAGTTTTCTGAATATTCTATATTTAGCATAAAAGTAAAGTAGGCATCACTAAATGGCGGCCTGCGGTCTGGGTCCGGCCCCAATCATTCTCTCACCCGGACCGCAGTGGTCGCCCCATTAAGGAGCCTGTTCTTCTCTCAGATGTCACGCTTTCATCTTTGCAGAGCCGACAGCGGGAGGCCGGACAGTTCTGGAGGGAGGGTGGGAGCTGCCCGAGGTAAACAAGACAGTTATTGGTTGCAAAGATGAAGGGCGGTCCAAGCAACAAATCACCAGCTTGCAGCTTCCGTCCTCCATTCAGATCTGCTGTACCTCTCATGCTCCCATCTGTGTAAGGTAGGGGAGATGTAATGTGAGAAGGGGGAGAGGTACTGCAATGAAGAGGCTAGCTACTGTAATGTGTGGGGGGCTCAGTAATGTGTGTGTGTGGGGGGGGGGTATGAGTAGTGTAATGGGGGGGCTGAGGATAGTAATGTAGGGGAGCTGAGTACTGTAAAAAGGGGGTTCGAGGACTGTAATGGGGGGCTAAGGATAGTATTGTGGGGCAGCTGAGGACAGTAGTGGGGGGGGGGCTGAGGACAGTAATGTTGGGGAGCTGAATACTGTATTGGGGGGCTGAAGATAATAATGTGGGGGAGCTGAGGACTGTAATGGGGGAAGGGTGGGGCAGAGTACTGTAATGGGGGGGCTGAGGACAGTAGTGAGGGGCTGAGGACAGTACTGTTGGAGGGTGGTAATGTTAAGGGGGTGTGAGAACACTATTGTGAAGGGGGGATCTTGATATGAAGGGAAGGGAACTGTGATGTGGAACTGATGTAAGGATGGGATTGTGATATGGGGCTCAGTTCAGATCTGTGCATGCGCATTTGCTTGCGCATGTCAAAGGTAGGTCAGCCCAAAAATGAATGGGCTGCACTACCCTTGAGAAAAGCGGGGAAACAAGTCCCTGGCCCTATTTTTAAATTGTGCAGCACCAAGCTGCATGGTGCTGCAGGATCATGCGTTTTGGCGCACTCATGTGCTAAAGTGTGGCGTGTTCCTCTACGAGTCGAACGTGCAATTTCGCCTGCGTTCCCCAACTGCAGAGATGGGAGCGCTTAGGAGGAGAGGGTGCTGTAATGTAAAGGATCTGAGTCATATCACAAACATGTGATTCGGACCTCTGCTGGAAGAAGATTTTACTAAGTAAACTGGCATTCCTGCATACTAACTTTTTTGCTGTAAAAAGGTACCCAGTTGCTGTTACAATTAGTATATTGTATGCCTATTCTATGCTTGCATTTTTGACAAATAATTCAGTTCGTTTTCAACTGATAGCAAACCTGTATCAGTAGGACACACTTTTTTGCATAGTTCAGTTCAATACCAGTTTAGAAATGGTACTAAAATAAATGGTAGGTGTCTGGAAAATAACAACACATTTTAGCAGTGCATAATGGCAGCATTGCCAGTACACAGAAGAGAGTGCAAAACCACAGCATAGGGCATCAAATGACATTGCTTGCACTATTTTTGAACTTGCACTTTTAATGAAATTAAGTAAAAGGAAATAGAACCTGGCAGGATAGAAATATAAGATCTGCCATTGCTGTCTTCCTTTTTTCTTTTTTTTTTTTAAGGTTGAGAAACACTGGTCTACAGCAGTGGTCCCCAAACTACAGCCCTTTGCTTGCCTTTATCTGGCCCTTGAGGCATTTATCCTGCCACTGACACCAAAGATGGGGCATAATTCCTTCCACTGACAACAAAAATGTGCTTTTGATGCCTTGCAGTGCTTTTTTGATGCAGTCCAGTGCATTTTTACCACATCTTTTTTCTTAACCTTAAAGTGGTTGTAAACCCTTGTTTACAACTTTATGTTACAGGTAAGCCTATATTAAGGCTTACCTGTAGCTAACAAGGATATCTCCTAAACCTGCACGGTTTAGGAGATATCCCTGTATTTGCATGTGCCAACGTCATGCGGAACATGCGCACTTAAGCTAACTGAAGCAATGGCACTATGTGCCGTTGCTTCAGTTGTACTGTGCTGTTCCCGCACGCACGGGACTAACGTCATCGCGGCTCTGGCCAATCACAGCGCCGGAGCCGCGATACACGGAAGTCACTGCGGGACAACATGTCGGCGGCCGGACGGGAAGACGTGGACCGCTGTGGGGGCTTCGATCTGAGGTAAGTAATACATAATCAGCTAGTATGCTATGCATACTAGCTGATTATGCCTTTATCTTGCAGGTATTTTTGTTTTTTAGTTTTTTATCGAAGGGTTTACTTTCTCTTTAAATAAGGACATGTGTGTTCCAGTGTGTTTTTGGTGTGTGTAGGTGCATTCCGGAGCGTTTTTGATGCGTTTTGCTGCATTCCAGTACAGTCCAGTGCAGGAAAAATGCAGCATGTTTTAATTTTTTTTTCCTGGAACTGGAAAGCCCTGGAACTGACTGCACTGGTATGAACTATACCACTGGAAACCATATAACCAACTTTCTATGCGTTTTTGATGCAGGAAAAAAAAACAGCACTGGACTGCATGTGGTGTGAACTGGCCCTTAAAGCGGAGTTCCGCCAACAATTTTTCTATTAAAAGTCAGCCGCTACAAATACTGCAGCGGCTGACTTTTAATATTAGGACACTTACCTGTCCTGGGCGCCTGCGATGTCTGCACCCGAAGCCGATCTGGCTCTCCGGTGGAGGTGCCACCATCTTCAGTAAGGGAATCAGGAAGTGAAGCCTTGCGGCTTCACTTCCTGGTTCCCTACTGCGCATGCGCGAGTCGTGCTGCGTGATCCCACTGGTCCCTGCTGTCTTCTGGGACCTGTGTGTCTCCCAGAAGCCAGCAGGGGGACGAAGTAGGCGCCGGACGTGGCGTAGGTCGCCGAGGCGACCTATGTCTGAAGTGGGAGCAAATACCTGGATTACACAGGTATCTGCTCCCTCCTCCCCCCTGAAAGGTGCCAAATGTGACACCGGAGGGGGGGAGGATTCTGAAAAGCGGAAGTTCCATTTTTGGGTGGAACTCCGCTTTAAAGCATATCTATGGTCAAAATGTAAAATCATATACTCATGTTAACACTGAATTTCAATTATTTCCAGCCTACTCATATTGGCCTCCTAATGCCAGCGCCTACTGACTCTTTAGGAGGGCCAGGGGCGGGCTTTCTGATCATGTGACCGCCGTGATTGGCTTTCACAGTGGTCACATGATCGGAAAGCTCCCGATCGCAAATAGAGATCGGGAGCTTTCAGTTAGCCGCCGGTAACTGTGCAGGGCGCGCACTCTCGGCACAACACAGTTTACATTCTGGTACGCAAATATGCGGCTGCTTGGCGTTAAGGCCCACTCGCCGAGAGATCACATATATGCGCACTGCCGGCGTCAAAGTGTTAAACTGAATGATCTTGCAGTATTAAACTTACTTTATGAAGATCCCTACACGATTTCTTGAATTCTGTGACATATATTCGCTATGCCCTGTAAGTAGGCACAGCTGTGTCACAGAATTCACAGAACCTGCCTTCTGAACTACAGAGGTGATGAGAGGAGGCCTTTCAGAAGGCGGAGGCACTACAGGAATCACAGCTTGCAGGCAAGGGGTCGTACCACACTGCCAGCACTGTAAAAGTCATCACTTTTTAACATGACAGTTGGGAGCTGGCTAAACAAAACGACTACTGCCACTCTCTAGACTACATTGTAAGTCCAAAGAAACAAAGTAGTTAATAGCTTTTAGAAATATGTAGGTTATATATATGCATTTGTAAAAACAAATATATATATGCATTTAAAAATGTTTAAAAATCCCATGTGGGATGCACTGCTAAAATCTGCAAATTTTTCTTGACTTCAATAGGTACTGCATGAAAAATATTTTTATTTTTATAAAACAGTACGAGCCGGTTCACACAGGGGAGTCCTGGGATCCGCCTTCAAGTTGCCCCAAGTCGCGCGGTTTAGAAAAGTAATGGAAGTGAATGGAACCGTCTTATTGTACACTACTGCAGTCGCTCCGACTTCAGAAAAGGTTCCTGTACGACTTCAATCCGACTTCTAGGCAACTTGTACCCATTGATTTCAATGGAAGTTGCCTCCAAGTCGGATCCCCTGTCTTAACTGAAGCAACTTTCCAGGAAGTAAATATAGTTTTCCAGGCAAACCCCTCCCTCCCACAGAGCTGATTATTGTTTGATTGGCCACTGGAAAGTAGCCTGTCCTGGAGGCAACTTGAAGTTGCCTTGTAAGTTGCCTGGAGTCGCGCTGTGATTCATACTCAAGTCGTGTCCAAGTTGCCTCCCAAAGTCGTGCTGGAAGTCATGTTGCCCCTGTGTGAACCGGCTCTAAAGCTGAAGCCACATGTAAAAAATAAAAATAATAATAATATGGGTCACCTGAGTGCACTTACAGTATCTCACAAAAGTGAGTACACCCCTCACATTTTTGTAAATATTTTATTATATCTTTTCATGTGACAACACTGAAGAAATGACACTTTGCTACAATGTAAAGTAGTGAGTGTATGGCTTGTATAACAGTGTAAATTTGCTGTCCCCTCTAAATAACTCAACACACTGCCATTAATGTTTAAATTGCTGGCAACAAAAGTGAGTACACCACTAAGTAAAAATGTCCAAATTGGGCCCAAAGTGTCAATATTTTGTGTGGCCAATCCATTTTCCCTCCCCGATGTCATGTGACTCGTTAGTGTTACAAGGTCTTAGGTGTGAATGGGGAGCAGGTGAGCAGATGTTAACAGGACAGGTTCCACTCAGAACAGGCCTCGCCATGGTCGACCAAAGAAGTTGAGTGCACATGCTTAGCATCATATCCAGAGGATGTCTTTGGGAAATAGACGTATAAGTGCTGCCAGAATTGCTGCAGAGGTTGAAGGGCTGGGGGGGGGGGGGGGGCGTCAGCCTGTCCGTGCTCAGACCATATGCCGCACACTGCATCAAATTGGTCTGCATGGCTGTTGTCCCAGAAGGAAGCTTCTTCTAAAGATGATGAACAAGAAAGCCCACAAACAGTTTGCTGAAGACAAGCAGACTAAGAACATGGATTACTGGAACCTGAGCCTGATGAAGAAGCACGCATGCTTCGAACGCGCGCATCCCCCGCTGACATCATACCCGGAAGTGACGATTCCACTAGCTGTGTTCCAGTGAGGATTCTTCCCCATCTCTGCGGCCGCGAGAGTGAAGTTCCTTTTACCACCGCCAACTACTACGTGGGACTCCAGCTTGTAACATCAGGATTCGCAGCTCCCGGGTCGAGCGGATGATAACCTTTAAAGATAAGCCTCTTACTATACTCGTTTGTGATTGTATCTCTTGCCGCTGTATTTTATATTGCTCTAATAAATTTCTGATACTACTACGCTTAGAAGGCGCTGCTTTTTTCCTCTTCCTGTCATTACTGGAACCATGTCCTGTGGTCTGATTAGACCAAGATAAGCTTATTTGGTTCAGATGATTTCGTGTGTGTGTGGCGGCAACCAGGTGAGAAGTACAAAGACAAGTGTGTCTTGCCTACAGTTAGGCTGGATTCACACCTATGCAGTTTTAGCGCTTTTTGCATTTTACAGATTTGCACTACAGCCAATTTAACATGGTTTCCTATGGAACACATTCTGTAGTGCAAATCTGCAAAATGCAAAAAGCACTAAAAATGCATAGGTGTGAATCCAGCCTTAAGCATGGAGGTGGGAGTGTTATGGTCTGGGGCTGTATGAGTGCCGCCGGCACTGGGGAGATACAGTTCATTGAGGGAACCATGAATGCCAACATGTACTGTGACATACTGAAGCTGAGCATGATCCCCTCCATTCAGAGACTGGGCCACGGGGCAGTATTCCAACATGATAACGACCCCAAGCACACCTCCAAGACAACCACTGCCTTGCTAAAGAAGCTGAGGGTAAAGGTGATGGACTGGCCAAGCATGTCTCTAGACCTAAACCCTATTGAGTATCTGTGGGGCATCCTCAAACAGAAGGTGGAGGAGCGCAAGGTCTCTAACATCCACCAGCTCATGATGTCGTCATGGAAGAGTGGAAGAGGACTCAAGTGGCAACCTGCGAAGCTCTGATGAACTCCATGCCCAAGAGGATTAAGGCAGTACTGGAAAATAATGGTGGCCACACAAAATATTGACACTTTGGGCCCAATTTGGACCTTTTCACTTAGGAGTGTACTCACTTTTGTTGCCAGCATTTTAGACATTGATGGCTGTGTGAGTTATTTTGAGAGGACAGCAAATTTACACTGTTATACAAGCTGTTCACTCACTACTTTACATTGTAGCAAAGTGTCATTTCTTCAGTGTTGTCACATGAAAAGGTATTATAAAATATTCACAAAAATATGAGGGGTGTACTCACTTTTGTGAGATACTGTAGTTGTATTTGTCAGGATCCACCCAGATGCCTGACCGGCAGCTGGCTCAGCCTCTCAGACGGAGCCTGAGCCAGCTGTTTCTCCCCCCTTTACAGCCTGGCGCTCCAATGAGCACTGGAGGAGCAGGGTTAAGAACAGTGACTGACAGTCACCACTCTGTGCTCAAAATGGACCCAAGAACTGAGTGATCAGCAGTCTTTGATTGCTTTATTCTCTGTGTAGAGGCATCGGGAGGGGGGGGGGGGCAGCTGCAGCATTGGATTAGTCCTGTAGCCATCTTGGCGAGTACGTATGTTTTTTGTTTTTTTTTCATTCCCCCACTTTTGGATCTTGTGCACTATTCATAGTGCTGATTATGAAAAAAACATTTTTTTTTTAGGTTTTCCTAAATGAACTTTGAAAAAAGCTTCTGGTGTCCAGACACTACAGGCATACAAGCATTTCTCACAGGCCTATCCGTATTTGCAAGGAGAGAAGAATCCCAAAAAAAGGGGATGCTCAGCAAAAGCACTTGTGCATAATGCAGAGGGATACTGGGCTTTTCAATAGCACAGGAGGGGGTTACCTACCTCCCCAGTCACCATGCTCTCTGCAGACACACATCCTATATATTTCTAATTATACACGCACACAACTGCCTACATGATAAACCCACTTTCACCCCATCTAATCCATTGACCAAAGGGTCAGCCGAAATAAATGTCAAAATTACTGGCCAACAATGGCGTAAGGCAATTACAAACAACCTGTCTGCCTCAAAATGCTCCACATATTGGGAGATGGCACAGAAAATCCATCTAAGGCTGGATTCACACGCATTTTTAGTGCTTTTTGCATTTTGCAGATTTGCACTACAGAACGTGTTCCATAGGAAACCATGTTAAATGGACTGTAGTGCAAAAAGCACTAAAAATGCATTGGTGTGACTCCACCCTGAGAAGGTACTACACACTATATATGTTAGCTGAATTAAACTCTGATTACTCTAATTTATGTTGGAGGGTTTGTGGCATGGTGGGCACATTGTCTCATGTAATGTGGTACTGCCCTAATATCCGTAGCTACTGGAATTCGATTTTCAGGCTCATATCAAAACTGACAGGGATTATCTCTAGACCTAACCTTAGATTGACTACTTTCAGTATTAAAATAAAAATATTTCCACCTGACCTCAGATAGATATTCATGCATGTTCAGTTTGCCGGACGCTTGACCCTTTATGAGAAAGTGGAAATCCAACTTGGCCCCAAACGCAGGTGAAGTAGTAAATCTAATTTCTGAAAAATACTCCCTGGAGCAAATTATGGCATATAAGCATGGATGCCTTTCCAAATTTCATAAACAATGGTCTACCTGGAGAACCATATACAAAGCGCCATGAACTTCCTCCTCCCCTTCACCAAACTAAAAATGGAACACACCTCTCGGCTTGTCTTACCCCTCAGTTTGTTCTTCCCCTCTCTATATTAGATTGAGCCACCCCTTTATTCTCTTCTTTGTCCTTTTACAACTCCCACCCTGTATCTCCATGTGCATATTTACTATATTTACATATTTACATATGTTACTATAAGTAAACTCTCGTTGAGTATAATTCATTGAGATCACGAGGTAGTATGTATTAAAGACTACACTGTTTACTCTGAATGTTATTCCACTTATAAGCTTTCGTAAGTTGTATGACTACTTTTGCTATGTTTGAACTACTACCTTTTACACCTCTAGGTTGACTATCCTTTGAAGTGGAAGTAAACCCATTGATTTAATCGTTTAAATAAACAGTTACATTCCCGGCATGCCGGAAATGCTATCTATCACATTGGTTGTGCTCTAACCAAACTGTCAAACCATCCAATGGCTGGTGTCATAACTGATCACATGTGCAGCATCATGGCAGTTGAACATTAAACAGAGGCCAAAATGGCAGCTTCCTTGGCTGAAAACAATAGGAGGGTTTACTTCCACTTTAACCATTTCTTAAGAGTCTTGTTTATTGCTTCTCAATTTTTTTTTCAATTCAATAAAAACTATTTGAAATAAATACAAACACACACAACATACATGCTCAGTTGTTGCCTATATAACTATAGTGATGTGAAAATGAAAAATATATACTGTACTACATTCTGAACTCTGATACTGCCTACCACCTGTCAAAAGTGATAACATAACAAAATGCCTAGGCTTTTGGTTAATTACCAGCACTGGAAGGTGTCAAAGCAAAGGATTTTAGTACTTCTATTACTCCCTTTCCATCCAAGCAAAGAAATAAACTCCAGGCAAACAGCTAAAGACCTAGTTAAAACACACCCTCGTTATTTCAACATGTAAGACTAACTTTATTCTTGAACTTGTTTTGGTGGACATTTTGGAATATGCTTTTGACCTTATAAATCTTCCTGCAGGCTGTATTCACAGATCTGGAAATTATGGCTGCCATATTTGCTAGTGCCATTCATGACGTGGATCACCCAGGAGTGTCAAATCAGTTTCTTATCAATACCAGTAAGTCTTTTTTGCCATTGTGGCACTGGTGTGTTTGCAAGTATAAACACTGTTTAACCACTTGACCTCTGGAAGATATACCCCCCTTCATGACCAGGCCATATTTTGCAAAGCACTGCGTTACTTTAACTAACAATTGCATGGGCATGCAACGGTGTACCCAAATAAAATTTATGTAATTTTTTTCCCACAAATAGAGCTTTCTTTTAGTTATATTTGATCCCCAGTGCGGTTTTTATTTTATTTTTTGCGCTATAAACAAAAAAACAGACAATTTTGAAAAAAAAATATATATATATATATATATATATATATATATATATATATATATATATATATACACACACACACATACACACAGTGGTTACGGAAAGTATTCAAACCCCCTTAAATTTTTCACTCTTTGTTATATTGCAGCCATTTTCTAAAATCATTTAAGTTCATTAATGTACACACAGCACCCCATATTGACAGAAAAACACAGAATTGTTGACATTTTTGCAGATCTATTAAAAAAGAAAAACTGAAATATCACATGGTCCTAAGTATTCAGACCCTTTTCTCAGTATTTAGTAGAAGCACCCTTTTTGATCTAATACAGCCATGAGTCTTTTGGGGAAAGATGCAACAAGTTTTTCACACCTGGATTTGGGGATCCTCTGCCATTCCTCCTTGCAGATCCTCTCCAGTTCTGTCAGGTTGGATGGTAAACGTTGGTGGACAGACATTTTTAGGTCTCTCCAGAGATGCTCAATTGGGTTTAAGTCAGGGCTCTGGCTGGGCCATTCAAGAACAGTCACGGAGTTGTTGTGAAGCCACTCGTTCATTATTTTAGCTGTGTGCTTAGGGTCATTGTCTTGTTGGAAGGTAAACCTTCGACCCAGTCTGGGGTCCTGAGCTCTCTGGAGAAGGTTTTCGTCCAGGATATCCCTGTACTTGGCCGCATTCATCTTTCCCTCGATTGCAACCAGTCGTCCTGTCCCTGCAGCTAAAGAACACCCCCACAGCATGATGCTGCCACCACCATGCTTCACTGTTGGGACTGTATTGGACAGGTGATGAGCAGTGCCTGGTTTTCTCCACACGTACCGCTTAGAATTAAAGCCAAAAAGTTCCATCTTGGTCTCATCAGACCAGAGAATCTTATTTCTCACCATCTTGGAGTCCTTCAGGTGTTTTTTTTTTTTTTTTTTAGCAAACTCCATGCGGGCTTTCATGTGTCTTGCACTGAGGAGAGGCTTCCGTCGGGCCACTCTGCCATAAAGCCCTGACTGGTGGAGGGCTGCAGTGATGGTTGACTTTCTACAACTTTCTCCCACCTCCTGACTGCATCTCTGGAGCTCAGCCACAGTGATCTTTGGGTTCTTCTTCACCTCTCTCACCAAGGCTCTTCTCCCCCGATAGCTCAGTTTGGCCGGACGGCCAGCTCTAGGAAGGGTTCTGGTCGTCCCAAACGTCTTCCATTTAAGGATTATGGAGGCCACTGTGCTCTTAGGAACCTTAAGTGCAGTAGAAATGTTTTCTTTATCGTACACCACGGGACACAGAGCTAGTCATTACATAATGGGTTAAGGGTCACCAGCGGTGATTGGACACTGGCACAACCAATGGAAGACAGTTCCCCTCCATATAACCCCTCCCATCAGGGAAGTACCTCAGTTTTTTCGCCAGTGTCGAAAGGTGTTGGACGCGTTAGGAGGTGCTAAAGGAAAGCTCTACCAAAGAGACCCTCTGGGGGTAAAAGAGCTATGCTTTCGGATCCATCCAAGACGCCTACAAATGAGCTGAATCTGGATGGGATCCGGGCCTCATCCATGAGGCGTCGCCTGTAATGTCTCTCTTCGGAGGACTGGGCTCTAAGATCCAGCACTTTCGCTATTTCGCTATAAAGTCCTGGTAAGAGTCTTGTACAAGGCCCAGGGGAGAGGTATCCTTTAAATAGGAACCCATATCCCTGAAGGTTGGCACACATAGCCCACCGTGAAGGGTGAAGTTTGGTATCTGTCTGAAAACTTTCAGCAGAAAAACCTGCGGCGTGGATAAGGTGAGATTAGAAGGTCCATAACTAGGTTGGGACCTTTTTCAAAAAGTGGATGTCTTCTTTTTTTCCACCACTGGGGGGAGTAAAGAGCTGAATATACTCACCTCACTCTGTTCAGTGTCGGCTTCGGCGAAGTACACTGCTCGTCACCTCCGCTGCTGAGCTTGCTTGAGCACCCCGCTCCTCCTTCCGGTGGCCGATACAGACACCTGCAGATGCAGGTAAGTGGGGACAGGGGCTGATGAGAGTCCTCTCTCACTATGGCCACCACCATAGCGCTAAAGGCCGCGCGCGCGGGAGCGCGCTTTATCGGAGGGGGGGGCCGAGGCGTGCGCGGGCACGTGGCGCGCGCAGGCACAGAAACGGCGCCAAATTTAAAAGACTGTCAGTGTAAAAAGCACTGCAGCAGCAAGCAAGCTCGTTAGTTCTCTTGTTCCTGGCAGAGAAACACAGCAGCTATACAGGGACGTAAGACTCCATGTGGTTGGATTGGGTACTTCCTAGAAGACATCCATGTTATGCATAGTTATGTGTTAAAAGTTGCATACTTAATGTATTTGCTAAACTGAACACGGTAGTATATGCATTTAGGTACCTTGTATTTTGTCTAAACAGTAAGTCTTCCAGGGGAAGTAATGCGGACAAAAAGAGATAAAAGAGCACCGCCGCCTGAGACAGGGGGCTCTAGCTGTGCTGACTCGGTACCTTCCTCTCCTGTGTTGCCAAAAGCACCTGTACAGGATGAGCCATTACCTCTGTCAGGTATGGCGGCTTCCCCAGTGAAGCCTGGGCCTGCATATGTCACTGAGGACACTTTATCAGCTGCCCTAAATAATCTGGAGGAGAAAATTGCTACTTTAATCGCTAAATCCTCTAAAAAGGACAATAAGCGAAGCAGATCTCCTCCAGTATTGGACCTCCCTTCAGAAGTACCTGAGGAGGAGGAGGATGAGGAGGAGGCTACATCAGCAGAGGATGAGGAGTCAGACGGATCAGGGATATCGGATGAGCCTTTTTCGGTATCCCAGATTTTAAAGTCACAGGTGCAATGCTATGCAGGAGCCGTGCGAGCTGCATTTAGGTTACCCTCTTTGGAGGTAACAGAATCACCTGTCTCCTCCCTAGGATCATTAAGATCCCTGCAAGGTGCATGCTCCTTCCCGGTTCATCCGTTACTAGAGGATCTATTGTACGCAGACTGGCAACATCCAGATAAGCGTTTTTCACCTCCAAAAAAGTTTAACATTCTTTATCCTATGGAGGAAATTTTTTTAAAGAAATGGAGCCTGCCTACGGTAGATGCGGCTATTTCTTGTGTAAATAAAAACCTGACATGTCCAGTGGATAATGTACAAGTGTTTAAAGATCCTTCTGAGAAGAAGTTGGAATCCTTACTGAAATCCTCCTTCCTTTTGGCCGGCTCAATTATCCAACCTGCAGTAGCAGCAGTCGGTATGTGTCAGGTCGTCAGCCAACAGGTAAAGCAGGGGCTGAAGGAGCTGCCTTCAGAGCAGGCTAAAAATTGGGAGAATTTGCCTAAAGCCTTATGCTTCACAGTGGATGCCATGAGAGATTCTATCATACAGGCATCACGCCTTACACTCCAGCTGGTACAGATGCGCAGAGTACTTTGGCTTAAGCATTGGTCAGCGGAAGCCCCATGCAAAAAGTTGTTGGCAAGTTTCCCGTTCCATGGCGAACGCCTTTTTGGGGAAGATTTAGAAAGATATATCCAAAAGATATCAAGTGGTAAAACGACACTTTTACCTGAGAGAAAGAAAAACAAGAGACCTTGTTTTAAACACACTCTCTCCCCAGCTCCCGGGAAATCTGACTCCAGCCAGTGGCGACGGCCTTTTCAGCCGCCCAAAAAAGCCAAAGAACAGGCTCAGAAGAACAAGAAGCCGTGGGGTTCAAGAGCTAATAAGCAAGCCCCCAAAACCTCTCATTGAAGGGGCGCCCCCGCTCGGCCGAGTGGGGGGAAGGCTTCGTCAGTTCTCAGCGACTTGGCGGACAGAAACCCAGGACAAATGGGTGGTATCCACAATATCCTCAGGGTACAGACTGGAATTTCGAGAGATCCCATCTTCTCAATTCCGAAGTTCAAGACTCTCCAAGGATCCACAAAAAAGAGGATCCTTCTTCAAAGGTTTGAATCACTTAATAGCTCAAGGTGTGGTTACAGAGGTACCCCAAAAGGAGCAAGGTTCAGGTTTTTACTCAAACCTCTTTGTGATTCCAAAACCGAACGGAGAAGTCAGACCCATCCTGGATCTAAAAAATCTAAACCAGTTTCTGAACGTTCGCCATTTTCGAATGGAAACGATTCGATCCGTGGTCGCTACTTTAAAAGGCGGAGAATTCATTGCGTCCATATATATCAAAGACGCATATCTACACATACCAATCCTCCCCACTCACCAAAGATTCCTAAGGTTTGCGGTAGAAGATCGCCACTTTCAATTTGTGGCCCTGCCATTTGGTGTAGCCACCGCGCCCAGAGTATTCACAAAGGTGCTAGCTCCTCTGTTAGCAAACCTAAGAACACGGGGCATTGCGGTAACAGCCTATCTAGACGATCTACTATTAATAGATCAGTCAAAGGAGGGATTGGATCACGCTGTAGACACTACAGTAGGATACCTGGAGCATTTAGGATGGATTATAAACTTACAAAAATCCTCTCTCCAGGCCCAAAGAAGGATAGTGTACCTGGGCATGATCATAGATACAGCCCAAAACAGGGTATACCTGCCAGAGCCAAAGATACAGTCTCTGAAAGACCTGATCCACAAGGTCAAAGCAAACAAGAGGCCGTCTATTCGCCTTTGCATGAGACTATTGGGAAAGATGGTAGCCTCCTTCGAGGCGGTCCCTTACGCCCAGTTTCATTCGAGACTACTTCAAGGCAATATTTTAGCCTCCTGGAACAGGAAGAGCCAAGCTCTGGATATACCCATGCGCCTGTCCTCACAAGTACGCCACAGCTTCAATTGGTGGCTAGAAGCCAGGAATTTACGGAAGGGAAAGTCCTTCCTCCCAGTGGCCTGGAAGGTGGTATCTACGGATGCCAGCCTATCGGGCTGGGGTGCAGTATTCGAGGAGGCTTCTACCCAGGGAACCTGGGCCAAGACTCAGGGGATCCTGCCCATCAATGTGCTAGAGATCCGGGCGGTATATCTAGCCCTCAAAACCTGGACATACAGGTTACAGGGCTACCCAGTTCGGGTTCAATCCGACAATGCTACGGCAGTAGCTTACATCAATCACCAAGGAGGCACCCACAGTCGGGCAGCCCAAAGAGAGGTGAACCGGATCTTGGCATGGGCAGAAGAGCATGTACCTTGCATCTCTGCAATCTTCATTCCAGGGATAGAAAACTGGCAAGCAGACTACCTGAGTCGTCAGCAGCTGCTACCAGGAGAGTGGTCTCTTCACCCAGAGATCTTTCAGGCCATATGTCTGAGATGGGGAAACCCAGATGTAGACCTGCTAGCTTCCAGGTTCAACAAGAAATTGGACAACTTTGTGTCCAGAACGAGAGATCCTCTAGCCTACGGGACAGACGCTCTAATAACTCCATGGAATCAGTTCTCACTGATCTATGCATTCCCTCCGATCCCTCTTCTACAAAGACTGCTTCGCAGGATCAAGGAGGAGGGAATACCAGTAATCCTAGTGGCCCCAAACTGGCCCAGGAGGCCTTGGTATGCCGAGATCGTAAAAATGGCGATAGGAAGGCCCTGGAAGCTTCCACTTCGACACGACCTGTTGTCACAGGGTCCAGTATTCCACCCTTCCTTACAAAGGCTAAATTTGACGGCCTGGCTGCTGAGACCCACATTTTGAAAAAGAGAGGGGTCTCTGGCCTGGCTCTTTCTACGCTCATTAATGCTAGAAAGCCAGCCTCCAGACTCATCTATCATAGAGTCTGGAAAGCATACGTTTCCTGGTGTGAATCCAGAAGTTGGAATCCTCTGAAATATGAAATAAGTAGGATTCTTGCTTTTTGCCAGTTAGGAGTGGATATGAAATTAGCCCTTAGCACCATCAAAGGGCAAATATCGGCTCTATCAGTCTTCTTTCAGAGACCATTGGCATCTCACTCCCTAGTTCGGACATTCATTCAGGGGGTACTGAGGATAAATCCTCCAGTCAGGTCTCCCTTGTGTCCATGGGATTTGAATTTGGTATTGTCAGTGTTGCAAAAGCAACCTTTTGAACCTATTCGCCATATTCCTTTAATTATATTAAGTAGGAAATTGGCCTTTCTGATTGCTATAGCTTCTGCTAGGAGAGTATCAGAGCTAGCAGCTCTTTCTTGTAAAGAGCCTTATCTAATTTGTCACAAGGACAAGATCGTACTACGACCCCATCCGGCTTTTCTGCCTAAGGTGGTGTCGGCTTTTCACTTGAATCAAGACATTGTTCTGCCTTCCTTTTTTCCAAACCCGCGGACGGCGGGGGAAAAATTATTACACTCTCTAGATCTAGTGAGAGCGGTAAGGGTGTATCTGCAAGCAACCGCTCAGATACGTAAAACAGATGTTTTGTTTATTTTACCAGATGGTCCCAAGAAGGGCCAAGCGGTATCAAAATCCACCATTTCCAGGTGGATTAGACAAGTAATTGTTCAAGCTTATGGTTTAAAGAACAGGACTCCTCCTTTTCCTGTTAAGGCGCACTCTACCAGGGCGATAAGTGCTTCATGGGCAGTGCACAACCAGGCTTCGATGGCTCAGATCTGTAAGGCTGCAACTTGGTCCTCAGTCCATACATTTTCCAAATTCTATCAAATAGATGTGAAAGGACATGAGGATTCCGCCTTCGGGCGAAGTGTGCTGCAGGCAGCAGTATAGGGCTTCTGGTCCGCAAGCGGTCGGTTTGATCTGTGTCTCCCCCCCTTCATATGAGCATTGCTCTGGGACGTCCCATTATGTAATGACTAGCTCTGTGTCCCGTGGTGTACGATAAAGAAAATAGGATTTTTATAACAGCTTACCTGTAAAATCCTTTTCTTGGAGTACACCACGGGACACAGAGGTCCCACCCTTCTTATGGGAACCTTACTGCTTTGCTACAAAACTGAGGTACTTCCCTGATGGGAGGGGTTATATGGAGGGGAACTGTCTTCCATTGGTTGTGCCAGTGTCCAATCACCGCTGGTGACCCTTAACCCATTATGTAATGACTAGCTCTGTGTCCCGTGGTGTACTCCAAGAAAAGGATTTTACAGGTAAGCTGTTATAAAAATCCTATTTTTGTAACCTTGGCCAGATCTGTGCCTTGCCACAATTCTGTCTCTGAGCTCTTCAGGCAGTTCCTTTGACCTCATGATTCTCATTTGTTCTGACATGCACTGTGAGCTGTAAGGTCTTATATAGACAGGTGTGTGGCTTTCCTAATCAAGTCCAATCAGTATAATCAAACACAGCTGGTCTCAAATGAAGGTGTAGAACCATCTCAAGGATGATCAGAAGAAATGGACAGCACCTTAAATATAAATATATAAGTTAAATATATGAGTGTCACAGCAAAGGGTCTGAATACTTAGGACCATGTGATATTTCAGTTTTTCTTTTTTAATAAATGTGCAAAAATTTCAACATTTCTGTGTTTTTCTGTCAATATGGGGTGCTGTGTGTACATTAATGAGGAAAAAAAATGAACTTAAATGTTTTTAGCAAATGGCTGCAATATAACAAAGAGTGAAAAATTTAAGGGGGTCTGAATTCTTTCCGTACCCACTGTATGTATGTGTATATATATATATATATATATATATATATATATATATATATATATATATATATATTTATTTATTATTGTTTAAAAAAAAAATCTGTTATAAAACCTATTCAATAAAATAAATATATAATCAAATTTATTTTTAAATTTAGGCCAATATGTATACTGCTACATAAAAAAAATACCAATAAGCGTATATTGATTGCTTTACACAAATGTTATAGTGTCTACAAACAAGGGGCTATATACTGGAATTTGTATGTATTTATTTATTTTATACTGGTAATGGCAGTGATATTGTGGCGGACAATCAAGACCCTAAGTGAAACTTTTGATACTTTGTGGGAACCAGTGACACTAATACAGTGATCAGTTCTAAAAACATGCACTGTCACTGTATTAATGACACTGCCTGGGAAGGGGTTAAACAGCAGCGGCATTCAAAGGGTTAACTGTGTGCCTAACCAGTGTTTGTGTTTTACTATGTGTGGTGCTTTCACTAGGGGAAGAGATGGATTTGAGTCCCTGCTTGTTTACATAGGCAGAGCTCCATTCTGAGTCTCTGCCTGACGATCGACGGGGGCAGATTGAGTGCCCGGCACCCACAGATCAGCTTCTGCTGTAATTAATTCTCTAGCAAAAAATACCAATTTAAAAAGGCCCGCTATGGAAGTGGTTAAAGTGTTTTTTTTTTTCTGATGAGCCAATCTCCTCATAAGAAAAACAATTAAATTATTTTTTGCATGTTACTTTTAGATACAGTATAATGGGGTTGATTTACTAAAACTGGAGAGTGCAAAATCTGGTGCAGCTGTGCATAGAAACCAATCAGCTTTTAGGTTTAAATTGTCAAAGCTTAATTGAACAAGTTGAAGTTAAAAGCTGATTGGCTACCAATCACAGCTGCACCAGCTTCCAACAAAATTGTAATTATGTGACCTATCAGTCATCAAAAATCCAGTGCCTATGTATACATTCACTGACCTTTTTATGTGCTCCTAATTGTTTACAGAAATAGCCAAATGTCTTTAGAAAAAATGGGGCAGAGGGACCCGCACACTCAGTTTCCATGCTTTATACTCTGCAAATAACACACATGACCCCTGGCACAACATACTATTTAACAGAATGAGGGAAAAAAGGGATGTCGTTTATTGGAAAATGGCATTGCTAAGCCTTTTATCTTAACTCGCAAGCTACCTACCATCCTTAGTCAAACTCGGAAAATAAACTTTAAAATACTAGGTGGTATCCCTACCCTCACAGGTTACAGGGCATTTTTCCTCAAGTTCCTTGCTCCTGATGGAGATGATTTAATGCCCACTAAGATGTTGCTACATATTTGGTGCCCATGCCCTCACCCCTTTGTGGTCTTCAATCTTTGATGTGTGTGATCATATGTCATCTACTAAGACACGACGTTCACCCCAACTTGCTTTTCAATCTGTTTTTCCTGGCTCCATAGCATTGACCAAGAAGGCCTTCTTTTGGTTCTTAATAGCTGCTAGATCAGTTATCGCTTGACACTGGAAATCTACAGCTGTGGCTAAAAGTTTTGAGAATGACACAAATATTAATTTTCCCAAAGTCTGCTGCTTCAGTGTTTTTAGATCTTTTTGTAAAATGTTACTATGGTATACATAAGTATAATTACAAGCATTTAATACGTGTTAAAGGCTTTTATTGACAATTACATTAAGTTTATGCAAAGAGTTAATATTTGCAGTGTTGACCCTTCTTTTTCCAGACCTCTGCAATTCGCCCTGGCATGCTGTCAATCAACTTCTGGGCCACATCCTGACTGATAGTAGCCCATCCTTGCATAATTAATGCTTGGAGTTTGTCAGAATTTGTGGTTTTTTTTATTGTTCATCCGCCTCTTTTGGATTGACCACAAGTTCTCAATGGGATTACGGTCTGGGGAGTTTCCTGTCCATGGACCCAAAATTTTGATTTTTTGTTCCCCAAACCACTTAGTTATCACTTTTGCCTTCTGGCAAGGTGCTCCATCATGCTGGAAAAGGCATTGTTCATCACCAAACTGTTCTTGGATGGTTGGGAGAAGTTGCTCTCGGATGATGTTTTTGTACCATTCTTTATTCATGGCTGTATTCCTAAGCAAAATTGTATGTGAGCCCACTCTCTTGGCTTTGAAGCAACCCCACACATGAAAGGTCTCAGGATGCTTTACTGTTGGTATGACACAGGACTGATGGTAGTGCTTACCTTTTCTTCTCCGGACAAGGTTTTTTACGGATGCCCCAAACAATCGCAAAGGGGATTCGTCAGAGAAAATTACTCTACCCCAGTCCTCAGCAGTCCAATCCCTGTACCTTTGGTGGAATATCAGTCTGTCCCTGATTTTTTTCTTGGAGAGAAGTGGCTTCTTTGCTGCCATTCTTGACACCAGGCCATCCTCCAAAAGTTTCTGGCTCACTGTGCATGCAGATGTACTCACACCTGCCTGCTGCCGTTTCTGAGCAAGCTCTGCACTGGTGGGGCCCCGATCCCCCAGCCGAATCAACTATAGGAGACGGTCCTGGCGCTTGCTGGACTTTCTTGGGTGCCCTGAAGCCTTCTTCACAAATTCAGTGGAAATGTTTTTTATGGGATTAAGTTCATTTTCATGGCAAAGAGGGACTTTACAATTCATCTAATCCCTCTTCATAACATTCTGGAGTATACAGGCATACCCCACTTTTAAGTACACAGTGGGTGTAGAGCATGTATGTAAAATGAAAATGTACTTAAAGTGAAACAATACCTTTTTTCACTTCTAGGGTGTAGTTGAGGTCTCAGGGGCTGTAGTGGGGGTGTCAGGAGCTGTAGTGGGGGTCTCAGAGGCTGTAGTGGGGGTGTCAGGGGCACACTGGAACAGGGCGGGCTATGCTCTCGGAGCTTCAGCTCCTTCTACTGCGGCTGCAAAATGTCTGTACAGTACTTGTGAGGGACTTTACATACACTCGCGGGTATGTCCTTACTCGCGAGTGTATGTAAAGTGAGTGTACTTAAAGCGAGGTATGCCTGTATGCAAATTTCCATCATAAAAATGGAGGCAGCATACTTTGTGAAAATTTATATTTGTGTAATTCTCAAAACTTATATCCACGGCTGTGCTACACCACCATTCATACAAGTGAATAGGTGGATGAAATGCAAGTTTTCAAAAGAATGGTGGAATTGATGGCAGAACTGTACGATAGACATGCTAAATTCTATGAAGTTTGGGGTGCTCGGTTGCATTTCCGTACCACATTACAATCCACACAGCTATTGTTTTATGATGTGAACTGAATCACTATAATTCATTTTGACCATTATGTGGCTCCTCCCTGACCCCTATACAATCTTTTCTCTCCCTCCCTTTGTTTTTTTGATACTGTCTCTCTCTAATTCTATTGTTCTATTATTTAATATATTATTTATATTATTATATACTATATTAATAAAGTCCCAATTGGCAGAGAACGAGTTTAGTGTACCAATAGAGCTAGTAATGTTTGATCATATGGCTGCCTGTGATTATTCTTCCTCACTTTGTTTATATAAAATGTATATCTTGTATTATGGTACCAATGCAATAGAGCTAGTACCACTAGATCACATGGCGGCCTGTGGATATTCATATACTGGAAATAATACCATGTATCAGAGAATTATGCTTGTATCTGGTTTGTAAGCAGTTTGTTTCCTTCAAGAACTCCGTCAGTTTCTGCTGATGGATTATGCACTGCTCAACATGGTTACATAGTCTGGCTGAAAAAAGACACCAAGCCCATATAGTTCGATCAGTAGAAACAAAAAAAACCTCCGTATAGAGAACCCTCTAACCTTAGTTGACTTGAAGGCAAATTATAAAAAACCCTATAAAGCATGGCTGTCCTCTTCTCTGAACTTTCTCCAGTTTTCCAATATCCTTTTTTTAAAGTGGCACGCAAAACTGAACTTCATATTCCTGATTAGGTCTTACTAATCCTTTTCACGTAGGTAAAGTTGTCTCACTCTTTTATTTTATTTTATCTCTTTCTTGTTAAAGAGTTCCAAAATTTGTCATGTCAGTCTGACTTCGGGGGCGATTTCAGAGACATCTGTGTGGGTTCCTGTACAGATGTCTATTTAGATCGCACCCGAAGTCATCAAAAGTTGTACAGAAATGACTTTTTGGGAATCGGTGCGAGGCCGCAAAATCGGCGCTGCACCGATTCGGAAGGTGCCATTGATGGCCGATTTAGCATGTGATTTGACAAGTCAAATCGCATCAATGTGAACCTTGGGGTAAACCACTAAAAACCTTACACTATTCAGAATATAAATCATTCATCACTACTCTCTGAATATGGTATTTGACAGTTTTTTATCCATTCGCAAATTGTGGGGAACTGTGTACAGGGCATTGGCAAAATCAAGTATACTATATCCACAGCAATTCCTTTGACAAATTTGGCTTTTTGTAAATCCATGTTGTCTATTGCTTATACATTTATTTTCTACCAAAAACTCTTCTGTTTTTTATTCTTTTAATAAAGTCTACAGTATTTTCCTGACTATAGAAGTTAAACTAACTGCTCTGTACTGCTTTGGTAACGACTTTGATCCCTTCTTAAATATAGGCACCACATTGGCTTTGCACCAATCCAGTTGTACTGAGCCAATCAATAAAATTAGAAACGATGACTTTAAAATAACAGAGTTTGACCCTTTGAGGACCCATGGGTGTAAGCCATCTGGCCCTGGTGCATTATTCGCCTTTATTTTGGCTAAATGTTTCTGGAACCTAGCAGTTTTGAGTCATTTAAGCTCAGACCTGACCACTTTTTTTTTTTTACTATTAATATATTTGGAGTATTTGTTCAATAAACATAATCTTAAAAAAAAATCTGATGCTTTATTTTTTTGGGGATTCAGAGTTCCCCCGCAGTACTTCTTTTTCACTGCAAGATGCCTTTTGGTCTCAGACTGGTGACCACCATCATTCAACCCACTGTGACTGGACAATGAAAAGAGAAGCAGCACAGTGTATCTTTCTATCACCTTTTTTTCACCTCCCTATAAGAATACATCTTGTCAGCACATGAACTGATTGTCTCTTTTGCTGCTTCTTCCTCTCACACTTGAGCCCCACTGTACAGGGAAGGAAAGAGGCTGATTCCAGGTCAAATTCAGTTGCTTAAATGTTTGCATTTAGGAAAAAAAACAGTAATGATGTATTTATGATTACAGAGCTGCATTAAGTTGTGTCTATTATATCTGCCTGGAGTTCAGCTTTAAAACAAACAGAAATGGTCGAGATACAACCAAATGTTAAAATGTAAGAGATGGATGATCTAAGCCAATTGAGCTGTTATTGATGACAGTTTTTTCTATACATTTTTGGGATTACTAGTCTGTAGAGGTTACAGGTGCAAAGCATGTCCAATGAGCAGAAGTTCTGATAATGGTAAAGATCAGAAGTCAAGTGTGTTCAAGCTGATAGGAAGTCTGCGGCTTTGACAAATTGACAATCTTGGTGTGCAGAAAGGCTTCTTTGAAGCATGACACACTGACCTTTAATGTACTACTGCAGTAGAAGACTGCGTCATGTTTCAGTCCTGTCAAGTTACAAGAAAATGTGGCTACAGTGGGGACAGGGTCACCTGTTTGAGAGCATTTAACTTGGGAAAATTGTTACCTTATGAATCTTGTTTTCTGCTGCCACATGCTGATAGTAGAGTCAGGATTTTGTATACAGAACATGCTTTTTTTGGGATAAGGCACGGGGCAACAACCACTGCCTGTGTATTTAACCATTTAAAATAACACCTTGGACGTGTGTGTAAAATAAATATATATATATATATATATATATAGATATATATATAGATATATATATATCTATCTATATATTATAAATAAAATACACACTTCTATTCATTATTAATATGGTTCTATCTTAACATTCCACAAAGAGCATTCTATAATCTTATTCATATATCTTCTTTACCTTTATGTCTACTTTAATATAAATTATTGTCTTCTCCTTCAGACTCCGAGTTGGCATTGATGTATAATGATGCCTCAGTTTTAGAAAATCACCACTTGGCAGTAGGATTTAAACTTCTTCAAGAAGAAAACTGTGACATTTTTCAGAATCTGACTAAGAAGCAGCGCCAGACTTTACGGAAAATGGTTATTGACATGGTATGTTTCTACGGGTCATTTATAGATGTACCTTTTTAAACCTTTGCTTGATATTGGAGTTATGTGATGAACAGGTTATGTGTTCAATATTCACATTATACAATCTTCTGTTGCTATGTCATGAAATAGTTTTGCTCCTATAGATGTAGTCACTTCACTTGCCTGTAGTGCAATATGTCCTGCATCTCTAAGGTAGCTGAATCCCGTAGAAATCTTCTGTGCAGTGATGACAAGGCCTCTTCCTGCTGCTGAACTTCAGCACTGAAGCCTCGTACACACGGCTGGTTTTCTCAGCAAGAACCGACAAGAAAACTGCTGGGAGAGCTTTCTTGCCGAGAAAACCGGCCGTGTGTACGAGGCTTTCAGGTTTCTCGTCAGGAAAACTGACCAGAATCTCTACGAGAAAAAAAGAAGACCTGCTTTCTTTTTTCTCGTCGGCCTGTTTCCCAACGAGAAACCCGAGTGTGTGTGTACGCTTACCTGTCGCTGTGTAAACCCGCGCATGCTCTAAATGACTTTGACGCATGCGCGGTAGCTTCCTAGGCATAGGTAGGGTGTAGCAAGATGGCGGCAACGGCATTGAATGTGACGAGCGCACGCTCGTCTTAGTCGATGACGTCACCGCGTTCGTGCCATTCAAAAGAACGGCGGTTCTTTTGAAGGGTACGTGTGTACACTCGGCCGGGACAAGATTCTTGTCAAGAATCTCGTCAGGAAAAACGACAGGTTTTTTCCTGACGAGATTCTCGGCTGTGTGTACAGGGCTTTAGAGAATTATTAGCTCCGAGCCTGCAAGAGCGAAAACGATCTAACATGGACCTCCCCCCTCCCTCCTCTTCACTCCTACCTCCATTGCGAAAAGCCCATGTATTGGTTACACTGCATGTAACATAATCTGTGAATGGAGGAGAGAATGTTTTCATTCATAAGACTCTGTCCCATATATGGGATTGCTGTGAATTTCAGGAGTAGGAGGATCATTTATTATGCCTTTTTTGCAGTTTTCCTTTGATATAAAAAAAAATTATAAAAATATCCCATAGTATTTAACATTAAGTGAAGACCGATCTTGAATTCTTTACCAAAGGCATGCTGTTGGCTTGACCTACCTGAAAGTGACCACATGCACTCCTCAAACCAGGTGGCTGTGCTCTGACTCACCTTACGCACCTTATTGTTAGCCAATGAAGCTGATTACCACATTTAATATCTGATAAGGGGCAAAAAGAGACAGGCCATTGAACCTTTTATGAAAGCTCCTGTCACTATAATACAGCATCCTGGATTTTGAAGATCTCAGGTAGGGATGGGCCGAACACCCCCCGGTTCGGTTCGCACCAGAACATCTCGAACAGGCAAAAAGTTCTAGCGAACCCTATTAAAGTCTATGGGACACGAACATGAAAAATCAAAAGTCCTTAGTTTAAAGGCTTATATACAAATTATTGCCATAAAAAGTGTATCGGGACATGTATCAATGCAAAAAATAAGTTTTTAAAACAGTTTTTTTCAGGAGCAGTGATTTTAATGCTTAAAGTGAAACAATAAAAACTACCGCATTTATCGGCGTATAACATGCACTTTTTTCCTCTTAAAATCAGGGGGAAATCGTGGGTGCGTGTTATACGCCGATACTCACCTATCCCCGTCGAATCTCTGCTGACTGTGAGCGGAGCGCAGCGATCGTCGCCGAGATACACATAGCCGAGTGTACTCGGCTTTTCTCGGCTCCGCTCACAGTCACGCCCAGTCCCGCCATTGGACCTGTGTTATGTCCATCATAGGGCGGGACTCGGCGTGACTGTGAGCGGAGCCGAGAAAAGCCGAGTAGAGCCGAGTACACTCGGCTATGTGTATCTCGGCTCCGCCCAGTCCCTGCGTTCTCTGCGGCGTTCGCCCCGCTCGGCGGCGCCAAATTTAAATTCGGCCAAGGCTGCAATGGACACTGGGGGGGGGGGGGGGGGGCAAGGCTGCAATGGACACTGGGGGGGGCAAGGCTGCAATGAAAACTTTGGGTTTGCAAGGCTGCAATGGACACTGACAAGGCTGCAATGGACACTGACAAGGCTGCAATGGACACTGTCAAGGCTGCAGTGGACACTGACAAGGCTGCAATGGACACTGGGGCAAGGCTGCACTGTGACAAGGCTGCAAATGACACTGATAAGGCTGCATTTAAATGTAAGTTTTTTTTCCTTAAACTTCCCTCCTAAAAGTTTTTTTCCCTAAAATTCCCTCCTAAACTTGGGGTGCGTGTTATACACCGGCGCGTGTTATACACCGATAAATACGGTAAATATTCCTTTAAATATTGTGTCTAGGAGGGTCCCCTTAGTCTGCCTGTAAAGTGGCGTATCTGTGCGATGTGTAGAACAGTGCCGCAGCAATCATGACATTTCTAAAGGAAACAATGTCATATAAACTTGCTTAAGGCTGCAATGTATTAGAAAATCAAGAAGAAAAAAGCCAAATTTTGAAAACAAAATCCATACCAGACCCTTATCTGAGCATGCAGCCTAAAAGTCAGGATGGGGGGGGGACGAACGAGCGCCCCCCCCTCCTGAACCATACCAGGCCACATGGGGGGGGGGTTTACCCCCATGTGGATGGGGACAAGAGCCTCTTCCCAACAACCCTGGCCATTGGTTGTCAGGGTCTGTGAGGGGGGCTTATCAGAATCTGGAAGCCCCCTTCAACAAGAGGGCCCCCAGATCCCGCCCCATCCTCCCTATGTGAATGGGTATCGGGTACATTGTACCCCTACCCTTTCACCAATAAAAGTGTCAAAAAAGTAAAAACCACAACAGACAGTTTTTGACAATTACTTTATTAAAAAAGAAAAAAGGTGTCCTGCGATGTACATCCATCGTCAATAACGCCACTGGATGGACTGAAAAATGGCAAGCAGCCTGGTATGGTTCGGGGGGGGGGGCGTTTGCTCGTCCCCCTCCCTTTTCTGGCCTGCCAGGCTGCTTGCTCGGATAAGGGTCTGCTATGGATTTTGGGGGGACCCGACGCCAATTTTTTTTATACTTTTGCCGTGGTTTTCCCCTTAAAATCTATGCCAGATCTTAATTTTTCTTAATTCTGTCATAGGGTGCCCTTAACCACTTCAATACACTGTATTATATACTCTGCACTATATACCCTGCACTGTATTATATATACTACCCCGATGGCACTATATACTCTCCACTGTATTTATACATACTACACTGACTGCACTATATACTCTGAACTTTATTATTTATACTACATAGACTGCACTATATACTCTGAACTGTATTCTATACGGACTACACTATACACTCTGAACTGTATTATATATACTACACTGACTGCACACTACACTAACTACCTGCCTAATCTCCATTCATTCACTATAAAGGGCTGCCGTGTAAGCTGCAGCCTTATATAGTTTGGGGTGTCGACTTAGCCCCTGAGCCATGATTGGCCAAAGGCACCCTGCCATCAATGCACTGCTATCTTTTAGTTCATTATGAGGGGCTCTTTGGCAGATGAACTTGCCGCGAGCGCCCCATATGTTTGTTTGTTCTACAAACGAACAGCTGATGTTCGAGCCCATCCCTAATCTCAGGGTGATCTATGGATGCAAGCCAGCTCTTGGAGGAGCCTGCTTTATCAACAAGGGGGCAGGGTATGAGGAATGCTGAACCCACGGGTTTCTTTTAACCTTTTTGCTACCAGGCACTGCATTTTACTTTTCAACTCAAGCAGCCAGACCATTTTTGCTATTTTTACCTTACAGTATTCAAAATTTGAAAAGGACCCCTCAAAGTATACATTTTCTAAAAGCAAAGGACCAGTAGGATAAAAAGAAGGTTCTACAGATTTATTTTTTTTATTTTTTTGTAGGTCTTATATTTTCTCAAAAGTTTATCAAAAGGATATTTTCACAAATAATACAGTCAAATTTTTTGCAGAAACACAATAACTTACAAAATTCATACTAAATCTAAAAGTTAAAACTGCATTGCATTATTAAAAAACAAATGCTTATAAAGTTTAAATTGTGCCTATTTGTGAAACAGTGAAAATCCAAGGTATGCAAAACTGTAAACAAGAAATCTGGAGGTCGGCTTTCCCCTATGCATTGTGCTAAGCCCAATCGCAGTGCCACGTTGTATGCTGCATTGGTGTGCATTGTGATAAATAGATGTAGGCATACGCAAACGCGTTACAATGTGTGGCAACGAGTTGTAATGCACTGCCACACATAGAGTTGAATGAATGTAATTTAATAGAAAATAATATATGCACCATAACGCGTATCCAGTGATGTGCATAGGCAATTATTGTGTTGGTGCTGCAGTGCACCCATGTATGTAAAGTGTATTACCGCTCTGTTTGTAGTGCACTTTTGTATGTTATGTGTATGTGTAATTTTTGTGTGTGTGGTGGGAAGGAATTGGGTAAGTGTTTTAGGCCGCATTTACATGGCCATAGAGGGCTGTAAAGCACCAGGAAGGAGCATATTTATGTGCTCAGGAGTCATAAGTGTTTGTATGCAGTTGTGGGGAGCAGCCTGTACAAATCTCTTTGTCTCCTCTGTCATACATTTTCCCCCCTGTGCGTATGCACAGCTCATTGTACATTTATGATACCACTCTATGTTTATAGCTGCTTGCATGTGATCGCTCATGGAGTGATTACCTGAAAATGATCGGCCCTGAATGCAAAGTTGATCATTCGCTGCTTTCAGTGGGGCTTCTGTTTGCAGCAAATCCTGGCTAATGGCACAAGTATGAATGGGTCCTAAAACTGATGTTAATAGCATTAAAAAAATTATTATTTGTTTTTGGTTTAACTGCCAAAAGTTCTTTGGGGTTTATTTACTAAAGGCAAATTCACTGTGCACTACAAGTGCACTTTGAAGTGCAGTGGCTGTAGATCTAAGGGGCAGGGCCGCTGTTAGAAACCATAGGGCCCCCTACAGCCTTCCTGATGGAGCCCCCTACAGCCTTCCTGATGGAGCCCCCAGCCCCGCCCACAACCCAGCATACCTTCTTAAAAGAATGCAGCTTTGTCTTCAAGGAGGAGCGATGGGGGGGTCCTGATGCTTAGTGGGGAGAGATGGGGGCTCCTGGTGCCTAGTGGGGGGAGATAGAGGGTCTTGGTGCTTAGTGGGGGGAATTGGGGGTCCTGGTACTTAATGGGGAGAGATTTAGGGGTCTTGGTGCTCAGTGGGGGGGTCCTGTTGCTTGGTGGGGAGAGATGGGGGGGTCCTGGTGCTTAGTGGGGAGAGATGGGGGGTCTTGGTCCTTGGGTGGGGAGAGATAGGGGTCTTGGAGCTTAGTGGGGAGAGATAGGGGTCTTGGAGCTTAGTGGGGAGAGATGGGTGTCCTGGAGCTTAGTTGGGAGACATAGGGGTCATGGAGCTTAGTGGGAAGAGATGGGAGTCCTGTTGCTTGGTGGGGAGAGATGGGGGGGTCCTGGTGCTTAGTGGGGAGAGATGGGGGGTCTTGGTCCTTGGGTGGGGAGAGATAGGGGTCTTGGAGCTTAGTGGGGAGAGATAGGGGTCTTGGAGCTTAGTGGGGAGAGATGGGTGTCCTGGAGCTTAGTTGGGAGACATAGGGGTCATGGAGCTTAGTGGGAAGAGATGGGAGTCCTGGTGCTTGGTGGGGGGAGATGGGAGGGGGGGTCTGGTGCTTAGTGGGGAGAGATGGAGGTCCTTGTGATTAGTGGGGAGAGATGGGGGGATCCTGGTGATTAGTGGGGAAATATGGGGGGTCTTGGAGCTTAGTGGGGGCAGTGTGGGGCCACTGCCAGTCTGTGGGGGAGGGGGGCACTGGTGCTCCTTACCTGGCTGCTGGATCCATGTGGAATCCTGTAGAAGAATCATCACCCTCTCACTTTTCTGCTTATTTTTCTCACCTGGAGGGAGATACCAGTGCAATGATAGCTCAGACGATCTCACAAAAGAAAAACTTCCTCTGCTCACTTCTCTGCCAGGCTCTGACTAATGACTCCTCTATTGCAGAGCCCAGCAGAGTAAGCCAGTGGTTGAAGTCTTCTTTTGGACACTTTTTGTTTCCTTGGCTGAGCTGTCACTGCACAGGCATCCCTCCAGGCACGCCGGCCTGGCCACAGGAGCAGTGAAATCACTGTCACTTCTGTCAGTGCCCTCCCCCCTTTCTTCAATGCAGCACCGAGAGCCCTCTGGATGAAAAGATGGAACCCCGCCGCTACACTGATCATCCCTGACAACCCCCGATGGATCATCCATGCCTGCAGGGTGGGTCAGAACACAGTTCCACCCAAACCCACCCCCCCCCCTTTGGGCCTGTGTGCAGTAAACACCCTGCACACATGAATGATATGCCACTGAATATAGGTGACATTACAATGAGTGCTATTGATAGGGAGCATGAGCTGCACAGTAACAGGCACTAGCAGCTCCACAGTTTGCTTTTATTACTACCTGAACAAAACGCCTCACCTCAATCATTGCAGTTTGCTCAGGAGCTCCATTGAAAGTCGCTACATCCAGTGCTTGCACCAAGACCGCGGGGCGAAGTTTTAATGAAAGTGAAGGACAGGTCTCCCTGTGCACCCATTGGCTGAGGCGGCACTGCCTTCTGCTGCCTCCTTAGCCAATGGGTATCTCAATCCCTCATTAGTCCCTCCCTCCTAAGTTCTGTGGGCTTGTTAGGAGGACGGGACGATCCTCTATTAAAGGGGATAGTAGCAACCATTATGCACAGTGGCGCTGACGGGCAGCAAGAGGGCCCGATATGGGAGGGCCACCTGTACCCCCTTATCAGTGGCCCTGCTGAGGGGGACATGCAAGGAAAAAAATAAAATACAGCATTTTTGCTTGTACATGATTGGATGATAGAAATCAGCAGAGCTTCTCTTCATTTCAGATCTTCCCCTCAGATCTACAGCGACTGCACTTCCAAGTGCACTTGTAGTGCACAGTGGATTTGCCTTTAGTAAATCCACCCCTTTATCCCTAGTTCTCCTCCACTTTGTCTGGCACTCTGTCAGCAAAAAAAAAAAATATATAGTAATTTAAGGAACTTTATTGCATTTCTTACCTAAATACAGTTTTTGTAATTATTATAATTATACGGGCTTACTTATTAACCACTTCAGCCCCGGAAGGATTTGCCCCCTTAATGACCAGGCGTTTTTTTGCGATAGGACACTGTGTCGCTTTAACTGACAATTGCGCGGTCGTGCGACGCTGTACCCAAACAAAATTGACGTACTTTTTTTTCCCACAAATAAAGTTTACTTTCAGTGGTATTTAAACACGGTTTTTATTTTTTGCGCTATAAACAAAAAAAGACTGACAATTTTGAAAAAAAATAAGTGTTTTTTTTTACTTTCTGCTATAATACATATCCCCCCCCCCCCCCCCCAAAAAAAAAAAAAAAAATGTATTCATTATTATTAGGCCAATATGTATTCATACATATTTTTGGTAAAAAAAAATCTCAAAAGGGAAATATTTATTGGTATGTGCAAAAGTTATCGCGTCTACAAACTACGGGATCGATTTAGGGACTTTTTCTGAATGGGAGCCGTTCTCCCAGCCAGGGGAAGAGAGAGTAGAGGAAGAGGCGAGCTGGCCAGATCATCAGAGAGTGAGAAAAGCCCGCTGTAACAGATTTTTTTTTGAATTGCCAGGTGTTTCAGGCACTCACCATCACAAAGTTCCACCTCCAGGCCCGGCGCATTTGATAGACAAAACGCCGGTCCAATGCCGGGACATGTGACGTCAATTCAAAAGAAAGTTGTTACAGCGGGAAATCCCCGCTTTCTATTGATCCAGCCGGCTTGCCACTTATTCTGCACAGGTGAAGCTGCATTGATGGGCACAGATTACGCTGTATTGATGGGCACAGATTACGCTGTATTGATTGGGCACAGATTACGCTGTATTGATGGGCACAGATTACGCTGCATTGATGGGCACTGGTCGCGCTGCATTGATGGGCACTGGTCGCGCTGCATTGATGGGCACTGGTCGCGCTGCATTGATGGACACGGGTCGCGCTGCATTGATGGGCACGGGTCGCGCTGCATTGATGGCCACGGGTCGCGCTGCATTGATGGCCACTGGTCATGCTGCATTGATGGCCACTGGTCATGCTGCATTGATGGCCACTGGTCATTCTGCATTGATGGCCACTGGTCACGCTGCATTGATGGCCACTGGTCACGCTGCATTGATGGCCACTGGTCACGCTGCATTGATGGCCACTGGTCACGCTGCATTGTAGGGGTGCGCATCTTCACTAGTCTCACGTTTTGATTCGATTACGATTATCTGGACTTCGATTCGATTCGATTCCGCGATGCATCACGATGCATCACGATTACTGATGCGCTCCCACTTCCGCTTGGGCTGCCTAAGCGGCCCTTCCTCCAAGCAATCTTCTGGGACACATCACAGGTCCCAGAAGATTGCCCGGCTATGCAGGACAGCTCAGTGAGACATGCGCACCCGGCTGTGAAGCTGCAAGCTGTCACAGCCGGATGCCCACAGTAGTATTGCCAGCGCCGTGGACAGGCGGGGGAGAGCATGGAGTGTTTGGGTGGCCACGTCGCTGGATTGTGGGACAGGTGAGTGTCTTATTATTAAAGGTCAGAAGATACACTTTTTTTGTAGCTGCTGACTTTTAATAAACAAAACATTTACTGGAACTGCTTTGAATTAAAAATAACCTCACTCCCTTAAAGCGGAGTTCCACCCAGTGGTTAGCACTCCTCGCCCCCTGACATGCCACATTTGGCATGTCATTTTTTAGAGGGGGGAGGGGGGAGTGTGTAACCTCTTTTAAGTGGGACTTCCTGTCCCACTTTATCCTTCCTGTCCCGGCCGCCCCTCCGTGCCAGCGATCTTCTGGGACACAACACAGGTCCCAGAAGATTGGCTGGCCAATGGCAGTGCGCGGGCCCCTGGCCTTGAAGCTGTAAGCTGTCATGGCCGTGTGCCCACAGTAGATTTGACGGGAGGAGTGGGGCTCCGTGCGGCTGCCTCGAAGGACCGTGGGACAGGTGCGTGTCGGTTTAATAAAAGTCAGTAGCTACACTTTTTGTAGCTGCTGACTTTTAATAAACTAAAAATAGGGTGGAACTCCCCTTTAAAAAGTGCACTAATCCGGTGCACTACAGGGTACAGGAATTCACACACACGGCTGCTGGGAGGTCAGGAGGGATTAGAATCCACAACTGACAAACAGCCCTGTGAGTTTCACTGTACTGTCTCTGTGCTGAAATTTCTCTGGGCTTTGCACATTCCAGCACACTAGGAGTTAACACAGTGGAATGTGCAAACGGGGAGCCAGAGAAATGCCAGCACAGAGCGTGTGTAGGAGTACACATACTGCTGTTAAAATAATACCTGTGTAGTAATAAATGCCACGTTCTAATCCATTAAGTGTATACCGCTGTATGTGCTTTTTATAATATATATATATATATATATATATGCAGATTCATACCTCAGTGTGTATAGAACTGTATATGTCGCTCATGTGACTGCATATGGTGCGGCCCGCCCCTCTCCTCTCACGTCTCATCTCTCTCGTTCTCCTGACGTAAGTGGGACTTCTCAGCCCCGCCCACCGGCTGTAGCTACCGTATCAGATCAGAAGAGAGGCGGGCGGGGCTGGCGTCAGGAGAACGAGAGACGAGAGAGATGAGACGTGAGAGGAGAGGAGAGGAGAGGGGCGGGCCGCACCATATGCAGTCACATAAGCGGCATATACAGTTATATACACACTGAGGTATGAATCTGCATATATATATTATAAAAAGCACATACAGCGGTATACACTTAATGGATTAGAACGCGGCATTTATTACAAAACTGTAATTTTGACAGACACGCTCGGAGCGGGGGCGGGGCATGTCGGATGACGTCACGGACATCGATTATTGGGGTCACATGCATCGATGCCGCATCGGGGACCCCCAAATTGCGATGCATCGATGCAGCGATTAAATTCAGCACCCCTACTGCATTGATGGGCCCAGGTCACGCTGCATTGATGGGCCCAGGTCACGCTGCATTGATGGGCCCAGGTCACGCTGCATTGATGGCCACTGGTCACGCTGCATTGATGGCCACTGGTCACGCTGCATTGATGGGCCCAGGTCACGCTGCATTGATGGGCCCAGGTCACGCTGCATTGATGGGCCCAGGTCACGCTGCATTGATGGGCCCAGGTCACGCTGCATTGATGGGCCCAGGTCAAGCTGCATTGATGGGCCCAGGTCACGCTGCATTGATGGGCCCAGGTCACGCTGCATTGATGGGCCCAGGTCACGCTGCATTGATGGGCCCAGGTCACGCTGCATTGATGGGCCACTGGTCACGCTGCATTGATGGGCCACTGGTCACGCTGCATTGATGGGCCCAGGTCACGCTGCATTGATGGGCCCAGGTCACGCTGCATTGATGGGCCCAGGTCACGCTGCATTGATGGGCCCAGGTCACGCTGCATTGACGGGCCCAGGTCACGCTGCATTGACGGGCCCAGGTCACGCTGCATTGACGGGCCCAGGTCACGCTGCATTGACGGGCCCAGGTCACGCTGCATTGACGGGCCCAGGTCACGCTGCATTGACGGGCCCAGGTCACGCTGCATTGACGGGCCCAGGTCACGCTGCATTGACGGGCCCAGGTCACGCTGCATTGACGGGCCCAGGTCACGCTGCATTGACGGGCCCAGGTCACGCTGCATTGACGGGCCCAGGTCACGCTGCATTGACGGGCCCAGGTCACGCTGCATTGACGGGCCCAGGTCACGCTGCATTGACGGGCCCAGGTCACGCTGCATTGACGGGCCCAGGTCACGCTGCATTGACGGGCCCAGGTCACGCTGCATTGATGGGCCCAGGTCACGCTGCATTGATGGGCCTCGGTCACGCTGCATTGATGGGCCCTGGTCGCGTTGCACTGATGGGCCCTGGTCGCGTTGCACTGATGGGCCCTGGTCGCGTTGCACTGATGGGCCCTGGTCGCGTTGCACTGATGGGCCCTGGTCGCGCTGCACTGATGGGCCCTGGTCGCGCTGCACTGATGGGCCCTGGTCGCGCTGCACTGATGGGCCCTGGTTGCGCTGCACTGATGGGCCCTGGTCGCGCTGCACTGATGGGCCCTGGTCGCGCTGCACTGATGGGCCCTGGTCGCGCTGCACTGATGGGCCCTGGTCGCGCTGCACTTTTGGGCACTAGTCATGCTGCGTTGATGGGCACTGGTCACGCTGCACTGATGGGCACTGGTCACGCTGCACTGATGGACACAGATGACAGTTTTTCTGTTTAAACAGCCGATAAAGCAGGGTGAACAGATATCTGCGCTAACTTAAAAACGAATAAAGATAAAAATAATATAATACAAAACAGCAGCCAGCACAGTTTGTAGATAAGGCAAACACAAATAATAAAGTCCAAGGGTGCAGCGCTTCAGTGAAATTATAATATATGAACGTGACAGTCCAAAAACAATCCGAAAAGAACATCCAAACCTAGAGGTAGGTAAAAACACACACTTTATTGTATTCTACTTACAGGAATGAAGAAAAATCAAGACATGTATAAAATCCGCGGCTCACAGCATGCTTGCATCGGCCAGCCTGACATGTTTCATCCGAATGGATATCATCAGAGGCGTGGCCTATGACACAAGCACGCCCAAATATATGCAAGTCATTCAAAGTCATCCAGGCCCATGATAGGTCAGTATAACAACGATAGCAACTGTGTACAATTAGTGGCAACAGAAAGCTCCGGCCACGCATGCGCAGTACGGCCGCGCCGATCCACAACCAGAAAGTGTACACAGTGACAGGCGATCGATCGCGCATGCGCAGCGTGACCGCCATGACCAAATGGCAGGAAACAAAACCAGCGCATTCCCCTTCTCTTCCGGGGTGTATATGTAACGTCAGCAGCCGTGCATGCGCAGCGCGATCACTCAGATAAGCAAAGGGGAACCAATGAACTTCCCCATCATCTCCGGAGGGCGGAACAAGATCAACGCCCACCGGAAGTGATGTAGGCACAGGACAAACGGCCAATGACATGGATGTAACAACATCCGGATGACGGGATGAACCCTGTGAATCCGGAAATGATGTCAGCACAAACCCTAACAACCGTATTTGCGCTCCATAAAGGCACAAAGGTGACCCAGCAGCAAAAACAATGTTAGAAAAGAAACATAAAAACAATTAAGTATCTTGTCATGCAATATGCTATACAAATGAATGAAGATAATGCATAACCAAGTGTGCGTATAAAATATAAATCTATATATTTTTTATATATATATATATAATGTGTCATCCACCATAGGAAGGAGGAATAAAAGGAGGCTTCAAACCAGTAATGGAACGACTTATATAAGTTGCATAAAGCAACAAAATACAGACTAATAATTAATAAAATGTTAATATAAAAAAAGGACACTGCCCACTAATGACCAGAAATGATATAAAAACAAAAAAATGAAAATTTAGCTGTTAATAAAGCAGTTTACATCAAACTCGACGTTCATGCCAAAAGGGGTATAACACTTTAAATCGTATATCCAGCGGGTCTCAAGTTTAGAAATTTCCCGCTTGGAAGATTATTTTTAGAGGAGTTCCCCCTCTCAGGCTTCAAGTAGCACCCAATATTTTGGATGCCCCTAATAGTGTAATTTTTTCAAAAATCATAGGGGTATTCTCCCTGTCACAATTGTAACGTTTGTGCCATCAATAAGGATAGAAGCAGGAAAATCTGCCAGTTTAAATCTCACACTACTGGCAGGGTTTTTGATATTAACACCTTCATTACCTGCTCTTCTTTGAACGTTGTTTATATGTTGATTTGTCCATGCGGCCTTTAATATGTGGGCCGCACTACACGTGCTCTGCATGTTCGGGTCAATGAGCATATCACAATTATTAGAAAGGGGTTCCCAAAACATACCATTTCTCGGCATTATTTGGAATGCCACAAAAAGAACCCTAAGGGAACCACCTTTATAGCCATTGACAGGTTCAATCCCCATTGGCTGGGAAGTATGTCCAAGCGGGAAAATTCTAAACTTGAGACCCGCTGGATATACGATTTAAAGTGTTATACCCCTTTTGGCATGAACGTCGAGTGGGATGTAAACTGCTTTATTAATAACAGCTAGATTTAAAAATTTTTGTTTTTATATCATTTCTGGTCATTAGTGGGCAGTGTCCTTTTTTATATTAACATTTTATCAATTATTAGTCTGTATTTTGTTGCTTTATGCAACTTATATAAGTCGTTCCATTACTGGTTTGGAGCCTCCTTTTATTCCTCCTTCCTATGGTGGATAACATATTTTTTTTTTTTTATATATTTTATACGCACACTTGGTTATGCATTATCTTCATTCATTTGTATAGCATATTGCATGACATGATACTTAATTGTTTTTATGTTTCTTTTCTAACATTGTTTTTGCTACTGGGTCACCTTTGTGCCTTTATGGAGCGCAAATACGGTTGTTAGGGTTTGTGCTGACATCATTTCCGGATTCACAGGGTTTATCCCGTCATCCGGATGTTGTTACTATACCATCCATGTCATTGGCCGTTTGTCCTGCGCCTACATCACTTCGGGTGGGCGTTGATCCTGTTCCGCCCTCTGGAGATGATGGGGAAGTTCATTGGTTCCCCTTTGCTTATCTGAGTGATCGCGCTGCGCATGCGCGGCTGCTGACGTTACATATACACCCCGGAAGAGAAGGGGAATGCGCTGGTTTTGTTTCCTGCCATTTGGTCATGGCAGTCACGCTGCGCATGCGCGATCGATCGCCTGTCACTGTGTACACTTTCTGGTTGTGGATCGGCGCAGCCGTACTGCGCATGCGTGGCCAGAGCTTTCTGTTGCCACTAATTGTACACAGTTGCTATCGTTGTTATACTGACCTATCACGGGCCTGGATGACTTTGAATGACTTGCATATATTTGGGCGTGCTTGTGTCATAGGCCACGCCTCTGATGATATCCATTCGGATGAAACATGTCAGGCTGGCCGATGAAAGCACGCTGTGAGACGCGGATTTTATACATGTCTTGATTTTTCTTCATTCCTGTAAGTAGAATACAATAAAGTGTGTGTTTTTACCTCTATGGGTTTCACTATTATTGCTTTCCTCTCTGCATTTCGGTTGAAACACCTGTTGATGATTGCACAATACATCCGTTTGTCCTTGTGAGTTCTGGATATCCCTGTAATGCTGATGAATTTGGATGTTCTTTTAACCACTTCCCTACCGTGCACGAAAACCCCCTTCCTGCCCAAGCCATTTTTCAGCTTTCAGCGCTGTCACACTTTGAATGACAATTGCGCGGTCGTGCAACGTGGCTCCCAAACGAAATTTGCGTCCTTTTTTTCCCACAAATAGAGCTTTCTTTTGGTGGTATTTGATCACCTCTGCGGTTTTTATTTTTTGCGCTATAAACAAAAGAAGAGCGTCCAGTTTGGGAAAAAAACACTATTTTTTTTCTTTTTGCTATAATAAATACCCTTTTTTTTTTTTTTTTTAAATAACATTTTCCTCAGTTTAGGCTGATCCGTATTCTTCTACATATTTTTGGTAAAAAAAAAAAAAATCGCAATAAGCGCGTATTGATTGGTTTGCGCAAAAGTTATAGCGTCTACAAAATAGGGGATAGATTTATAGCATTTTTATTTATTTTTATTTTTTATTAGTAATGGCGGCGATCTGCGATTTTTATTGTGACTGCGATATTGCGGCGGACACATCGGACACTTTTGACACATTTTTGGGACCATTCACATTTATACAGCGATCCCTGCTATAAAAATGCATTGATTACTGTATAAATGTGATTGGCAGGGAAGGGGTTAACCACTAGGGGGCGAGAAGGGGTTAAATATGTTCCCTCAATGTGTTCTTACTGTGGGGGGAGGGGACTGACTGGGGGAGGTGGCCGATGGTTGTCCCTATGTACAAGGGACACACCATTGGTCCCCTCTCCCTCACAGGACGTGGATCTCTGTGTTTACACACAGAGATCCACTTTCCTGCTCGTTTCCCGGGCAATCGCGGGTGCCCGGCGGCAATCACGGCCGCCGGGCACGCGCACCGGGGCCTTGTGAACGCGGCGGGAGCGCGTGCGCGCCTCCTAGCTCGTTTTAAAGGGAGGACGTCATATGACGTCCTCCCAGAACGAGAGTGTCCTCCGCCCGCCGTCAATTGACAGTGGGCGGGGGACAAGTGGTTAAACCACCTATCAAGTTAAAAGTGAATACTGCTACTGACTCCATGCATTATATAATCACAACGCCTGTTTTCATGTCTTTCTGGTAAGCAGATTGATTGCACAGAGGTGTAGTGTGCTTTTCCTTTCTTTGCACACTGAAGTTTGATGGAGGTTTCCTTGTCAGCGTCACTTCGGATTGTTTTTGGACTGTCACGTTCATATATTATAATTTCACTGAAGCGCTGCACCCTTGAACTTTAATATTTAAATAGGCCCCTCAGAAGTTTTAGCTGCCAGTGACATGCACTGACGACCTTTTTTCTCTGAGGAGCCAGGGTTAAACCTGAATTCTAGGACGAATCCCAGATCACGGACCTGGGGGGCCACCTCCGGAGCAGGACCAAATGAGGGAGGCCAAGGTGGGATATCTGGGGGGGTGGCCAGATCGCTGAAGATGATCACCTCAGTTTTTCCCCCCATTAAGTTTCAGGAAATTGGCAGACATCCATGTGTTGATGGCCTCCAAACAGCTGGCAAGGGTGGCATCAGCCGTCCGGTTCCTAGGAATCTTCAGGTAGACCTGGGTGTCGTCCGCATAAACATGGTACTGGATGGCGTGGGACCTTAGCAGGTCGGCAAGGGGCCTCATATAGATAATAACAGGGGTGACAAGGCAGCCCTGTGGCACTCCGCAGACCAGGGCGGTGTACTTAGTGTAAAAGGGGCCAGTCTTGACTCCCTGAACTCTACCCTCTAAAAAAGAGGCCACCCATGCCAAAGCCGACCCGCTCATACCCAAAACAGGTCTCATCCGCTCCAGTAAGATTCCATGATTTATGGTGTCAAACATGGCCGACAGATCCAAGAGAACCAGAGCTACTGAGTCACTCCTGTCCAAGCTGTGAAGAACATCATCATAAACACAGATGAGGCTCGTCAATGTTCCATGTCCAGGTCGAAATCCGGACTGGAATTCGTCCAAGAGATGCAAAGACTCAAGGTAAGCCTGTAGCTGGATAACCGCCAGGCGCTCCATCACCTTTGCCACAAAAGGCAAGATGGAAATTGGCCTGTAGTTGCCCAATATGTCCGGGTCCAAGGTCTGTTTCTTCAGCAGGGCCAAGACCATGACCCGTTTCAGAGCGCCCGGGACAATGCCTGTCCTGTAGCAGCAGTTGATTATCTTCCCAATAAAGGGGGCCAAAGGGGCAGCTGTTTTTTTTACCAGCCCGGCAGGACATACATCTAATGGGGAAGAAGATGGTTTCAAAGAGGCAATTATCTCAACCACCTGTATAACCGTAACCGGTTGGAAACCGGGCAATCCAGGGGCCATCACTGTGTGACCAATGTCCTCTTGCACAGTCTCCAGCCTGGGAATGATGTCTCTAATGGTCTTAACCTTAGAGACAAAGAATTCAGCGATCTCCTGGCACCAGTCCTGTGACTTCTTGGGAGCAGAGCTGGTAGCTTCGGGATGGGTTAACTCCGAAGAGATCTTGAAAAGTTTGGCCGTGCTGTTGGCTGCCTTCCTGATTCGCTCCCGGAAGTAGGTCTTTTTAGCCTCTCTAATAGCCCTCTTATAAAAGGTAGAGGGCCACCAGATGCAGCTCTTTGTCAGCTTCCAGAAGGAACTTCCGCCAGCGTCTCTCCCTGGACCGAACCCGCTTTTTGAGGAGCCTAAGCTCCTCGATAAACCATTGCGGGCTCTTGCCCAGGGGACGGGGATTAGATCTCATCCTACGGGGTGCTACCACATCAAGGGCCACTTCAACCGACTCCTGAAAAATACTTCTCTACCGGGTCGCCCAACTCAAAAAAGATTGGCTGGTTAATTCCCTTAGCCACAAGGTTTCCAAATCTGTCTGGACAGACTTTTGATAGATTTCTTAAGAAAACCTTGGGGCCAGAGCGATCTGGGATGTGTGGAGGTTTCCCTTTCGGTAGGGTCAGGCTAAAGGAGATAAACCTGTGATCTGACCAGGTCAACTCCCTAGGCAGCGCACAGGTTGCTGACAATCCACTGAACAGGAGCCAATCCAGCTCATGACCAGCAGTGTGGGTAGCCGCTGTCACATGTTGCCTATACCCCAAAAGCAACAGTTCTTGGATAAGGGATTGGGTCGGGGAATCGCTTAGATCAGGGGTCTCAAACCTGCGGCCCTCCAGCTGTTGCGGAACTACAAGTCCCATCATGCCTTTGCCTATGGGAGTCATGCTTGTAACTGTTTAGCCTTGCAATGCCTCATGGGAATTGTAGTTCTGCAACAGCTGGAGGGCCACCAGTTTGAGACCCCTGGCTTAGATCCTTCGCCCAGAAGTTCAGATCGCCCAAGATGCAGGAGCTTTTAAACACAATGGACATCTGTGAGGCTAGACTGAGAAATTCAAAAACAAAATCAAGTTTTAACGGGGGGGGGGAGATAAATCAGAGCAAACCCGTAAATGAGCTTGCTAGCTACTTGAAAAGAAAAGACTAAATTTTCAAAAGATTTGTAAATAGTGTTAAAATTCTCTGAAACTGGTCACGCTGCATTGATGGCCACTGGTGAGACTGCACTCATAAAGTTGTTAATTTTTATTTTTGTAACTTAATTCTGCATAAAACATTTAAGTGTCATTTCATGGGATAAGTGGCGGGGCATGGTAAGGGTTGGATGGGGCAACTGGTGGCGAGTAACCCTTAAGGTCTGGCTAGTAGCCCAGGACTTGAAATTTTAAACCCCGATATAAATACTGTAAAGTGTACAGTATGGTGAGGGGAATGTTTAATATTTTTTACCAATATCGTAGTACAAAGGAAATCTCCAAAAAGAAAAACATTTTGACAGGTTTTCAGCTTTAATCTAGCTCAGACAAAGTACATTTAAAAAAGCTCTAGGCAAAAATGTTTAGTAAGGAAGCCCGCACAGTTATAATTTGATGCTGAATATTAATGTATTGTATACATCCAATTGTGAGTGCTTCTCTGTAACTGCTCAGCTCTGAGTAAAATGTCCTTCCTTCCTTCCTTCCTTCCTTCCTTTCTAGGTACTGGCTACTGATATGTCTAAACACATGAACTTATTGGCTGACTTGAAGACAATGGTGGAAACAAAGAAAGTGACTAGTTTGGGTGTCCTGTTACTGGATAATTACTCTGATCGCATACAGGTAATAAAAGAAATGCAGATTTATACATATTAAAAGAAAAAATGGAAAGCAAAAGATAATGGATTCCTGTCTTGGACCTAAATTCTAATTGGCAAACAGTAATAAAAAAGCAGCATGTCCGGCTATAGACGTATGGTAGCGGTTATTCTGTGGGGCTGGCCTTATTGGAGATTTATGCACAACATTTGGAAAGGATGTGGTAAAGTTGGTGGACACTTGCCCAATCATCCATGACTTGCTAACAGAGGGTAGACGATCAAAGGCAAACATCTAGCCTCTTATCTGGTGGTTAAGTGGCCCAAAACAAGCCTATGCATATAAGTTATTCTAAAATTTTAATAGCTACTCAAAATCTAAGCTCAGTAGATTGTACAATCAGATTTGAACACAGGGCAGGAAGTGATGGAAAAATCCCCCAATAGAGACACAGAGGAAAATAAAAACAGATTTAGTGAGGAAGGTTTAGAACCTCTGACAATGTTTTTAGTGGCACAGGTTCCCCTTTCCCAGTGACAAATGCATTCCTCCTTTTTTTTTTTTTTTCTTTTTTTTTAATACAAGCTACACAGAGGCAGGAAGTGATGGCAAATCTCCATATTGGGACCAACAGATATTTTAACTCTTCTCTACTCTATCCAAAACTAAAAAAAAAAAAAAAATGGGTTTAGGGTTTCATTAAATGACACTGCTTCAAAAAATTTTCATGCATGGAATAAACATACATTTGTTAGTTAAAGTTTACAACAATGAAGAATGAACGATGGAAGCTAGAGAGTGGAAATCTCCCAGAATCCCATGCTTGAGTTACATTTATACATTTTTGGAACCTTTAGGTGGGTTTCTGAGTAAAGAAGAGAATTGGTGCAGAATATGGAAGACTGATAACCCTTTTGGATTAACCGCTGTGAACGCTATACAGTAGATCATTATTGGAGGTGGTATGTTGCTATACGTGGAGGTCGCTGTGACAGTCTGAGGAAAGGAATGCTGATAACCGGCAAGTGTGTTTAGATTGTGATCAACTGTGATTGTGCACAGCTGATCACGTGGAAAAGTGTCGCTGTAAAATGGCTCTTTACCCCGATCTGTGATCAGCTGTGTCCAAAGATCACAGATCGTCCCGGATCCATGCTGCAGAGGGTGCAGCTCTTGGAGGGGGTCAATAGACACTAGGGGTGCAACGGATCAAAAAACCCACGGATCGGATTGATCCTCGGATCAGAGTCACGGATTGGATAAATCAGCAAGAAAAAAAAAAAAGTCACCGATCCGTTGCACCACTAATAGACACCCTCCCAGAACTGGACGACCGCCATGTAGCCCTTCATTTGGCTATAGCGCAGTCACCCCCCTAAAAAATGCAGTTGAAGGCAAAAACTGTTACATTTCCTAGGCTGAGAACTAGACCAGAGCTGTCTCTAACAGCAGGTGACCCCAGCAATAAACATCACTGGGACCTTTTAAAACAAAGCTGGGACTCCGTGCATGGCCTGCTGTGCTCGAGAATTAAATCGAGGTATGAAGCACATTGGTCTACATGCAACCCAGGGGCCTGTGTGTTGGGTGCCACTGAACTTAACCCCTTTTCACCCGTCCCGGCTTCCCGGGGGTAGGAAGGATAAGCAATCATATAACCACTGTCACAGTGGTCACATGATCGGAAGATGGTCCCACCAGCTACCAATCTTTAGCTTGGACTAGTCTTTGGGGAAATATTATTTTAACTAAAGATGGACTTTAAACGGCACATGGGTAAGTATTGTAAAAATTCTAAAGGTTTTATTGTTAGTAGAAGAAATATAATTGAATTTAAGTAAAAAATACATTAATACATTTCAGAGAAATTACATTATATGACAATCGTCAATAATCGGTATAGGATCCCAATTACAAGACTCAACAACCTCCCAGAGATTACATTAACATGTAAAATACAAAATAAAGTAATATATGGCCAACAAACACAATTAAGGAGTTGGACGATATACACAAGAGATGGCTGGTCTTATTGATAGATCCGGAAAATTCAAAGATAAAAATCTTGCTTTCGCTCGACTAGTTTCGCGTTCCGAGACGCTTCGTCGGGAGCATAGTATTCTGTCAAGATTATACACAAACAATTCATAAGAGATACTTCAGTTAATATAATTTTAATACATATATATAAAGTAAAAATAAAAAAATAAAAAAAGGCATTTAAAGGAGAGAAAAACTAATATGTATTGATTAAAAGTTTTTGATTGACCATAAAGGGATGAAACACCAACCACCTATATATCGCCAGCACAGCAGCCAATCACACAGCAGCTGGGGCATGAAGGTTGCTATATAGAATTGTTGAAAGAGACAGAAAAAGAGTGTAGATCAGTCCTCATCCATAAGTAACACTGAGGAAGACAGGGAAACTAAATGACAGGTGTGTAAAATAAAATAATGAATAGAATGTTGTGTCAGTATTCACCATCAAGGCAGACCAAGGGAAAAAAGAGGGAAAAAAGGAAATAATGTCTATACTCACAGACAGGGCCGTGTTAGGTAATGAAACAGGCCTGGGTATTTTTAGCTGGCGGTCCGTATATCACAGAGGGCCAGTAATGTGTAGACACATTCTAAAAGCAAAACACATAGAGTAACCCATAAGTATCTAAAAAGTAAAACAAGATATTTTAAGGAAGGGAGATAGAAGCCAAATTGTATATTATCTTGGGGCTCACCGTAATGGACAGTAATGCGTGATTAGATAGAGGGGTAAATTACACAGGCTACTGATAAGTAGAGCGAGAGCATTCCTCCAGGTGTAGCGAGCCAGAAGGCATAAAGTAGTGTATGTCAATCAAAGACAATTGCTCGGGCCGAACAGTGGTATTCTGTCTAAGTGACCCCAAACGATGGAATAACCCAGCTGAAAAACATAAATGTTTCAAAAGTAAAGGTTTTTTTTATAGCCACTTCCATAAGTATATACTTACTAATGTGCCAAAAAGGTTTTACCTTGTGACTTGAGGTGGATCGTTTACTGATGGACCTGGATGGAGCCTCTCCTGTGGACAGCCTAACAACGCGATGTGCATCGTTTATATGTGCCCCTGCAGGAAGGCGTCATTCCAGCCGGAAATGACGCCATTGCGCGGGGTCAAAGGTTTCATGCGCATGCGCCGTGGTCGCCGCTGACGCAGCAACCCACGGCCAATGCGATGATAGCAGGGCGGAGCCCAGAGGATCCCCCAGGAGCTGTCAGTGAGCTGCATCCCACCAGCCGGTAACAACACCACTGCGTGGGATCAGAAGGTTAGCACGCATGCGCCGTGATCGCCGCTGGCGTGGCAGTTCACGGCCAATGCGGCAGTAACAAGGCCGACCACAGGAAGAGCCAGGTGCTCCCTTAAACAAGTCAATGGGTCGTATCCCCGATCACAACAGTGATCGGCGTATCGGCCCTACACTTCAGCCGTAAGTGTAAGCACAAAGGGCTGCAGAGCATAGCGAACACAGGGAATGAAAAGGGTGAATACATCCAAGTATGGTCATCAAAAAGAAAGGTTCAAACAGAATATACAAAATTAGATAAAAAGATGCTGAGGGCATCTATTTCAAACTAAAATCCATATTTTTTATTTTATACATCCAGAGATTGTCCTTTTAACTAGTAAACAGTATCTGGTTTTAGCATAGAGATTCTAATAAGGCGGCCTGTTTATTTGGGGGCATCATTAGAATATGTATAGTGTATATCTCTAAAGATGACTAGTCTTGGACTAGTCTTTGTCCTGAGAGCGTGCAGTAAGTACACTTTCAGCACATAAACATTTACGCAGCGCTCTACACATATATTGTACATTCACTTCAGTCCTGTCCTCAAGGAGGTTACAATCTAAGGCCCCTAACTTGCATATATTTACTAGAGCCAATTTAGACAGGAGCCAATTACCCTACCAGCCTGTCTTTGTCGCGTGGGAGTAAACCCACGCAGGCACAGGGAGAACATGCAAACTCCAGGCAGGTAGTGCTGTGGTTGGGATACGAACCGACGACCCTAGTGCTGAAAGGTGGAAGTGCTAACCACTGGATCAAATTGAGGCTTTATATATAATGCACACCTGGAATCCTAGGCTGCCCTAGCTCACTTAAACTTCACTAGGGATTTACACACAGACTTGCAGGCATCGCAGGCTGGAAATTTTTATCACATCACCGGTTCACATTAAAGAACTTCAACCTAATTTAAGACAGAAAATTGTCCCAAAAGGCTTAGCTGCCAAGTCATAAGTTGCTGCCAACCAAAATGTTTACTTATGGCCTGTAAACACGATCCGAATATCGTACGACAGATCGTACGACTTTTTTTGCTTAATAGTAGCAAGTAGAAATTGAATAGGGTAATAAAGTCATAAAAATTCTCGTACGACAGAAAAGAAATCGTAAGTGATGTCATGTGTTGTAATGTATTTGTATTGTATTTTCGGACGACAACTATACTGACTAAACGAAAATCATACGATCTGGTATCGTACGAGGAAAATTTTCGTGTTTGTCCGATCTAATAATATCGGATGAACTGTCGTGATCGGCTCTCGAAAGTAGTGTACACACGATCCGAAAATCGTACGATTCTTCCTCAGACAACCGTTTTCGTACGAAATTCGGATCGTGTGTACGGGCCATTAGCCTACATGCAGTAAGGAAGCAATTATGTAACCAGGTTGTATCTGACACTCTCACAAACTCCCTGCATGCCCCTTTCCCATCACTAGATTGCCAGCATTCCTGATGCAGTAGCAGAGCAGAGAAAACTAATTGTATCATAGGAATTTCTTTCTGTTTCAAACCTGTTCAGCTAAGACATGGAAGTAAGAAGTGGTTACAAACAGGAGCAGCATTTAACAGAATAACCATATATATGGCAAATTAATAGGGGGAACATTTATTAATGTTTGTTTTCAGAAAGGGCAGACATGATGGTATACAGCAAAATACCATATAAGTGATGCTTAAAGCGGAGGTGCCGCAGATTTTTTTTTTTATAAAAGCCAGCAGCTGCAAATACAGCAGCTTCTGACTTTTAATATATGGACACTTACCTGTCCTGGAGTCCAGCAACGTCTGCAGCAGAGGACGAGCAATCGCTCGTCACTCTGCTGCCCCCACCGCCATCCTCGGTGAGGGAACCAGGAAATGAAGGCTTGCGGCTTCATGCCCGGTTCCTACGGCGCATGCGCGAGTCGCACTGCGCCGTTCTAAATGGTCCCCTGTGTTCTGGGAGCCGAGTGTCTCCCAGAACACAACAGGGAATCTGCGGGAAGTGACGTGCTTCCCGCAGAGAGGACTCCCGGAAGTGGGTGCAAATACCTGTCTTAGACAGGTATCTGCACCCCCCTCCCCCCTGAAAGGTGTCAATTGTGACACCGGAGGGGGGGAGGGTTCTGATCAGCGGAAGTTCCACTTTAGGGTGGAGCTCCGCTTTAATTAAGTCCTTAAAGAGCAACTCCCCTTTTGATGAAAAAAGGGAAAGAAAATCCCTCTTGATAATTAATGTACATTTAAGGGGTTTTAACAAACTTTCTTGCAGAGTCCTACCCTTTCTGCTCTGGTGTAAAAGCTGTTTATTCCACTATGTCCTTTTGGATATTGATTCTGAACAGGAGTGCCAGGTTTATTGGAATTATTATAACCCCATTCATGACTAAGCCTATTTCTGACTTTTGTTGCTTACAAGTTAAAATCCAAATTTTTTGCTAGAAAATTACTTAGAACCCCCAAACAATATATAGATTTTTTTTAGCAGAGACCCTAGAGAATAAAATGACGATCATTGAAATATTTTATGTCATTTTATGTATTATATTTTATGTATTTGCGAAGCGGTCTTTCAAACGCAATTTTTTGGGAAAAAAACACATGTTCATGAATTGAAAAAAAATAAACAGTAAAGTCAGGCCAATTTTTTTGTATAATGTGAAAGATGATGTTACGCTGAGTAAATAGATACTGAGCATGTCATGCTTTGAAATTGCGCACACTCATGGAATGGTGACAAACTATGGTACCTAAAAATCTACATAGGAGACGCTTTATTTTTTTTTATTATTTTTTTTATGATTACCAGGTTAGAGTTACAGAAGAGGTCTTTTACTGCAATTATTGCCCTTACTCTGACAATCGTGGCAATGCCTCACATGTGTGATTTGAACACCGTTTACATATGCGGACACGACTTACGTATGCGTTTTCTTTGCTGTGCGGGGACGAGGGCGCTTTAAAAAAAAAAAATCGTATTTCTTTTTATTTTTTTACATTGTCTCCTTATAAAAAAATAAAAATTCTGATCACTTTTATTGCTGTCACGAGGAATGTAAACATCCCTTGTGAGAGGTACTCTTTATGGAGGGATCGGGGGGTCTTAAAGACCCCAAATCCCTCCTTTGTGCTTAAAAGTATTCACATCGCCAAAAACGGCGATTCTGAATACTGTAATTTTTTTTTAAATCTGCGCCATTGTCAGCCGAGTAAACCAGAAGTGACGTCGCTTCCATGTTTTTTATATAGGAAACTTTGTTCCAGTCTCAGCCTAGCCGACGGATGCGCCGGATCATGGATCGGGTCTCCCGGTGGGACGGGAGGCCCAGGAAGAGCAGCGGAAGGTGGCGGGAGAGGGGGGACGTCCCCTCCCGGTCCTTTAGGATAACAGTCGATCGGCTTTTAGCTGCATCGGTTGTTATCAGTAAAAGGCCAACCGCTGGCTCTAAATAACGGTATCGGGATGATGCCCTTCAGTTGCAGGCATCACCCCGGTTTAACCCCTTCAAGTCATGAATGCAAATTTGTGTATGGTTGGCGCTAAGGGGATAATCAGGTGGTGCACGCTTAGTGTTCTGAAAAGAAAAGCTTCAGTGTCTGTATACCTTTACAAAAAACCCTTGGGTAGTGTCTCACCAAAACTAAAATTTATTTTGCAGAGGTGCCTAAACTTTTACTTGTATCTTAGTGCAGACTCCTGGGAAAATCAAGCACATAAACAGGAAATGACATTTCTGGGAACAATTCTGTACATTACCAGTGTACAGAACGCATCCAGGTGGCCATTATCGCATTGAATTTTACAGAAAAGTACAGTGCTTCAGATTGACACAGAAAAGTATTTTTTCAAAACATTCAGTTACAATATGACTTGTGTTGCAATTGTAGAGCTGTATTATTTTTTTTTTCACGAAAGTGAAAGGTTATTAATACCAAAAATTTGGTTTTTGAAGTTGCTCTTAGCCTAGGCCCGGTAGTATGTATATTGGGGTGTATAAAGGAATACAGTAATATATAAACATTAAATATAGGAATATTGAGACTTTATCTGACAGACTTCTTAATGGCTGTAGAAGACAGGAGATCTGAAATATCCCTTTGCTTTTTTGTCTAGGTACTTCAGAACATGGTGCACTGTGCAGACCTCAGCAATCCCACCAAACCTTTAGAGCTGTATCGTCAGTGGACAGATCGGATCATTGTTGAATTCTTCCATCAAGGTGACAGAGAACGGGAAAAAGGAATGGAAATTAGTCCCATGTGTGACAAGCACAATGCTTCTGTTGAGAAATCACAGGTATTTTCCTGTTCTGTTTAATGTATTTATAATTGTATTAGCAAATGTCCCCCCAAAGCATCATGAAGATTAAGACACTAGTGAGTTGTAGGGGAAAAAGAGGTCCTGGCAGGGTATCAATTGTCCTAGGCAGTCTATGTACTGTTTACTGCAGAACAAGGTGGGTGACATCAATATTCATATAATCAATTAATAGGATTAAAAGGAATATGAGATCTACGAGGAGATTTCAAATCTAAAAATCAACAAAGAGAAGACTGAGATAATGGGTGTATCTTTAGGTGCATTAGAAGGGAGAGAGCTTGGGGACCTTTACCTATTCAACTGGAAACAGAGGGGGATGAAATATCTAGGAATAGTCCTATCAAATAGGGAAAGAGATTTATATGAAGATAATTATATCCCTCTATTAAATAAAATAAAATTAGAATTGAAGAGATATCCAATAGAAAAACTCTCGTGGTGGGGTAGAATCAACACGGTAAAGATGATGATATTGCCTAAAGCTCTGTATATATTCCAAACTCCCCTGATAAAAATCCCTGATACATATTTTAAAATACTAAGGAAGATAATAGGGAAGTTTATCTGGAAGGAAAAGAGATCTCGTATATCTATTGAAATCTTGACTAGTACTAGACAAGATGGAGGATTAAACTTCCCGGATATGAAAAGATACTATGTGGCAGCAGTACTAAAGAGGATATTAGACTGGGTTTAAGGAACCAAACAACAGGAGAAAAAAATGGGTAGAAGTTGAAGAGAGTTTGTGTAGGAAAAAACTAGGAAGGTTGATATGGATACTAAAACAATACAGAGGCTTCACCCAAGAATTACCATCAATAACAAAAGAAACTTTTAGAATTTGGGATAGAGTGTGCAAAGTAAAGAAGTGGCAATATAATAGCCTGCTGCTGCCCCTCACGGGAATGGACTATTTCCCTCCAGGGAAAGATGGCGGAGCGTTCTTGCGATGGGCGACAGGGGACACACTACTTTTGAAAGATGTACTGAAGGGGAACACTGTATGTCCAATTCTAGAATTACGAGAGAAATATGGATTAGAGAGGGGAGATAGCTGGAGATATATACAAATCCAACACTTCTTAACCACTTCAATACCATGCACTTATGCACCTTCCCGCCCAGACCAATTTTCAGCTTTCAGTACTCTCACACTTTGAATGACAATTACTTAGTCATGCTACACTGTATCCAAACAAAATTTTTATCATTTTCTTCTCACAAATAGAGCTTTCTTTTGGTGGTATTTAATCGCCACTGGGTTTTTTATTTTTTGCGATATAAGCAAAAAACAGCAATTTAAAAAAAAAAAAAACACTTTTTTTTAGTTTCTATTGTAAAATTTTGCAAATAAGTAATTTTTCTTCATAAATTTGTGCCAAAATGTATACTGCTACATATCTTTGGTAAAATGAACCCAAATTAGTGTATATTATTTGGTCTTTGTGAAAGTTATAGAGTCTACAAACTATGGTGGCAATCACTGAAAATTTATCACATCTGATCACGCCTGATGTACTGAAGGGATATCTCATTTCTTGAGACACTAACAAGCGAGGAAAGTACAAATACCCCAAAATTACCCCTTTTTGGAAAGTAGACAGTCCAAGGTATTTACTAAGAGGCGTGGTGAGTTTTTTGAAGTTGTATTTTTTTCCCACAATTCTTGGGAAAAAAATTTTTTATTTTTTACACAAACTGGTCATATTAACAGTTTTTTTCTCTCACACAGCATATGCATAATTGCAACTACACCCCAAAATACATTCTGCTACTCCTCCTGAGTGTAGCGATACCACATGTGTGAGACTTTTACACAGCCTGGCCACATACAGAGGCCCAACATTGAAGTAGCACTTTCAGGCGTTCTACAAGCATAAATCGCACATATCCTTTCTCAACCACCTATTACACTTTTGAAGGCCCTGGAGCACCAGGACAATGGAATTTTCCACAAAATGACCCCATTTTGGAAAGCACACACCCCAACGTATAATCTATGAAGCATTATGAGTCTTTTGAACGGTTCATTTTTTTCCAGAAGGTTTTGGAAAATGTGGAGAAAAAATGAAAATGCATTTTTTTTACACAAAGTTGTCCATTTATAAGATATTTCTAACGCATAGCATATACATAGCAAAAATGACACCCCAAAATGCATTCTGCTACTCCTCCTGAGTATAGCGATACCACATGTGTGAGACTTTTACAGAGCCTGGCCATATACAGAGGCCCAACATTGAAGTAGCACTTTCAGGCGTTCTACAAGCATAAATCGCACATATCCTTTCTCAACCACCTATTACAATTTTGAAGGCCCTGGAGCACCAGGACAATAGAACTTTCCACAAAATGACCCCATTTTTGAAAGCACACACCCCAACGTATAATCTATGAGGCATTATGAGTCTTTTGAGCGGTTCATTTTTTTCCAGAAGGTTTTGGAAAATGTGGAGAAAAAATTAAAATGCATTTTTTTTACACAAAGTTGTCAATTTATAAGATATTTCTAACACATAATATGTACATAGCAAAAATTACACCCCAAAATGCATTCTGCTACTCCTCCTGAGTATGGCGATACCACATGTTTGAGACTTTTACACAGCCTGGCCACATACAGAGGCCCAACATCCAAGTAGCACCTCCAGGCATTCTAGCAGCATTAATTGCACATATCATTTTCTGACTACCGATCACATTTTTGAAGGCCCTTCATATATCTAACACATAGCAGGTACATACCAAATAAAAAAAGATTACCTGTGGTTTTAGAAGTGCAGTGGTCCACAGAGGAGAGCATCGGTCCAGGCAGCAGGCAGGGATGAGGTCAGCGACAGCAAAAGCAATCATCCAGGCAGCAGGCAGGAATACTGTCCATAGTTCGCACAGGCAGAGATACTGTCAGCACAGCCAGAGCACAGCCAAAGCACAGGTCCAGGTAGCAGGCAGAGGTGTCCCGGCAGAAATGCTGTCCAAAGTCAGTAGAGGCAGCAGGCAGATATATGGTCAACACAGCCAAAGTATTGGTCCAAGCAGCAGGAAGAAACATGGTCCATAATGTCATGGGTCATTACAGGCACTAATATGGTCAGCACAGCCAAATTATTGGTCCAGGCAGCAGGAAGGACCATCAAGCTTAGGCCCAGGGGGACAGGGGTAGAGGCTTCTCCCACCCAAATCGCTTTGAAGCCTCCGGGCAACCAGACCCTGTTCTTGGAGCACAGAAAACGAAAAACTGGTTTTCTCTACTCAGAACGCTATTCTGAAGCCCCTCACATATGTGAGACCCCTGTGTACTAAAAGTAGATGGCCAAAAGATCAGTCCAAGTGGCAGGCAAAAACATGGTCGATTAACAGGCCAAGGTCGGTACACGTGGAAGTCAGAAACGTGGTTTAAATCGGCAGGCAGAGGCATCGTCGGTAAACAGGCCAGGGTCAGTTAATTAACATGGAAGGTAGTTAGTAACATGGTAGCAGGCAAATAGGGAAGTGGCAGTCTGTTAATAATAAGGGGAACTAATGGATGTATGATAATTTTTGAAGCAATTTCCGATGCACAGGCCAGGTTGGGAGGGACAATCGGGACAATAATAGCTGGTGTCTCTTCTTACTCCTCCTCTGCTGCATACACGGCATTTCTTTTGGCGTCTTCTTCCAGATTCTGTGGGGGGGATGCTAAAGGGATAGTGTCGCTCGTGAAGCCGACTCACACTATCAGAGCGAATGCTTCCTGGGGCGGGATCTTGTTGGTAAATGAGGGCATCGATGATATCTTCGATATATTGGAGGTAGTGGAGTCAGTGATTTTGAGTTGCTTTTTGGTAGAAGACAAACGAATTAAAAAGGGCCATGTGAAACAGGTGAAACGCAACTTTTTTGTGCCAATAATGGGACTTTCTGGTTGATAAGTAGGGCTGTAGCATCTGGTCGTTTAAATCCACCCCCCCCCCCCATGTACAAATTGTAGTCGTGGACACATTCAGGCTTTACAATGGAGCCGCGTCTTCTTGGGATCTCCACCATGGTGTCATTGTGGATCGTAGAGAGGATGTGGACATCTTTCTTGTCCCTCCACTTCATGGCCAACATCTCCTCGTTCCTCATGGATGCCGATTCTCCAGGTCGCAATTTTTTTGTCAATAAATTTTGTGGGAATCCCTTCCGTTTTTTTTTTAAGGTACCGCAGGCCGGGGTTTGTTTACTGTAAAGGTGGCGAAAAAGGGGCAGGCTGGTATAATAATTATCAACATATAAATGGTAACCTTTTCCGAACAGGGGGTATGCCAACTCCCAGACAATTTTCCCACTGGTTCCAATATATGTGGGGCAATCACGGGGCTGGAGCTGGGAGTCTTTGCCTTCGTAGATCCTGAATTTGCAGACGTATCCAGTGGCTCGATCACATAATTTATTTAATTTTAACCCATACCTGGCTCTCTTGCTTGGTATGTACTGCTTGAACTGCAGTCGGCCGGTGAAATGTACGAGGGACTCGTCCACACAAATTTTTTGGTCTGGGATGAAAACTTCTTCAAATCGCTGGGAAAAGGCATTGATTAGGGGGCGTATCTTGTACAATTTGTCGTAGTTGGGATGATCTCGGGGAGGGCACTGTGAATTGTCATTGAAGTGGAGAAAGCGCATAATCATGTCGTATCTTTTCCTGGACATGACAGCGGAATATATGGGCATGTGTTGGATGGGGCGTTTGGACCAATATGAATGGACTTTGTTCTTTTTTGTAAGCCCCATATTGAACATAAGGCCCAAAAATAATTTAAATTCCTCCAATGTTAGACGCCGCCACTGGAACATGCGGGCGTAGGAAGAATCGGGGTTGACAGCAATAAATTGGGATGCATACAGATTTGTTTGATCCACTTTATTCTGCAGCAAATCTTGTGGGAAAAATAAACGAAAATAATCAAATTTAGAAAAATTTGTAGTGTCGGGCTGCACACCTGGCTGTGCGGTGAAAGGGGGGATGATAGCGGATCCTGAGTTGGCAGGCAACCATAAGGGGTTTGCCAGGGCATCGGGAAGGTAGGATTGGGGCTGGATTCTTCGGGTTGGGCGTGCATTTCCATTGCTTGTACTGGGCTCCTCTTCCTGGGGTATGGGGCTGCTGGTGGTGGGCAGTTCTCCTGATCTTGGTGCTGATCTTGGTGCTGATCTTGGTGCCGATCGCATTCTTTTGGGAGGGACGGTTTCCTCCGGGGACTCGGACTCTGAGCCACTATCCTCCACTGGCTCGTATTCCGAACCAGAATCGGATAATGGGAGCTCCCCGCTGCTCTCATCATCCGACATGGCAAGAATGGCATATGCCTCCTCAGGTGTGTAAACCCTTTGGGACATTATGGCAGTGCTTATTGGTGGGCCTGTGTAATGGTACTGCTGGTGGTAGTGGTGGCGGTCTGTGTGGTAGTACCGATGGAGGTATTAGTGGTGGGCCTGTGTGGTGGTACCGATGGCGGTATGGGTGGTGGTGGTACCAATGGCGGTACAGGTGGTGGTGGTACCGATGGCGGTACGGGTGGTGGTGGTGGCGGCGGTACCGGTGGCGGTACGGGTGGTGGTGGTAGCGATGGTGGTATGGGTGGTGGTGGTACCGATGGCGGTACAGGTGGTGGTGGTACCGATGGCGGTACAGGTGGTGGTGGTACGGGTGGTGATGGTACCGATGGCGGTACAGGTGGTGGTACAGGTGGTGGTGGCACTACCGACGGTGGTACTGGTAGTGGTACCGATGGCGGCACTAGTGGTGATACTGGTAGCGGGCCTGTGTGGCAGTATAGATGCTGGGCCTGGTGGTGGTACTGGTACCGATGGCGGTACTGGTAGCCTGTGTGGCGGTGCCAATGGCGGTACCGATGGAGGTGGGCCTGTGACAGATGATTGACAGATGGGCTGATTGATTGACAGATGGGCTGATTGATTGATTGACAGGTGGGGTGATTGATTGACAGGTGGGGTGATTGATTGACAGATGGGCTGATTGATTGACAGATGGGCTGATTGATTGACAGATGGGCTGATTGACAGATGGGCTGATTGACAGATGGGCTGATTGACAGATGGGCTGATTGACAGATGGGCTGATTGATGTGCTGGGCTGTGTGACAGGTCCTCTTTATGGGGGGGGGCGTGTTGTGCACTGTAAACTTATGTAGACAAACTACACTGAGCTAACTTACTGATCTCTTCTCTCTCCTCACAGATCGGTGTGTGAGGAGAGAGCAGGGATCAGGTAGTAACTCCTGTGGAGTTTGTTTACATTTGTGACCGGCTGTGATTGGACACAGCCGGTCACGTGGTAAACAGTCAATTCATTGGCTGTTTACTCTGATCGGGGACGCGCTGTGTCCAAGGGACACTCGCCTTCCCCGATCCCCGCTCTGCAAGCCTGTGGCGGCGCGCACGGAGCGCGCCGCCGAGTTTGTTTTGACAGGTGATCGGCTGTGACTTTGACACAGCCGATCACATGGTAAACAGCCAATGAAATTGGCTGTTTACCGTGATCGGGGAAGCGCTGTGTCCGAGGGACACATGCCGTCCCCGATCACCGCGCTGCGCGCCCCCGCGGGCGCGCGCAAGGCAATATCCTGCAGGACGTCATATGACGTCCAGTATCGATATTGCAACCACTTCCCGGACGTCAATTCGCTATTGACTGGGCGGGAAGTGGTTAAATCGCATACCAAGACCCCTTTGATCAGGAAGTGAGCTAAATGCTTGGAAAAAGCTTACAGAAGTAGGAGGTACTGGAAGACAGGGAATATCATATATATATAGGATTATGACTCCCACAAGGGGACCTGACTTATGTAGAGCGTTGGGAAGTAGAATTTAATCAAACCATAACCATAGATAAGAAGAGACAGATCTTAGAATATGTCCACTCTACGTCAGTAGAGGCAAATATAAAAGAGATGAATTATAAACTGTTAACTAAATGGTATTTTGTACCAATGAAAGTACATAGAATAAATAGGGAGGAGTCCCCTCTATGCTGGAGAGAATGTGGGAGGGAGGGAACTCATGCCCACATCTGGTGGTTCTGCCCCTTGATACAAGAATACTGGAGGGAAATATTAAAGTGGATTAAGAGAATAAGTGGGCTGGAAGTAAAACTTGATCCTTGGTACTGTCTATTTCATAATACGGGGATGTTAAAGAATAAGTATAGGAAGACTCTGGTCCCATATCTGTTAAATGGGGCAAAGGTGCGAATACCAAGGAAATGGAAGGAAAAGGAGGCTCCTACAATAGGTGAATGGAAGAAAGAAATAGACAGAATCAGTCTGATGGAGGAGTTGATGTCAAACCATAATGAGACTGGGAGAAAATGGAGTAGGATTTGGTGTAGGTGGGGGGAGTTGAGGGAATGAGAGATGGGGAGGGAATAGGAGATGGGGAGGGGTAGAAATATATATAATTTTTTATTTTATTTTTCTCACTATTAGGCTTGGAAGACCAAGCCTTCTTGGGATGTCACACTAATTTTGGCACTATTAGAGACTAACTTTTTATTAGTAGGGGGACTCCCCCTTTTTCTTTTTTTTTCTTTCTTTCTCTCACAAATACACTTAACAGAGCTTAAGTAGAAGACTTGTGTTAGGGCAGTCTATTGTGGCTGTCTCTTACTATGTAGCACTTTGACTGTAAATGGGGAATAATTCACTAGATAAGTGTTGTCTCTAATGAGTACACTTTAGGCACCCTTCTTTGAACTTTGGGGAGCAGGAATTTCTCCTGGTCCCCTCTTATAATTATTTTTATTTTTTTTACAATTATATCTATTAGAACACAATTAGATGATTTGGTTTATGTCAGTTTTTTATGTTGGCTCTATTTTGTTTAGAATAGAGGAATACCTTATTGGATAAACGTATGTCTCCAATGAGGGCACCTTAGTCACTTACATTGAATTTTGGGAAGTAGTAATCCCCCTTCCCCCTTTCCCTACCCCCTCTGCTATTATTATTTATATTTTTATCAATGCCTTTTTTTTATCTTCCCTTTTGGGTCTCCCAATTACACTTATTTGAGCACAATTTGAAGATTGCTTTACAGCAGCCTTCTGGGTTAATTTTGTAATATTTATTTACTAATTTGTGATAATAGGGGAATATTTCACTAGATAACTGATTGGTTTAAGATGGCCACTCACTAGACCCCCCCCCCCCCCTTTATTTTTTTTTATTTTTTTCTCTCTCTTCCTTCCTCTCGCTTCTCACTCCCCCCCCCTCCCTCCCTCCCTCCCTCTCTTCACCACATTCTCTATCTTCCTTGTCTCTATCTCTTCCATCTTTTCTGATTTTTGCTAACATCTATGTACCTTTCCGCCGAGTCAATGACCCACTAAATTAATCGATTATATAACTCCATAGGGGGACAATCCTATATTGCCTAGGACCAGGTATCATCAATGTTAGGTAAAGACAGTGAGGTGTGAAAAAAGCCAAGACCAAACAATTGTTTTTAAATGTATGTAATAATTTTAATGTTATGTATGGTACTATATGTAAATGTTTCTTTTACAGTAAAAAAAAAAAAAAAAAAATAGGATTAATTGGGAAGGAATTTGTTGATAGGCTGAAGTTATCCCAATTGAGCAGCCCAGATTTAGATATGCTTTAAGTGGTTCTAAAGGCTGATGCCGCGTACACACGATCAGAATTTCCGACAACAAAACCTTGTTTTTTTTTTCTATTGGATGTTGGCTCAAACTTGTCTTGCCTACACACGGTCACACAAATGTTGCTCGGAAAATCCGATGGTCAAGAACGCGGAGACGTACAACACTACGACGAGCCGAGAAAAATTAAGTACAATGATTCCGAGCATGCGTCGAATTGATTCCGAGCATTCGCAGCACTTTTGTGTGTCGGAAATGGCTACAAACAGTCGGAATTTCCGACAAGAACCTTTCTTGTCGGAAAAATTGAGAACCTGCTCTCAAACATTTGTCGGAAATTCCAACAGCAAATGTCCGATGGAGCCTACACATGGTCGGAATATCTGACCAAAAGCTCACAACGAACATTTGTTGTCGGGAATTGCGATCGTGCGTACGCGGCATGAAGGTTTGTTACCTTCTACCTTCATGCATTCTATACGTAATCCTTAGCTGAGCTCTTTCCGATCCAGCAATGTTTACGATATCCTTGGCTGTCCGAGGACTCTCCCTCCTTATTGGCTGAGACAGCAGCTGGAGCCCATTTGCTCCCACTGCTGTCAATCACAGCCAGTGGGCCAATGAGGAGAGAGGAAAGGGGCTTATCCGAGCCGCGGCTCTGTGTGTCTTATGGACGCATAGAGCAGCAGGTCAGGGGCGAGCACGCAGTGGTGCCCCCAGGGCAAGCGGCTTTCTCTAAAGGCAATGCTGGAGGGGGAGAAGCCAGAAGCGCTGGCTGGGGACCCGAAAAGAAGAGGATCGGAGCTGCTCTGTGCAAAACCATTGCACAGAGCAGATAAGTATAACATGTTTGCTATTTAAAAAAAGAAACAAAACTTTTTTATTGAACAAAACAAGTAAATACAAAACTTCATCGTAGTAACATTCTTTAAAATTGCATGACAGCATAATTTACAATGAAAATTTCCACTGTAAATACCAGCCCTGGGCTATACATCATACATGATAAAACCGTTACCAATATCTATAGAAAATAGTGGTAGATCTATTAGACAGGACTATACCACTCATTATGTATCATCTATAACACATTACTTGAGGGATTTAGGGATAGGAGATGAGGGGGCATCAAAATTCTTCGGCCATTGTCTACTCTCATAGGTGATTCTGTATAGTGGTAAAACAGAATTAACAGATTGCATCAATGAAGCATGTATAGGGAACTCCACAGATTTCCATCTCAACAAGATTTCCCTTCTCGCATAAAATAGGGTAAAAGTGAGACAAAACGAAGCTTTAATACCACTTTAATGCAGAAATCTCTTTGACAGAATTTAAGCGAGTAATTTCAACATGATCAAATTTGAAGTATCTGTGCCCAGATGGATTTACTAATATATTTTTTTTTAAAGTCTTGTAATATCCACCCTTTTCTTCCCACTCATGTGTTTATTTGCATCTTTTGTCAAAGCAAATAAATCTTTTAAAGCCCAAAATCAAAGCATTTTTTTTTCTTTCTCGTAGATCACGGGACACAGAGCGACATAGTCATTACTATGTGGGTTATATAGATACCTTCAGGTGCTGGCACTGGCAACTTCCAAAACCGGAGGTACCCTCCCCTATATAAGCCCCTCCCATCCGGGAGTACCTCAGTTTTTTGCCAGTGTCTAAGGTGTTGGCCAAAGAGTAACATGTGTTTTCACTGGGCTTGCGTACAGGTTCTTTTATGGGCCTCAGTAAGCTGTTCCGGATCCGACCAAAAAAGCTTCATAGCTAAACGGTCGGTACCCGGGCCTTGCAAGAGAAGAGCAAGGTTTTGCCTGTAATGCCTCTCTTAGGAGGGCTGGACCCTGGGATCCAGAGCTCTGGTCATACCCACGACCAAGATGTTTTCTGTGCAGGGTGCTATACAGGTCCAGGGGAGTGGAATCCTTGGGAACCCGGTCCCTGAAGGTTTAATTACAATGCCTGCCGTGAGAGGTGAAGTTTGGGCTTCTGTGGACCAAACAGAGTCCTGCGGCGAGGAAAAGGTAAGTGGGGGCCCCTCAGGAACTTAGTTCTATTGGGGGACCCCCAAGCCTAATTTGTCTTTCTGCCTGTTACCTAAGGTATTCGCGCTAATATTCTGTGCATGCCTGTTACTACTAAGAAAATGTAAAAAATTTTAATAGTGGTCAAGAAAAAAAAAAAAAAAAATGGTAAGACCGCGGTACCTGTGTTAATCACTAGAGGCCGCTGTGGTTTTTTTCTTGTAATGTGGATTTTTTCTTCCAAAGTCAAATCCAGGCAGTTGGTAAGTTCTCTGCTGGGAAACTGTTTCCTCTGCCTTGTTGCTGCGCTCATCCATCCCCGGGCCCTGCGGCAAACAGGACCCTGGCTCCCATCTAGTTCCTTATTTTTTAAAAAGAGCGCCGAAGGCGCACGTGCCCGCGCTCGTGCGCGCGCCTCTATATATAGAGGCGACCTGGAAAAAGGGGCGGAGCTGGTGGATGACGCTCGGTGCGCACCGCGGCGCATGTGCGGGCGTCCAGCGTGTTTAAAGGCACAGTTACAGGTGTCAGCTGGCTTTTGAAGTGCACAGACAGAGCTAGCAACAGTAGAATAAGGCACACAGAGGCGGTTGATGCAGGCATCCCCTGGAAAGGCACTTTAGTAGACACCAACTGTTATATAGCAGCAATTGTGCTAGACTATTATCAGTAAAAGTGGTGTATTACGGCTGGAATACCTCAGCTTTGGGCTTAGGAATATGCCGTCCAAAGGCTCCGGAACTAAATCTTCCAGGAAGCGAAGGGGGTCTCCATCGGGCTCTGAGGATCTTGGGCATGCTTCTGCTGCACCAGTCTCCCCTGAAAATTCAGAGGTTAGTGACCGTAGAGACCCCGCAGGAGTACCTGGTACTGTGGCTGTCCTCAGTTCACCTGCTCCTGTGTATGTAACAGAGGAGGTTTTTTCCTCAGCTCTGGGAGGATTGGAAGAGAGATTGACAACATTGATCGCTGCCTCCCTGTCACAGGGAAAGCGCGCCCGATCTCCGTCTCCTCCTTCAGAGTACCTGTTAGCGGAGCAACAGTCCCATACAGGGATCGACCTGCCTGAAGGGGATCAGGATGAGGTTGATTCTGTTATAGAGGAATCAACAGTGGAGGAACCTTTCTCAGCATCTCAAGCTGAAAGATTATGGGTTCAGTCCCTGACTAACATGGTCCGATCAGCATTTAAAATGCCCCTTGCGGAGCCATCAACCACTACTGTCTCCTCGCTGGGGTCGCTAAAAGCTCCCCAGACTGTTTGTTCCTTTCCACTTCACCCTTTACTGGAAGGGCTCATTTACCAGGATTGGGAACATCCTGATAAAATATTTACTCCCCCCAAGAGATTTCCGGTGGTCTATCCCATGGAGGATAAGTTCATCAAAAAATGGAGGGTCCCTACAGTGGACGCAGCCATCTCTTGTGTGAATAAATCACTGACATGTCCAGTAGATAATGTCCAAATGTTCAAGGACCCAATAGATAAAAAATTGGAGTCCTTATTAAAGGCTGCTTTCTCTACAGCAGGCTTGGTGACACAACCAGCAGTGGCAGCTATTGGGGTCTGCCAAGCAGTGAAGGATCAGTTAAAACAGGTCTTAAGGGACTTGCCGGATCAGCAGGCTCTTGCCCTAGCTGATCTACCTAGAGCCTTATGCTTTGCGGTTGACGCCATAAAGGATTCAATCCATCAGGCCTCCCGCCTTACGCTGTCTGTAGTACATATGTTCAGGCTTCTATGGCTCAAAAACTGGTCTGCTGAAGCTCCCTGTAAAAAATTGCTGGTTAGCTTCCCATTTCATGGTGAACGCTTATTCGGGGAAGACCTGGACAAATATATCCAGAAAATTTCCAGCGGTAAAAGTACACTCTTGCCGGTTAAAAACAGAGTTAGAGGTCCCTCTTTTAAGAGGCCTGCTTCCCCAGTCCCTGGGGCATCGGCTGTGAAACAGTTCCGACGGCCTCCTCGGTCAACTCCCGGGGGTAAAAATCAGGGACAATCGCAGGGTAACAAGAAACCCTGGGTCAGGAGAGGTACAAAACCTCCCCCAAAGTCAAATTCATGAAGGGTTGCCCCCACTCAATCGGGTGGGGGGAAGACTCCAGTTGTTCGCAGAGACCTGGCGGGACACGATCAGAGACAGATGGGTGCTCTCCGCAGTAAGTCTGGGATACAGATTGGAGTTAAAAGACTCCCCTCCTTCCCATTTTATGAGGTCAAACGTGCCAAGGGATCCCCGGAAGAGAGGATCCCTCCTGTTGGCACTAGAACAACTATTGCTCCAAGGAGTAATTATGGAGGTTCCCCTGGAAGAATGGGGGTTCGGGTTTTACTCAAACCTCTTTACAGTCCCAAAGCCAAACGGGGACGTGAGGCCCATATTAAATCTAAAAGGGCTAAACAAATTCCTACATATCAGGACTTTCCGGATGGAGTCGATCCGATCGGTGGCCACTGCCCTACAAGGGGAGAAATGGTTAGCCTCGATCGACATCAAAGATGCTTATTTGCACATTCCCATCTTTCCAGTCCACCAAAAATGTCTACGCTTTGCAGTAGAAGGGCGCCATTTTCAGTTCAGAGCCTTACCCTTCGGTCTGGCCACAGCACCACGAGTGTTTACAAAAATTCTGGCCCCATTATTGGCCAATCTAAGAACACAAGGTGTAACGATAATGGCATATCTAGACGACTTGTTGCTGATAGACCACTCAGTGGAAAAACTAGAAGTGGTCGTTCACAAGACAATCAAGTATCTGGAATCTCACGGTTGGATTATCAACCGAGACAAGTCAGCCCTAAAACCAGTCAAAAGTCTGGAATACTTGGGGCTAAGGCTGGATTCAGACCAGAGAAAAATTTTATTGCCTCAAGAAAAGGTGTCGTCTTTGAGAGATTTGATCCACCTAGTGGATACAAAAAGACACCCGTCCATACGCCTGTGCATGAGGCTGCTGGGAAAAATGGTGGCATCTTTCGAAGCAGTACCCTACGGTCAATTCCATTCAAGGCATTTGCAATGGGCCATACTGTCAGCCTGGAACAAAAAAGTTCAGGCCCTAGACTTACCAATGTCCTTGTCCCCTTCCGTTCGCAAGAGCCTCCGTTGGTGGTTGGTTCCCCAGAATCTGGAAAAAGGAAAATCCTTCAGTCCGATTTCTTGGAAGGTGGTCACTACAGATGCCAGCCTTATAGGCTGGGGAGCAGTACTGGAGCAATGGTCTCTCCAGGGCAGATGGTCGGATGCAGAAAAGGCCCTGCCCATCAATCTCTTAGAGATACGAGCAGCCCGGTATGCCCTAGTAGCATGGACATCCAAACTCCAAGGGTCCCCTGTCAGAATTCAATCAGACAATGCCACGGTAGTGGCATATATCAATCATCAGGGTGGCACCAGGAGTCGTGCAGCCCAGAGGGAAGTAAATTGCATCCTGAAATGGGCAGAAAGATATGTCCCAGCCATATCCGCGGTATTCATTCCAGGAGTGGAGAATTGGAAGGCGGACTTTCTAAGTCGCCAACAATTATGCCCAGGGGAATGGTCCCTTCACCCCTAGGTTTTCCGGACAATATGTCAGCGGTGGGGAACACCGGATGTAGATCTGCTAGCATCCAGATTCAACGCAAAGGTGGACAGGTTTGTGTCTCGGACAAGGAATCCCCTAGCTTGCGGCTCGGATGCCCTAGTGTTCCCTTGGGATCAGTTCAAGCTGATATATGCGTTCCCACCGCCACAATTGTTACCTCGATTACTCCGCAGAATCAGGGTAGAAAAGAAACCAGTGATTCTGGTGGCTCCAGCGTGGCCCCGAAGAGCATGGTACGCGGAGATTGTAAAAATGTCTGTGGGGAGTCCTTGGACCCTCCCACATCGTCCGGACCTACTTTCGCAAGGACCGATATACCACCCTTCCTTACCAACCCTAGGTTTAACGGTCTGGCTATTGAAGCCCACATTCTAAAAAAGAGAGGTCTCTCTAATCCTGTGGTATCTACCATGATCAATGCCAGGAAGCCGGTATCCAGGCAGATCTACAATAGAATCTGGAAGGCGTACATCGCGTGGTGTGAGGCCAAGAAATGGCATCCACGTAAGTACGTAATAGGTAGGATTCTAGACTTCCTACAGTGGGCTGTAGATAGGAAGTTTGCCTTGAGTACTATCAAGGGTCAGATTTCGGCCTCGTCAATATTTTTTCAAAGGCCCTTGGCTTCGCATTCACTAGTCAAAGCTTTTATACAAGGAGTGATGCGTATTAGCCCTCCGGTTAATATTCCCATATGTCCATGGGACTTAAACCTGGTTCTGTCGGTTCTACAGAAACAACCATTTGAACCATTACAGCATATTTCCTTGGTTCTTCTCACCAGGAAATTGATTTTTCTAGTAGCCATTTGTTCGGCTAAAAGAGTGTCGGAATTAGCAGCTATGTCCTGTAAAGAGCCATATCTGGTTATCCATAAGGACAGAGTAGTGTTACGTCCTCATCCAGCTTTTCTTCCTAAGGTGGTATCGAGGTTTCATTTGAACCAAGATGTGGTTCTTCCTTCCTTTTTCCCCAAACCTAGTTCGGTAGAGGAAAAGTTATTACATTCTTTGGATGTAGTAAGGGCAGTTAAAGCTTATCTAAAAGCCACTGCTCAGATTCGCAGAACGGATACTTTGTTTATTCTGCTGGCAGGCCCCAGAAAGGGTCAGGCAGCGTCAAAATCTACTTTAGCCAAGTGGATTCGACAGGTCATAATGCAAGCCTATGGCTTGAGAAGGAGACCGCCTCCGTTCAAAGTTAGGGCGCACTCCACGAGAGCAGTTGGAACTTCATGGGCAGTGCATCACCAGGCCTCCCTGGCTCAAATCTGTAAGGCCGCAACATGGTCTTCAGTACACACGTTTACTAGGTTCTACCAGGTGGACGTTAGAAGTCAGGAGGATGTCGCCTTTGGGCGCAGTGTGTTGCAGGCCGCAAAAGATCCTCATGTCTGATAGCGCCCAGCTTATGCATGGTGTATCCCCCCCCCCTCATTTGGCATTGCTTTGGGACGTCCCACATAGTAATGACTATGTCGCTCTGTGTCCCGTGATGTACGAGAAAGAAAATAGGATTTTTATAACAGCTTACCTGTAAAATCCTTTTCTTGGAGTACATCACGGGACACAGAGCTCCCACCCCTCTTTTGGGGACACATTGCTTTGCTACAAAACTGAGGTACTCCCGGATGGGAGGGGCTTATATAGGGGAGGGTACTTCCGGTTTTGGAAGTTGCCAGTGCCAGCACCTGAAGGTATCTATATAACCCACATAGTAATGACTATGTCGCTCTGTGTCCCGTGATGTACTCCAAGAAAAGGATTTTACAGGTAAGCTGTTATAAAAATCCTATTTTTTTTTACTTTCATTAAGAGCTAGTACTTTTAACAAGATTTTATTGTTAACTGTATACTCAGTGAGGAGATTGACCGCATTTCTGGGAACAAGGCATGAATGTCAATTGGACAAGAGAGGCAAATCTAGCAATAAACACCCGCCAGATTGCAGTTGCTTTTGTTGCTGATGCATGTAAAGTGCCCAAGCATTGCATCTTTGAAAGAAGTTGAGGAAGTCACAGGACCCCCACATACCTGGAATCATTGGGTACGCTGGCTCCAGGAGACAAAAAGAGCATTAAATAAGCAAAGGTATCAGAGATGGACTTTCGAAAGAACCTTTAATTTGCTATAAATAGGTAGATTCTCTGTAAACTGCCACACACTATCCTTGTCTAGTCCTTATTCTGTTTTCTGCCTGCTAGTGGAAGGGATTGAAAGCCGGGGAAAAGGTTATTACAATATAGGAAATGCAGGGTGGGACTGGAAGAAGCTACATCTCTGCAGCACAACACTGGGGCCCCCTTACAGAGGACTTGGGGGTTATTTACAAAAGGCAAATCCACTTTGCACTACAAGTACAAACTACAAGTCCAAAGTGCACTTGAAATTGCACTGAAAGTGCACTTGGAAGTGCAGTCGCTGGAGATCCGAGGGGGACATGCAATGAAAATAAAAAACAGCATTTTAGCTTGCACATGATTGGATAATAAAATCAGCAGAGCTTCCCCTCATTTCAGATCTACCCCTCAGATTTACAGCGACTGCACTTCCAAGTGCATTTTCAGTGCAATTTCAAGTGCACTTTGCACTTGTAGTTTGCACTTGTAGTGCAATGTGGATTTGCCTTTCGTAAATAACCCCCTTGGTGTTCTGCACATAGAAGAGGCAGCTGGAACAGGCCAAGGCAGTAGTCATAGAAAAGAGGGTCCTGTTGCAAAAGCTGCACAATATCTGGTACATACAGCAGCTGTAAAGACTCTTTTGCAAGTAGGCGTTAATACAGTTTTTTTCCCCCAGTATTTCTGCAATATATGCACATATAAATGGCGAGATTACAATTCTATTTTTACCCACTGAAAACTGAAGCAAGTGTGAACACTTAATTTGCATACTTGTTTAGAAATAGTGGTGCAGAACATTTTGCATTTGGATTAACAGTACAGGCTTGCAACTAGTATTTTAGATAAAGCGATCAGCAATAACAGCTGACCTCTTTTGCTCAGTTCAGTTTTTTAGTGCAATTTTCCTTGCATAGAATACCACTACTAGCATGTGCATGCAGTGGCAAGAGTAGTACAGAGCTGCATGTCTTTTGCAGGGTTGGTTTTAGTATTATGTGTTGGGCAGGGGTGGGTTTGTACATGTAAACTTCAGTAGGCAGTAATTCCAAACTAGAAGCAAAAAGTCATTTAAATCGGAACTCCTTGCAAACAGCTACACTATATACACACAGCTAAAAGCCATTTTACCTGTCATATGATTTTTTATTTCTATCCATCCAGTTCTTAGATTTACATTTTTCCACTTCCCCTCACAGCACAGTCCTGCCTGGCAGGGCTGTAGACCTAATTTTGTTTTCTGCTGCCGTTCAGTAACACTTACTGGTCTTCCTACCCACCTCCGCTCCTTACTGGACAATGAAAGGAGAAGCAGCAGACTGATGACTCCTCCGCATGTCAATTTTCTGTTTCCCGCTATCAGCATGGTCTTAGAATTTAAACATAACTGATTTGCTGCTGGTGCTGCTTCTTCCTCTGAGTCCTGCTGTATAGGAGCTGCAAGAAGTCAAATTCTAGTAATTACACTGCTTGCATTTAAAAAAAAATACAGTTGAAGTGATACTAAACACACACTGTTTATTTACATTGTCCATTCTATTTCTGTATATGGATGATGGCGCTGTAATTATTTTAATAAAAAAAAAATCTAGGTGTCTAATTGATATATACCTGTCACATGACCCATATCTTTCCCAGCCTGTCTGCAGGGAAACATAAGCAGGAGGAGCTTTTTGTTCTCTGCTGCTGGTCACATGTTCATAAAAAAAAAAAAAACAGCCTTTGGAATACAGAGTGAAAATAAATAAATAATATCAATAAATTTGCATTCAAATATATATTTGAAATTAAATCTTTATTATTTTGTGGAAATAACATGGTGTGGGCAGATTTCTGACAGTCAGACTGTGTCACGCCCCTCCAGCCTGTGTCTTAGAATAGGAGGAAGGTGAAGCCTCCATTAATCGTCATGTAATATCCCACCCCATTGTGTTTAGCTGGTTAGTGAGCATGGCGGAGGAGGGAGGGAGGGAAGCTGTCATTTACCACTGTGTATACTACCACATGTGTGACTCTATAGTCATATGGGCTGCTCAGATATGATAGGGAGGAAATGCTCAGCATAGAAAATAACTGAAAACTGAGTATGTGCAGAGTTGCCACTACAGCTGCAAAATCCCTAGCTGAATTGGGCACATGAACAGAAGGTGAAGATGGAGAGCAGCAGGATCAACCAGGTTTTTTGCAGAATACAGAAAACAAATCTCATCGTGACTGAGCGAGTATGAACAACATGTAATACACCATTTTTTATGATGTTGGTTTAGTGACACTTTAAGGATATACTAATGAATACAGAGTTGCTTTATGCTGCATGCTAAATTATGTCTTTCTTTGTACAGGTGGGTTTCATTGATTACATTGTGCATCCTCTTTGGGAGACTTGGGCTGACTTGGTGCACCCTGATGCTCAGGAAATTCTGGATACGTTAGAAGATAACAGAGAGTGGTATCATAGCATGATCCCTCAGAGTCCATCCCCGCCACCAGATGATCAAGACCCAGACAGGGGGAGCACCGCTGGAGATAAATTCCAGTTTGAGTTGACACTGGAGGAGGAAGAGGAGTCTGACACTGAGCAGGATGATACAGAAAGTCCTGTTGATGAAGAGAACAGTGACTCAAAGACCCAAATTACAGATGAATCAGCCCTGGGAAGTGATGAGGCTGATCAACCCTCTCCTCTAGATATGTGCAGGATTGTCTATAACAAACTAGACCGCTTGGAACTCCCATCCAAGAACACTCTGACCAAGCAGAAAAAAGTCTTGAACTTCGATAACCTGAAATTAGCAGAGGATAGGACGCTACCACAAATAGACACTAGCACCAGGAGGGCTGCACCTTCTAATACAGCCAAGCAGGAGACCACAGGGCAAGCAGAGGTCTGTTTGGACAAAGAAGGAAACATCACATATCTTCCATTAGGAACGTAATGCCAAATTGCCACACCACTTTTATTTTTATCCACGCACACTTTGCATTTTACTTTTGTGGAGAAGAAGTAGACTTTTTTTTTAAAGAACACAAGAAACAGAACTAATACTCTAAACAGAAGAAACAAAATGTCACCAAAATCAGTTATTGCATGGGAGAGCATGGCGAAATGTCATTTTATTTTTCAGGTTTTTTTTTTCCTTTTGTATTTTTTTTTTCTTTTTGGCAGGGAGGCAGTGACTTGTAAAGCCTTTTATGGTAGAATAGAAGGTAAAGGGAAACTATAGCCAAACATTTGCAGTATTAATATTTGTAAGAGTTTACATGCTAAAGCAGGCTTTTTCTACCTGTGGAACTCCAGCTGACTTTAAGCTAATGATCCTAGCATGCTTTGCAGGCCATGGATTTTGTAGTTTTATTGCACCTGAAGAGCCAGGGTTGCCTTAACAGAGTTTTATGATATCTGAAATTGCATGTACTGTGTGCAGTATCCCAATTTTCATTATATCAGTGAAGGACTACAAACAAAAGAACCATAGGGCTGTGTGTGTGTTACTGGTTACATCTTTATAAGAGTGTAACCAGATTGTAATTCACTATTTTAAGTTTTAGTTTTCCTGCTTCTGAAATTGGTGAGAAACAGTTGGTGCCAAGATGCAAAACGGGTTTCAGTTGCTTTTGTTTGAAGTTGCTTGGAACACTGAGTATTGTGGGTGCTTGTCAAAGACCTTGTCATACCCACAGTGTTTGATATTGTAACAACTCACTTTATTATCCCATACCCATCATTTTGTTTCAGACAATGCTGAAAATGTCTGTTTTGATTTAGTCCTGTATTGTGGAATGTCTACTTTCTCCACACCCTAAAACTTAGGTTTGGTGTGATTCCACTGGCACTGAAGGATATTTTTACAGGAAATATATGAGCTGGCACTCAAAGGTTCCTACTATCCAGGTTAGCTCAGTTTTTTTCTTTTTATTGTAAAGTGTGAAAGAAAGCCATGTCCTGTACATGTTACCATGGACTTGATGGGTACAAGCATTCGTTGTTGTCAATGATTTGGAATTGTACTGGAGGTAAAATTAAGCTGTATAGCATATAAAAATGCTGGGAAGTGAGCTCTTTTTGACATGCCTTATCACCTGTGGGATTGAAGCTGTAAACATATGTCTGTGGACATTTTCATTTCTACAGATATTTTGTATACAGTGCCTTGAAAAAGTATTCATGCCCCTTGAAATATTCCACATTTTGTCATGTTACAACCAAAAATGTAAATTTATTTTATGTGATAGACCAACACAAAGTGGCACAAATTGTGCAGTGGAAGGAAAGTGATAAATGATTTTCAATTTTTTTTACAAATATGTGAAAAGTGTGGCGTGCATTTGTATTCAGCCCCCTAAGTCAGTACTTTGTAGAACCACCTTTCGCTGCAAGTCTTTTTGGGGAGGTCTTTACCAGCTTTGCACATCTAGAGAGTGACATTTTTGCTCATTCTTTTTTGCAAAATAGCTCAAGCTCTGTCAGGTTGGATGAAGAGCGTCTGTGAACAGCAATTTTCAAGTTTTGTCACAGATTCTCAATTGGATTTAGGTCTGGACTTTGACTGGGGCATTCTAACACATGGATATTCTTTGATCTACACCATTCCATTGTAGCTCTGGCTGTATGTTCAGGGTCATTGTCCTGATGGAAGGTGAACCTCTGCCCCAAGTCTCAAGTCTTTTGCAGACTCTAACAGGTTTTCTTCTAATATTTCCCAGTATTTGGCTCCATCCATCTTCCCATCAACTCTGACCAGCTTCCCTGTCCCTGCTGAAGAAAAGCGTGTGTTCAGGGTGATGTGCAGTGTTCGTTTTCCACCACACATAGCGTTTTGTTTTAAGGCAAAAGGTAAAATTTTGGTCTCATCTGACCAGAGCACCTTCTTTCACATGTTTGCAGTGTCCCCCACATGGCTTCTCGCAAACTGTAAATGGGACTTCTTATGGCTTTCCTTCAACAATGGCTTTCTTCTTGCCACTCTTCCATAAAGGCCAGATTTGTGGAGTGCACGACTGATAGTTGTCCTGTGGACAGATTCTCCCACATGAGTTGTGGATCTCTGCAGCTCCTCCAGAGTTACCATGGGCCCCTTGGCTGATTCTCTGATTAATGCTCTCCTTGCCTGTCCTGTCAGTGTAGGTGAATGGCCATGTCTTGGTAGGTTTGCAGTTGTGCCATACTCTTTCCATTTTCAGATGATAGATTGAACAGGGCTCTGTGAGATGTTCAAAGCTTGGGATATTTATTTTATAACCTAACCCTGCTTTAAACTTCTCCACAACTTTATCCCTGACCTGTCTGGTGTGTTCCCTGGCCTTCATGATGCTGTTTGTTCACTAAGGTTATCTAACAAACCTCTGAGGGCTTCACAGAACATCTGTATTTATACGTAGATTAAATTACACACCGGTGGACTCTATTTACTAATTGGGTGACTTTAGTTAGGGGTATCAGAGTAAAGGGGGCTGAATACAAATGCACACCACACTTTTCAGGTATTTATTTGAAAACATTTTGAAAACCATTGATAATTTTCCTTTCACTTCACAATTATGTGCCACTCTGTGTTGGTCTATCATATAAAATCCCAATAAAATACATTTAAGTTTTTGGTTGTAACATGACAAAATGTGGAAGATTTCAAAGGGTATGAATACTTTTTCAAGGCACTGTAACCAGTAGTAGTTAGTCACCTTCAGTTGTGTTGAATGTATCAAAGTGATTGTCTAAATTCATGCCCCAGCATTTATACCCACCTTACTCTCATCATGATGTCAAAGAATGTGTTAAGCCGGCCATAGGCGGTTCGAATCTCGGCCGGTTGAATGAGCCCAAGTTGATCAAAGGAATGATCAACTTTGGTAAAAAAAAAAAAAATGCCTGTGGGATTTTACTTGCGATTTATTGCTAGCGGCTGTTATAGCTTCCCCCACCGTGAGAACAAAGTGGCTCTGCGGGGGGGGATTCCCCCATCAACACTGACTGTGTTGATGGGGGAATCGAGCGACTTTCTTTCCTGCAACCCGTGATTACAGGAAAGAAAATCGCTCTGTCTATGGCCGGCTTTGGGGTAAATGGTGATTGTAAAAGAGCATGATGATGACCATGGTGAACCATGATGATTAGATTAAGGTGATTGAGTTATAAATACTAGGGTTTGTTCTTGATACTCATTAGAATCAAAGCCATTTGGTTAAGTGGTGAAATAATTTTCACAATTTTAGAAAAAGCCAAGCTGTGACTACTATTCGCTAAGCTGTTAAGAAATTACCAGTTAATATCTGTCCGTCTGTCCCTACCTCTAACCTCTTAGAACATCCATGGTAACATGCACACTCACAGGATGTAGGCTTAGAATTACATTTATAATACTTCTGGTTGTATAAGTAATCTTTCATTTTTTCTAATAACAGTTGGCTACCAGTGGACAAGACCTCTATGGCTTTTTACTTCATTCTAGGAGCTATCTCCTGCTAACCGCTTGATTGTATGCTTTCACTACAGTACATTTAGCCCCTGTTCACATCATATATGCGGTGCAGTGAATCCTGAGCGTTTCCTGCACCACCCTGTACTCTGTTCATGCGATCTGCCACCAATGTCAATGTTATATCATTGACACCCCAAAACAGATTGCAAAATGCAGTGCAATTGCAAGAATCGGTCACATGGGTGTGAACACCCATGCGATCCGAATTCCGGTGCGGCAAAAGAAGATGCCTGTACCTTTTTTGTATGGTGTGAATTGATCCCATGAATAGGCTCAAATGGCACTGTAGAGAATCGCTTGTGATTTGAATAGGAATGCAGTGCAATTCCTGTCCAAATCACATGTGGTGTCCCACACCGCACAAGTGTGAACACAGGCTTAGTGATGTATTTATTGTTTGTATCTTTACAAGAGCTGAATGTTTTCTGGACAAAGTAAATTTTTTTTCATGCCTTTTCCATCATAATCTAAAGGTGTTTAACTTATATGTGGTAAAATTTGATAATTTTACCTTCCAAGCAACTACAATCATTAAGCTTCTAGATCTGTTTCCTAATGATAGTTTATATAAAACACTCCAGAAGGAACGCAATGTTAGTCTCCCTGCAGTAAAGAGAATATTTTCTTTTAAAAGTATGCTGTATGAGCACAAATATACGAACCATTCTTTAATCCCCAGGTATTTGGCCCTTGTCAGAACATTTATATTGGCCTGAATTCAGTATCTTCTGGTTAGGCCTGTAACAGTATTTTTTTTTTTTTGCCACCAGATTGTGTAAAATGTGTCTGGCAAGTGTGTCCAATATCTTGTAGCATTGGGATTAAGGGTTGCTTCTGTGCTGTAACAAATGTGATTTCATTTTTTTATGACACAAAGCCTCTATAGGATTATGCATAACACGGGTCTTTGGCTTTATTTTTCCACATTGAAAACCTTTCTGATATTGGAATGTGGGGGGAACAGGTGTTGTCCACTTATGTGGCAGTACCAGATTTTTCTAAACCTCAGGGCATGGTGGAAATGCTGTATGTATGTATGTCTGTATTGATGGGCTGATATGTAGTAGACCGGTAATGGGTGTTCATACTTTTCTTAACCCAAATGTTGCATTGAATATGGTGTTGAGATTAGCCAGTTATTGAATACATTACACTTTAAAAATGACAAATCCATGGACCAGTTGGTAAGATTTGATGTAGTGTTCATCTTCTCCAGAAAGCTTCAATAGTGAGGTTGCTGAAGAAGTGCAGAAACCTGAGCCCTGTTCTCAAGAAAGTATAAGATGTTAGGGCAAGTTCTTGTAAAAATAGGGTTTCATTTAGGCAGATATAATGGTGCAGATACTATGCGATTGTGAGAACTGCACTGAACTCTTCTTACAGTTGTTTGGTGTATATTCTCCTATGCCTCACTTTATCCCGGAACACATAGTAAATGCATGCTCCATCCATCTACAAGTCCTAAAATATTGTGATGCACGTAATTACCCTTTTCACTTCTGCAACTTAATTGTCACATGCAATTCATAACATTCATATTTAAATTCCTTTTAAATTGAACCTTTTTATGTTTTAGGCCCCTTTTACACATGTGGACCGATAGGTTTTTTTTTTTTTAGCTGGTTCCAATCGGACCATCCATTTGCTTCTATGGATCGGATGTCAACAGATGTGTACGCTAAAAACGGACAGATCCACCAGACAGATGATCCCCATCTGTCTGGTGGATCAGATGACGGTTGGATGTAGATGAGTAGGTCTGTTTCTTTCGGATCGCCCATAGAGGAAAGTGGGATGTGTCCATGTCCGTGTCCGCTCTGCTTAAGCAGAGCGGACACAGACCTGTCATCCGCATACTCAGAGTGGATCAGCAGACAGATTTTCCATAGAGTCCACCTGTCTGAAAGAGGCCTAACCCACAAATCATCATAAGTCTGTAGTCTGTTTGTTCTCAATAGGTTTTGCCAAGGCCCTGTACCTAAAGTGTGCAGCATCTATAAAATATAACAATGGGTGGGGAGGGGTGAACATATTTCTGCAGAAGTAAACTGCTGTGGTCAGAATTTTTTTCAGCTTTCACATATATTGGAGCATTATATAAATCCCCTTCTACTATTGCAGGGCCAAGCATTGGATGCCAGCTTTAGGCATCTTTGTGTATGTAGCCGAATGGTACTGGGTGGAGATAAAATGTTGCACATTATGTGTACGTCTAAGCCAGTTGTGAGACACATAATGTTCTCTCATAAAGTCAGTTCTGACTGTTGAGATAATGTTCAGACGGAAGAGCAAATTGGTTTTTGCACCTCGATCAAAGAGAATGTGTCTATAAAAAAAACCCCTTTGTTTTTAGGCTTTGATGGGGCAGCCATTTTTATAACTTGAGTGCCAAACAATTGGTATAGAGCAGTGAAGCCAAGCCTGCCCTGGAAGTATTGTATATTACTTGAGTCTAGAATAGCTTATATCCATTACAACTTAATCTTTTAAAAAGAAATAAAGCCAGCATAGCCCAGTAAGCCTTTTGGGGAACAAACCCCAACATTCACTGTCAATTAGTTGTATATGTTAAATGAAAAATAAACTGTTCTCATTTACTTTATGTAGCATCCTGTGGGAAGACTCCCCTAGGAACAAACGACAATACATGTGTGTAGGTTTCATTTTCTTTTGCACACACTCAGTTTCTGACACTTTAACATGTAATTTTCATTTCCAATGCATAAAAAGTTAATCTACCATTCTACAAGTGTAATGATTGTTTACATGAATGTATTATCGATAAACAGGACATTCCATTTGGGTTGAAAAATAGGAATACCCTCTAAGAAAAAAAAAGTCTCCTTTTTAATTTATTACGCTAAAGTTTCACTTTATTTTAGTGTATAGTTCACTTTTAAACAAAGCCACAATTTATGTGCACACTTCTTGTTTCTTATCTAATCCTACTGTGATTTGTACTCAAAATGCTGCATTACTATTAACTTGCACTTTTCAGCAAAACCAGTAGAATGATGCCACACAGGCACAACGGCTTAGTAAACTGACTGAAAAGCTGCACTGGGTGTTAATGCCATATTTACTTATTTCTTAAAAGCAGACACTATGCCTTTGGTGAAGTCACACATGATTGATGCAAAAGATCTATCTGCAACTATAGGATCTTCAGTATATTTACACATTCAAGCACTTTGAATACAGACCAGATTTAGATGGATCTGTGTTGCATTTATAACAAGAACAGGAATTAGTAGGCACACCTTTCCCTTAGAAAGAAGTAGGATCTACTTGCATCTGCAGCCTTGGGGTATTTACCGTATGGTACAGCAGTGCAAAAACTGGGAATGGATGTTTAGTTCTTACCCAACATGGATGTTTATGTCAAATCTTAATTATTAACTGGGTATTTGCTAATGGCTAGAACAAACACATTTTAATTAAAAAAACAACACAGAGTTATTGGGGTATGTGCTAACACATAGGGCCTTGTATATCAGTCCTCAATTCAAAAAAACTTGCCCATAGACATTTAAAGCTGCCATTAAAATGATGGTTTCTGAAAGTTTTAATCTGATTGGTGCCTGTTGATATATGAGCCATACATGTCATAAAAATGTAGTAATTGTTAAAGGACAAGTTTACACATTTAAGTTGTCCTTTTAAGTAAACCCCCCATCCACCAGGGTGTAACCAGCATAGTTAAATACTTTTTTCCCCCCTCTTCCAAATTATTCACTGTGTGGTCCGGCCCAACATTGAACAGCCTATGCATTTAAATGATCCCTGCTAGGTCTTCTGACTAATGTGCACGCATGTCAAGGCCTCACTAATACCGGTGGGTAGTGCGTACTCTGTTGGAAGGCTGGAGTATGAAGTCATGGTGGAAGTGTGCACTACGCAGAGGACCCACCTGGGATGTTTTGGATTCAAAGGCTTTTCTCCAGGCAGGACAGCACAATGAAGAACTCAGGAGTTGGGGTGAAGGTAAGTATTTGACTATGTTAGATACAATTGGGTCTAGGAGGTTTACTTAAAAGTCAACTTCTCTAAAAGTGAGGTTGTCCTTTAACCAAGTATAGCCATAGATTGCCATATCGCTCAGGACAAATGGTCAAGAGAGCTTGTAGCATTGTAGTACTCTACGTGAACATAACTAGCTTTCTTCCTAATTTACCCAAGATCTTGAAACTGCACAAATATGGTGAAAATATTTGTCTCCCTTTCTATAAGGAAAAGATAACAAACCATGCATAATGCAAGTGGTGCTCTAATCTGTTGACTCATTTGAATCTATCTGTTCTTGGCCAATCCAAGTATACTGAAATTGTACAAAGCCTTTTTAATCTTTCACACACTACAATTTTCATTGACAGTTTTGGTAGACAGGTTACATTATACAATATTCTAGTTCCATCTTTAATACTACTATGTGTTTTAAAAGAAAAAAAACAAACAAAACATTAACACCCAAATGATGCAGCTTTTCACAGTGGTGTCTAGGTGGGATTTCATGAAGGTCCTAATGTTAACAGCAGATTTGAAAATGTAAGCCATAGTGGACCTTAGTGGATAGAATGGAAAATGTGCCATTCATTACTGCTGCAATAGTGATCAGTTGTCGGTCATTTATGTGTCTTAGGCTGTGATTCATAAAAGGACACTAGGATATTGAACTTCTTTCAGACTTCATGTAAATGAGTTTAAAGAGGTTATGCATATAGAGTATCCTCTTATAAATCTAGGCCTAAATCTTTTAGAAATGTCATATTTGTTTTATTATTTTCTTAATAAAATACTTTATCTTTTTACTTTGTGTTTTTAAGTTATTTTTTTAGAGGAATGTTACGATTGTGTTTAAAATTGTGTTCAGTAGATTTTTTGCTGGGTTATAGTGAAAGGGTGCTTTTCAAAAGAGACTGTGGTCTTTTGATATGCATGTTAAAATGTACATTCAGCAAAACTTCCTTTTCTTAGTGTTGAATATTAGTAAAGGGTAAGAATGCCTGTTGGGTTTTTACTGTGTAATTATAAAGATTTTTTTACTTTTCTCTCCTGACAAAATTTTACCAGACAGAAAGTAAGAATTCTCCAACGAGACAGATGGAAATAAAAACACTTTTTTTTTTTTTTTTTTTTTCCATTGTCCATTGAGGGACATAGAATTGTTGAAAGTCTTGGACATGTGGGTTATACTACTGGCTTCATGAGGTTTGGACACTAGCAAAATAAAAAAAGCTAAGCCAGCATCTGTAAAACCCTGCCTACCATGGTTATGCCTTAGTTTTGTTGCCAGTGTTCTAAGAAGTAGGAGGCCTTTTCTCTGCTGTGGAAAACTTAATTCTAGTTTTCTTTTTTGATTCGTTCTCTTCTATCAAGATATTTATTTATTACACCGGATATATTTCATTGGTAGCTGCATACAAAACCTCATATAAGCTGCCTGAGCTAGTCTCTTAATAGCAGCTATACCTATTAATGTATCATCATCAACAGCTTGGAAAGCTATACTGGGACCCAGCTGGACCAAAGATTGCAGGGGTTAGCTGATATGTGACTTTTGGCACTGGGCCCTGTTTTTTAGCGCTTTCCAGACTTTTGTGTGCTGTATTAGCGTGCCGCTCTCCGTGTCCAGAGCTGTGACACAGCCTCTGGTGTGACCAAGTCTCTGAAGACTGATTTATATAGGACCACTTACATTCTATAAGTAGTACACAGACTGGGCAAAGATAGCCTGGTATGTGACCTTCAGCTACTGGGCTCTGCATTGTGGCACTTTATAGAGCCATTGGTATTGTGAAAACTGCAGAATGGTTTCTTCAACTACAGAGATGTGGTACAACCACAGGTATACCCAGTCTCTGGTAACTTGCTTTGTAAACCATGGACATGGTGAAAGTTGAATTGGTATGTTCATTTCCGTTACAAAGAATTTATTGAAACAATATTGCAAACAGACATCAAAAGACAATGGTGTCAAAGGTAACAGGTGCTAATGAGGCAATAAGAGACAAAGAGAAGAAGGAAATGGCTGATAGGCCTACTGTTACAAAAGCAGGTGGGTGGTACAACAGTATCTGCCAGTGTAACCAGAACATGAATGTATGGCAATACAAAAAGTGCTCAAGTACGCGGGTATGCATGTTTAGAAACCACCTGCAACCCGGGAGGAGAGGGTATTCTAGGCTTTCTATACAAGCCTGCAAAAGAAAGCTAGGTCAGGGGAGATATTCAAACTCCTTTCATATATACAGGCACTAGAACCAATTGCATAGAAAAACCCTAACCACAGCAACTCGACAAACTTAAAAAGCTCAACTCCTTCAAAACATGTCAGACTTCAAAGGCACTTGTTTTTTTACTTTAAACCGTAACTTTTATTGATAATTGTACATATACAAGAATGTAAGCAATGTACTTCGTACAAGTTGACAATAATATGACTAAATGTCTTCGTGAGTTTTTCATTCCTTATAAACACTAGATATAACAAGACCCAGATCAACATAAAAAGGGAAATAATTAATGAGTATACACCCTATGAATGTATAGAAATTTCTTGTATGGCAGAGTGTTATTTACTTTAATAACCAGGTATTAAATTGAGGGGGTACAGTTCTCATCCATTATCTAGCAATTATTTTTCTGACTGAGAATAAGGTTTCATGTAAAAATGCCTTAGTGAATTTATCAATGTCGGGTTCAGGGAATATCCCTAATAAGCACAGTTTGGAGTGTAGTGTTAAAGGGGAGCCTATAGTATCGTGCACGAATTGAACAATTTGTGACCAGAACCCTTGTATTGCTGGACATTTCCACAATAGACGGTAAAATGTCCCCATGTCACGGGAGCACCGAGTGCTATGGTCACTTTTGTACCTGGCTAATCTGAGAGGAGTGAGGTAAGACAGGTGAAGTATATATAGTTGAGTAAGACGGTCTGATAGTTTAGGTGACATTATCTTGCAATTGTCGCTCCACTCCTCGTCCTCTACCAACATCTCTCTCCCATCTCAATTTAAGCTCGTAGGCTAATCTGGACGAAGAGGGGAAAAGTAGCATGCTATAGAAAACTGAAATACATTTTTTGGGATCCAATCTTTTTATTACCTCCATAACAGGGTTAGGGTCAAGCTGGGGAATTGCAGAGAGAAATTGGGTCTGAAGGGCATGCCAAATTTGCAAGTATCTAAAAAACATATGGTTTGGCAATTCATATTCTACCTTCAGTCTATCAAATGTTTGTTTTAAGGTTACCATCAACCAGATGATGAGATAAGTAATACACTCCCCTAATGTTCCAGATATCTGGGTCCAGAATTGAGCGAAGCTCAGTAAATGTAGTATTATGCCAAAGGGGGGTGAACTCATGATATTGGGGTAAATTGAGCTTATCAGATACAACTTCCCATATACAGTATGTCTATAGTGATAGAGTAGGGGTTGATGATCTCTTGTGACTTCATCTCCCTTAACCCCACTTGCTATAGCGCAAAAGGGGTCTGCTGCTGGGTGTGATCATTTGGGGCACAAGAAGGTGAGAAACCTTGATCTATCCGTTTTATCAACATAGAATAGCTGAGATAGCTGAGCCGTTAAGTAGTACATGTTAAAGTCTGGAAGAGCTGCTCCCCCAAGATCAGTGGGGTTTTTCAGCTTCCGCCAGGGCAGTTTATGTCTGCTACTTGTGCCCCTAATGAATGGCTTAAGTAACGCCTCCATGGATTTGAAGTGAGGGGTAAATATACCAGTGAGTGCCAGACCATATACAGTATCTTAGGTAGAAGTACAATTTTTAAAAGGTTTATGTGACCCATTACTCCTATAGGTAAATAGGCCCATATATGAATTTTGGACTTTATCATATTAAACAGGGGTTGTATATTGATATACTCTGCTGCCAAATTAGTTAAATATACCCCTAAGTATTTAATTGACCCTTTTGTAAAAGGGAGATTTGCCTGATCACGAGGTGATGGGAAACTATCTAAGGCAAGTATTTAAGCTTTATCCCAAGGCTGGAGAAAAGTCCAAATTGTTCAATACGGTTCAGAGCCATCGACAAGGATGTACCAGAATCCGGCAAGTATAACAATGTATCGTCTGCATACATACTTATCTTTTCTATCAAGGAACCTACTTGTAGGCCAGATATATCGGGGTGTGGGCGTATAGCCATTGCTAGCGGCTCAGCAGCCAGAGCATACAGCAAAGAGACAAAGGACAACCTTGTCAAGTGGCCCTGATGAGGGGAAACGACTTGGACGTCCATCCATTTGCCAACAACCTGGCCTGATATAGTACCTGTACCCATCTTATAAATTTGGGGCCGAATCCATTGTTTTCTAGGCATTTCCACAAATAGCACCACTCGACCGAGTCGAATGCCTTGGCTGTGTCTAAAGCAACAACTACTCTTGAGCCAGTGTTTTCGTGTTAAGTCTGGAGATTTATATACAGCCTTCTCAGGTTGAAGAAGATATTCCTCCCAAGCATGAAGCCAGACTGATCCTCGTGTATCAAAGTGAGAATTACTTGATTGAGTCTGACGGCAAGAATCTTGGCAAGGATTTTTACATCCATTTGTAAGAGAGATATGGCTCGGGGGAAACCTGGGTCCTTGCCAGGTTTAGGTATTAAAACCTATTAATGCCTCTCTCATGGATGGGGGTAAGATAGAGGTTTAAAAAATGTGATTGAAGAGGGAAAGTAGTTTTGGGGTTAGCAATTCAGAATAGAGGGAATAGAATTCTATGCGCAAGCCATCCAGATCCAGTGACTTAGAGTGAGGAAGTATAGCTATAGCTTCGGCTATCTCATTGGTCATTAGTGGTGCTTCCAACATTTCGACTTGGTCTTCTGTTAGTTGAGGAAATTGGATATTCGCAAGAAAAGAATGCATTAGTGTCATATCATCAGAAACGGTGGATGTATACAAGGTTTTGAAAAATTCTCAAAATTTTGCAGTGAACTGGCTGGGTTCTGTTATAGTTTCCCCTGTTGAGTAACGTGTGATAACCACTGGAGGTCTGTCTTCACAGTGCACCAAATAATCCAAGAGTTTGTCTGCTCTCTCTCCATGCTCGAAAAGTTTTTGTTTATGAAAAAGTTTGTGTCTGGCCTTCTCATATTGCATTTGTTCAACTATTCTGGATTGTAATTTGAGAGTGGTAGCACAAGAAGTAGAGGGTTCCTCAACAAATGCTTTTTCTGCCAAAGACAAACCCACAATGGCCTGAGCCAATGCTGTCTCTGATGTGGATTTCGATTTGGCTATATGCAAAATAAGAGTGGATCTAGAGTGGATTTTAAATATATCCCACACTACAGAGAAAGGGGCGGAGTTTTTATTGTCTATAAAAAAAAATTGCCATTCTGTGGTAAGATCATCATCCTCTGGGAGGAGAATAAGCCAGAATGGATTTGAACACCACGCGGCTGGTGGCCGGTTATGTTGCATCCTTAGGGTGACCCAATATGGACGATGGTCAGAGAGTAATCTGGGGGAAAAGCCTGCTTCAGTGGTGGTTAAGGCACCTATCCCAAAAGGGAAATAAACTGTTTGCTGTAACCGATTATAAAGTATGAGTTGGAGTTTGGCTTCAGTTAGTGTATTTATATCTGCGTATACATTTAATACACCCCCCCCCCCCCAGACTGACAACGTTGCTCTCTGTTGTTCCTCCTCATTCATCCAGATACAGGAGGTGTGTTACTGGGCAGATCATCAGGTGTAAATAGAGGGAAAAAAAGACAATGAAAGTAAAATGAATGCAGCCGCCACATCTAATGACTGGTAAACTGCAATATTACACTTTTGTTTTTGGGTTGAATACCTTTTTAAGACTTCCATTACTGAGTAATGTGGGTTGCACTAAGGCACTGTAAACTTCCTCACAATTGCACACTTTTTCATTTTTCCAGATATCTCCAGTTGATGTGATGGTTAGAGCTTGTTCTCACTATTTGCTGAACTCTACAGGAACACAAAGAAAATAATTGTCTTCTATGTGCCCTGTTTACATTTGTATAGAGCCCTCAGATGCAGAGCATTGGGATGCAGAAAAATGTATCTTTTCACAACAGGCCATAGCTGTGCTGAAATCTGTTTCTCCTTCTGTTTCTATAAACCACAGCTGAGCTGGTGCATAGGAATTAATTAAATGTTTCTATGTGTCACTCCGTGACATTTCAATGAAGTTAGAAAATGAAAAAAAAAAAAGGTAGACGAAGCCCTGCAAGGCCCTGTCCCCCAGAGCTGGAACAGAACAAAGAACTAGCCCACACAGGAAAACAGTCTTCCTGGGTGGGTGGTGAGAACAAGACCTTTAAAGGGTAAATTCACCTGATCACCACTTCTGGGATTTGAAATCCCTGCGGCTTAATCCCCTAAAGGCACCTCTCTGTATGTACGAATAGGAGGCATTGTAATTGATCGGTGCTGACCAATCAGAACCCGCCTAGCCTAAGGTGACCAGATGTTTAAAATGAAATCCGGGGACATACTTTTTTTTACTAGTAATGGCGGCAATCAGCGACTCTCTGTCCGTCGCCGCCGCCCGCCTCACAGCCTGTCGAGTCTTACGCTCCGGGCCCCGGCTACTACTGGGTGGGGAGCAAAGGAAGATCACTCCGCCAGGGAAGGCAAGGAGATAAGGCAGCTGGCCGGGACCTGAGCCAAGGCAGAAGAACATGCGAGCGGAGCTCTAAACAGCACATGATCATCAGAAAGGGGCACAGATAATGGAAAAAAAATACACCCCCCTAAGCTAGTAGGAGCGGCGGAGCGGGGGGGTGTAATTCAGATTTTTTTTTTAATCAATTCTGCACTGACTGTCTTTGAAATTGCCCCAGCCCCTGTTCAAATCCAATCCGGGGACAAAACTGGGGACAGACTTGGTCTGGGGACAGTGTCCTCAATCTGGGCAAATCAGCAGGACCGGGGGGGGGGGGGATAAGGAAGGGGGTCCAGTTTAAGTTCACCTTACAGATTTTCTGTAAAGATGAACTTACACTATAAGCACCGTACACGTGAGCCAAATGCCAGGCGACATCGGCCGGTTCAATAAAAAACATCCAACATTTGGCCTGCGTGTATGCCAGCCGGTCAGACAAAAGCTGGCCGTCTGGCCGGCTCCTGTTGGATGAGCATGCTGGAAAACCAACAGCCGACCGACTCCTGATCAGCGCTCTCAGCCAGTAGCATCGTCCCCCTGTCAGAACACAACAGTGGGGGATATCGCTGTACTAACGTCAGATCATTAGTACAGCGGCTCTGACTGGAGCTGACAGTTTTTTTTGGTTTTTTTTTAGTTCAACCCAAAAAATCATAGTGTGTACCAGGCTTAAGACTGAAGAAACTAGGTCCTGACACCTTTTAGGGTGAGTGTTATGCATGTGTCATTCTTTCTCCTGCATTTTCTGGCTAGAAATACTCTCCTACTATGACTCCTGCTTCTCTGATGCCTTGTGCATCATCCAGTATCCAATCACAAAAAAAATATTTGATACCTAGTCATATGATTATAGCGATACCCCCAGTTAAAAGGGCTGCCTTGATTGAGTTGGGCCCTGTAGTGCACTGCTGTCAACCCCGGGCAATCGGCTCTAACCTCTCGTGGCACAGTTAGTAAAGGGGATAATAGAATTGCAATCACTCTAATATTCTCTATGACACAATCCCACAGTAAGGCACACAGTAATGGTATAGCACAGTAAATGACACCGACAACCAATATACTTAACTCTAATATTTTACTGCTGGTAAAGGTTAGAATGATAAACAGTATGCAATGTCACATGCAGAGCCCCGCAATATGGGTATACTTATTAAAACATCAAAACGTTCAGCAATATGATAGACAGTTTAACTGACCCCGCTGCAGCTATCCTCCCTCGTGGACAAAATGGCGCCCAGCAATGTCCTACACTACCCAATCAGGCCTGACTATGATTTGAGTATAGTTCTGTGGAAGAAATCTTCACTAGCAAAACACGGTGGTGCACTTTAAGAACAATTGTAATCCAACAAAGAAACGGTGATTGGTAACTTAATAGTACCAAGGAGACTGATAGCTCAGTTCCTTAGATAGTCTCCTCAAAGTGTAACTGCAATCACTGTGGTGTAGTTCTGAGCAGGTTCTCTCTCACCCAACCGGACTAGTCCTTGTCCGTTACTTCCGTTGCTGTGATTTGATTCACAGTGTCCACGACACCCAGGTCTTTGGTCCTCCTGGTAACAGCACTCAGCAACAGGATCAGACGCTCCGCAGGTTCCTCGCGGAGCGGAAGGCTCTTTGGAAAAAACACAAGGCCCAGGCTTCAGGCCTTGTACACACAGCAGATCAGCACAGGGATCCTCTTGCTGGGAGGGCGGTGTCCAAAGAGAAAGAACTGGGGCCCGCCTCCCTCTTATAAAGTCCACCCCAGCAGTCTTTGCACGGGGCAATGCACCCTGGGTGCCTCAAGGTGTACTGGGTACTGTAGTCTCTGGGGAATTAAAGGGCAACATGATATATTTGAATCTCTATAAAAGGTGCTGCAGGTAAACCTGGAATATGCATTATGGAACATCCGAAAAAATAGGATTTTTGTACTCACCGTAAATTCCGTTTCTCTGGCATCCATGGACTGACACAGCGTGTCTTTACACCTTTACACGTGGGTTATGTCCCTGCTTGCAGGAGAAGACCTAGGCAGAATGTGAGATGTTATACATACATTCTAAACAGCCAGAGCTGAACAGCCCCGCCCAGGGGGGCGGTCCCTCCGGACATAACCCTCCCACTGCAGTCAGCAGACCTCAGTTCGTAACAAAGCAGTACAAACTTAAAAAGAAGGGTGGGTGCTGTGTCAGTCCATGGATGCCAGAGAAACGGATTTTACGGTGAGTACAAAAATCCTATTTTCTCTTGTCATCCATGGACTGACACAGCGTGTCTTTACACCTTTACACGTGGGATGTCCAAAAGCAGTGTCAAGAGGGATGGGAGCAGTATAAATGGAAAATCAAAAACTTCACTCCAAACAAGGCAGAGCTCCTCAACGGAGGAGTTGCAACTTCAAACAGCGGCCTGCAACACCTTGCGGCCGAAGGAAACATCCGAAGATGCAGCCACATCAACCTTATAAAACTTAGAAAAGGTATGAACAGACGACCAGGTCGCCGCCTTGCACACTTGTGCAACCGACGCTTGATGTCGGAAAGCCCAGGAAGCACCAATTGCCCTGGTGGAATGCGCCGTAACCGGAAAGGGAGGCGCCCGCCCCTTGAGAGCATAAGCTTGAATGACGGTTTGTCTGATCCACCTAGAAATGGTGGCAGACGAAACCACTTGGCCCTGTTTTGGACCAGAGACAGCCACAAACAGTGAGTCAGACTTCCGAATAGAAGCAGTAGCAGACAGGTACACCCGCAAGGCTCGTACCACATCCAAAGTGTGAAGCGCAAACTCTCTGGGATGCGATGGGTGAGGACACAAGGACGGGAGGACAATGTCCTCATTTAAGTGGAAGGCCGAGACCACCTTTGGCAGAAAAGAAGGTCGCGGACGTAACACCGCCTTATCCTTATGTATGACCAAAAAGGGCTACTTGCAGGACAAGGCCGCCAACTCAGACACTCGTCTAACGGAAGTAATGGCCACCAAGAAGGCCACCTTCTGAGACAAAGTCAGGAGGGGAATATCTCTAATATTTTCAAAGGGGGGTTCCTGGAGATCCGAGAGCACCAAATTCAGATCCCACGGGGGGAGAGGAGGCTTGACAGGGGGGAGCACATGGTGAACCCCCTGCACAAAGGTGCTAACCAAGGGATGACCCGCCAGCGGTCGCTGAAAGAAGATGGCCAAGGCCGAAATCTGACCCTTAATGGTACTCAAAGCGAGCTTTTGGGTCACACCACGCTGCAGAAAATGCAGGATTCTGGGAACGGAATACGTTCGTGGGCGCCAGTCCAGCTCTTCGCACATGGCGATGTAAGCTCTCCAAGTACGGTGATAGATCTTTCTGGAGGAAGACTTCCGTACCCTTAACATGGTCGAAATGACCGAATCCGAGAGACCTCGGTCTCTCAGCACCTGGCTTTCAATAACCATGCCGTTAAAGCCAGAGACTGCAAAGCAGGATGAAATATAGGACCTTGAGACAGAAGGTTCCCCCCGCATTGGTAACCGCCAGGGAACGTCCGCAACGAGACGTACCAGATCGGCGTACCAGTGACGCCGAGGCCAATCCGGAGCAATGAGGATCACCGGAATTCCCTCGGTCGCTACCCTGCGCAGCAGGCGAGGGAGCAACTGCAGCGGAGGATAAACGTATATCAGGTGATACTGACCCCATGGGGCCACCAACGCATCCGAGGCATCCGCCCAGGGATCCCTGGATCTGGCCACAAACCTCGACACCTTGCGATTGCGTCGAGAGGCCATCAGGTCCACATCCGGCGTGCCCCACCGTCTGCAAAGGAGTTGAAAGACCTCCGGGTGCAAGGACCACTCTCCCTGGTCCAGCGTCTGGCGACTTAGATAGTCCACATGCCAATTGTCTACGCCCGGAATGTAGACGGCCGACAGAGCCGGCACGCTTCTTTCAGCCCACCTCAGGATGCGGGCGACCTCGGAAGCCGCAGCTGAGCTCAGAGTCCCCCCTTGATGGTTGACATATGCCACCGCTGTGGCGTTGTCCGATTGGATCCTGATGGAGTGACCCTGTAATTTCTCCGACCATGAGGAGAGGCACAGTTTGATTGCCCGTATCTCCAGCACATTGATCAGTAAGAGGGCTTCGTCCAGGGTCCAAAGCCCTTGGGCCGACAGGACTCCCCAGACTCCCCCCCCAGCCCGTCAGACTGGCGTCCGTCGTGATCACCGTCCATTGGATGGGGAGGAACGACTTCCCGGACCGAAGAGCCGGGGACCTCAACCACCACGTCAGGGACGCCCTGACCAGGTGGCTCACATGGATCTGAAGATCCAAGGACAACGGGGATTTGGCCCAAGTGGACAAGATCTCTTTCTGTAAAGCCCTGGTGTGTGATTGGGCATAAGGAAGGAGGCCACCATGAGTCCCAGGACTCTCATGCAAAAGCAGATTGACGACCATTTTCGGGACGTCAGCACCCGTACTGCAGACTGAAGTGTCAGTAGTTTCTCTGGAGGTAGGAATACTTTTGCCTCCAAGGAGTCCAGAATCAGACCTAGATACTCCAGACGCTGAGTCGGGACCAGAACCGACTTCTGAACGTTCAGGAGCCACCCGAAGTCCCTGAGGGTCTGACTGACGATAGTCACACTTTCTTCTAATTCTGAGCCACTGTCTGCTCTTAGAAGAAGATCGTCCAGCTAGCCCACGATAGCAATGCCTCGCTGTCTCAGCAAAGCTAGGACCGGAGCAAGCACCTTGGTGAACACCCTTGGTGCCGAGGCTAGGCCGAAGGGAAGAGCCACAAATTGATAGTGGACTTCGCCGACCGCAAAGCGCAGAAACTTCTGGTGGCTTGCGCAGATCGGAACATGCAAGTAGGCATCCTTGATATCCAAGGACTCTAGAAAATCCCCTTGATGGAGCGTAGCGATCACCGTGCCGGCCTTGATGTCCAGGATTGGCCGAACCCCGTCCTTTTTTGGAACAACAAACAGATTCGAGTAGAACCCCTGAAACCTCTCCTGGGACGGAACCGGCACAATCACTCCGGACCCGATCAAATCCTGTACAGCCCCCAAGAGGGCTGCCCGACGGGCAGGAAGGAGAGGGAGATTTGAGGGAAAGAATCTGTCTGGGGGCCAGGAGCGGAACTCTATCCTGTATCCTGAGGTGACCACCTCGCACACCCACCGGTCGGAGATCCGGGAGGTCCACCGATCCGTGAACCTGCAAAGTCGTCCCCCCACCCCAGAGACGGGCGGGGGCAAGACTTCACGCGGAGGCGGGCTTGGGAGCCGGCTTGTTTGGCTTACGCACCCAGGGGCGCTTGTGCCCACCAGCCGCACTGTTGTCAGTCTGGGATGGCTTACCCGTGGACTCTAACGGACGAAAAAAAAACCTTTTTGCTGGAAAGGAAGGACCCGGTTTACGTCGGGCCTCCTTACCCTTGATAGTTTGAGGAAGGAGAGTGCTTTTACCTCCCGTGACATCCTTGATGATGTCATCCAGAGCAGCACCAAAAAGTCTACCACCCTTAAAAGGTAGATCCGTCAGGAGCTTCTTAGAGGCTAGGTCAGCAGACCAGCATTTCAACCAGATAAGACGACACAATACCACCGCCGAGACAGAGGCCCTGGATATTAAAGGGGCCGCGTCCAACGTGGCGTCGCACACATATATCAGACCCTGCACCATCTGGTGGGCCAGAGCAATAGTGTCTGGAGGAAGGTTATGCTCCTGCACAGTTTGGTGCAAAATTTTTGCCCATTCCGTGAGTGTCTGAGACACAAGGGTCGCCGCTACTACGGGCCGTATGGCGGATCCCAACAAGGCGAACATGGCTCTACTCACCACTTCTGACCTCCTGTCAGTGGGGTCCTTAAACGCAGGAGTCCCCTCCATCGGGAGAGTGGTGGCCTTGTTTAAACGGGCGACTGGAGGGTCGACCACTGGGGGAGAAGCCCACTTTTTAAGCAGGGCGTCTTCAAAGGGGTATCTAATAGACAAACGCTGCGGGACCATGAAAGTCTTCTGCGGCTTTTCCCAGACCTGGTCAATGAGCTGGTCAAAGAAAGGTACATATGGAAAAACCTTTTTAGAAGGCTTGGCCTTAAAAGAACCAAAGGAGACAGCCTCCGCCTGAGGTTCGCAGCATTTAGCTTGAGAGTGTCCCTCACAGCATCAATGAGTTCACTAACAAGTGCCCTGTCATTTACTGACTCAGAACTGGAGTCTTCCTCACAAGGAATGTCCTGTTCAAAACCATCCAAATATTCAGAGCTAGGGTCCTGAGCAGCACTAGCTAGGCCCATATCTGAATCAGAGCACTCCCCTTGTGGAGATAAAGTGGGGAGAGGGCACTTTTTTGCTCCCTTGTGCTCACACACAGCTTCCATCCTGATCAGAAATGATTCCAGGACTGCCGACAACTGGTCCATAGGGACCGCAGGTGCTGGAGCACTGTCTGCTGCCTCTGGCATGTGAGGGGAAGCTGGTGACACTGACTCCATAATGTCCCTCTCTGAGACCACCCACAGGCTGTGCTGACTGAGTAGGGGAATGCCCAGGGGACCCACCAACCTGACCAGGACCGCTCGGTTCCGCTGCCCTGTCTCTTTGCGCCGCGCTGCTCAGCGTGAGTGAGCTGAGAGGAGAGAGTGTGAGGAGATTCGCGCCGTTCCCAGCGGCGATAGAGGCCAAACTAGTGCTTGAAAAACATGCGGCTACAAGAAAATGGCCGCCGCAATGTGCTCCGGCGGACCACAGCAAGATGGCCGCCAATGTAAAAAACAGCACACACACCAAACATGGCGCCGAACGGCGCCCATGCCCCTCACATTCAAAAAAACAGCCACAGCGAAATGCAGAGCAGCATGAGCCCCCCCCAGGACAGTATGGCCCCCCAGGCACCACACACAGCACAGCGCCAGCAATGGTGAACAGAGAGTGACATTAAAAACACAGGGGGAGACAGGGAAATCCCCCACACAAGAAACACACAGCATGTACTCACCTGCAGCCAGGAGAGACTACTTACCCGTCCCCTGAGGGACCCACTGGTGTGTTTCTGACAGAACTATCACAGTGCGGTACTGAGTAGCTGTCGGCCCGGTCCACCGCGAAAGATACAGCCGGACTGTTTAATCTTGAGAGGACCGCGGAGCTGGAAGCCCACCGGCCACCCCTGGAGTCGTGGGGCATGTCGTGAACTGAGTCTCACGCACACAAGGCGAGGATCAGCACGCTCGATGGTCAGACAGGGAAGACTACGAGGATATCTTGTACCCAACCTGTTGCCCAGCCGACAGTTGATAGAAGATCTTAAAAAATAAAATAAGAAAAAATTCCAAAAGGAATAAAAATAGGTCAGGAGACTGGCTCCTGAGAGAGCCATGTCTTCTCCTTCTGCTAGGCAGAAAAAAACTGAGGTCTGCTGACTGCAGTGGGAGGGTTATGTCCGGAGGGACCGCCCCCCTGGGCGGGGCTGTTCAGCTCTGACTGTTTAGAATGTATGTATAACATCTCACATTATGCCTAGGTCTTCTCCTGCAAGCAGGGACATAACCCACGTGTAAAGGTGTAAAGACACGCTGTGTCAGTCCATGGATGACAAGAGAAAGCCCTGTTATCCTAGGTCAAAATGACGTTAGGGCCATCAGATGTTTGTGGTGATACCTCACATACATAAAGCAATATTTTTACCTACTCTTTCCATGCTGAGGCTCTTTTGGTGTTTTTATCAATTGGAAACTGAGAGTTATTTACCTGAGGGTTTTTTTTCCTTCTTCTCACAAGGAAACATCCATCCCTGCTTTTCTTGCACCACTTTGGAAGGTCAGTAGACCATATTCTTTATTATCGGCCAGTTCTCTTCCTCTTACGATATTGTACCTCCATGGACTTTCTGGGACCGGCTTACAGAAAAATAATTCCTTTTACAGTTCCTGTTGACACTATTCATTAATTAATAGTGGTGGATGTCTAAAGCCCTGTACACACGGCCGAGAATCCCGTCAGGAAAACCGACGGTTCCTGGCAAGCTTTTCTTGCCAAGCCGTGCATACAGACAGCCATTCAAAAGAACCGCCGTTCTTTTGAATGGCAAGAACGCAGTGACGTCATCGACTATGACGAGCATGCATTCGTCACATTCGATGGCGTCGCCGCCATCTTGCTTCACCCTACACTACCCTTGTAAGCTACCGCGCATGCATCGAAGTCTCATCGAGCATGCGCGGGCTTGCCGGAGGACAGGTAAGCTTGTAGCCTCATACACACTGTGGCAGAGCGTCCCAGAGAGAGCTTGGGAAAGTCCTGTTCGGGGTTTATACATCTCCCAGGCTCCTCTCATATACATTCAGGGATCTCTGAGCCAGGATCCACTTCAGGTGTTGGTTCTCTCCACCAGCTTAATTAAAAGCTCACCTGAGCAGACAGCCTTTGCTCAGCCTGGGAAACACAGACAGCATTGGTCTGTGAGAGCAAGAAGGTTGGTAAAACTTGTTACTCTGTGAATGTGGAAGCTGACAAGCGTTAGGCTTGTTCAGCCTAGTAGTGAGGACCTGTAAATACTGTGTAGTTAGAGCCAAGACACGGCTAGGCTTTTGTTTAGCTATTTTTCCTTCTGTTTGTTTTCAGCACACTGTACAGCACCTGTCATTGACTTTGTATATAGCACCAATAAACAACACTGTGTTTTCACTGATCCAATGGACTTGGTATCTGTGCCTGCTCATCCCAGGGAGCTTTTGTACCCGCTACCTGCCCCCCAGGTTACATATGGTGGAGACTGCGACCAGCTGTAGTAAGTTACTACTTAAAAGGCCAGTACCTAAAGTGACAACATGGAGGACATCCTCAAACAAATGGTGTTAGCAAACGCTGCACAGCAGCAAGCAAACGCTGCACAACAGCAAACTAATGCTACATTGCAGCAAGCAAACGCTGCATTACAGCAAGCCAACGCTATCGCACAGGAGCAAACCAAGGTGCTGTTCCAACAGATTGGTGCTGTACAGGAGCAATCGCAGAGGCTGTTTGAACAGCTTGCCACTGCTGCAAAAGCGGATAGAAAAATCCTTACTGAGGTTGTGGAGACGCTAGCACAGGGGTCACCTGCGATAATGAAGGATATTGGAGACAAGCCCTCCGCCATCCATGTGGGTCGCTTTCTTTCAAAGATGACGGCAGATGATGATCCAGAGGCTTTCCTACTAACATTTGAATGGACTGCTGAGAGGGAAGGTTGGCCCCAAACCCAGTGGGCAGGACTGATCGCCCCCTTACTTTCTGGAGAAGCGCAGAAGGCCTACTATGATCTGGAGTCAGCAGAAGCGGGAGATTATGAGAAGGTCAAGCGGGAAATCCTGGCACGACTCGGTGTCACCTTGGCTGTTCGAGCTCAGCGGGTCCACAGCTGGTTCTTCTAAGATAAGAGGCCCCCAAGATCGCAGATGTTTGATCTGATCCACCTGGTACGGAAATGGCTACAGCCAGAGTCCCTGTCTGCACCACAATTAGTGGAGCGTGTGGTCATGGACCAATTCCTGAGGTCACTACCAATTCCCCTGCAGAAGTGGGTGAGTCAAGGAGACCCCAAGTCGGCAGACAACCTGGTGGAGCTTGTGGAGAGGTACTTTGCTGCAGAGAACCTGGTCACCACCCCTACAGCCGCACGGACTTTCCACCCAAAGCCACGGTCTCCCCAGGCAACCGGTAAGACTGTTCCAGGGGAAGTGGGTGGTAAGCATGGCAAGGAAATAGGGGGGAGGATTTTTGGTGCCAGGACTGAAGTTTGGCGGCCCAAACAAGGGAAGCCACTGCCTGTCAGCAAACCAAATTGGGGAAACATCAGGTGTTTTCGTTGCCAAGAACTGGGACATGTTGCAGCAAACTGTCCATTAACAGATGAACCAATGCAGTGTGATCTATCTTTTAGAAGGCAGTCTATGTTTGCTGCTGTTTCATGCGCTGCAGTGCCAAATGTGGGAAAACACATGTGTCAAGTGACTGTTAATAATAAGCCTATTACGGCCTTGCTGGACTCTGGAAGTCTAGTTACTTTGGTTACAGCTGAGATGGTTGAAACTGTGAATTTTCATGCAAAAAAAGTTGCTGTGATCTGTGTACATGGGGATACCCGCGAGTATCCAATAGCCACTGTTCAGTTTAAAACTGGCTTAGGTACGGTGACCCATTCGGTCGGACTGGTGCCCCACTTGGTGCACGAGGCTATCATTGGTAGGGACTTCCCTAAGTTTTGGGAACTGTGGGATTGTCCCGACCCAGTCGCAGTACCTAACTCAGTCGCAGAGCCAGAACTCATGGCCATTACTGACCTTGTGAGTTCAGGGGACTCCTCTCAGGGGTCTCCGGGTGATCCTTTCTCAGTTATGGCAGGAGAGCTGGAGGAGCCTGAAGAAGTCCCCACAACCAGTAGAGCTGGACAGCCGTCTGCTGAATCTGAGCCTACGTTAGAGTTTACCGATCTTAATGTGCACAAAGAAAATTTTGGTACGGAGCAGAGAAAAGACCCTACCCTTGCCAGGGCCTGGGAAAATGTAATGGTGATTAATGAGGTACCTGTCGAACCAGGGGACAGGCCCTGTTTTCCATATTTCTGCAGCAATGAGGATTTACTGTATCGTGTATGTAAAACTAATGATGAAGTGGTTGAACAGTTGGTAGTCCCTAAGCTATACAGACGGGTGGTGTTGGAACTTGCCCATGGGCACTTGCTAGGAGGCCATTTAGGGGTTGAGAAAACAACTGAAAGGGTGTTGCGCAGGTTTTACTGGCCTGGGATATGGAAAAATATCAAGAATTATTGTCAATCCTGTCCTATGTGTCAGATGTCAGCCCCCCAACCCCACTTCCGAAGTCCGTTAGTGCCCTTGCCCATTATTGAAGTGCCCTTTGAGAGGATTGCCATGGACCTTGTGGGTCCACTCCCCAAATCTGCCCACGGTCATCAACATATCCTTGTGATCATGGATTACTCTACCCGTTACCCTGAGGCCGTTCCCTTACGCACTGCATCTGCTAAAAACATTGCCAAAGAGCTGTTTATGGTGTTCAGTCGGGTTGGCGTCCCGAAAGAAGTCCTTACAGACCAGGGTACCCCATTCATGTCACGAATAACTAGGGAGCTGTGCAAGTTATTTAAGGTGACGCAGTTGCGAACCTCGGTGTACCATCCTCAAACGGATGGCTTGGTGGAACGCTTCAATAAGACATTAAAGAGTATGTTAAAAAAGGTTGTTGACAAGGATGGGAAAAACTGGGACTTCCTGATACCGTACTTGATGTTCGCCATCAGGGAAGTTCCCCAGTCCTCTACGGGGTACTCTCCATTTGAGCTGCTTTATGGGAGACACCCTCGGGGACTCTTAGACATAGCCAAGGAAACTTGGGAGGGGGAGCAGACACCTCACAAAAGTGTTATTGAGCATATCGCTCAAATGCAGGATAGGATTGCAGCAATCATGCCGGTAGTAAAAGAACATTTACTGCAGGCCCAAGCAGCCCAACAGAGGATATACAACAGGGGGGCCCAACTTTGTGTTTTCTCACCTGGTGACAGGGTCCTCGTGTTAGTTCCCACTGTTGAGAGAAAATTCCTGGCTAAGTGGCAGGGACCCTTTGAAGTAATTGAAAGAGTTGGGGAGGTCAATTACAAGGTGTATCAACCAGGTAAAAGGAAGCCCGAACAGATTTACCACATAAACCTGTTAATGCTAGTCTATCCTTCCAGGGCTTTAACTGCCAGGTCTCTCCCGGTAACCCTTAAGGGTACTGAATCCCCTCTGATCCCTGAGGTCACGATTCCAGACACCCTGTCATGTTCCCAGAAACAGGAAGCTAGAGAGTTCCTGATAAGGAATAAAGAGACATTTTCAGAGTTGCCGGGCACGACTTCAGCAGTTCAGCATGATATTGTTACTGAACCTGGGGTCCGTGTCAAGCTCAAACCATACCGAATTCCCGAAGCTAGAAGAAAGGACATCGGTGAGGAAGTTAAAAGGATGTTGGAGCTAGATGTTATTGAGGAATCCAATAGTGACTGGTCTAGCCCCATTGTATTGGTCCCAAAACCGGATGGCACTTGGAGGTTTTGTAACGACTTCAGAAAGCTTAATGCGGTAACAAAGTTTGACACATACCCAATGCCCAGGGTAGACGAGCTTATAGACCGACTTGGCAAGGCCCGTTATCTGACCACTTTGGACTTGACCAAAGGATATTGGCAAATACCCCTGACTGGTAGTGCCAAAGAAAAGACTGTGTTTGTGACCCCGGAGGGGTCGTTTCAGTATAAGAAAATGCCTTTTGGGTTGCAAAATGCCCCTGCAACATTTCAGAGGGCTATGGACAGGACCCTAAGACCTCACCGACAGTATGCTGCAACCTATCTGGACGACATAGTGGTGCATAGCACTGACTGGGAGTCTCACTTGCCCCATGTCCAGGCTGTCCTGGATTCCCTCTTCAAAGAAGGATTTACGGCAAATCCAAAAAAATGTGCCATTGGGCTAGAGGAAGCCAGGTATTTGGGCTACACTATTGGCCGGGGTGTCATAAAGCCCCAGGTGAATAAGATAGAAGCCATCCAGGAGTGGCCACGTCCTGCAAACAAGAAGCAGGTCAGGGCCTTTCTTGGCATTGCGGGGTACTATAGAAGATTTATCCCAAATTTCGCAACTATAGCTGCCCCACTGACAGACCTTACGAAAGGGAAAGCCTCCGTAATGGTGAAATGGTCTCCAGTAGCAGAAGAGTCTTTTCAAGTCCTGAAGAAGGCTCTTTGTGCACAGCCAATCCTATACTCCCCCGATTTCTCCAAAAACTTTTTGGTCCAGACAGATGCGTCTGATGTTGGTATCGGGGCAGTACTTTCACAGGTACACAATGGGGAAGAACACCCTGTGGTGTACTTAAGCAGAAAGCTCAATGACCATGAAAAGAAGTACACAGTCATTGAAAAGGAGTGTCTGGCCATAAAGTGGGCCGTGGACGCGCTCAGGTACTACTTGTTGGGGCGCCAGTTTGAGTTGATAACTGACCATGCTCCCCTGAAATGGATGGCCCAAAAGAAGGAGACTAATAGGCGGGTGAACCAGTGGTTTTTGGCCCTACAAGATTACGCCTTTATGGTAAAACACAGGCCAGGTGGGGAGATGGGAAATGTAGATGCCCTGTCCCGTGTTCACTCCTGTTGGGCTACAGGTGTTCCAACCCTGGGGTTGAAACAAGGGGGGAGGATGTGTGGCAGAGCGTCCCAGAGAGAGCTTGGGAAAGTCCTGTTCAGGGTTTATACATCTCCCAGGCTCCTCTCGTATACATTCAGGGATCTCTGAGCCAGGATCCACTTCAGGTGTTGGTTCTCTCCATCAGCTTAATTAAAAGCTCACCTGAGCAGACAGCCTTTGCTCAGCCTGGGAAACACAGACAGCATTGGTCTGTGAGAGCAAGAAGGTTGGTAAAACTTGTTACTCTGTGAATGTGGAAGCTGACAAGCGTTAGGCTTGTTCAGCCTAGTAGTGAGGACCTGTAAATACTGTGTAGTTAGAGCCGAGACACGGCTAGGCTTTTGGTTAGCTATTTTTCCTTCTGTTTGTTTTCAGCACACTGTACAGCACCTGTCATTGACTTTGTATATAGCACCAATAAACAACACTGTGTTTTCACTGATCCAATGGACTTGGTATCTGTGCCTGCTCATCCCAAGGAGCTTTTGTACCCGCTACCTGCCCCCCAGGTTACAACACACACGGTTTTTTAGTCGGGAAACAGGCTGACGAGAATCCCGACGAGAAAATAGAGAGCAGGTTCTCTATTTTTCTCATTGAGATTCCCGGCAGTTTTCTCGACGAGAAACCATACACACGAACGGTTTTCTCGGCAAAAAGCTCTGCCAGCAGTTTTCTTGCCGAGAAAACCGTTCATGTGTACGAGGCTTAACCCTCATTACTCTGTGGTGGATTCTCATCTTCACTGCCTCAAAAAATCAGATCCATCAAATAGGTGAGAAAGGGTCCCTGTCCCCAGGTGAGAAGGGGTCCCCAGGGGTGATGTGGTCCCTAATAGAGTCCCCCCTGCAGTGTCCTCTGTACCCCACATAGTAGTGTCCTCTGTACCCCCTCACATCACTCCCATAGTGTTCTCTGCGCCCTCCCCCCATAGCAGTTTCCTGTGCCACTCAAAGCAGTGTCCTCTGTCCACTGCACCCCCCCCCCTGTAGTGTCTTCTGTTACCCCATAGTGTCTTATGCTCCCCTGCACCCCACCCTACACACAAACACACTGTGTAGGTCAGGGGTCTCAAACTGGTGGCCCTCCAGCTGTTGCAGAACTACAAGTCCCATCATGCCTCTGCCTGAGGGAGTCATGCTTGTAACTGTCAGCCTTGCAATGCCTCATGGGACTTGTAGTTTCGCTGGAGGGCCGGTGGTTTGAGACCCCTGGTGTAGGTAGAACTCTCCTAACTTACACAGGTGTTCAGCAGAGCAGAGATCGGCCAGTATTACAGAGCTGGATGGGGACGGAAACTGCTGAAGTTAACTTTTCACATTAGCAGGCTGGTGATTGGTTGCTAGGTTCACCTGGCATTTAATCGCCTACTGTTTAAGTTTACTCCAGCAGTTCCCGCCCCCATCCAGCCCTGTGATACCAGCCGCTGTCCAATGAAGAGGAGAGTGGCGAAAATGTCCATTGGGCGGGTGCACATGAATTCATCACGGGCACTGGCAGGCCAGACATTTAGCGGTGGCAGGCTGGGTGCGGCCTGTGGGCCGTAGGTTGCCGACCCCTGGAATAGTAGGTCAGTCATAGAGGAAAGATCAGCTGAAGTGAGTTCACATGTAATATGCTTGCCTTGTTTTGGTCACAGCTTCCACAGTACAGGTCCTCTTTAATTAAAAATACACTGTATATGTAGTATTCCTCAGTCATCCAAAACACCATAATGTGTGATCATTACACAAGCAAATTGTCCATGGACAATTATTTAAAATGCTGAGAACTCTGCCTGAAACCCTTGACCTGAGCATGATCCTATTAGCAAGATACAGGACCTCTGGGCCCCTTACAAAAAAGAAAATAATAAAAAAAAGAAAAAGGGTGGTTGCCATCCGGGCCCCTATGCCCCCATACAGGTGTACTGCCTGTACCCCGACTGATGGCGGTCCTGGTTGTGTCCGCCATAGACATGGCAGAACAGAGAACCGATCCCTCCTAAATAACAAAGGGACGTTCCATCCTTTTGGTAATTAGGAACAGCATCTGCTCCAGTTTTTATGTTTTTGAAGAGTAGTGCAAGCATTATGTTTGAGTAATCCCCCCCCCCCCCCATTATTATGTTTTCTATTTATCAGTTAAATAAGCAATAATAACAGGTTATACCAATAGAGGAGCCCCAGCCCCCCACCAAAAAATTAAACGTCAGCAGCTACAAATACTGTAGCTGCTGACTTTTAATATTAGAACGCTTACCTGTCCGGGGATCCTGCGGTGTCGGCACCCAAGCTGATTTTTTAATCGGCTCTCAGGTGTTGCCACCACCATTCCTTGTAAGAGAAACCACTACACTGCGCATGTGCGAAATGCGCTGAACTTTGTGAATGGCCTGGCGGCGGGGAAAGGAGAAGGGGGGCCGAACTTCTGTCAGACCTCGCCACAGTGAGGTCTCCCGGAAGTGGGGACGGGTACGTGAAGGAAGCAAACAAGAGGATCCTTCCCTTTTGGATGGAGTCCAGCTTTAAGCCTGGTACACACTGTTTGTTTTTTTCCCGTTCAACCCACTGGGTTGAACGAAAAAAAGACTGTCAGCTCCAGTTGGAGCCGCTGTACTTACTATGCAAAGTAAGTACATCAATCTTCCACGCTGAGCTGTTGTGTTCTGACAGGGGGACAACCCCCCCGACAGAACACTCTGATCAGTGCTCTCTGCCATTGGCTAAGAGCACTGATCTGGTGTTCGTTCGCTGCTGGTTGGCCGGCTTCTGTTGGACAGACTGGCATACATACGGGTTGAATGTCGGACGTTTTTGTTTTTTTTATTCTGCAAATGTCTCCCGAAATTCAGCCCGTGTGTACCCGGCTTTAGATAAAAACATATTGCCAAACTTTTCCCTAAATAATACACATAATGGGAAATGTTGGAGATGAACATGGGCTACCAAAGAAAATCATCTGTCCCTAACAAAGTTTTAATAAACAAAGCAGTAAAAAATTGAAACTTAACACTGCAAAACGCCCCTAATGACAATACTATGAAATAACCCTGGATATGATAGGGTTAATTAATCTTCATTTTAGTGCTAATGTTTGTCAACAGTCCTATCACCATCCTTTCCTTAAGTTTTCGAATGCATTGTGAACTGTGCCATACTGGCTCTGGAAACAAAGCCAGTAATTACCTTCTGTCTTATCTGTGTACATCACAGCGGAGACAGTTATTGCCTCTGATCAGGTTATGCTACAAGCTAGCTGGGTCTTTTACATTACATTAATCAGCTGGATGTCTCCATTGATCTGATTAAATGCTTTTTTCCTGTTAACCCTATCAATCTGCAAGCTTTTTAGAAAGAAAAAAAATATTTTTACTCATGAAAGCAATCTAATTTACAATTAGTGTCCTTTCACACAAGTGTCAACAGTTATGCCACAAAAACGGCCAAAAAAAAAACCGCATGAAAACTGAATCCTTTTACATCAGTAATACATCCACTTTTCACCTATCCATTTTTAAAGTTGTTGAATAAAATAGTCATAGGTGGACAACTGTATACACAAATTTATTTTATTTCTTTTTTGCCATTAAACTCAATAGAGGTATATGGATATATGGACAATGTAAGTTTACATCCATTTATGTCTGAAAAAAACAGACATAGGCAGAATTTGATGTAAATGAACGTGCATCGGTTTACATCCACCCATCCATAGACATACACTGTGGTTCAGTCTGGATCCATGTGACAGAAAGATCCAGACTGAACGCTTGGGTGAAAGGTCCCCAACGTAGGGAATAGACAGATGAATTGGATGGATTTGATACATATTGATTGTTTCTGCTTCTGAATCTCTGCAAGCAACCCTGGCATCTTATGGTTTGACAATCAGAAACCATTTTCTTGGACAGTCGAAGGCACTTACATTGCATAAATATGCTCCAGAGAGCAGGTCCAGTCCCTCACTATTCTGTGCTGACCACTGAACATTGTTTTCCTGACTCAAGCAATCTAAGAGAAAATTGAGTTAAGTCTCGTACACACGAACGAGTTTCTCGGCAAGAACCAGCAAGAAACTTGCTGGCAGAGATTTCTTGCCGAGAAATTCGTTCGTGTGTATGGTTTCTCGTCAAGAAAAGCGACAAGAATCTCGACGAGAAAATAGAGAACCTGCTCTCTATTTTCTCGTCGAGATTCTCGTCAGCCTGTTTCTCGACGAGAAAAGTGAGTGTGTGTACACTTACCTGTCCTCCGGGAAGCCCGCGCATGTTCGAAATGAATTCGACGCATGCGCGGTAGCTTCCTAGGCATACGTAGGGTATACCAAGATGGCGGCGACGGCATCGAATGTGACGAGCGCATGCTCGTCGTAGTTGATGACGTCACCGCGTACGCTCCATTCAAAGAACCGCGGGTTCTTTGAATCGAGCGTCTGTACACTCGGCCGGGACAAGTTTCTTGTCCAAGAATCTCGTCGAAAAAAAACGACATGTTTTTTTTGACGAGAATCTCGGCCGTGTGTACGAGGCCTAACTGTGACAGCTCTGATGACAAAAATTATTTTCTTGGTTAGAAGTGAATAAAAAATAATTTGCTAAATATCCGTTGCATGAAATTTCAATTTAAAAATATATGTGAAGGATCACAATATGGGAAGCATAAAGCAAAAGTGTATATAAAAATACACAGACACAGTATACAATACAGTATACAGGACCAGGACAAGAAAGGGGGGGGGTTGGCATCTGTCCTGGGTGCCGAATTGGGGGGGGGGTGGTTGATATAGCTGCTCAAGCCGCTCCTTACTGACAGGAGTGATTACAGTGTCACTCATGTCAGAAGGAGCAGCAGCCGGATGCTGCTGGAGTGAGGATTTGGCTTTTTCCTCCCTCTAGCCTGCAGGGGGCAATAGAGAGCCAACACTGAGACTGAAAATTCAACTCAGTCTCAGCACGGAGCTGCCCAGCAATGAGGGCAGACTGCCACTCTTCCTCTCTCCCCTTGCATTGTGACATGGCTGGAGAGAAAAGAAGAAGCTGCCCCTTGATTCAGGCTGAGGACAGGCATACTATTTTACATGTGAGTACAAGGGGGAAGGGGGGGACAACTCAGCCCCAGAACCCCCCCCTCCTCCTCAGACCTCCCTAGTCTCCTCTCTCTTACCCTAGGTAGATAGTTGTGCATTGCAGGAATGTGCACAAAACTGCATACATTCCTTCAATACACAAAAACACACAACCTCTTTTGCAGGCATGTGGTGGTGCCATTAATTCTTAATGGCACCCCACATAGAATGAAAAAAAAAAACGAAGGCTGGGTTCACACTGCCCTATGGAGCGGCTCACAGCAGGGGTCCAGTGCGTCCCTGTTCACTGTTTCGGGTCTGATTTCGAATTTTAGGCTGAATTCGGATCTGAAACGGACCAGAAGACGCACAGGACTCCTGTGCAATTCGCTCCAGAGATGTCTGAACCAACTCTATTGAGAGCCAGTCACAATCTCCTGACATGCAAATTGGATGCGGGGAAACCGGCATATAATTCGCAATAGTGTGAACCTAGCCTTAAAGTTCTCTGTACTAAGTGATGTTAGTGCGGCGACCTCCCTTGCTGAGCTCTTGTCTTCTGGACATGGGGACTGTCCCCTGCCAGAGCACACTGATCAGCGCTCACAGCCTTTGTCTGTGAGCTCTGATCAGATGCTGGTTTTCCAGCATGCTCATTTAACAGAAACTGGTCTGGCTCCTAAACTGGCTACTGTCGGACAGACTGCTGTACAGACAGGCCAAATGTCGGTTGGTAACTGTTGAACACACGGGCCAAATGTTGGCCGGTTTCTGTTCTTTTGAAACTTGGCCCATGCGTAACAGCCTTTCAGGTTCATTCACATGGGCGGATGAAAGATGGTGAAAGCAAGTAGTGGAGCCCCTTTTTCTGCCCCATCACCACCTACCTGTACAAGGAGTTGCAGCTGTACACATACTATGGGTATGATGCATTGCATCACAGCCACAGCAAAAATTTAATGGAACAGGGCCACACTGCAACTGCATGCAAAGCACACACAGGCAGCAAGGGGGTAAAATATACTTCTCACTACCTATCAAACACCCTATAAAAAAATGGATTGGCCACTTGCCAGATTGTCAGCAATGATTTCCACCCATCCGAAGCCCTTAGAGCCCTTTCAGTACCTCTTCCTTCCTCAGAGCCCCCTAGATCCCTTTAGTTATATGCACATCTCAGAGCCCATCTCCCTTTTCCTCCCTCATCCCACTTGTCTCCACACTGCACTTATACAGTATATACACAGAATATATAGGCACTGGTTGGATGCTGTGCATGTGTGATCTAAATTTTCTGCAAACAAATTGTTAAGGTCTCCACGATTTTTGGTCAGTGTGGAGGAAACAAACCTTGTTTTTTCAGAAAGTTCTATTCTAGGTCCAGGAGCCCAGAGACTCTGAAGAGCTGTATGTGGAATAAAGCCGTCACTCCTAGGTCCACATCTTACCTAATAGACAGACCTCAGTATTACTCTCAGCTGTTCGCAGACCTTTTATACAGTATATTTGAGCTGACTGATGCTCAGTTTTTTCTTTTTTTCTCTGTCGTGGGAGCCTGCTGTTGGGTAAAACAGTTTAAGTGCTGACAGAACAAGTGCTGCCTATTAGCTTTGTAAGGCTTCATGTACACTAGCCTATATTTACTGCAGCCTCAATACAAATGTGGCAAAATCACAGCAAATACGTGCCACGATTTTGCCATGGTTTTGCGTTTTGCCACGGCCAAAACATTCCTATCCTGAATGTGATTCTTCGACGTTCAAGAGATGGAGGTTGAAGCTCACCTATACCCGGCAGCTCCTAAACGCTGCTTAAAGTCTGTGTACATTGACACATAGGCTTTTTATGGAGTTGAGTTTAGGAGCTTAGGCAAAAAACGCCAAAAGCTAATAAAAGCAAGTTTAAGAGCTGCCATCTGACAACTTCACCAGGGGTCATGTTTGGTGAGTCAAAGGCAATGGGCCCAGTGCGATAACAGGATAAACTATTGGTCAGGAAAGATTTTGGGACAGCAGCACAATTATGGGATTCCAATTTGGGATTATAGTTGACGTCTCTTTTGAGAGGGTTGCTATGGACCTGGTCATGCCACTGCCAAAGTCTGCCTGGGGGCACCAGCATATATTGATACTCCTTGACTATGCCACCTGGTACCCAGAAACATACCCTCTTGGAGACATGTCCTGTAAGGTTATAGTGGCGTTTTACTGTGGACATGGATTCCTCCCCAGGGTGCACCCGTACGAGCCGATCATGAGGGGGAAAAAAATGATCGCGTATACAGCTAAATTAGATTGATTATCAAGGGGTGGGTCTAAACCAGCCTTTAGCACAAGTACAGGCTGAACAGCCTATTGAGGCTGAACAGGCCTATCCCCCAGGAACAGCAGATGTTCTGACAAACATATAATGCAGAACAATGGTGAGTAAAAAGATACTACATATGGAACAAAGAGCTAGAGAACTGAGCAAGTCCATAACGGGCAGCTAGGAGAAGTTCTTCCGGTGGCCAAAATGGGGTCACCCAGAGGGAATCAGCAATGGTTGCATACAAAAGCACTTCTACACCTGTGAGGGATCTCAGGGGCCAATGGAGAACCATTATAAAACATATAATTTAAGGAAAAAGGACAACTCAGCAGGTCATTGTATAAAAAACCTGTAGTACGGCTCAAGGGGGAGGAGCAGTTCAGGACTCTGAGGGAAGCCCTTCCAGGTCTGGCATATCTTACAGGTCCCTGATGAAGCCCATTTTTTGAACATCTGAAAGAAAGGTATATAGCCCGTAGGTAATCCACACAATACCCGTCACAGATGATCAGAAGGCATACGGGGTCCATGAAAGCAGATAAGAATGGCAGGGGCTCATAATTACCCCAAGAGGGACCCACAGTAAGCAGAGGGGACTAGGTGACCTGCATGAAAGTGCACTGAAAAAATGACCACAGGGAGCCCTCGAGCATGACAACAGTCCTAAAAATAAAAAATCTTAGCAGGAGAACCATAACAGGTAAACGTTACTCAAATTTGCAAAGTAAACTGGAAAAATCTCACCTGTTTTGCGGTTCAGGCGTAGTCCAAACCTAGGGGTGAAAGGCATGCAGGGAAGAGTGTGCTTCCAGTTGGAGACTTCTTCCCAAAGAACTCTGAGACAACTAGCTGAGGGTCCCTGAGTATATGGTGTGGTTGGTGGCTGCTGCTAGCAGTACAGTCAGGGATTCCAGCTTGGCTCTGGCTTCATCTGCTATGGACCTGGTCCTCACCACCCGGGCATGACTTAGAAGGATCAACCTTGATGGATGAAAGACAATTTAAATAGGAATTCCCCATTTGTATTTAATACCGTGGGCTACTAGTGTTGAGGTATAGCGCTTTATTTGTCTCTTTTTCTGAATGGTGGCTTGTGCAAGGTCTACAAAATGCTAGTATGGGTGTCCTTGGGAGGAAAGGTCCTACCGGGCAGACTGTAAAAGTGTTTCCTTGGTGTGGTAATAGATGCATTTGATAATGATGTCCTGTTGGGGGCGTCCGGCTTCTTGGGTCTCAGGGCCTGGTGAATGTGATCAAACTCTGGGCTGTTTATGGGGATAGCTGGTGACAATTCTCGAAAAATGAGACGTAACTGTGGAGGTCAAGTCCACTATGGATTCTGGAAGCGGAGGTTTCCTCTTTGAGATCTGTTTTCAAAGTCCTCCAATTGTAACTGTGCCCTGGCTAGCTCTGCTTTCACATCTGCCAGGTTTTGCTTATGGTTCGCAAGCAGTGTTGCTGCAGTGTCTATCTTCTCCTCTATGGCATTGGTGCGGTTACCCAATTCCTTAATTTCACAGAACAGGTGGGCAGTTAACTTGTTTGTGGCCGCTGAAGCATTATTTTAAATCTGGCAAGATCTGCATTCCATAGGGAGAGAGCTTGTTGCTCCACCTGGAGATCCATCAGGCTGTCAGTATCTGACAGCTGCTCTTGCTCTCCTGAGGTGAGCAGCTCTAGACTCAAGTATGGGGCTCCCTCTGTGCTGCCAAAGAGACTGGCCACATCACATGGAGGATGCTATGTGTGTTAAGCCTCATACACACGGGCGGGAATCCCGTCAGCAAAAAAAACTTTGGTTTTCCCGACGGGATTCCCAGCAAGCTTGCCTTGCACGCCGAGTGTACACAAGGCCATTCAAAAGAACCGCCGTTCTTTTGAATGGCAAGAACGCGGTGACGTCATCGACTATGACGAGCCTGCGCTCGTCACATTCTATGCCGTCGCCGCCATCTTGCTACACCCTACACTACCCTTGTATGCTACCGCGCATGCGTCTAAGTCTTTTTGAGCATGGACAGGTAAGCATACACACTCACGGTTTTCTCGGCAGGAAACACTCTGCCGAGAATCCCGACGAGAAAAATAGAGAGCAGGTTCTCTATTTTTCTCGTCGAGATTCCCGGCAGTTCTCCAGACGAGAAACCATACACACAAACGTTTTTCTCGGCTAAAAGCTCTCCCACCAGCTTTCTTGATGAGAAAAACGGTCGTGTACACGAGGCTTTAGACCCGTTCACTGCTGGAGTTTTTTCCCCCCATCTTGTAACCAGGACTTTCCGCTGTCTGGAGCAGGAGGATGTGGGGTGGGTAAGCTCTCCAGGATGCTTTGCTGATATGCCCGGCTGGTGAGGAGCACAAGCACTAAGTGGCCATATTCCTGCACTGCTCATGGGCGTCTCAAAATTTTGCATTTCAAAATTTATATCACTAAGACATTCAAAAACAAATATTTTCCATCAGATAGTGAGGAAAAAAAATCAAGAAACTGATTCTACGTATGTATGTGGGTTTTTTTTTTTTTTTTTGTTTGTCTGGTTTTGTTTTGTTCTGTCCTTGTCTCTGCTTGTCTATTGTTTTTGTTATTGTAAATTTTTGTCTGTTTTTGAAAATCAATAAAAACGTATATTAAAAAGAAAAAGAAACTGATTCTAGCTTTCAAATAGCGTTATGAATTATAAGAAAGGGAAAGCATTTTACAGATGGATTGATGAATTTTTAAAAGAAGCTTTCCTGAAGTGTTCTGAATGATTTTGTGATCTGCCCAACAAGAACAAGTGGGCTGTGTTTCCATGTGGTGCAATTCTGTAGCCCATTCATTTGAATGGGCAGCAAATCGCATGTAAAAGCAGAAAAAAGTAGGGCATGCACTACTTTTAAAAACGTGCCACACTGCAGTACCATGTGATTTGATGCCCACAAACCCACTGTTTGCAATCTGCATTTGGAGTGCTGTTAACAATACATTGGCACCACAGCACATCACAACGGCAGATTGTAAATCACATGGCTCGACTTGCTGTGTTGCCAGATCCTCTGATACTGACCATATTTATAAAGAATCGTGCTGCTTAAAATCAATACCAGAACTAGGGATGAGCTTCGTGTTCGAGTCGAACATACGTTCGACTCGAACATCGGCTGTTCGATCGTTCGACGAAGATCGAACGATTTGGGCCGTTCGCGCCAAATTCGAGTGACGCGAACGGCCCACAATGCACTACGCCATCGCAGTGTCATCCAGGCGCTGTGATTGGCCAAGCATGCACTGTGACCCCGCATGCTTGGCCAATCACAGCGCCGGCAGCGAGGAGAGCAATGATTGGCCACAGGCAGGATGCCTGTGGCCAATTATTGCTGAGGGTGTTTAGTACACGCCCCACACTATAAAAGGCCGCCAGCACGGCGGCCTAGTGTAGTGTGTTCCGGAGCAGGGAAAGACAAGCATAGGCAGGGACAGTGACATTTATTTCTTTCTTGCTTAACCTGGATTCCTTTAGTTTAGGGAAAGAGAAGGATAGGTAGGGAGAGTGTCAGTGTGTTTTACTGTGCGAGTCCTTGTTTCTAGGGACAAAGAAGGAAAGTGAGGGGATTTCTCCTTGTGCTATAGTGTGCTTTAAAAAAACATTTTTTCTAGGGACAGAAAACTGTAGGTAGGGAGAGTGTCAGTTTCTTTCACTGTGCCAGTCCTTGTTTCTAGGGACAAAGAAGGAAAGTGAGGGGAATTCTCCTTGTGCTATAGTGTGCCAAAGCATTCCTCATCAACCATCTTTGAAATCCTTGTTTTTTGGACAGTCAGGGAAATTGTCGTTGTGCTATTCTGTGCAAAAGCAATAATCCTCAACCATATTTAGAAATCCTTAAGTAAAGGGACAGAGAAGGACACCTGAAGGTAGCCCTTATTGCTTTTTTCCCATCTCCCTGCAGGCCATCTATTAGAATGTCTGGAAGGCAAACAAGGAGAGGCAGACAGTCAGGAGGCAATAAAAGAGGGCAAGCAGGCTCTGTGTCTGGGGGCAACAGTGCTGGTCGTGGACGCGGTGCATTGTCATCAGCACATGGCCATGGGACACGCTTGTCCTTCTTTTCGGCAGCTGGACATGTTGAGCCACATCATGCCGAAGACTTGGTAGAGTGGATGACCAAGCCCTCCTCCTCCTCCTCATCCTCTCTCACCCAGGCTCAGGGTACTGGCAAAGCAGCTGCCAAAGCGTCCTCTTCCCTGGTATCAATGTCAGACTCATCATCAGTCACTCCTTCCCTAGACCCACCATGTCCTCCTCCTGAGGAGTCCCCCGAACTGTTTGAGCACAGTGTTGGGTACATGCTCCAGGAGGATGCCCAGCGTTTCGAAGGGTCTGATGATGAAACCCAGCTACAGGAAGGCAGTAGCGTGAGAGCAGACAGAGGGGATGCTCAAGAAGGACACCAATCTGGCAGTCATGTTCCAGCAGCTGCAGCATACTGCCAGATTGGCTCCAGTGATGAGGAGGGAGGGGATGATGAGGTCACTGACTCCACAAAGGTGCCTAATAGGAGAGAGGAGGAGGAGGAGGATGAGGAGGAGGCACATCTCCAACGAGGCAGGATGCCCTTTGGTGGCCAGCGTAAGGGCAGTACACCGACGGAATCACACCGCAGAGCTCCGCCTGTGCAGGGCGCTGCCTCTGCCCGTCATTCAAAAAGTTCCTTGGTGTGGGCCTTTTTTGAGGCTAGTGCATCAGATCGCACAGCTGCTGTTTGCAACATATGTCTCAAGCGTATATCGCGTGGCCAAAACATCAGCCGCTTGGGTACCACATGCCTGACCAGACATATGTTGACCTGCCATGCAGCTCGTTGGCAAGCCTACCTCAAAGACCCACACCAAAGAACAAAGCGGACCTCTCCTTGCACCGCATCAGCTGGGATCTCCAACCCCACTATAACTTCAGTCCTCTCTGAAACATGCACTGAGAGGAATGAAGGTGTAGAATTAGGTGTGTCACAGCCAAGTACTTGCGGCCACTCTGCTAGCAGTACACCGACGTCCGATTCTAGCAGGCAAATTTCCCTGCCCCAGCTGCTGGACCGTCGAAAGAAGTTCACTCCCAGCCATCCACATGCCCAGCGGTTGAATGCTAGCTTGGCTAAATTGCTAGCGCTTCAACTGCTGCCTTTTCAGTTGGTAGACTCGGCCCCCTTCCGTGAGTTTGTGCAATGTGCGGTTCCTCAGTGGCAGGTTCCCAAACGCCACTTTTTCTCACGGAAGGCTATTCCGGCTCTCTACCGGCATGTGGAAGGCAATGTCTTGGCCTCGCTGGACAGGGCGGTCAGCGGTAAGGTGCATATTACCGCTGACTCATGGTCCAGCAGGCATGGACAGGGACGTTACCTTTCTTTCACGGCCCATTGGGTCACTCTTTTGGCAGCTGGGAAGGATGCAGGACAAGGTGCAGTAGTGTTGGAGGTTGTTCCACCGCCACGCCTCCAAAATGCTACTACTGGTTGTGACACACCTCTCTCCTCCACCCCCTCCTCTTCTTCTTCCTCCATGGCCTCTTCCTGTGGTTTGTCCTATGAACCAGCGGTGCTCCGTAGCCGTTCACGGGGCTACGCAAGTACGCAGGCAAAAAGATGCCATGCCGTGCTTGCGCTGGTGTGTTTGGGGGACAGAAGCCACACTGGGGCAGAGGTCCTGTCTGCTCTGCAGGGCCAGGCCGAGAGGTGGTTGACGCCACGCCAGCTTAAGCCAGGAATGGTGGTTTGCGACAATGGCACCAACCTCCTCTCCGCCCTCCGACAGGGACAACTGACCCATGTGCCCTGTGTGGCTCACGTCCTTAACCTGGTGGTGCAGCGGTTCTTGGACAGGTACCCGGGCTTACAGGATGTCCTGAGGCAGGCCAGGAAAGTCTGTGTGCATTTCCGCAGATCTTATAATGCCAGTGCTCGCCTGGCTGAGCTGCAAAAGGAGTTGAACCTGCCCAAGAACCGCCTTATATGTGACATGCCCACCAGGTGGAACTCAACGTTGGCCATGCTGCAGCGGCTGCACACGCAGCAGAGGGCCATCAATGAGTACCTGTGCGACTACGGCACCAGGACAGGGTCAGGGGAGCTTGGTTTTTTTCTCCACGCCAGTGGGGCATGATCAGGGATGCATGCACTGTCCTGGCACCATTTGAGGAGGCCACGAGGATGGTGAGCAGTGACAGTGCATGCATCAGTGACACTGTACCTCTTGTCCACCTGTTGGAGCACACGCTGCGTGGAATAATGGACAGGGCACTTGAGGCAGAACAGAGGCAGGAAGAGGAGGACTTCCTTGCCTCTCAAGGCCCCCTTTACCCAGACAGTGTTCCTTCTGTCCCACCCATCGCACAGGAAGAGGAAGAGGAGGAGGAGGAGGAGGAGGAGGATTGTGTCAGCATGGAGGTGGAGGCTGGCACTCAGCATCATCAGCAGCAGTCTTTTAGGGATGATTTACAGTCCCAAGAAACCAGTGGACTTGTACGTGGCTGGGAGGAGGTGGCTGCGGATCATGTCGTCCTTAGTGACCCAGAGGACTCCGGAGCGAATGCCTCAGCAAACCTACGCTGCATGGCCTCCCTGATCCTGCAAAGTCTGCGGAAGGATCCTCGTATTCTTCGGATCAAGGAGAGGGACCATTACTGGCTGGCCACTCTCCTTGATCCACGGTACAAGGGTAAGGTTGCGGACCTTATGTTACCTTCGCAGAGGGAGCAGAGGATGAGACAACTCCGGGAGGCCTTGCAGAAAGGTCTGTGCAACGCGTTCCCGGAGACTGGGAGGTTACAAACTCCTGGTCCTGGACAACGAGTTGCTGAGGCTTCGGCCAGTCAAAGAAGGAGCGGTGGGGAAGGTGGCCGTCTGACCGATGCGTTCAGACAATTCTTTAGTCCGCAGCCCCAAAGTATGATCGGTTCCAGCAACCATCGCCAGCGTCTGATAAACATGGTGCAGGAATATCTAGGGGCAAGGTCAGACTTGGACACCTTCCCCACCGAAAATCCTCTGGCTTACTGGGTCTTGAGGATGGATCACTGGCCAGAGCTTGCACAGTATGCAATTGAGCTACTGGCCTGTCCTGCATCCAGCGTTCTTTCGGAACGCACATTCAGTGCTGCTGGAGGATTTGTCACGGATCACAGGGTGCGCCTGTCCACCGACTCGGTTGATCGACTGACTTTCATCAAGATGAACCAGTCTTGGATCACCACCAGCTACCACACACACCTGATGCTGATATAACAGACTAATTGATTTTAACATGTCACATCCCTTCAAGACTGATGCTGATGCTGAGTGCCTGTGCTGTTATGTTGACTGGCTATCCTCCTCCTCCGAGTCCTCAATGATACGATTGATGATGATAGCTTGGAAGATCATTTTTGTTTATGGGTGCCGCCACCAGTGGCTAAGGCCCAATTTTTCAGCCCCTGTTTTACAGGGGCGTGTAATTACAATTTTTTTAGCAATAATTTGCCATAGGGCTCATTGCTGTGCTCCAAGTACAGTATCTGTGAGGGGTTGGAGTGTTGTGGCACCAGTGCCTAAGGCCCAATTTTTCAGCCCCTGTTTAACAGGGGCGTGTCATTACAATTTTTGAAGCAATACTTTGCAACAGGGCTCATTGCTGTGCTCCAAGTAACGTATCTGTGAGGGGTTGTAGTGTTGTGCCACCAGTGCCTAAGGCCCAATTTTTCAGCCCCTGTTCAACAGGGGCATGCAATTACAATTCTTGATCTAATAATTCACAGCAGGGCCCATTGCTGCACCCACCAAGAGTAACTCTGAGGGCTTACAGTGTTGTGGCAACGCCACCACCACCACCACCACCACCACCACGAAAGGCCCAATTTTTCAGCCCCTGTTCAAAAGGGGCATGTAATTACAATTCTTGATCTAATAATTCACAGCAGGGCCCATTCCTGCACCCACCAAGAGTAACTCTGAGGGCTTACAGTGTTGTGGCAACACCACCACCACCACGAAAGGCCCAATTTTTCAGCCCCTGTTCAACAGGGGCATGCAATTACAATTCTTGATCTAATAATTCACAGCAGGGCCCATTGCTGCACCCACCAAGAGTAACTGTCAGGGCTTACAGTGTTGTGGCACCAGCACCACCATCAAAGGCCCAATTTTTACTACCACTGTTCAACAATTATATGTAATTAAAATTCCTGATATAATAGTTGACAGCAGGGCGTTCCAGCACCAACCAAGAGTAACTGTGAGTGCTTACAGTGTTGTGCCAACACCAACAACTAAGGGGCCTATTTCTGCAGAGTATATACGGCAGGTCCCTACTTTCAAACATCCAACTTACAAACGACTCCTACTTGCAAACGCAAGAAGACAACAGGAAGTGAGAGGAAATCTACCACTAGGAAGGAAAATTCTCTCCTGTAAGAATAAATATGGGAGAAAGGTGTCTCCTCTGTACTGATGCTTTATCAGCAATCCTTGTTTCAAGAAAAACACCACATTTCAAAAACAGTTGTCATTGGGACGGAAAGTGAGGTGAAATGTTCTGAACAGGGGCACAGACAGCAAAACAAATGTTACAGGGGTGATAACCCTTACCTATGTTTTCCAAAAAGTTTAAAAATAGATTTTTGGGCTGGAGCTACACTTCAACAATGTACCTGTTCAAAATTACAAACAGATTCTACATAAGAACAAACCTACAGTCCCTGTCTTGTATGCACCGCCTGTATACGGCTGTTCAGAGTATATAGGGCCTTTTTTATTTTATGTGCGGGGTTCCCCTTAATATCCATACAAGACCCAAAGGGGCTGGTAATGGGCTGGGGTAGGGGGGGGGGGTCATGGGGTAGCTATGCCATTTTTCTTAAAGATTTTCATCCATATTACCGGGACCAGACATTACATTAAAGCCGCAAGCAGTTTTAAATGGCTTTTTTTTCCTTTAGAAGTGTCATTTTGTGCAGGGACAGTTCTAAACACGGGAAACACGTGGCACTTCACAGGCATACTTTAGACACCCCCCAGGTACGATATTTAAAGGAATATTTGACTTTTTTTTTTTCACTTTATGCATCATTAAAATGACTGCTCCCGAAAAACGACCGTTTTTAAAACTTCTTTTTGCATTGATACATGTCCCCTGGTGCACAACCCGGGTTCCCAAACCCTTTTTAGGACAATAACATGCATAATAGTTGTTATAATTAGCACTTTAGAATTCGAACGTTCGCATCCATTGTATTTAATAGGGTTCTAATGTTCGTACGAACTTTCGGTCCGTTCGCGGGTTCTGGTGCGAACCGAACTCGGGGGTGTTCGGCTCATCACTAACCAGAACTACAAAGCTAAGAGTTTTTATAATTTTTTCCAAACAGAAGAAAAAATATATTTTGTGTAACAACTGATGGAGCTTCTTCAATGATAAGAACGGATTTATCAAGCTGCTTGAAGACCATATTGGACGTTCCGTGTTGAAGTTTCACTGCATTACATCAAGAAAGTTTATGCTCAAAAATTTCTGTTGCACCTCTTAACTCTGTGATGAGCACCATTGTGAATATTGTCAGCTTCTTAGTTTCCTGGTCATTGTTAACAAACAGGCAGTTCAAGACTCTTTTAGAGGACCAAGTTACACTGAAGACATCCTGTGACAGTAATGTTTGCTGGCTTGGCAGGGGAAAAGTATTGAGTACCTTTTTTAGCATGCTAAGATAAGATCCAAGACATTTCTCCATTTAAAAAAACAACAGTACCCACAGCTATCAGACACTGATTGACTTTGTAAGCTGATGTTTTTACCCAACATAACAGCACATTTCTAATTTCATGAATCCTTGACTTCAAGGAAGAAGGCAGACTGTTCTGGATGTCTATGAATGCTGGAAAGTGTTTACTTAAAACTGTTTTCACATGATATTCAGAAAGAAACCTATCGCTTCTTACCTCACCTTAAAAAGATGTCAGATTGGAGTCCTATCAATTGGACTAAACTGAAGGAGTACATGGAAGGCTACAGGCAAGAATTTAATGTGCAATTTCAGGATTTTGAAATGCAGGGACCTATGTTCTCCTTCCTTATTATGCCAGATCTTTATGATCTTAACAGCAACCACTTTAACTTATCCATTTGCTTCATGTGCAGAAAAAGTTCTCCTGTCAGCAAGGTCTTGTAAGGTAGCGTCATGCTTGGTTTGAAAATGTATCAGTAAACTAGATCAGCCTTTCTCAACCAGTGTGCCGCGGCACACTGGTGTGCCGTCAGAGGTTCTCAGGTGTGCCGCGGGATCAGGGGAGAGAAGGGCTGTCAGATGAGCCCGATCTCCCGATCCCCTGCCGAACTGTACATCGGCACTGTGAGTATCTCCGTCAGCCTCAAAAGTGAACGTAAAGTGCAGGGGAGTGTGCTGTTCTCTCTGCTTCCCCCTACAGTGCGGTACCTGGCTAAATGAGGAAACTGGAAGGTACTGTGCTAAAAGCAGTTTTAAAAGGGCTTTATATATGTGTCTGTGCATGTGAGGGTCTGTCTGTATGTGTGTGTGTAAGGTGACCAGATTTTTAAAATGAAATCCGGGGACATTTTTTTAATTTTTTATTGGCAAATGGTAAAACTATTTTATAAGCATATTTTCCTCCAATGATATATGCAGTGTATATGGTATGTGTTTATGGAATGATTGTATGATATATGTTATTTCTCACATTTCCTCCATGAGATAAATAAAAAGATGCTTCTTAGAATTTTTTGGGATAGGACTACTAAATGCTAAGAAAATAAGAAACTTGGAGGGAGGGATGGGGCGGCAAAATTCAAATCTAATCCAGGAAGGTGTGGCTCCAGACAATTTTTTTGGGGGTGCTATAGTGGTGCTTGAGGTAAAAGTGAGGGTGCTAATGCAGCGGGCTACCGCACACCTGTGGATGTGGCCAAAAAGTTGATGTGCCCAGCAACTGGGCGTGGCCTGAAAGCAGAGGTTTCTTCATGGCGTACAATAGTGATCAGTATGTCCTGGCCTCTCTATACCAATACACAACTCTACACTTCCTTTATACAATTCTACAAATGGACTACAAATGCGTGCAATGGTAAAACCTATAAATGAATATCCAGTGCAAATCAACCAATGTATTGCAATATAGTAGTGATGGTTTTCCCCCCCTGCTGCAATTGCAGTGCTTCAATGTGCAAATAATGGTGAAACTCCCTACATACAATAATAATAACAGAGATGCAAATCAACCCGTGTATTAGGACATAGTAGTGATGGTGTCACCCTCTCCGCAAAAGGTAGGACTTATTGCAGAGCTGCAATGTGCAAAATCATAATAAAATGTACAATTGATGTACATATTTTATATTTTATTAGGATTATATATAGGGGGTTTCACTTTGCACCTTGCAGCTCTGCAATCATTTCTACCATTTGCAGAGGGGTGACATCATCACTACTATATTGCAATACATTTATTGATTTGCACTGGATATTCATTTATAGGTTTTACCATTGCACTTATAAGTTCATTTGTACAATTTTAAAGATGAAGTGTAGAGCAGTGCTGCATTTTTTGCTTTTTATTGATTTGTGCTAGATGAGGGAACCAGCTAACAAGATTCTCTTATTGCTTTTGAGATTTTTTTTTGGTTGTATGTTAGTTATTTTACTTGATTTGTTATTTCCTCTGTATACTGGTAACCACTGGCCCAGCATATTGGTGGTCAGTGTGCCCCCTGTATGCTGATGGTCAGTGTTCCCCCATCTGTATGCTGGTGGTCAGTGTTCCCCCCCCTCTGTATGCTGGTGGTCAGTGTTCCCCCCCCTGTATGCTGGTGGTCAGTGTTCCCCCCTCTGTATGCTGGTGGTCAGTTTTCCCCCTCTGTATGCTGGTGGTCAGTGTTCCCCCTCTGTATGCTGGTGGTCAGTGTTCCCCCCCTCTGTATGCTGGTGGTCAGTGTTCCCCCCCTCTGTATGCTGGTGGTCAGTTCCCCCCTCCTGTATGCTGGTGGTCAGTGTTCCCGATCTGTATGCTGGTGGTCAGTGTTCCCGATCTGTATGCTGGTGGTCAGTGTTCCCCCCCCCCTGTATGCTGGTGGTCAGTGTTCCCCCCCTGTATGCTTGTGGTCAGTGTTCCCCCCCCTCTGTATGCTGGTGGTCAGTGTTCCCCCCCCCTCTGTATGCTGGTGGTTAGTGTTCCCCCTCTGTATGCTGGTGGTCAGTGTTTCCCCCCCCCCCTCTGTATGCTGGTGGTCAGTGTTTCCCCCCCCCTCTGTATGCTGGTGGTCAGTTCCCCCCTCTGTATGCTGGTGGTCAGTGTTCCCCCTCTGTATGCTGGTGGTCACTGTTCCCCCCTCTGTATGCTGGTGGTCAGTGTTCCCCCCTCTGTATGCTGGTGGTCAGTGTTCCCCCCCTCTGTATGCTGGTGGTCAGTGTTCCCCCCTCTGTATGCTGGTGGTCAGTGTTCCCCCCCTCTGTATGCTGGTGGTCAGTGTCCCCCCCCTCTGTATGCTGGTGGTCAGTGTTCCCCCCCTCTGTATGCTGGTGGTCAGTGTTCCCCCCCCTCTGTATGCTGGTGGTCAGTGTTCCCCCCCCTCTGTATGCTGGTGGTCAGTGTTCCCCCCCTCTGTATGCTGGTGGTCAGTGTTCCCCCCCTCTGTATGCTGGTGGTCAGTGTTCCCCCCCCTCTGTATGCTGGTGGTCAGTGTTCCCCCCCCTCTGTATGCTGGTGGTCAGTGTTCCCCCCCTCTGTATGCTGGTGGTCAGTGTTCCCCCCCTCTGTATGCTGGTGGTCAGTGTTCCCCCCTCTGTATGCTGGTGGTCAGTGTTCCCCCCTCTGTATGCTGGTGGTCAGTGTTCCCCCCCTCTGTATGCTGGTGGTCAGTTCCCCCCCCCTCTGTATGCTGGTGGTCAGTTCCCCCCCCTCTGTATGCTGGTGGTCAGTGTTCCCCCTCTGTATGCTGGTGGTCAGTGTTGCCCCCCCTCTGTATGCTGGTGGTCAGTGTTGCCCCCCCCTCTGTATGCTGGTGGTCAGTGTTGCCCCCCCTCTGTATGCTGGTGGTCAGTGTTGCCCCCCCCTCTGTATGCTGGTGGTCAGTGTTGCCCCCCCTCTGTATGCTGGTGGTCAGTGTTGCCCCCCCTCTGTATGCTGGTGGTCAGTGTTCCCCCTCTGTATGCTGGTGGTCAGTGTGCCCCCTGTATGCTGGTGGTCAGTGTGCCCCCTGTATGCTGGTGCTACGTGCAGAAGGATTCTACGTGCAGGGCTCAGGAGCATGCTATGCGCAGAGTGCAGGGCTCAGGAGCATGCTATGCGCAGAGTGCAGGGCTCAGGAGCATGCTATGCGCAGAGTGCAAGGTTCAGGAGCATGCTAGGCACAGAGTGTAAGGTTCAGGAATGCATTACACAGAGTGCAAGGTTCAGGAATTAGTTAAACTGCAAAGATCCCAATTAATTAAACATAGCACACTTATCTTCTAAAATCTTGATTACCAGCATACAGGAGCCGAGGCAAGAATGGCAGCATCAGATGGATCCCCCCACAGAAAATATTGAAGCAATATTTTGCTAAAAATACCTTAAATGCATTATTAGCTGACACAAACGCAACATAACTTACAACATTTCTGCTACCCCCCACAGATTAATGATTATTCAGCCTAGGTTTGCATTGAAGCGATTTGGCATGCGATTTGACATGTTAAATTGCATGCCAAATCGGCAGCAATGGCACCGTCCGAATTGTTGCGATGCCGCATTTGCGGCGCTGCACCGATTCCTAAAAGTAGTTTCTTTACTTTTGCCGACTTCGGGTGCAATTTCCATAGACATCTGTGCTGCAACCCACACAGATGTCTCTGAAATCGCCTCTGAAGTCGGGACTGACCTATGGGAATGAAATCGTGCGAGTTCAGCTGACCTTGCACGATTTATTCCTCCTGTCAGTGTGAACCTGGCTCAATATCCATTAAAAAATGTTTTTTTAAATTCTGAAAAAATAAACAAATAAAAAATAGAAATATAGTGAAATGATTAAGCCTGGGTTCACACTGGTTTGATGTGAGAAACCCTGCAAATCCTGTGCGGGTTCCAGCATAGAAAGCCAATGACACCCCCAGATCGGTTCTCAGATCGCAGTGTGAACTGTAAAATGGTGCAGGAATCGGATCGCATGGATATTCACATCCAGAAGTGTTCACACCCATAGCGCGGACCAAAAGGAGTCCTGCACCATTCTGGTGTAAATGCGATGCGATTTCAGCCATACAGTTTGTATGGCTGAATTTGCATCGCACAGACATCGCATGTGATGTGCACAGCAATGCGGTGCGGATCACATGCGATGTCTGTGATCGCACAAGTGTGAACCCAGCCAGAAGGTATTATAGGTGAGGGAATAGGACTGACCTGGAGTTATGGATACAATTGGACTATTGCTCAGATTCCATTAAGAATCCTATAATGACAGATCTAAGCTATGGGGGAAAGAAAATGACACATTAACCAAATCAGTCAGTAAAGGGTTACATAGTGGTGTCTGTGCAGTGTAATACATGGATTTGTAGAAGGAAATGGAGTGTGTAAGGGGTGATGATAGTGTAGAGGGGGAGTAGAAGTTACATTAGATAGGGGGATGCCAGATTTGTATCAGAACCGAGGAAGAATGACACTAGAAGAGAGGAGTGAGAAGCCATGCTGGATAAGATAGGCTGGGTCAGGGGGAGAGCAGAAAAGAATACACAGGCTGGGGGCAGTGAGTTGGAGGAATGAGATCCACTGTGATGTGAGACAGGGAAGGAGAGCACAGGGGTGACTGCATGGAGACATATTCTGGGCACTATCAGTGGGACAAAGAAGGGAGAATGTGAGCAGGACAAGTATCTAGAAGGGGGAGGAGTAACTAACTTACGAGGTAAATAGAAGATAATCATGCAGGGAAGGAGAGCTGACATCAGAGCACAGAGTGTAGGAAAAGAATACAAGGAGACTGGGGATCGGCTGCTATTGTAGCAGAAAGGCAGAAGGAGAGAGACGCTTGTCAGCTGCAGTGCTGGGCCCCTTCACTTCCTGTTCTTCTCGCTCACTATGCTCTGGGTTGTCCAACAAAGGGGAGGAGCTCCGGATTTTGGCCCCACCCATCCCAACATCAGACCTTCAATCTGACAGGTCCACTCACTCTCCCTGCAGCCATATGTGCATGTGTCTGCATGTGTGTGCATGTGTATGTGTGTGTGTGTGTTTGTGTTTGTTACTTTTAATCCTGACCCCCCCCCCCCATTCCTGTACCATCAGAACTGCTGTTGTAGGGCTTGTTTGTGATAGCAGCCAGGACTGCTGCTCCTCTGAAAAGCAATCAATGCACAGATCGCTTTTAAGAGGCATTTGACAGGCGGTAAAGAGGCATTATGTTGCCTCCTCACCACCTGCAGCATCACTATACCGCAACCGTGCAACGCACACAGTTGCGGGTAGTTGCAGTGCAGCCCCATTCACCCTGGGTATACCTTCAGCTGCAGCCACAGTATGTGTACACCCCCAGCTGCTGCCTCTGCAGCTAAAGGGGGAGACATTGGGGGTGGTAAAAACAGCTCAACCATGTGGTTTTACCGCCCCTCCAACCTGACATGTGAACAAGCCCTTGGTTCACATCTGTGTGGCTGCGTGTAGGGCAGCCCATTCATTTCAATGGGCTTCCCTACCCACAAAAATGCAGGGAAAGAAGTCCCCGACCTTTTTTTTAAATTGCACTGCACCAAAAGCACCCCACGTTTTCCAATGTGTGGGGTACCATTAAGAATTAACGGTACCCCTAAACAGCAGAGCATTCGTCTGTGTGTCGGGAACGAGCGCGATTTTATGCGTGTTCTGTGACACACAATAACGCAAACCAAGTCTTGGACTGGGGTGCCTCAAGACTGAAAATACTTTTTAATGGCGCCCCAACTGAAAAAAGGTTGAGAAACACTGCACTAGATGTCTGACAGTCAACACTTTTGCAGCATCAACCACGCATAGCCCTATCTTTTGCTAGGTCACTCCATCCTTGGTCCAAGACATCTGGAATGCTTGAACCCCCACTTTTTACTACACATTTTTGTGTTCATAAATTGTCTGGGCAATCTATTAGCTAGTGATGTCTGTGAAGAAGTAAAAGTGGAATTATCGGTTCTAAGTTGACCCTACCACATCACAGATATGATATCAGACCTCAGACCTCTTCAGACCCAATTTCTGCACCTTCAGACCTCAAATTAGCCCCAATACATGCTTGCACTTTAAACCTCAGATCTGTCCCAATGCATCTGCTACAAAGTAACATAGTAGGTGAGGTTGAAAAAAGACACAAGTCCATCAAGTCCAACCTATGTGTGTGATTATATGTCAGTATTACATTGTATATCCCTGTATGTTGCGGTCGTTGAGGTGCTTATCGAGTAGTTTTTTTAAACTACCGGTGCCCCCCGCTGAAACCACCGTCTGTGGAAGGGAATTCAACATCCTTGCCACTCTTACAGTAAAGAACCCTTTACGCAGTTTAAGATTAAACCTCTTTTCTTCCAATTTTAGTGCGTGGCCACGTGTCTTATTAACCACTGCACATCCCGCCCATAGTCAAATGACGTCCACAGATGGGATCTCCCATCCTGGGTGAACGTCATATGACGTCCTGGGCTTTCTGGCTGTCTAGGGGGCGCGCGCGCCCACAGCATCGCTCGGTACCCGGTGCACGTGGCCGCGATGTCTGCCGGGCACCCGCGATTGCCCGCGATCACAGCAGGACCCTGGATATGTGTGTGTAAACACACAGATCCATGTCCTGTCAGAGGTGAGGAGACCGATGTGTGTTACCAGTACACAGGAACACAGATCGGTCTCCTTCCCTTGTGAGTCCCTGCCCCCTACAGTTAGAAGCACTCCCTAGGATATACATTTAACCCCTTGATCGCCCTCTAGTGTTAACCCCTTCCCTGCCAGTCACATTATATAGTAATCAATGCCTTTTTATAGTACTGATCGCTGTATAAATGCGAATGGTCCCAAAAATGGGTCAAAAGTGTCCGATGTGTCCGCCACAATGTCGCAGTCACAATAAAAATCGCAGATCGCTGCCATTACTAGTAAAAAATAAAAAAAATCCATAATTCTATCCCCTATTTTGTAGACGCTATAACTTTGGCGCAAACCAATCATATACGCTTATTACGTTTTTATTTACCAAAAATATGTAGAAGATTCGGCCTAAACTGAGGGAAAAAATTTTCTTTAAAAAAAATTGTGATATTTATTATAGCTTTTGTTTATAGCGCAAAAAATAAAAACCACAGAGGTGATCAAATACCACCAAAAGAAAGCCCTATTTGTGGGGGAAAAAAAACATAAAAATGTCATTTGGGTACAGTGTTGCATGACCGCGCAATTGTCATTCAAAATACGACAGCACTGAAAACTAAAAATTAGTCTGGGAAGGAAGGGGGTGAAAATGCCCTGTATTGAAGTGGTTAAACACCCTTCCGCAAAAAAGTTTTATCCCTATTGTGGGGTCACCAGTATGGTATTTGTAAATTGAAATCATATCCCCTCTTAAGCGTTTCTTCTCCAGAGAATAAGTTCAGTGCTCGCAGCCTATCTTCATAATTAATATCCTCAAGACACTTATTAGCTTTGTTGCCCTTTTTTCTACACGCTCCATTTCCAGTACATCCTTCCTGAGGACTGGTGCCCAGAACTGGACAGCATACTCCAGGTGCGGCCGGACCAGAGTCTTGTAGAGTGGGAGAATTATCGCTTTATCCCTGGAGTTAATCCCCTTTTTAATGCATGCCAATATTCTGTTTGCTTTGTTAGCAGCAGCTTTTCATTGCATGCTATTGCTGAGCATATCATCTACTAAGACCCCCAGGTCCTTTTCCATCCTTGATTCCCCCAGAGGCACACCCCCTAGTAAGTAGATTGCATTCATATTTTTGCCACCCAAATGCATTACTTTACATTTTTCTACATTAAACCTCATTTGCCATGTAGTTGCCCACCCTATTAATTTGTGCAGATCTTCTTGCAAGGTTTCCACATCCTGCGGAGAACTTATTGCCCTGCTTAGCTTAGTGTCATCTGCAAATACAGAGATTGAGCTGTTTACCCCATCCTCCAGGTCGTTTATGAACAAATTAAACAGGATTGGTCCCAGCACAGAACCCTGGGGGACCCCACTTCCCACCTCTGACCATTCCGAGTATCCTCCATTTATCACCACCCTCTGAACTTGTAGCCAGTTTTCAATCCATGTACTCACCCCTATGGTCCATGTCAACGGACCTTACTTTCTACAGTAAATGTTTATGGGGAACTGTGTCAAATGCTTTTGCAAAATCCAGATACACCACATCTACAGGACTTCCTTTATCTAGATGGCAGCTCACCTCCTCATAGAAGGCTAATAGATTGGTTTAGCAAGAATGATTCTTCATGAATTCATGCTAATTACTGCTAATGATAACGTTTTCATTACTAAAATCTTGTATATAGCTTGCATACTATTGATGTTAGGCTAACTAGTCTGTAATTCACAGGGATGTATTTTGGCCCTTTTTAAAATATTGGTGCTACATTGGCTTTTCTCCAAATCAGCTGGTACCATTCCAGTCAGTAGACTGTAAGTAAAAATTAGGAACAATGGTCTGGCAATTACTTGACTGAGTTCCCTAAGTACCCTCGGGTACAAGCCATCTGGTCCCGGTGATTTATTAATGTTAAGTTTCCCAAGTCTATTTCTAATTCTGTCCTCTGTGGGTGCTTCCTGTGATGTGTCATGAAGACAAACACTGCAGTTTTGGTTACTGAAGCCCCCCGATTCCCTTGTGAAGACTGAGGAGAAGAATAAATTCAATACCTTTGCCATCTCCCCATCCTTTGTAACCAGATGTCCTTCCTCATTCTTTATGGGGCCAATATGGTCTGTCCTCCCTTTCTTACTGTTTATATACTTAAAGAATCTTTGTGGATTTTTTTTTTGCTCTCATCCGCTATGTGTCTTTCGTGTTCTATCTTAGCCGCCCTAATTGTACCCTTACATATCTTGTTGCATTCTTTGTAAAGTCTGAATGCCGTTGATGATCCCTCAGCCTAGTATTTTTTGAAGGCTTTTTTGCTTCCTTTGCTTTTATATGCATTTTTACATTAGAGCTAAGCCATCCAGGACTTTTGTTCGCTCTTTTAAATTTATTTCCCAATGGGATGCACTGGCTATTGCCCTTATTTAATATGCTCGTAAATCAAACCCATCTTTCCTCAGTGTTCTTTGTTTTTAAGATTTTATCCCAATTTATATCTTCTAGCAAGGTTCATAGTTTCACGAAGTTGGCTCTTTTAAAATTCAGTTTCTTTGTGTTTCCCTTGTGTTTCCTATTTGTGTGATTTATACTGATGCCAAATGACCTGTGATCACGGTTTCCTAAACTGCCCCATATTTCCACATCCGTGATCAGGTCTGTATTGTTGGTAATCAGTAGATCTAGTAACGCCTTGTTTCCAGTTGGTGCGTCTACCATCTGACCCATGAAATTGTCCTGCAAGACATTTAGGAACTAGCAAGCCTTAGACGAATGTGTGGTTCCCTCCGCATAGTCTATGTCTGGATAATTATAATCCCCCATTATGATTTGCAATCCAGCAGTTACATTCTACACATGTAGAAGGGAGACCAAGCTACTCATAAGCATGTGATAAGAGAAACCATAGCCTGGCCAGAACTCCCTGCTGGATTACAGCTGGCCTGAATTACAGAAATGTCCCATTATCTGATTCAGTCAGGGCATCTCAATTTACCTTTTTTCACATTCTTATCTTAACTATTATATATGGTAAAAAAAAAAAAGAGATGTTTAATGCTTTCACCTGTTATGTACATTCATACCTGCAATCTTTCTAGTTGAGAAGAATTTGTGCTATTGTCAAAGAGAATGAGGCTGTCCCTGAAGCAGAGACTGTCTACTCTGACAGTAAGATTCTATCAGCAAAACCAAGGAGATTTTGTATAAGGGCTGTTTTTTTTTTAAACACTTTTTATTGAAAAAGGTATAAGACAATGATATTAATCAAACATTAACATGAGCATAGAGAACAATAAGGTACATTTACAGTGCACAAAGGTTTTGCATTATTACAATTATACAGCATTCCCCTTCAACCCAATCCCGATACATATGTTTAATAACATAGAATCACAGAATTATTGATAACTGCTACTTGATACCCCTAGTGATTGTCTCAAGCGTTTGTTGCAGTAATAGCGGAAGAACACCAAGCATCTCACACCTTGTTATACTTAGCTGGGCAACCTCTGTTCAAAAAGAAGTTTTTCATAAGGTAATACCTGATTTACTAACCAAAGCCATTTACGTATAGATGGAGGGGTGGGTTGAATCCACTTAAGTGCCACAGCTTTACGAGACAAAAATAGTGTTTCCATTAACATGGTTCTAGTATGTCTAGGCCACAGCTCCTCGTCCAGTACCCCTAGCAAACACACCAGTGGGGTACATGGAACAGGAATTGACAAAACTGCAGTCAATATCTCAGTCGCCTGCTGCCAATACCGCATAAGAGCTGTTTTTAACCACAAAGTAACAGCAGGTTTTGATCTGTCCAATTTCTGAGCTATACAGCTACTTATGTGTTCACTGCTAAGGTCAAAAAGATGCCATTCACCAGCAGCCTGGCCATGTAGCCAAAAAGTAAAAACAAGACATCAGCTGCAGTAAGACTAGTACGAAATACTCTAGACTCTTATTGGTTGCTAGGGTTACTTGGTTTCTCAGCCCTACAGCATCAAGTGAAGATCTAAAAACAGCCTCAATTTCTGCACCTTCAGATGTCAGTTCAGCCCCATTTTCTGCACCTTCAGATCTCAGATCAAGCCCAATGCATGCAATTTAAAGCTATGTTTGTATCTGATGAACCCAGTACAACATTCTTACTTGTAATCTTTGCAGCTAAGAAGAATTTGTGCTATTGGCAAAGAAGGGTGAGGCTGTCGCTCAAGCAAAAACTCTGCTTACCCTGATAAAAACCTATTTGAGAAACCAAAATAGATTTTAAATATGGATTGTTTTAAACCACAAAGTACCAGCTTGTTCTGGTCTGTAACTCACCTGGAAAGAGCTGTAAATGAACCCTCTCTGCTGAGCTTTTGAGCTAGTTGTGTGTTCAATGCTGACATAAAACAAGGACATTCACCAGCACCCTGATCATTTGGCTGAAAAGTAACAATAATCCATCAGCTATTAACACTAGTACAAAATAGAGTCTGATTGGTTTCTAGGGTTACTTGGCTTCTTGGCCCTACAGCATCAAGTAAAAGTGGTTCTAAAGCAGAAGTTTTTTTTATCTTAATGCATTCTATGCATTAAGATAAAAACAAACTTTCTGTGTCCATTAGCCCCCCTCAGCCCCCCTAATACCTGAGCCCCATCTCGATCCAGCGATGTTGCATGAGAGACTCGGCTGTCTGGGACTCTCCCTCCTGATTAGCTGAGACAATGGCGCCCGCTGCTGTCAATCAAAGTCAGCTACCCAATAAGGAAAGAGAGGGGGTGGGGCCGAGCCGCGGCCTGTGTCTGAATGGACACACAGAGCAGCGGCTTGGCTCAGGTGCCCCCATAGCAAGCTGCAGGAGGAAAGGGTCAGGAATGCTGGTGAGGGACCCAAGAAAAGGAGGATCTGGGCTGCTCTGTGCAAAACCACTGCATGGAGCAGGTAAGTATAACATGTTTGTTATTTTTAAACAAAAAAAAGCAAGACTTTAGTATCACTTTGCAGATCTAAAAACAGCCCAATTCAGATCAGTGGCATACATGCAGTTTAAAACTAGGTTTAGTTTCTCTGATGTATCGGCTACCACATTCATACCTGTAGTCTTTGGTGTTGAGAATAATTTGTGCTATTGCCATAGAGGATGAGGCTGTCCCCAAAGCGGAGACTCTGTCTATTCCGACAGGAAGTTCCTATCAATGAAACCAAGGAGATTTTGTATAAGGACTATTTTTAACCACAACATATCAGCGGGTTCTGAACTGTTTAACTCACCTGTAAACAGCTATAATTGAACCCCCTCTGCTGAGTTAATAAGCTACTTGTGCGTTCACTGCTGACATAAAAAGATGACATTCCCCAGCACCCTAATCGTGTGGTTGAAAAGTAAAACTAACACAGCTGCAGTAGGCCTAGTACAAAATACATTCTGATTGTTTTCTAAGGTTACTTGCCCTACAGCATCATGTGAAAATCAAAAAATAGCCCAAATTTCTGCACCTTCAGACCTTAGATCAACCCAAATTTCTGCACATTCAGACCTCAGATCACTCCAATTTTTGTACCTTCAGATCAGTCGCAATTTCTTTAACTTCAGATCTCAAATGAGCCCCAATTTCTGCACCTTTACACCTCAGATCAGGCCCAATTTCTGCACCTTCAGATCTCAAATAAGCCCCAATGCATACACCTTCACACATCAGATCAGCCCCATGATATATGATTTATCAGACCTCAAATACCCATCAGTGCTGCCAGGGAATGCCTGGACAATTAATTTAGTCAGCTATGTCAATCTTTTAACTGATCAATGAACAATAGTGCCTCCAATACAAAATTAATTTTTTTTTATTTTTTTATTTGACTCAATTAATTATTTTGCCATACACAAATCCTTTAAATAACACAAGAAGTTCTGTGTAAGTATGGACTGAGACTATCAAAATAAAATAAGTAATGAGTAAGCGCTAGCCAAACGCGTCATATTTTACTATACCCTGAACTATCTGTGATGTCTTTTGTATGAACAATCAATAAAGGTGAAGTGTTGCAGCGAATTCCGGATTTCTTTCGATTGTTTATCTGCAGACGAGCTGTGCTAGCAGCTTCACCTAAACCCTGTCTATGCTGTGGATGGATGGCTAATGTGCTCACATGGAGCGGCTTTCTCTTCAGTAATAAAATACATTTTACATACACTACTAACAGTCAGATTAATAGGTTGACACAGATACTATATATTTCAATGGATTGTTTAATATATTTCGCTAAAGCTTGGGTATCTACAGTGGGTACGGAAAGTGTTAAGACCCCCTTAAATTTTTCACTCTTTGTTATATTGCAGCCATTTGCTAAAATCATTTAAGTTCATTTTTTTCATCATTAATGTACACACAGCACCCCATATTGACAGAAAAACAAAGAATTGTTGACATTTTTGCAGATTTATTAAAAAAGAAAAACTGGTCCTAAGTATTCAGACCCTTTGCTCAGTATTTAGTAGAAGCACCCTTTTGATCTAATACAGCCATGAGTCTTTTTGGGAAAGATGCAACAAGTTATTCACACCTGGATTTGGGGATCCTCTGCCATTCCTCCTTGCAGATCCTCTCCAGTTCTGTCAGGTTGGATGGTAAACGTTGGTAGACGGACATTTTTAGGTCTCTCCAGAGATGCTCAATTGGGTTTAAGTCAGGGCTCTGGCTGGGCCATTCAAGAACAGTCACGGAGTTGTTGTGAAGCCACTCCTTCGTTATTTTAGCTGTGTGCTTAGGGTCATTGTCTTGTTGGAAGGTAAACATTCGGCCCAGTCTGAGGTCCTGAGCACTCTGGAGAAGGTTTTCATCCAGGATATCCCTGAACTTGGCCGCGTTCATCTTTCCCTCGATTGCAATCAGTCGTCCTGTCCCTGCAGCTGAAAAACACCCCCACAGCATGATGCTGCCACCACCATGCTTCACTGTTGGGACTGTATTGGACAGGTGATGAGCAGTGCCTGGTTTTCTCCACACATACCACTTAGAATTAAGGCCAAAAAGTTCTATCTTGGTTTCATCAGACCAGAGAATCTTATTTCCCACCATCTTGGAGTCCTTCAGCTGTTTTTTTTAGCAAACTCCATGCAGGCTTTCATGCGTCTTGCACTGAGAAGAGGCTTCCGTCGGGCCACTCTGCCATAAAGCCCTGACTGGTGGAGGGCTGCTGTGATGGTTGACTTTCTACAACTTTCTCCCATCTCCTGACTGCATCTCTGGAGCTCAGCCACAGTAATCTTTGGGTTCTTCTTTATCTCTCTCACCAAGGCTCTTCTCCCCCGATAGCTCAGTTTGGCCGGATGGCCAGCTCTAGGAAGGGTTCTGGTCGTCCCAAACGTCTTCCATTTAAAGATTATGGAGGCCACTGTGCTCTTAGGAACCTTAAGTGCAGCAGATATTTTTTTGTAACCTTGGCCAGATCTGTGCCTTGCCACAATTCTGTCTCTGAGCTCTTCAGGCAGTTCCTTTGACCTCATGATTCTCATTTGCTCTGACATGCACTGTGAGCTGTAAGGTCTTATATAGACAGGTGTGTGGCTTTCCTAATCAAGTCCAATCAGTATAATCAAACACAGCTGGACTCAAATGAAGATGTAGAACCATCTTAAGGATGATCAGAAGAAATGGACAGCACCTGAGTTAAATATATGAGTGTCACAGAAAAGGGTCTGAATACTTAGGACCATGTGATATTTCACTTTTTCTTTTTTAATAAATCTGCAAAAATGTCAACAATTCTGTGTTTTTCTGTCAATATGGGGTGCTGTGTGTACATTAATGGAAAAAAAATGAACTTAAATGATTTTAGTTAATGGCTGCAATATAACAAAGAGTGAAAAATTTAAGGGGGTCTGAATACTTTCCGTACCCACTGTATATATTGGATTACGTTAAATAAGTAATTTCTCCCCATAGACAGCATAACAGTTATAACTAAACTTGGCAGACAATAATGTTCCCCAAAATGGCGTATAGCTATGCTGGAGATGTGTGACCTAGCTTCAATTAAGTCTCTCTCTTGATAATAAGCAGCACGAGAAGGGGGCGGTGGTCGGAAGGGGCATGTGCCCTGGGCGCTCCTGCCGATTCGCCTGCCTGACAGGAGAGACCGTCATTCTCCCTCATGTTACTGCACAATGTACGGATTCCCCAACATTGACGTTCCAGCCACTCCAACGCTGCCTTATCTCTCCTTCTTACTGCAACTATTAAACATTCTCCTCCTTCCAAGCTCCTCTCCGGCCCTCAGCTTGTTCTCCTCCCTGGTCACCTTGTTCATCTCAACCCCAGCCGTCTGCACATCTCTCTACCTTCCCTGGACAATCATGCAGTAAGTCGGCATTTAACTTTGTTGTTACTGTTATAGAGAAACATGAGAAGGCTTACTGTTTCTCTGCTATAAATGTCCTTTGTATCAGAACAAATAAGCAAATAATCTATCTACTGAAACAAAACTGTGTTTGGGTGTGAGGGGGACCATTGGTCCAATACTTGCTTTAACGCAGTATTATATTCAGCTGGGCTACTCACACAACCTTGGGGCAATCTTGCACAGAAAAGAAAGCATTTGCAAGATCAATCACGTTAAAGCAGGTGCTGGAGGCAGGTATTCCACTTAGTGTAATGCTTCAGGCAGTGTAACTATAATGGTTGGCGTGGATCACAGCTTCGGAAGTCTATGAATATGATAAACTAAACAGTTAACTTCAATTTGATAGACATCAGGAAGGAAGACTCAGATAAAGTGGCATTACAAGTATTTTTATTTAGTGTGGTAATACACAGCCATAAGGGGGAGCACCAGAGGTAACTTGAGTGTAGTAGCAGTACACAGGAATACAGTTTGTAGTAAACGAAAGGATACTTGCTGTGAGTGGACTTCTGGTGTTGGTGTCACCCAGTGGCTTCTGGAGAGATATACCGGTCTCCTATTGTAGTGGTGTAGGTAGGGAGTTCTGCCAGCAGAGTAGGCTGACTGAGGGTAGGTCAGTGGAGAGCCTCTGACTACCAGTGAGGAAGGGGCTCTGACCAGCCCAAAAGCTGGAAGTTGGAGGGGCTCTGACCGGCCCAAAAGCGAGGAGGCAGACGGGGCTCTGTCCGGCCAAAAAATAGAGATGGCAGTCAGGGCTCTGTCCGGCCCAATAGAGAGATTGAATTCGGGGCTCTGACCGGCCCAATAGTGAGTGAAGACGGCAGTCTTCTGATGGAGGTATTTGCCTGGCGTCAGGTTCCTAGCACGAACGTCAAGCAAATGGTGGCGGCTGTTTAAGTAGGGATAAGAGGAGGAGCCGGGTGATGTCGTTGTGACGTCATCTATCTGCGACGGAGTTGGTTCGAGATGTCGGAGCCCCCAGTGGAGAGATAAGAACATTACAGGATAAGAACATTACACAGAGTTGGTGGAGATGTCGGAGCCCCAGTGGAGAGATGAGAACATTACAGGATAAGAACATTAAACTTAGTAAAGTGTGGGGGTTGAGCACGATTGGGGTATCTGCCTCAATTATATTGTTAATGGCTCTTAAATCATGCACCATGCGGTATGTCACCTGCCCACTCTTCTTGTCTGGCTTCTTTGCAATTGGGAACAGGGGTGCATTGGCTTAGGACTTAATTGGTACAAAAACCCGTGCTGCTTTCAGTTGAGTGATCTGATCCTTTATCCCCTCAGTCTGAGCAATACTCAGTGGGTACTGTTTAATCTGTGGGAGATGGGGCTCCTGGTTTAATTTTTATCATAACTGGGGTGCAGTCCAGCAGACCTACATCATATTTACTGGTGGCCCATAATTCCGCGGGAATCACTTCCGATTCTGGTGGAAATGGCAGAGTGGAGTCTTGAATTAAAAATACTCCACAGGCAGATTTTAAAACTTCTGACAGACTACTGACCACTTAGACTCCTGTAGGAGTGTAGTCTAGGTTTGCTAAAATTTGGTTCAAAATGTCAACTCCCAAAAGATTAGTAGGAACTGTGTCTAAAACTAACATTTTAGTGACAATTTCTATTTGCTGTCCTAGCCTGAGTTTTTTTTTTTTTTTTTTAAATTCTTTTTATTAGTTTTAATACAATACAGTACAATGTAACTACATACAAAGACACACATCTTACATAGAAAAAATATCCGGGTAGGCCACTTACCCACCCGGCATGTGCCATACTTGGCTTTACTTACTCAGACTAACATAGTCTTCCTAATCTTCCTAAATCAGTATCTATAACCCCCCCCCACCCCCCTCCCGTCTTGACCAAAGCCCGACCGTCGAGCAGTTTAAGCATTAAACCTTATAAATAAAATAAAAGTTTATAAAAGAATAGCCAGTATCTGTACCACGTTCCACTCATTTCAACAATAAATATCAAAATATGCTTTATCCCCCCACCATACCCATTACACATTAGCAGTTGACATTGACATATTAATCAGTAATACTCACAATTATGTCTTATGCAGTACTTTCGGCCAATTGTGAAAACGTAATTATAAAGAACTTCATACAACCCACTAACCTATATCATTAATCAACCCACCGTTGCCGATGAGTCTAACCAGGCCCGCCAGATCCTCATAAACTTTTTTGCACAACCCCTAGTTTTGTAAGCGGCTTTATATAAATGGATAACGGAATTGACCAGGCCTTTCCAGAATGAGATAGTACGGGCGCCAGGGTTCTTCCACTTTAATAAAATGGCCTTCCTACCATAAAATAACCCAATATTCAGCAAAGTTCGGAGAGCCAAAGACGGAACCACCTCCTCCACCAGCCCCAGGAGACAAACCCTAGGTGATAGAGGAACCGGGACACCGAGCACCTCCGACAGGCATCCCACCACCCCAGCCCAGAAAACCTGAACCAAAGGGCAGGTCCAAAAAATGTGTTCCGAGTCCGCCGGAGTGTGCGGACACCGCCAGCATTGACCACTAGAGGACGGATATATACGAGTAAGTCTAGCCGGGGTGAGGTACACTCTATGTAAGAATTTGAATTGAATTAGACGGTCCCTAGCCGAGACCAAGTGCCTAAAAGGATGGTCCCACATCTTTTCCCAATCCTCCCCTTGTATTCCCGGAATTTCTCTTCCCCACCTCTCTCTACATCTAATGACCCCCAGGGGCGATTTAGTAAACAAGGATTTATACACCGTTGATAGAGGTTTGATCAGGTCCTCATCTTTTAGAAGGGTCTCTAGCGCTGACGGAAGTAACTCAATTCTCCGGCCATCGAACTGCGCCTGAAAAGCATGACGCAGTTGTAAATAGCGGAAGAAGAAGGAATTTGGCAGGTCATGTCTATCCTTTAATTGGTCAAATGAAATAAGTTCACCTTCCCTAGTAACATCCTCCAGTAATTTAACCCCCCTGCATGCCCATATCATAGGGTCGGGAAGCGAGCAAAAGTCTGGAAGGTTCGGGTTCAGCCACAATGGGGCCGAGGGCGACACTCCTGTATATGACGGGGACATTAGGAGGGTAGCAGCCCCCCATGCCCTAACCGTGGCCTTCATTGAGACTGTTAGAGGTAGACTAGACCTAGGACCCCTGTAGAGAGCCAACCTCAGGCTCTCATATGATCCCAGATGTGCCGCCTCCAATACTGTGGCAGCATCTCCCTCGTCCGCCAACAGCCAGCGCCTGGCAAACACCATCTGGCCTGCCATATAATATTTCTGCCAGTCTGGAAGTGCCAACCCACCCTGCCCCCATGGCTCCTGCAGGACCGCTATACTGATACGAGGTGATTGCGGGGACCACAAAAAGGATCCTACTATTCCATTTAATGTAGTAAAAAAATGCTTGGGGATCCAAACTGGGGAGTGACGCAGGAAATATAGAATCACTGGGAGAAATTTCATTTTAATAAGACTAATTCGTCCAATCAACGAGAGAGGGAGCTTCCGCCATACCTGTGTCTTTTGTTTGAGACTTGACACCAGTGGAAGAAGGTTAAGGGTCATGTAATCATTAATTTCTGCTGTGACCCTGACACCTAAATAAGTGATGGAGGTCACCCACTGCAATGGCAACTCATTATCCCTTAATGACTGAGCTTCCGGACCCAGCGGCAGAACGGAGGACTTGCCCCAATTCACCCGTAGGCCCGAAAAGGAGGCAAATTGATTCATAATTTGTAAGGCGGATTTGAGAGAAGGTCCCGGGTCCCTGAGGAACAGTAGCAAGTCATCTGCGTAGAGGGCCACACATTCCCTAATGGAGCCGACCTGTATACCCCCCACTCCATTGGATTGTCTAAGAGCTCTAGCAATGGGCTCCATCATCAGCGCGAAAATAAACGGTGATAGCGGACACCCCTGTCTGGTACCCCTGCCCAAGGGAAAAAACTCGGAGACTGTTGCACCCAGCCGAATCGCCGTCCGAGGATCCCCGTAAAGCATAGTGATCCACCGACGGAAACCAGGTCCGAACCCCATTACCTCCAACACCCTGTGCATATAGTCCCAATCCACGGAGTCGAAAGCCTTTTCTATATCGATCGTAACAATTACTTTGGCAGGGGCATCCGTTGCATCAATTTGGAGATGCGTAAACAATCTCCTCAGATTGGTGTCTGTGGACATGCCCGGGATAAAACCTGTTTGGTCAATGTCGACCAGAGTTGAAATAACCCCGGCCAACCTTGACGCCAGCACCCTTGCAAGGATCTTCAGATCCGCATTCAAAAGTGCTATGGGGCGATATGACGAGCATTCCAGGGGATCCTTCCCCGGCTTCAAGAGGAGGACCATGTAAGCCTCCATCATCGAGGCCGGTAAGGCCCCATGCTCCCAGCAGTGCCGGAAGAGAACATTGAGCCTAGGGGCCAAACGAGACCTAAAAGCCCTGTAGAAGTCCGCCGGGAATCCATCAGGCCCCGGCGCCTTCTGTGGAGGGAACGAGAGCATGGCTGCTTCAATCTCCAGGGCAGAAATAGGTTCATCTAAAGCTGCCATATCAGTATCCGACAATTTTGGCATAGACAAGGACCGCAACAATTCCTCCAATTCTAAAGGGTTGTAAGGTGGAATGGGCGAGTATAGTGTTGAATAGAACTGTACAAATTCCTCCAGTATCTCCTTGGGGTCAGTGACTAAGGATCCCCCCTTAGTCCTCACCACCGGTACACAGACCGGTGTCTTACAATCAGCAGCAAGGTTAGCCAGCAACTTACCATTTTTATCCCCCTCCGCAAACACCACCTCCGACCTTTGCCGTATCTCAGTGTGTGCCAAGTTTGTAAAGTGCAATGCCACCGAACGTTGAGCCTCCAAAAAGGAAGCATAATTGACCTCCGAGGGCGAGTCTGCCTGCCTCTTTGCCCTCTCTCGTTCATGGGCCATGAGAAGCTCACTCTCCTGTCCATGCTCCTTTCGGACCGCCTTAATGGCAGAGATGCACTCCCCCCTCGCCACTGCTTTAAAAGCATCCCATACCACCGGGGGCTCGGTCGAGCCCTCATTATCGTCCCAGTAAGCGGACATTAACGTTTGCATCTGTGCAATCACCTGGTCCTCCAGCAACCACCCCGGCGCTAATTTACAACCTCCCTTCCTACCCCCTGCAGGAAAGGCTAAGGTGACTAGAAGTGGATTATGATCCGACGCTCCCCCAGGTAAGTAGTCAGACTCAGATACCAACGGAAGGATCAGAGAATTACCAAACGCCAAATCGATCCTAGCTGAAGATCTGTGAGTAGAAGACAAATGAGAGTACGACACAGTATCCGGGTGCTTCCATCTCCAAAGCTCAGTCAGGCCCGCCAGCGACGCCCAGGAGCTGAGGTCTACCGACGCCGACCTACCAGCGTTGGAGGAATCCAGCACCGAGTCTAAAATGGCATTGTAATCCCCCAGGAGAACCATTGGGAGATGGAGATGGGGCGCCAGTCTAACTAACAAATCACACAGTAAGGTCACCTTGAAAGGAGGGGGTAAATACACATTGACCAGCAGCAATTTATGAGAATATATATCCAAGAGGACTGCCACATATCGACCTCCCGGGTCTGTAAATACTTCGTGAATGTTGCATGGGATTGATTTGCTTATTAGAATGGATACCCCTCTAGCGTACGTAGAGTACGTAGAATAAATTGCCCTTTGTATCCAGGGCCTGCGCAAGGACAATATTTTACTCCCCTCTAAATGTGTCTCTTGCAGGAGGACGATATGTGGTTTGACCTGCTTGAGGTACTGAAATACAGCCGCCCTCTTAAATTTGTTATTTAAACCCCTGACATTCCAGGAAAGTATTTTAAGTTTGCTATCCATTGTAGAAAACAAAAAAATAGGAAACCCATACAATTATAAGTACCGGAGGAGGGGTAGGCGGGGTTAGCACATATTTCAATAGTAACAGTATATTCAGTGGTGGTACAGAACAAATATAACCCCCATGGCCTTGGTCAAGAAAACAAAAAAACTCCCCTGCTGTCATACCAGAAACCACTAAACTATTAAAAAACTGGAGCACAAAAACTAAAAATTCAAAAAAACAACAACTTGTCCAGTATGCAGCTTGATCCCTGAAACGAACAACCCCGTAGAGGTTCAGCCTGACGTGTCGATAGTCCGGTATTCGAAAAAAAGAAGAAGAGAAAAAATAAAAAAGTACAAGCACAAAGTTGACCGTGTCCGTCACACCAGATTCCCGACCTTTCTATGACAGGATGCGTGCAGCTAACCTTGCATTGGGAACCACATACCGCGATAACCCAAAACAAGGAGTGCACTATATTACTAGTTACCACTGCACCAATTCAGAGTTAATAGTCCATTGAATCAGCGAGTTACTCCCCAAAAGGAAAAAACAAGTTTCAAACAAAAGGATATCACTCCAAGGGAGAACCCCAGTCCGGATAGTACTGAAAAGTTTGAGGCTATTCCATAGTAAGAGAGGACAAAATAAAGTACAAAAACAAGAAGCAACACCATAAATGGGTCAATCAGATCCACCCGGCAACCTTCAGGAACCACCGTGAAAGAAAGATTTTTCGTGTACAGCAACATCACTGGGCACGATCAAGCCACTCACAAGCATCGTGCGGAGTATCAAAAAACTTCACGGATCCCTTGTATTGCACACGGAGACGGCTGGGGTACAGCATACTGTACTTCAGCTCCCTCTCACGGAGCCTCTTTTTCACGTCTGTGAATGAGCGACGCCTCCTCTGAGTCTCCGCCGAGAAGTCCGGAAACAGCATGATGCGGGCGTTCTCATACTTCAGGTCTGGATGCTTCCTTGCTTCAGCCAGCAGCATGTCACGGTCCCTATAGTTTAGGAACCTGACCAGGAAGGGACGCGGTGGGGCGCCCGCTTTCCAAGCTCCAGTGGGCACCCTGTGAGCCCGTTCAGCTACATAAGTGGGGGGGAGGTCACCCAGGCCTAACAGAGTTTTGAAAAACTGTTCAGCAAAAGTAGTTGTGGCAACCCCTTCAGCTCCCTCAGGTAATCCCACCACTCTTACGTTATTCCTCCTTTGGCGGTCCTCGGCATCGTCCGCTCTGTGTTGCAGCATCCAGACCACGCTTTCCAGCTCTGACAGCTGTGAGCCCTGGGTGTGTGTCACATCTTCCACCCCCGATATGCGATCTTCCGCAGTAGTCAGACGGCCTCTGATCTTATCCAGATCATGTCGGATGAGACTACATTCCGAGGCCAGGCAGTCAATACGGGTCACGAGTTCCGCCTTGGACGCCGCTATGGCCTCGAGAACTGGGCCTGTTATAGCCGCCGCGTCCACCTCGATCTCGGGCGTGAGGAGTGAAGGGGCCCCAGAGACCCGCGGAGCCGCATCAGCCGCCTGCGCCATCTTGGAAGCAGCGCGCGAAACCGCAGGAAGCAAGAAGGAGTGGGCGGAGTCAGCCGCCATGCTGGTCTGAGAGCGGAGCTGTCTCTGCTCCATCTGTGGCTGGTTAAGGAGTTTCAGGAACTTCTTGGAAGCGAGGACGGCATAATTACGTGCCTCGTCTGTTCCCCCAGGTCTGGTAGTAGGTGCAGCGGTTATCAGAGCATACGGTCAGCCGCTATCAGGAGAATAGACCGGAGATAAGCCGGAGCTCTGGGAGAACACGTCCTACCGCGATCACATCCGGCCACGCCCCCCCTCCTAGCCTGAGTTTAAATGGCTTGGACTCAACCAAATCATTAGGTCCCGGTTAGGCCAACACCAGAGATAACATTTGTAGATAATAATCCTGGAGGTAAGTCCTCTATATTAAAAACACTTCGGCTTGCACCAGTATCTATTAAACAGGTTCATTTGGGTTCTCCTCCAGGATAGGGGAGTTCTTGTAAAAATGCTTTTACTCTGGCCTCGGGACAATTGTCTCCCCTATTTAACATGATTGATACTGGCATGCCATTTTCCTATGCCTGATCCACTGCTTTTGGCAGAGAACTGGGATCAGCATGAGGTGCCTCTAAGCTCCTTTCCAGTCTACGGTCAGGAAGATGGCAGAATGTGGCTATGTGTCCTTCCCCATTACAATTGTAGCATATAATTGGTCCCCGGTTGCCATGATTTCTGAAATTGCCTTTGCCTCTTCCTCTCTGCTTTCCCATGTACATAACCTTGGGTTTGCTGTCTTTTCTGGTTAATCATGTTTTCTATGGATAACAGGATAGGCAGGAGGTCTCGATTAGACATATTGCCTGCCTTAGGCCTTGCTGTGAACAACTTTTCTTTCAACTGGGGTATTAAACCATCAAGAAACCTTTGTTTCACCAGTTGTGTAGATGGACTTGCAGTTTCTCCCGCCTTCTCTTCCTCTGCTTCCTCAGCCATATCGCTTAACTGCCTCCAATAAGCACCTGCTGCTTCCTCTTTTCCTTGCTTAGCATTCATACATACAGCATGTCTGGTTTGTCCATATATTTGGGGCAATTTTTCCTTAAATTTTTAACAAACCCCCCGTCCACTAGCCATCTTATTTAGATTTTTTGATGTCTACACCACATTCTTTAAGTATATAGCCAGACATGTTGCTTCCCACTGCTTTAATAAGAAGCTGATGAATGTCATTAGCAGAAGCCTCAATATGCTTCCTGTGCAGCACTAAGTTTGTTTGCAAACCCAAAAATGAATTTGGTTCTGACAGAATAAACTGCAACAGATTGCTCTGTGACAGGGGCAGAAGGGGTGGCGTCTCCCTTCCTTCTCTCTTCATCTTGCTGCCACAATATGGAAATTATGGTTTGCTCCGGAAGTTCAGACTATATCTCTCTTTCTCTGGCCAAAGCCTTAAGTTCAGAGAGATCTAGTTATGCATTTTGATTTATGCCAATCATCTGTTTCTAGGATATAAGTCAAATCCCTCTTTGTAGGTTGATATGGGGCTGTTAAACCTCTGCTCTCTACTATATTGCCCAGCTCATCCTTTGTGTGTTTCATGTAATCTAATTATTTTGCTATTGTGGATGACCCCTTAAAGCCAAACTGGCAGCCACATAAGGTGGGGGGGGTCCTCCTCTACAGAGTCTTCTTGCCAAACGTAGTAAATTTGGGCAGTACTTTTATTAAACATCTCCTTCAAGCCAGTTTGATTTGCTACTTTAGCTCCTGTCTCCCATGTGCAAGCTATTCTCTGCGTTCCTTCACTGCACAGTAGTGGGCCATAATCGTGCAGAAAAGTTTGCCATACTTGCAAATCAAAAGTCCCTTCATATTTTAAAGGTTTAGCTGTTCCCTTTGTCAGGAAGTTCATGGGAGGAGCAAAGAGTTCAAGGTTCAACAGAAATCAAGACACAAAGAAGGTTTTCCAATGGAACAGGCAGGGTGCTGTCCAGCATCTCAGGTAGCTCAGCGAGAAGAGTCATTGCCAGACTGAAGAGGTCCCAGGTTTAAGTCCAGGCCCTGACAGCATTAAAGTTGAATCTTCTCTACGTGCATCCCTTAGTGGAACAATAGAAACACTGCCATTGTCTGGAATAAACAAGAATGTTAAATTTCCTTCACCTGGGCAAACAGATGTGGTCTTATCCACAATCCAACATTGGTGAGCTCTGAAGATCTTGTAAACATAGAGGAGTAGTTTGAATGCTTTGTGTGTTTTCCTTAGTCATAAACTAGTTGGTTTGCAACCATGAGACAATGTTAGCCCAACAAGATGTTTATTCTTCTCAAATCTAGGTGTCCTCATGTTTACATGCGAATACACTCATTGTCCTGAAGTTGAACCTTTTAAGCCTCGTACACACGATGGGACTTCCATCTGACTTTTCCGTGGATTTTTGTCTGAAGGGCGTAGTCCGTGAACTTGGTATGCATACACACGGCAGAACATTTTCAGCCATCCAACGGATTTGTGTACACATGATCGGATGATCCGACGTAACACATTTGTTGTCGGACAATTTGAGAGCATGCACAGCCAACATTTGTTGTTGGAAATTCCGACAACAATTGTCCGATGGAGCATACAGACGGTCAGATTGTCCGACAAAACACATCCGTCGGACAATTGTTGTCAGAATATTCGATCATGTGTACGGGCCTTTAGACTCTCAGCAGTTCTTAGAATCTTATAATTGGGCAGCACAACATTGTGGAGAATCATTAAAACACAAGGAAATTAATATGGGACAATGTTGGCGAGCAATGCCCACCCAATCCCGCCCATTTTCCATATTTATTTGAGTAGTATCGAGTAATATCTAAAGTAGTAGCTTCAAACCCCTCTACATTATTAGTTCCTAAAAGCTGTTAAAACAGTTTCTGTAGTTAGGTCCAAAAAGTCTTTAAATCCCTCCTCCTTCTACTTTAGATCCTCCATTGTGGTGAGGTACTCACCAAAATTTGCCACGAAAGGGGTTAATAGCCATTTGGAGATCAAAAAAAAAAAATCAGGCTATAATGGTGTCTCAACTCAAAAGTGTGGCCTTTAAAAACGGAGGGGAGATAGAGAGGCTATCACCTGTCTTTTTTAATCATAACCATCACAAACAAATTCCCCTCCATCCTGAGCTAGACGAGTGCCCGATGCACTGCATCATCAGAGAATCAAGGAATCCTTGTAAGGATGAATCACATGGAACTTGTTGAAATGCAGGCTCTTCAGAAGAAGGCTGTGAAGACTCTCAGTCAAAATCATAAATAGCCATAGAGGCCTCAAGCACACTGGGAGGTGGAGGTCCACTAGGATCACAATAGGATTCCATCGCAGAAGGTCCCAGAGCATGCATGGAACCACTGCATGCAGATTTCTGCATTAAATGTGCAAAATCAAAAAAATGTTTTGTGAGCAGATGATAGGTCTCAGCTTTGGAGCTGTAAAAGACTTAATTGAGGACAGCCCAAACGCGTGCCCACGGGTGTGCCGGGTGTGCCCAGGCACACCCTAATCATCCCTGCTGTGCCTGCAATGTATGTCCTCCTTGCTGTGTGTTACAGTCACTGGCACTGCCTGGGGTAATGTCCGGCCGCCGGCTGGCAAATACAGCTTATTGCTGCTAAATGCTGCGAGTGGGAGAAGGGAGCAGGGGGGGGAACTAGCGCGGAGTAACACCGCCGGGAGCCGCATAAGCCGATGCAGCTTCTATAGTTCCGGCTCTGCAGGTTCCGCAGTCGCCGACGGAGTGATCTAAATCTGCACTCCGCCCCCCCTCCTGGCCGTGGCGTACTAAGTAGGGGGCGGGCCGTACCAGGTGCCACACACTGGGGTTGTCAGACCGGCGCCCCCCCTCCACCACTGAAGAGGACCGCGCAGAGACAGCGGGTGGCATGGCGCGGTGACAGGCAGCCAGCGCTAGTTATTCTACTCCTGCTGCACTGTCCACACTGCACAGAGCTTGCAACTAGCACCAGGCAACTGACTGTCATGTGTCAAGCAGCAACACCCCCCCTCCCCCCGCGCGCGGCTCTCATCTCTGACACCCGGCCCCCCCCCCCCCCCAGCAGGAAGCTCTCCAGTCTCCACTCTGATGTGTGTAGTGTCCAGCATTCCCTCCTCCTCTCCGCTCTGAGATCGTAAACTGCACACTTCTCCAGAGTCCCGCCCCTCCTGTGTGCTCGTCTGTGAATGGGAGGTCGGCGGGAAGATTAAAAACAAGCAGCCACACTGACAAACTGCTGAATAAACCAGTGAGCCAGCCCCTGGGGACCATTCCAAGTGAGTGAGCATGTTCACTGACCAGACCCTGCTCTCTCTCTCTCCCCCCTCTCTCTGACCCCCCCTTCTCTCTCTCTCTCCCCCCCCTCCCTCTCTCTGACCCCTTCCTGACCTCTTTCTCTGACCCCCTCTCTCTCTCTGACCTCTCTCTGACACCCCCCTCTCTCTGACATCCCCTCTCTCCCTGATTTCTCTCCCCCTGATCTATCTCTCTCTCTCTCTCTCTCTCTGACACCCGCCTCTCTCTGACACCCCCACTCTCCCTGACCTCTCTCTCTCTCTGACACCCCCTCTCTCTGACCTCTCTCTCTCTCTCTGACACCCCCCTCTCTCTGACACCCCCTCTCTCTGACACCCCCTCTCTCCCTGATTTCTCTCCCCCTGATCTATCTCTCTCTCTCACTCTCTCTCTGACACCCGCCTCTCTCTGACACCCCCACTATCCCTGACCTCTCTCTCTCTCTCTCTGACACCCCCTCTCTCTGACACCCCCCTCTCTCTGACACCCCGCTCTCTCTCTCTCTCTGACACCCCCTCTCTCTGACACCCCCCTCTCTCTGACACCCCCCTCTCTCTGACACCCCCCTCTCTCTGACACCCCGCTCTCTCTCTCTCTCTCTCTCCCTCCCTGACCTCTCTCTCTCCCTGACACCCCCGTCTCTCTGACACCCCCTCTCTCTCTGATCTCTCTCTCTCTCCCTGATCTCTCTCTCTCTCCCTGACCCCCTTGCGCTCTCTCTCTCCCCCTGATATCTCTCTCTCCCTGATCTCTCTCTCTCTCTCTCTCTCTTTGACCCCCCTTGCGCTCTCTCTCCCCCTGATATCTCTCTCTCTCCCTGACCCCCTTGCGCTCTCTCTCTCTTCCCCCCTGATATCTCTCTCTCTCTCTCTCTTCCCCCCCTGATATCTCTCTCTATCTCTCCCCCCGACCCCCTCACTCTCTCGCTCTCTCTCTGACCCCCCTCTCTCTCTTTTTCTCTCTCTCTCTCCCCCTGATATCTCTCTCTCTCCCTGACCCCCTTGCACTCTCTCTCTCTTCCCCCCTGATATCTCTCTCTCTCTCTTCCCCCCCTGATCTCTCTCTCTATCTCTCCCCCTGACCCCCTCACTCTCTCGCTCTCTCTCTGACCCCCTCTCTCTCTCTCTTTTTCTCTCTCTCTCTCTCTCTAATCTGTAGTGTGCTTACCACTTTTCTGTTTACAGTCTGTTTATCTCCTGTTTTAACTCCTTCCTTTCCATCATCTGCCTATATATTGATGTATAACAGAATTACTTGATTAACTTTATTTATTTATTAAAGTGGTATTAAAGAAAAGCAAAATATTTATGTAAAGAGGTCCTTAGGTTCAGGGAGCTGTGTAATGTAAAGGGGTCCAGAGGTGCAGTGTGTATATATATATATATATATATAACATTTTTTTTCGCTGACAATATCTATGGCAGTGGCTGGTGCTCAAACATTTTTTGGGGGGGGGCGCAAACAAGCTGAAAAAAAACCCACATCAATTGCAGCCACTGTGCCCATCAAACGCAGCTACTGTGCCCAATAATTGCCGCCACTGTGCCCATAAATTGCCGCTACTGTACCATCAATTGCTGCCAGTGTGCCCATCATTTGCTGCCAGTGTTCCCATCAATTGCTTCCAGTGTGCCCATCAATTGCTGCCAGTGTGCCCATCAATTGCTGACACTGCCCATCAATTGCCGACACTGTGCCCATCAAATGCTGCCAGTGTGCATCCCCCACCCGCCCGGTGTCCTGCATGCTCCTCAATGTCTTCTCCCATCCTCTCTTCCCTTCCTCTGCTATGATTGGACGCCTGATAGGCATCCAATCAGAGCGCCTGTCGTTTTAGCCAGTCAGGTGACAGGTAACAGACCCAAGCACCAGATTGGCTGAGAGGCGGTTCAGTGGTAGGAAAGGGAATAATCATTCCCTTTCCTAACATAACGCTGAGTAAACTGCGAGCGCCCAGCATGGCGCCCGCTGTTCACCTTTTTGGATGCCTATTAGAGCCTACGCCTCTAATCAGGTGCTTCCAAAAAATACCCCACCACTGTAATTCAGGCTCCCGAAAAAGGGCCAGGCACCTGAATAGTCAGAAAAGTGGTAAGCACACTACAGATTATTATGGCTTCCTTAACACCTTCTGTGCGACGTCTTCTTCTCTAAAAAATGTTGAGGAAGCCATAATAATCTGTAGTGTGCTAACCACTTTTCTGATGCCAATTTGATGTCTAAATACATATTTCGGGGGCTTTTTTTCAGCAGGAATGCGGGAAAACACAGTTTCGGCACCTCAGCACTGAATGTATATGCCAAGTGGTGGCGGGATTTGATGGAGTGTCTATTGATGTTGGCTGATGGGGTCTCTATTATCACTGGGTGATCTATTGATGCTGGGGAAGTCTGTTACTGCTGGTGGGATCTATTGTTTCTGGGGGGTCATTTGTTGATGGGAGTATACTACTGTTGAGGGAGGGGACTTATGTTGTTGGCTGCTGGAGAATATATATTGATACTGTATGCTGGGAGATCTATTGTTGCTGGGGGGTATTTACTTGTGGGGTGATCTATTGTTGCTGGGGGTGATCTATTGTTAATGGGAGGGATCTATTGTTGCTGGGGGTGTCTATTGTTGCTGGGAGGGATCTATTGTTGCTTGTGAAGCTATAGTTGCCGTGAGGGATCTATTGTTGCTGGGGAGATGTCTTGTTCTTGGGGGATCTATTGTTGCTGAGGGAATCTATTGTTGCTGGGGGGAAACTAACAAATTTATTTAAAGCAGTAAATACAATTCAGGATATTAAAAAATCCTACTTACCGTTCAGTTTTTTAAATTGCTTATTTGATTTAGAGATTTATTTAAAAGCTTTGTTTATGTTAAAATATTATTTAATTAATAAGTAAAAAAAATTATGTTTGTTTACATTGATAAATGTTTTAATACATTTTAAAATGTTTGTTAACATTTATTTATAAGCGTGTATGTGTGTGTATGTGTATGTATATGTATATGTATATATATATACATATATATACATATATGTGTATATATATATATATATATATATATGTGTGTATATGTATATGTGTATATATATATATATATATATATATATATATATATATATATATATACACACACACACAGATGCACGTGTTTTTGAGCTTTGATTTGAGGTGCACACCCTAATGCAATAGGCTGCGCACGCCTATGGGACAGCCCTATAGTAATAGGGATCCCAAGATCTACATTGCCGGCATCAGACCTTTGTGGGGATCAGAACTGTAAATATTTTTTTTCCTGAGGGTGTTAAGCCTTGTCGATCCAGAGGGAAAAAAATAGGCAGCAGACAGTGTGTGGGGGCTTAAAACTTGAGTGCATATTGCACATGGCGCAGGGTTCAGAAGTCCATAAGACAAAGAGCGCAGAGGTCAGGAGTACATAACACACAAAGTGCAGAGGTCAGTACAGCTCCCCACTCAGTACAGCTTTCCCCCAATATATCCCTACCCCTCAGTACAGCTCTGGCCCCCCTATTACAGTCCCTCCTTACTCCAGAACAGCTCTCCCCCTCAATAAAACACACTTATGAGACTAGGGCAGTTCAGAGCCTTGTCGCAAAGTCACAGAAGAAAAGAATATTCACAGTGTACAGAGTATCTCAATTGAAGAATAAAACAGAACAATAATGCTAAAAAATAGCAAGTAAAAATAAAGATAAAATATTTCTCAGGGTGTCCAACACCCTAAGATGCAGATTTTTGTTATTTTTCACACACAGTAAAGTCAGCATTTTTTGCTCGAAAATTACTTAGAACTCCCAGAGGACCAGGAGAACAAAATGGGGGCAGTTGCAATCTTTTCATGTTGCACATTTGTGCAGCAGTTATCCAAGGCATATTTCCTGGGAAAAATACTCTAAAACACGTGTCACTAAACGGCGGGCCGTGGTCCAGACACGGACCGAGTGACAGTCCTGGAGTGTCTGGACCACGGCCGCACCACCTCTCCTGCCACTGCCACTGCAAAAACTCACAGCACAGAGGGCGGGAGTCACAGCAGGCTGGATTCCTCTTCTGTATGTGTATTTTCCTGCCTGTTGCTGCTGCTGCTGCTGTTAAACTCACAGCAGGGAAGGGGGCAGGAGATATGGCAGATATACACGAGGAGCAGGAGCTGCCCAATCTTTCGCTTATTACGAAAGTGCAGACCTTCTCTATCTCCTGCCCTCTACCCCGATATGAGTTTGACAGCAGCGGCAGCAGCAGGCAGGCAAATACATATACAGAAGAGGAATCCAGCCAGCCGTGCCTTCCGCCCTCTGCCGTGCTGTGTTAAGGTAGGGCAATAAAGGGGGAAGAGCTGCGATTGTGAGGGAGCACTGTCTTTGGCAGGAGAATTGTTATGGGGGGGGGGGGCTGTGATGTGAAAGGGGGGGCTCTGATGTGAGGAGAGGGGACTCTGATGTGAAAGGGGGGTCTGTGATTTGAGAGAAGAGATGGAAAACATTAATGTAAAGGGGGCTGTGATGTAAAGGGGGGCAGGCTGTGATGTGAGAGGGGGAGCTGTAAAAAGGGGGCATTGATGTGAAAGGGGGTAGTAGTGATGGGGGGGCTGTGATGTGAGGAGGGGGGCTGTGATGTGGAGGGTTGTGATTGCAAGGGGTATTGTGATGTTGGGGAGGTGTTTGATGTGAAGAGGGGGCTCTGATGTAAAAGGAGGGTCTGTGATTTGAATTCATGTGACAACACTGAAGAAATTACACTTTGCTACAATGTAAAGTAGTGAGTGTGCAGCTTGTATAACAGTGTAAATTTGCTGTCCACTCAAAATAACTCAACACACAGCCATTATTGTCTAAACTGCTGGCAACAAAAGTGAGTACACCCCTAAGTGAAAATGTCCAAATTAGGCCCAAAGTGTCAATATTTTGTGTGGCCATCATTATTTTCCAGCACTGCCTTAACCCTCTTGGGCATGGAGTTCACCAGAGCTTCAAAGGTTGCCACTGGAGTCCTCTTCCACTTCTCCATGACGACATCACGGAGCTGGTGGATGTAAGAGACCTTGCGGTCCTCCACCTTCCATTTGAGGATGCCCCACAGATGCTCAATAAGGTTTAGGTCTGGAGACATGCTTGGCCAGTCCATCACCTTTACCCTCAGCTTCTTTAGCAAGGCAGTGGTTGTCTTGGAGGTGTGTTTGGGGTCGTTATCATATTGGAATACTGCCCTGCGGCCCAGTCTCCGAAGCTTGTTATACAAGCTGTACACTTACTTCTTTACATTGTAGCAAAGTGTAATTTCTTCAGCGTTGTCACATGAAAAGATATAATAAAATATTTACAAAAATGTGAGGGGTGCACTCCTTTTTGTGAGATACTGTATATGTGCAGAGCCTACATGTGTCTTTAAAAGAGGTATGGAGGTGTGTTTACATTTTTTTAAATAATTTTTAGATATTTTATTACAATTTTTTTCATTTAATTTTATTGCTATCACAAGGGAGCTAACATGTGTAGGAGAGGGCTGCCCTTCTTACTGTAAAAATGATCCCTTTTACTGAGCAGCCAATTGCTAGCTCGCTTGTTTTAACAACTTCAAGTTCAGAATGTTTAAAACCAGCCTAAGGACGTGAAGTGGTTAAATACAAATTTTAATTGTGTGCACAGGCAGGCTTTTTATTGAGTTGCAGTTACATCATAATGGTAAGGCCAACCAAGATAGCTAAAGATCCTGAGCAAAGAAGCAAAGATCTTGTGGATGTTGCACTGCTGCAAAACAGGCAAGTGTGGTACCTCTTGAATGATTACAGAGTTGCAATAATTGATTTATTTTATATCTGCCTAGAGTTCAGGTTTAAACTGATCATTATATCAAAAAGCTAATATTTGTGAAATAAAAAACAATATAGTAATATTTTAAAAAATCAATAATATAGTTATTTGCTACCCAAATTAAACCATGCTACAGAAAGACAGTAACTGACTACCAGTATCACTGTCTGCTATGTCTATAGTTACACATTCGATCTAACTGTATTGTGTATCTAGCAATTATGTAGCTGGCTTGTAGTGTAGACAGTTATGGTAGTGTAACTGATGCCAGGAGGACAAGCTTGAATAGATGTTTCTAGAGAACTAGAACTAGACTACTGGCTAAACATGTTTAAAAAGATAAATGTACAGCACTGGCTTTATGAAAAATAAATTTACCACCTAATTTTAAGAAAGAATACATTTTCTTTTTTATTCTTTTGCCGACTCTATACATACAGAAGTACTGGAACTATCTGCATCTCACTGCTGCAGCCTGCCAGAATATGGCCTTACAGAAGTCTATGAAGAACTGACCACCAAGTGCAGTCATCAGAAAGAAGATATCTGTAACAGGGAAGGGTGGTTACTTTCAGCAGGAGGGAGGCAGAAAAAATTAGTGTATTCTACTTGAAAGTAAATATATCCCTTATCAAAATGTGCCAACCTTTCTTCTCCCATACTTGCAATCTTCACCTTTTGCTGTTGATTAGTAAAGCTTCTTTTTTTTTCCTGAGATATTCTTTTAACTGGCTACAGAAAAACAACAGATGTGTTATATGAAATATGTTTCACTATAAAAAAAAACAGATGGCAATCACTCATGTACATAACTGTAAGTACTTTCCCAAAATAATGTAATCCAAGCATTGGTATTTACTGTATAGAGAGTGTCTATTGATATTTAATTCCATTTTTTTTCAATGTATTACAAAAGATTAATAATTATGCCAATTATTTTAGTATATAAGTGCAAAAACATCACTGTACACAATGTTACATATAACAACTTAGAGATCAACCGTGTGGTGATCAAAACAATACAGTGATTAAAATTGTTGACTGATTCCATGTTGTGTTGTTGGCAGTCAAGGAAAGAGATGGAAAGAGCTCCTGCAAACCGGATACAATCCGTGCTTTTCCTCTCCCCCTAGCGGGCCACCTTCCCTACCTGTTGTCCACCGGCATTCCCATAGACCCCGGAGCCCCCCAACCTGTCAGAGTGCCGCATGAGGCCGCCTTCTGAACGTCACCCTGTAACGGCAGAGGCCCACAGGATAGCCCGGGGGTTGCGGCCTAGCCCCTGCCAACCGCAATTTTTTTCTCCTCCTCTGCTTCTCCCCCCAGCGAGCCCACCTTACCGTGTGCATCCCCGAGCTCCCCCAGCCTGTCAGCGCGCGCCACCCGAAGCTGCAACTCCGGCTGCTGGTTTTAGGACAGACCGCGGGTTCGGCCTAGCTCTGGCCGCGGAGGGCATCTTGGTCCACCCAGCCTCGGCCCTCAGCACCTTCTCCCGGCCCCCCTGGAAGATACTCACCCGGTATAACCACCGGACTGCACCCCCTCACTGGTCGATTGCCTGTGGACCCACTGGGTCACTCTTAAGCGGCAGCCGGGAGGACGAACCGGAGATTCGGCCTGGTAAGCAGCGGCTATCTGGTTATACCCAGGAGCTTTACCTCCAACACTGACATTAAAAATAAAAATAAACATTTTTTCTTTTTTTCTCTACTTCTACTGATATCCCCCCCCCCCCCAACGTAACCGGGCTGCCCCAACCTGCAGCACCAGTCACCACTACTCCGCTATCTTTCACAAACTCTTTAAAACATGTTTTCTCTACTTATTATAGATATCTCCCCCCCTGACGTACCCAGGCTACCCCAACCTACAGCACCTACCACCGCTACTCCGCTATCTTTTTTTTTTAGGAACTCCAAAAAACTCGAAACTTGCGACGGATATCTCCTCCCCAGCATCATATAATCATCGTCATCTTAACATCAGCCCCAGATCCACACATATGGTCAAGCGTAACGGACGTGTCTGACAGAAGCTCTGGCCTCACCGCTTCACAGAGCAATCCACACACATGGTCAAGCGTAACGGACGTGTGTGACAGGAGCTCTGGCCTCACCGCTTCACAGAGCAATCCACACACACGGTCAAGCGTAACGGACGTGTGTGACAGGAGCTCTGGCCATCCGGCCATCCAGGACTCATTCTTGGATTTTTGCATTCTCTCCTCCAGCAAACGTGAACCTGACGGCCTGTGGCTTCCCCTGGACCCCACTCTCCCCTAGCTCAGGTCCCCAGCTCACCATCGTGCCGCTCGCAGCCGCCGTCTGCCGCCTGCCTCTTCACCGCTAGACCTGCAGGACAGACCGCGGCTGGGCTGCTTCTACTTTTACTGTCCAGTCGCAAGGTGGGGTTGTAAGGATACCTGTGTTACTGAACTACAGCAGAGAAAAATCATGTCTACTTCCTGCCAGACAGGGCTGTGTTGTGTGACCAAACTCTTTAACTACTTCAATACAGGGCACTTATACACCTTCCTGCCCTGACCAATTTTTAGCTTTCAGCGCTGTCGCACTTTGAATGACAATTGTGCGGTCATGCTACACTGTACCCAAACAAAATTTTTTTATTTTTTTCCCCACAAATAGAGCTTTCTTTTGGTGGTATTTGATCACCTCTGCGATTTTCATTTTCTGCTAAACAAATAAAAAAAGACCAAAAATTTTGGGAAAATTTTTTTTGTTTTTTGTTTCATTTACAAAACTTTGTAAATAAGTAAGTTTTCTCCTTCACTGATGGGCACTAATGGGGCTGCACTGATGGGCACTGATAAGGCGGCATTGATGGGCACCAATGAGGTGGCACTGATGATGGGCACTAATATACAGCACTGATGGGCACCGATAGGTGGCACTGATATGTGGCACGGATGGGCACTGTTAGGCGGTGCGGATGGGCACTGATCGGCGGCACAGATGGGCACTGATCGGCGGCACAGATGGGCACTGTTCGGCGGCATGGATGGACACTGATAGGCGGCACGGATGGGCACTAATAGTCGGCATGTATGGGCACTGATAGGTGGCACGGGTGGGCATTGATAGGTGGCACTGATGTACTGTAATGTATTGTACTGATGGATGCCAATCAGTGCCAAACAATAATGCCTGCCAATCAGTGATGCCCATTGTGGGCACTGATTGGCATCCCTGGTGGTCTAGAGTGGCATACCTGGTGGTGACATCCCTGGTGGTCCTAGTGGCATCCCTGCTGGTCCAGTGTGGGCATCCTCGGGGGGGCTGCGCTGATAATTGATCAGCACAGACCCCCCGTCAGAGGAGCAGCCGATCGGCTCTCCTCTACTCGCGTCTGACACGATGTGAGTAAGGAAAAGCCGATCACCGTCTCTTCATGTTTACATCGTGATTAGCCTCGATTGGACACGGCCGATCACATGGTAAAGAGTCTCCGTCAGAGACTCTTTACCTAGATCGGTGTTGCGGGGTGTCAGACTTACACCCCGCAACAAAGATCGCCGTGATGCGCGCCCCCCGGGGCGTGCCGCGGCTCAATATCCTGATCACGTCATATGACGTCCGGTCAGGATATTGAAACCACTTTGCCGCCTTTTTGTAATAGGGCGGGCGGCAAGTGTTTAAATCTCATGGCAGAGATGACCGGTGCACCACAAATTGTCAAGATGAACGCTAGCGACTCGACCCACCTACAATAGACTGGAATAGACTGTTTGGTTATGTCACTTAACTGGATATCAGTATATGTTTTTGACAGGTCCCAGTTCCCACTTCTGGGAGATGGCGCCACGGCGCCGTCCCTCGGAAGTTCGGCCTTCCTCCTCCTTCCTCTGCTGCTGGGCCAATTAGAAAGCGTGTCATACTTTGCGCATGCGGTTGGGAACGCTTAATGGAGATGGCGACGGCAGCCGATTCAAAAATCGGCTGGGCTGCCAAGATTGTGGGCTCCTTGGACAGGTAAGTGTCCATATATTAAAAGTCAGCAGCTACAGTATTTGTAACTGCTGACTTTAAATTTTTTTTTCCCCAGGCGGAACTCCTTTTTAAGGAAGCACCATGTAGACATTGCTTGCGTGCAAGAAACACATTTTTTTGCTACCTCCTGCCCTAAATACCTTGACACTCGTTATCTTTTGGTTTTTCAGGCCAATGGTCCCACCAAGCAGAGGTGGGTTTTAATTGCTTTCCACAAATCCACATTTTTTAGCTGCAAAAAACAGGGTGCTGGCCCCGAAGGCAGATATCTCCTCCTGGAAGGCTTACTTCAGGATAGGAAAGTTACGGAGGGAGGAGTCTCGTAATGGCGCTGACACCGCGCCGGAGCACATAGATGAGACACCAGGTCTTCAGCCCTCTCCCTCTCCTCTCTAGGAGAATGAATAATACCGCCTGAAGTGCCGCCGCCGACCCACCCGCCCGCCCGCCCGCACTGCACCGCATTGTACCTTTCTTTGCCTTCTGTGCTGGGGGGGCAGCAGGAGGGAGAGACCGAGGAAACCCACAGCCAAGCAGACCACGCAGAGAGGAGACGCCGCACGAGACCCAGGAGGATCCCAGGAGTGTAGAGGCTGTGGAGGTCCGAGGGAAGCAGGGAGCGTGGAAGTCCGGAGCCTGCCAGTGAACAGATTAAAGGAGAAAGCGAGCGCTCCCCCACACTGAAGCTGTCGCTAATCCTTCTAGACCTCCACTCTGGTGTGCGAATGAAATCGCATGGACTCTCCTGTCTCCTCCCAGGTAGTGGTGAGTAATACAAAGAAGAAAGAAAAGACAAAAGCCCCGTACACACGATCGGTTTGACTGATGAAAACCGTCCGATGGATGGTTTTCATCAGACCAACCGATCGTGTATGGTACCCATCGGTCTTTTTTCCATCGGTTGTAAAAAATAGAACTTGTTTTAAAATTTTCCGATGGATAAAAAACCGATGGGAATTTCCGATCGTCTATGGGCAAGTCCATCGGATCAAAAACCCACGCATGCTCAGAATCAAGTCGACGCATGCTCAGAAGCATTAAACTTCATTTTTCTCGGCTCATCGGAGTGTTTTACGTCACCGCGTTTGGAACGGTCGGTTTTTTGACTGATGGTGTGTGGGCAAGACTGATGGAAAACAGTTTCATCGGATATCCGATGGACAAATCCATCGGACGAAAATCCATAGGTTATCCGATCGTGTGTACGGGGCTAAAGAGGTGTGAAAGATAAATAATGGCTATTGTGATTCAAGTATTGGTGAATATGAAAACGGACTGTAAATAGTCTATAAATGCTCAGAGACTAGTCGACATAGAGGGGTTAGTGCCCCCCCCCCCCCCCCATAGGCTGCTTGGCTTTTTCCAATCCCTTCGTAAAAGCACAGTATTAAGATCTACTGAATGCTGAACGCTGAAAGGGCAGCAAATATAAATTAAAGGACAGAGAAGGTACTCGCTTGTGTCTCTCCCTCCCTCTCTATAATGCCCCAAACTGAGTTGAAGTGGAATTATGTATGGCAGGGAGCAGAAGAGGAAGTACAGATACCTGGTGATTATTGCTCTTATACATAACTTTGAAACTGGACGCATCTCTACATTAAATGAGAAATAAGTCTGTGCTAAAACTGATTAAGTTGCATTCTCTCTCAGTGACCAACAGAGAACTAAGGAAGGTTGCATTATATGTTACTAGGTATTTCAGCTCCTTAGCGGCTGGGAACACTACAAAACATAGAAAACTGGCAATAAACGCATAAAATTGTTAAGTTTGGTTCCTTCTCTGAAGTGTTGAACTGCAACTCGGGGCTGACAGAAAGTAAAATAAAAGCCTATCATCGCTTCTTTTTTTTTTTTTGTGTGTTGCTGGAAATGTGTCATTGCTTACCCACATATACTCTCTAGCTCTGTGCGGAGCTGTGTGTGAGCGGTAAATAATACAAAAGCAAAAGAGAATTCACAGCTGTTTGTTTGTCCTCCAGAGAAGTACTGTGAACTGTCTGTGACTATAAGAGAGAAGGGGAGAAAAAAAAAAATGGGAAAAAAAGGGGTAAGGAAATAAAACGAGGAAAACCTATATCAGACTTGTTATTATAGTTACTTTAGAGCGTCTATATTCCCCAGCAGAAGAAACACTCTGATTACGCTACCCATCTCTCCCCCACCCACCAATAAATTCCTGGGAAGGTAGATCAAGGAACTTAAGCAATATGAGTTCGAGAGGAAAGGGAGCAAGAGGTGGGGTAACCCCAAAATCTCCACGGCTAAGCTTGATCCCTAGCCCGGGCCCAATGAATAAATATGTAACTCACAGTGGAAATGAAGATAAACAGGCATCAGAAAACCAGCAAGGAGCTAAAAGTAATCAGACAGACAGCAAGGAGAAGAAGAAGCAAAAGAAAAAAGCCCAGAATAAAAAATTCTGCAGAAACAGATACACTGTCAGAGTCTAGAATAGAACAAGAAACCGAAGCAGAGCTTGAGCAGAGAAAGGAGGGGGAACAACAAAACAAGGGACAATTTCCAACAAAAAAGGAAATAGAGGGTATGTTTGCAGCCCTGGAAAAAGTGTTAAAAGCGCAAATAGAAGTAATACAGGAAAATATGGGGTACATGCGTGAAAGAGTAGAGGAAGTGGAAAAAAAGCAGAGGGTAACGAAATCGCCATAAAAAAGCTGGAAGGAGAAATAAAATTTATCAAAAAAGAACAACAAGAACAAGCATATAAACTGGAAGATCAAGAGAACAGAGATAGAAGGAAGAACATAAGAATTCGAGGGGTACCCGAGACATCTCAGTCAGAAAACTTAACAGAAATAATAATGAAAATCTGTAACCCATTGCTAGATAGAGAAACTACGTCTCCAATGAAAATTGGGAGAGCACATAGAATAAGAAGACCAAAATAAATTTTGCAGGAAAATCCGAGAGACATCATTGTGCGATTTGAAAATTGGGAGGAAAAAAATCAACTGTGGAGAAACCTGAGGGGAAAGACACCAATAAAATTAGGAGAAAATCATATTCAAATTTTTCAGGATTTATCTCAAGAAACGTTGAAAAGAAGAAGGAACTTGAAACCTTTACTGAAGGTTCTCATGGAACATGAGATCCAGTATAATTGGGGTTTCCCAGCATGTCTGATTGGGAGGAAAAATGGTATCTCGGCAAGACTGAGATTTATCGAAGAGATACCCGAGTTTTGTAGAAAGCTAGAAATTCCCATACCAGATAACTAACCAGAACAAATAAGGCGACAGAAGGAGATAGTGGGGTGCTGTGTTTTTCTACTCTTTTGCAACAAGGGGGGTGGGGGGGTGGAGGGGGCGGAGGAAGGGGAGACGAAGGAAATAGAAATAAAGAGATACAGAGAGGGATTTGGAGACCTGGACTCGTTTACTGCACTGGCAACATCCCCCTAGTAGCAGGGGAGTGGGGATCAACGGTGGAGAGCAGAACTCCACCTCGGGCCTAAGGTGCAGAGTACCTAAAGGGGTACTAAGGGAGAAAATCCTGCACTAAGACCATGAGGTCAAGGTTCCAACAAGGGAGGGAGGAGGAGGGAGGGGGAGAGGGAGGGAGAGGGAGGAGGAGGGAGGGGGAGAGGGGGGAGGGGGAAAAAAGGATTTGTTTATTTTAGGAAGAAAGAGGGGGGAGGGAGGGAGAAGGAGAGAGACTGGGTGGGAGGGGATGGAGGAGGAGGGAGGCAGGGAGGAAGGGATAAGGGATCTGTATTTGTACTTTTGAGGAAGAGAGAGAGAGGAAAAAAGGGAAAGAGGAAAAAAAAAGAGAGACTTGAATGACTGACGTAAATTGTATTACATATAATGTAAGAGGTCTTAATTCTCCAGAAAAAAGGCACATGATATTAAGGGAACTGGAAAGGTATTCCGCAGAATTCGTTTTCCTCCAGGAGACACACCTAGCTCTAGAGTCTAACACAAAAATATACTCCCGTACGATCCCAACCTGGTACTATGGAGATTCCCCAAATAAAAGATCAAAGGGAGTAGCCATAGGTGTGGGGAAGAATATAAGTTTTATAGTAGAAGATAGAAGAGTTGACCCTGAGGGTCGCTATCTGTTCCTAAAAGGGAATTTACAGGGAAAAAAATACACATTAGCAAACGTATATTGCCCAAATAACCATCCCAAAAAATATTTGAATGGGATCCTAAACGCTTTAATGGATTTTAAACAAGATCATGTAATTCTTGCATGGGATTTCAATATTTCAATGGAACATAGACTTGATAATACGTCTGGTGCACCGATAAGAGATAGTAAACAATTAAAATTGGTTAAAAAAAAAAATACATAATCATCAACTTGTAGATCCATGGAGGGTGGCACACCCAAGTAAAAAAGATTATACGTACTATTCAACAGTGCACGACACGTATTCGAGATTAGATCATATATTAATTGATCAAGAGCTTTTGGAACATGTAGTGGATGCCTCTATAGGAGTTACATCAATTTCAGACCATGCTCCCGTAATGATAAAAATAAGATTTAACAATATAGAACAAAGAAAGAGTACATGGAGTTTAAATGAGGTCCTCTTAGATAACAAAGAAGTAGGTGAGATTATATCAAAGGAAATAGAAGAATATTTCAAAATGAACAAAACACCATAAGTAAGCGTAGCAACGATATGGGAAGCTCATAAGGCTTACATAAGAGGTAAACTGATAGCCATAAGAGCGGGGAAAAAGAAAGAAAGAGATCTGAATAGGAAAAATCTATTAAAGGAACTGAATAACCTGGAACAAAAATATAAAAAACAGGTAGATAGGGAAACACACCAAAAGATAATAATTAAGAGAGGTCAACTCAGAGACTTGATGGAACAGGAAACCAGAAAAGTATTTAAAAATGTAGCAAAGGAAAGGTACGAGTGGGGGACAAGCCAAGGGGAAAAAAACTTCAAACTACATAGATAAAATAAAAAATCAGAAAGGAGAGATGAAATTCAAAACATCTGAAATTGCAGAAATATTTAAGACATACTATAGTACATTATATGATATTAGAGTGAAAGAGACACAACAGGAAGAGGAAAACAGGAAACATAGAATACAGGAATACCTAGAGCAAACTAACTTACCAAAGATAACAACTGAAAGTGCAGAGAGTTTAGAAGACCCAATCACGCAAGTAGAAATAAATAAAGCCCCTCAAGAAACAGCAGGTGGGAAAAGCCCAGGATCCGATGGATTTCACATTAAGTACTAAAAAAAAATTAAAAAACAGTTGGTCCCAGAGCTATGTAACTATTTTAACAGAATAGGGGAAGATGTAAAAATAAGAAAATAATCTCTCCTTGCCAATATTTCAATTATACCAAAAACAGGAAAAGATGGAACTATATGCTCCAACTATCGACCCATAGCGTTATTAAATACAGATATTAAGCTATATGCAAAAGTATTGGCAACGAGATTAAAAAGCTTAATGCCGGAACTAATTAATGCAGACCAGGTGGGTTTCATGGCAGGGAGGGAAGGGAGATAATAGTATAAGAACACTATTCTTAGTTCAGAAAGAGAGAGAGAGGAAACCCCCAGTCGTACTCATGTCAATAGATGCGGAAAAAGCATTTGACCGAGTCGACTGGGGGTTTATGATGGGTACACTCAGGTATGTAGGTCTGGGACCAAAGTATATGAGATGGATTAAAAACCTATATACCCACCCATTTGCGAGAGTAAAGGTAAATGGTAGTGTGTCGTCGGTATTCGAGATGTATAATGGAACGAGACAAGGGTGCCCGCTCTCACCCCTCCTGTATGTGTTGGCACTAGAACCATTACTGTTAAATATATGGAATAGCCGGGATATAGGGGGGGGGTGAGAATCGGAGAGGAGGAACATAAAGTGGCCGCGTATGCAGACGACATACTCCTATACCTAACAAGGCCAAGGTTGTCATTGCCCAATGTGATCAAAGAAATAAAAAAATATGGGGAGCTTTCAAATTTCAAGATAAACCCAATTAAGACAGTAATCTGGAACTTAGGTATAGATAAAGAGGAAGAAAGATTATTACAGAGAGAATTCCCGTTTACCTGGGAAAAAAAAACTTTAACATACCTAGGAATTAAAATAACACCAACGCAAGAAGGACTGTACCCGGCCAACTTTGTTCCTTTATTAAGTGAAATCAAAACAGAACTAAAAAACACCACCAAGAGACCCATTACATGGATAGGAAGGATCAACATATTAAAAATTATGATTCTACCGAAAGTGACATATAAGCTTCAGATGCTTCCAATAGAAATACCCCAATTTTTCTTTAAGCTGATTAGAACGATTATCCTGAACTACATATGGCAAGGTAAAAAGGCTAGAATTAAATATACACTGTTAACCCGGGAAAAAAAGGGGGGGGTGGCCCTACCAGATTTAAAAAGATATCACAAAGCGATCATATTAGCCAGGTTAATGGAATGGGCAAATCCACACACAAAAAAGAAGTGGGCACAAATGGAAGACACTTTAAGTAAGACTCAGTTAAAAAAAAAAACATATGGATACCATCGAAATTTAGAGCACTAGGTAAAAAAACATATAATATAACTAGAAAAGTATGGAAAACATGGGATACACTGTATAGACACGAAAAATGGAAATATATTTCTCCATTAATTCCATTAGCAGACACAGAGTTTTTTATACCAGGAAACGGCACACGATTGGGAAAACAAATGGGAACTGCACAATTAAAGAATATCACTTTACTAGGAAAAATTACAAAACAAGAGTTAAACAAGAAGCACGGGTGGAACCAGCTTAGTGACTGGGAATATCTCCAAATAAAACACTTAGTAAGCACCATCCCACAACCAATTAGAAACGAAAAAGCGCTAACCCCCATAGAAAAGATATGTAGTATAGAGAAGCCTCTGAGGCATGGGATATCGCAGGTATATAAAATATTAACAGAATTATAAACGGAAGGATCATTACCCTTCTTAGAAAAATGGAGCCAAGATCTGGGTAAAGAAATAGAGGAAAAACAAATAATAGAATCAGTTTATAGTTTTGCATCTGACTTAGCGACGATAGAAACAAACTATAAAAACATGGTACGCTGGCATTTGACCCCAGAGAGAATGAATAAAATACATCCTAACAACTCCCCATTGTGCGGGAGGGGATGTGGGCACTTAGGAACGACAATTCATATGTGGTGGGAATGCCCAAAAATAGAGGAGTATTGGACTGAAATCCTGGAGTATATAGAAATAGTAACTGGAGAAAAAAATCTTACAAAGTGCCTGGACATGCCTATTCCACGGCACAAACAAAACAAAAAAGCAATACAGAAAAACGTTAGACCCATCCCTGCTAAACGCGGCAAAGGGATTAATTCCAAAAAACTGGTTATCAATAAAAAAGCCAACCATAAAATAATGGATACAGCAAGTAGACTATATCGCGAAGATGGAATACCTGAGTCGGGGAGAGCAGGGAAGGGGGGAAAGTAACAGAGTAAAATGGGGAGAATGGAGAGTTTTCAAACTGTCAGATAAATATGCGAAGGGAGTGATAGAAAAAGATAAACAATAAAACAGAGTAAGAAGGGAAAAGGAAGGAAGGAATGAGAAAGGAAAGAAGAAGGAGAAAGGGAAGAAAAAAAGAAAGAAAAAAAAAAAAAAGGAAAAGAGAGAGAAAAGGGATAAAGTAAAAAAAAGAGAGAGGAGAAAAAGTAGAGAAAAGAGGAAGGAAATGACAGATCCGGGGGGGTAGAAGAAGGGGAGGGAGGGACACGGGTAATAGGGTAAAATGGGAAAATTAGGAAAAATTTATATATTTGTAACTTTTTTGTATGATGAAACTGTATTACACCAATGTGGGTGTGTGCTGTACAACTTTAACAGATTTTCCAATAAAGAGTAAATAAAAAAAAAAAGGATAGCAAAGTTACAATAAGGACCTTTTATGCCCCCAATATAAACCCTCAATTCTAGTATTAAACCCTAGTCTGAATAAATATCCTTCTGATCGCTCCTCCTCCTCGGCGGATGCTTGAAAGTTTCTTCATTCGCTACAGGTTCATGATCTGGTGGATCTCTGGAGGGAACTTCATCCCCTGGATAAGGATTACACACACTACTCCCATCCACATAATTCGCACTCCAGAATTGACTATGTTTTCCTCCAACGCAAACCTCTCCCTGTGGTGGTATCTGAAACCACCATGGCTGCTCATTGGAAAGACCATGACCCCCATTTAGTTGTGTGTCGTTTTCTTCTATGCAAGCCTCAACACTCCCTCTGGGTCATGAATGACTCACTGTTGTCAATTAAAGAGATGCAGACAGACGTATTCCAAAATCAACAGAATATTTCACGTTTAATTCTGGATTGGTTTCTTCTCCCTTGACCCTTTGGGAGGCGTAGAAGGCAGTCCTTCATAGCCATGTGTTTCAAATTGCCTCTAAATGCAAGAGGGAGCGACAATACAAACAGAGACAACTAGAGGCCCAATTGGAGACGGCTACAAACCTTTTTAAACACTCTCTCACTATCTCTAATCGTAAATTGTTAGGCCAGACACGGGCTGAACTGGATCTTTGCCTTACTGACTTGGCTGAGTGGTCCCTGGAGTGGAGGCACCAAAAATGGCATGCCAAAGCTAATAAACCAGACAGGATGTTAGCCAACAGGTTGCGTACCTTTGCTTCCAAACACACTCCAATTACTCTACGAAAAAGACATAATGTCATCACCAGCAACACAACTAAAGTGCTGGAAGAATTTCGACATTGTCTTACCTCCCTTGATGTCGACCCGGTACAAGCAGACATCCGTGACATCAGTAGTTTCCTAGATCGACTCTCAAGGATGCCAAGTCGCACCCTTGGAGGTGCAACTTAGCATTATCATTGTCCATGATATGGGGATGTCTTTTACCCTACAAGATTGTCTATCCATTTTCCTGGTTTCTGCGGGTTACATCACCTCAACTCCCAGGACAGACTCCTCCATAAGCTCTCAGCTTCTAGCACCACACGCTGAACTCAGAGATGATCTATACGCATCCTGCATATATGCTCCTGAAGAAGTGGAAATGACTCCACAAAACATGTCAATCCTTTCTGATGCAGTCATTCTTAATCATGCGTTTATATCATATATATGAAATCTTTGCAATCATGTATTGGCCTCTATTCAGTTTTTAATGTGATCTATTGATTTTGATGAAAATACACAATACTAAAAACTCACAATATTATCATTTATAGTCATATCTTTTGATGATGTCAACCTATGTATATGAATTTACTAATAAATATGTTATTATGTACTAATCATTTTACCAGTGTTGTGCGACGTGCCTCATTTAAAGTCCTAGCCTTTTTATTATTTTATTTTGGATATAGGGATGGAGGACCTAGTGGTTATGGCTTCATTTAAAGTCCCAAAACCCCCCCTCTTAATTTACTCAAAAAGATCTTGGTCGAATTTGTTCTTGGTTTGTCTAATTAAAAAGAAACAAGTCCGGTTTTGTGCCACGGCGCCAGGCAGGAGATGCTATTTGTCGCGTTTTGCAGTTGCTAAACTTCACCCATTGATGCCCTTCGGAAACCATGCTTCTCTCCCTTGAAATTAACAAGGCGTTTGATATCCTCTCCTGGCCTTATCTTACTACAGCTCTACATCATTATGCTTTTGGCCCCTCCTTTTTGCTATGGATAGCAGCCTTGTATGACTCCCCTCAAGCGAAGCACAAATATTATGGTTTGGAACCTTCTACTTTTCCAATACACAGGGGCACTCGTTAAGGCTGCCCCCTTTCACCACTTCTATTCATTTTGGCATTAGAACCCTTGGCAGAAGCTATCCAAAGCCATGTCGATGTCAGGGGCATTGAAGTAGCGGAATCCTCCCATAACATTTCGTTATTTGCGGATGATATACTTTTAGCCCGGACGTCTCCTAGAGTTTCTCTTCCTAACTATTATCTTTCTAGATAATTTTGCCTCCTTTTCGGGACTGTGTGTTAACCCTGCCAAGTCAAAGGCAATGTACTGTGACTCCCTCTGCCAGAACACTGGATGACTTAAAATAAACCTTTCCCTTTCAGTGGTTTACCTCTCTACCTCTACCATACCTAGGGATTCACTTGTCCTCAACATATGGAGCAAACTTCCCTACTCTATATTAGTGATGAGCCGAACACCCCCGGGTTCGGTTCGCACCAGAACCCGCGAACGGACCGAAAGTTCGTACGAACATTAGAACCCTATTAAATACAATGGATGCGAACGTTCGAATTCTAAAGTGCTAATTATAACGACTATTATGCATGTTATTGTCCTAAAAAGGGTTTGGGAACCCGGGTTCTGCACCAGGGGACATGTATCAATGCAAAAAGAAGTTTTAAAAACGGTCGTTTTTCGGGAGCAGTCATTTTAATGATGCATAAAGTGAAAAAAAAAAAGTCAAATATTCCTTTAAATATCGTACCTGGGGGGTGTCTAAAGTATGCCTGTGAAGTGCCACGTGTTTCCCGTGTTTAGAACTGTCCCTGCACAAAATGACACTTCTAAAGGAAAAAAAAGCCATTTAAAACTGCTTGCGGCTTTAATGTAATGTCTGGTCCCGGTAATATGGATGAAAATCTTTAAGAAAAATGGCATAGCTACCCCATGACCCCCCCCCTACCCCAGCCCATTACCAGCCCCTTTGGGTCTTGTATGGATATTAAGGGGAACCCCGCACATAAAATAAAAAAGGCCCGTGGGGGGCGTGTCCGGACGTGAGCGGCGAAAGACGTGGTTCTGAGGAGCTCCGCCATCAGCAATCCCTATCTAATGCCATCCGTGGCATTTAGCCACGGCCCAAACCCCCAAAACAGCTGTCCAGGCTCCAGGGTGTCCCCTGCATCTGCCTAACGTCAAATTGGTCTTCCTGACCGCCGGACAGCTCCGCTATACGGCCCGCGACCGCATCAGCTTGCCAGGGCCCCGCCGCCATCTTGCGGCCTACACTATCCCCACACCCTCGGCGCTTGAGTTTCGCGGTCCGCCCGGCGGGCGGCGACGGCAATCCTCCACATCAGTGGAGGACCTTCCCCACGCGGACCGGTGCGGGGTCGCGGAGTCGCCGGAGAGCCGCCGTGGGCCCGCGACTGCATCGGCCTGCCAGAGCCCCACCGCCATCTTGCGGCCTGCGCGATCTCTGCATCCTCGGCGCTCGAGTGCTGCGATCCACCCGGCGGACGTCGACGGCATTCCGCCACTCCAGAGGAGGACCTTCCCCGTGCCGACCGGCGCTGAGTCGCCGGGGAGCCACCGTTGGCCTGCGACCGCATCAGCCTACAAGAGCCCCGCCGCCATCTTGCGGCCTACACGATCCCCGCATCCTCGGCGCTCGAGTGCTGCTGTCCACCCGGCGGGCGGCGACGGCAATCCGCCACACCAGAGGAGGACCTTCCCCACGCAGACCGGCGCTGAATAACTGGAGAGCCACCGGGGACAACTTGTGAGGCACATCGCAGCTGAAACACAGGTGAGAGGTGGCCATCTTGCTACACCCCCGGAGCCCACAGTAGCCTCCCCACCCCTTGATAGCCTGCGGGACTACAGCATCATCTGGCCCACACAGGGGGTGTTCTCAGCCAGGGATTTGGGATCTCCTCGGTCCAGTGTTTGCCCTGGGGATCGCCGGGACCCTGTCCCCACAGTCTATTGTGGCGGCCATCTTGCTGCACCCAACAGCAATGTAGCCAGGACTCCACAGGCTCCTATAAGACACTCTGCAGAAATCCTAGTACTACCCAGCAAATCAACCTATCAACAATAGTCCCCATCATAGGTCCCCAATATTTTCTGCCTCAAGAGACACTGCTGTACTTATCACTCCAAAGAGCGGCCATCTTGCTACACCCACACCCCATTAACCAGCTCTCCCTGGCTCCTAATTGCTTAACCCTTAATCTGATGGCCCCGCAGCCCCCTCATCAAGAAGTACATACCAACATTGCAGGCATGTAATGAATCATTTACCGGGGACATACGGGACAGGATGAGCTAAAAGTCACAATCAAATCTTAGAGGGGACGCATGCGCGGCGCGATGCAGATCACCATCTTTAATTAAGCATTCCATCAGATCAGCGAGGATTTAACCCACACTGCATTGTTTAACCTCCACAAACTACCATATATTTTTTATAAATCCACCTTGCAGTTCATACTAGTGCATGCCGTCGGGCAAGAAGGCGTACAATCGCCGTGCGCAACAGCACTCTTTGGTCACATACTCATTACGCAACAAGGAACATAGAAAGATGGCCCATATGGGCGCTGGTTCTCCTTCGGTACAGTCTCCTACAGCTTCCAATATTCCTCAGCAGAAATCTGCTTCCACACATAACAATAGTGATCTCTCCTCCCAGATCACAAAATCAGATCTGGACTTCAGCTTAACCAAAATCTACGAAAAACTTGTAGACAAGATACAGTGTGAACTCCAAAAAACAACAAATACACTCACACAAGAAATAGCAACCCTGGGAGGTCGCACCGATATTCTAGAAACCAAACACGACGAGCTCTCACTTGCACACAACGATCTTAGAAAGGACTTTGAACTTTTAGCTGAAAACTACACGTACCTACAATCGCAAGTAGAAGATTTGGACAACCGCAACAGAAGGAACAACCTAAGGATTCGTGGTATCCCAGAATCAGTCACTGAACTGATGCCTGCAGTGTCTAAATTGTTCCACAGTCTCCTCCCTGACACACCCCCATCCTCATTTGCGTGTGATAGAATTCATAGGGCCCTGCGCCCTAAACCTCCCCCAGACAAACCTCCTCGTGACATCATTCTATGCATGAAAGATTTCATCATTAAGGAAAACATATTAAGAGCATCCAGAAATATGCATAACATCGAATTGGAGGGCACCAAAATCCAAATTTTTCCAGATATCTCACAGGCTACCCTGGAAAGAAGACGCAAAATGAAGGAGATCACTTCGGTATTACAATCAGCTCATATTAGATACCGGTGGGGTTTTCCATTTAAGTTAACAGTGCCACACAACGGGACAACCTATACAATATTCAACACCTCAGAAGGCAAGGATCTCCTTGTGAAGTTAGGTCTTTTAGATCCGGGAACAAATACAGGACCTCCAGCAACTCCCCACACCTCACCTATCTGGGCCACCCCAGCCACACGCCGTGATCAAAGGAGATGGCGACCATCATTCAGAAATTTAGACGCTTGAAGATAAAGATGGATCCCATTTGTGGCCCAAAACTTACCCCCCTTCTTTTATAAAAACCTTGCTCTTTTCCTCCCCCCCCCTTTTTTTTTTTTTTTTTTCTTTTCTCTTCTTTTTTCTTTTCTTTTTTTTTTTTTTTCTTCTTTTCTTCTTTTTTTTCCTCTTTTTCTTTTCTTTTCTCTTCTTTTTCTTCTTTTTTCTTTCTTTTCTTTTTTTTTTTTTTTTTTCTTTTTTCCCTTTTGCAAGGTTCAAAATACCACTTTTACAGTTCGAATTGTTTGAGGTTGTTTTTTCTGATTATAGTAAACAACTGTACCACACGTTTAAATGGTACCGGGTCGGCATTACCACAGTTTCTTCTATACGACATTATATATCTAACATTTCTTCTTGCTCCTTTTTTATACTGTTTCGTATGCTAATTTTTTATAAGTAACAGCATGCACATATATAAAAAATGTTCTTTTTATAGCATCCTCGCTAAGGCTGATGTGCTCCGCCTGCGTTAGTTTGTCCCCCTGCTCACAAAAGACTCCAAAAGCATGGTCCAACTGGTGGATATTTTTCTGCTACTGATCCTGCTATCCTCCGTTCTAGTGGTGGAGGTTCTATTTGTGAGTAATGGACAGTATTGTCCAAATCAATACTTTTTTCGGTCAGGAAGTGCTTCTCACCCTGACCCCCTAATCATAAAAGTTAATTCTCATAGTCATACTAAAACACTCTATATTTACAAAATGTCGAAAAGGTCAAACAAACTCTCTTTACCTCAATTAAAACATTATTATGGAATGTCATTGTACAATACAGTACCGTTATTTTCTATAAGTTTACTAGCTTTAATGTGCCACTGTTCAAGAGCCCTGTTCTTCATGGTTCTGTGGTATAGGTACAAAATGTTATTCAAAAAACAAAGGTCAACGAGAAAATATTTGAGCTGGATACGAATGTATAACCTGATATATTACATATATACACAGTTACAAATGGCAATACGATGTTGGCTAGTTCCGCCTATATCTCAAGTAGCTTCACTTTCGATCTTAATGGCGATAATCAAATTATCAACTCCACTCCGATTTGGCTATATACTCAAACCTAGGCTTGACGACCCACTGCCATTTCTTCATAACCACCATCGCCCCTTAATACCAATACAATGGGTCTCAGAGTGATTTCTCATAACGCCCAGGGTATTAATTCGCCTCACAAGAGAAAGAAGGCCTTTCGCCATTATAAAAGATTAGGAGCTGATATAATCTTAATGCAGGAAACGCACTTTGCCACAGATAAACACCCTAAATTTTTTGACAAAAGTTACAGCCAATATTATTGCACTACTTATAACACAAAATCTAGAGGTGCTGCTATATTCATTAGAAACACAGTGTTATTTGAGGTTCAAAATATATTTAAAGATCCAGACAGTCGTTACTTGATCTTGAAAGGTTCAATCAAAGGACGTTCTATCACCATTGCCTCAATTTATGCTCCCAACGAAGCCCAGTCAAACTTTTTCACCAAATTTTTTGATACTCTAGACAATTATCACTCCACACATTTAATAGTGGGCGGGGATTTCAATTTAGCTGCTCACTCAGCTCTAGATAGAAGCAATGTTGTCCCATCCTCAAAAGCTTTCCCCAAATCCTTGAATAGATCACTATATAACCATCAATTAATAGACACTTGGAGAGCCCATAACATAGGATCCAAATCTTACACATTCTACTCCCATCCGCACAACTGCTTCGCTCGTCTTGACTACATCTTTTGCACCCCAATTCTACTTGCCAATTCCTCTAGAGCAGATATCCATCCGTGTCCTTGGTCTGATCACCACATAGTCTCCTTTGATACTTCACATATAGGTCTAGCCAACACAGCACACTCATGGCGAATAAACGATTCCTTGCTCACAGATCCCTCAAGCAACCAACAAATTCTATCTTACCTTGAACAATATTTTGCACATAATGTAGCACCAGACATGTCCCCTACAACTATATGGATGGCACATAAAGCAGTAATGAGAGGTCATCTGATAAATATCGCCTCAATCAACAACAAATCCAAACTTGCAGACATTAGATCCCTAACAAAAGATCTAGATCACTTGTATCATAGAAACAACCAGAACCCATCTAGTGACCTACTTAAACAGATACAAGAGAAACGCACTACCTTAGACACATTATTAACATCAGATACTGAAAAAGCTCTCAGATGGTCTAAAGCTAGATTCTTACTCAACAGTAATTCTTATTCCACCATGTTTGCTAAAAAACTAAATCAATCTATGAAACCCCCACACACCTATAAATTAAGGAACCCTTCTGGTAATTTGGTATCCCATCCCAAAGAAGTCATGAAATTATTCTCGGACTTCTATAAAAATCTCCTGACCTCACCAAAAACACCTCCGAAACAGTCCTCCTTAGACTGGCTTAATAACATTACGTTACCCACTCTTACTAGAGATCAAATTGAATCTCTTAATGCCCCTTGCTCGGAGATGGAAGTTAACAAAATCATTGGAACACTAAAAATATCCACAGCCCCAGGCCCTGACGGCTATTCCACATCTTACTATAAAAAAATTTCCTCTACCATTATACCACACCTTACTAAACTGTATAATAATATCTTACAGGGTGGCCAATTCCCACCCGAGATGATTTTGGCTAATATGTCCCTACTTCCCAAACCAAATAAAGATCACTCCACCCCTCAAAACTACCGCCCAATATCAGTTATTAACAACGACCTAAAAATATTCGGCCGTGTATTAGCAGACAGATTATCAGCCGTTATCTCCCCATTAGTTGATCCTGATCAAACAGGCTTCATTCCCAACAGACAAATAACAGACAACATACGACTTACCACAAATATCATTCAAGACTCCAACATTCATTCCAGATCCACGCTGCTTCTTGGTCTTGATATACACAAAGCTTTCGACAGCGTTTGCTGGTCATATCTTGACACCCTTCTCCCAAAATATGGCATCAACAATGAATTTCTACATGGCTTTAAGGCTCTCTATCACAACCCACAGACACGTATTAAACTCCCAGGTAACAATTCTGACTTTTTTCCCCTGACTAAAGGTACCAGACAAGGTTGTCCACTCTCCCCCCTACTCTTTGCCCTCGCAATAGAACCCCTCGCCTGTGCAATCAGAAACAATACAAATATTAAAGGATATCTTAAGGGATCCAAGGAATACAAACTGAGTCTTTATGCGGATGACGTCCTTCTATTCATAACTGACCCTCTTATTTCCCTACCTAATCTAACTAAAACCCTGGACGTCTTTCATGATTTGACAGGTCTGGGAGTAAACCTATCTAAGTGCTCGGCTTTACCAATCAACATTCCCCCAGCCTTAATATCCTCACTTAAAGACAAATTCTCATTCAATTGGCACGTAGATTCGTTTAGATACCTAGGTATTCAGATTACATCTTCATATAAAACGTTATATCAAGCAAACTACCCTCCTTTATTTAACAATATTAAAAACCTACTTAAACTATGGTCATCATACCAGATTTCTTTCTCGGGCAGGATAGTAGCCACAAAAATGATGATATTACCCAAACTTCTATTCTTTTTCAGAACCCTTCCACTTATTCTACCTAAAAAAACACTAGAATCTTTACAGAGAGAAATCAATAAATTTATATGGCAAAACAAGAAACCCAGATTTAGTTATTCCCTTATGTTTAGACCCCATTTAAAAGGAGGCCTCGGCATTCCAAACCTTTGGCTATATTACTTGTCGGCCAGATTCACCCAATTAGCCCAATGGTATGCCCCTTCATCCCAAATCCCTTGGCTCCTGTTCGAAGAAGAATCTATCCTACCCTACAATTTACAAGGACTTCTCTGGTCCAATGTCATCCCACCACAAAAAATAAGGCCCTTAAACCTCATCGTCACTCACACTCTTCAACTATGGAACAGACAAATCTCTAATTTTAAGTTATCCTCAGATGTTCCCCCCTTAGCTTCCTTTATGGGTGACCCACGTTTTTCCCCCCCAGATAGAGCTCAGGATGAAAATTTGCTAACATATTGGAAGTCACATAATCTAATACATTTAAAATCGCTCTCCCAAGACAATGCATTTCTTACTTTCACCAGACTACAAACAAAATACAATATCTCTCCTACCGAACTAGAGATCTATGCGAAAATAAAAAAATTCTATGAGAAATATTACTCACTTACACTCCACCCCCCTTATACACAATTTGAGCAAATTTGTATCTCCTCCCCTCGTGACCGGGGTTTAATCTCCAGAATATATAAAAATTTAAATGAGACAAACATGCCTGATAAATCACATCCCATGCTACAATGGGAATCAGATTTAAATACCTCATTTACTCTTGATCAATGGGATACGATTTTTACAAATCTCCACAAATGTACCAGAACAACCTCGATTAGAGAATCGGCCATCAAACTACTTTATAGATGGTATCTTACTCCCGCTAAACTCAATTCATTTTATCCCTCAGTGTCCCCACTCTGCTTTAGGGGTTGCCCCACCCAGGGAACACTTTTACATATATTTTGGGATTGCCCCCACATTAAAGACACTTGGCATAAGGCAAATATTATAATAGATAAAATATCCTGTAGAAAGATCTCTCTTACACCCCAAATAGGCCTTTTATTCACCCCTATACAGGACATTCCAATGACTAGTACAAGGTTAATACATACACTCCTTAGTTCCATCCACTGGGCCATAGCATTTAATTGGCGCTCCACTACGGTACCTTGGCCACAAATTCTTAACCGCATGTCAAACATTAAGCTTTCAGAAAGAATTCATCACACATTATATGATTCTATGCCCCTTTACCAAAAAAAATGGACTCTCTGGGATACCACCTCTCTGGTCTAGTACCTTCCCGTTTTTTTTTTTTTTTTTTTTTACCTCCCACTCTTAAAATATATACAATTGTCATTTAGCCCTCTCTCCAATACAATGCTCTTGATTGACTTTATTTGAACAATATACATTCCTATACCAGTCTTAAGAAATAAGAAAAATAAAAAAATTAAGAAAAAAAAGAAAAAAAAAAGAAGAACCTTTTCTCCTTCCTCTGTACAATGCTCAATATGTACAATGTTTATATATATACCTGTACCATCATTGTGATTTGTGTTTATACCTTGACCTTTTCTATAATAAAAATCGTTTGTAAACAAAAAAAAAAAAAAAAAGGCCCTATATACTCTGAACAGCCGTATACAGGCGGTGCATACAAGACAGGGACTGTAGGTTTGTTCTTATGTAGAATCTGTTTGTAATTTTGAACAGGTACATTGTTTAAGTGTAGCTCCAGCCCAAAAATCTATTTTTAAACTTTTTGGAAAACATAGGTAAGGGTTATCACCCCTGTAACATTTGTTTTGCTGTCTGTGCCCCTGTTCAGAACATTTCACCTCACTTTCCGTCCCAATGACAACTGTTTTTAAAATGTGGTGTTTTTCTTGAAACAAGGATTGGTGATAAAGCATCAGTACAGAGGAGACACCTTTCTCCCATATTAATTCTTACAGGAGAGAATTTTCCTTCCTAGGGGTAGATTTCCTCTCACTTCCTGTTGTCTTCTTGCGTTTGCAAGTAGGAGTCGTTTGTAAGTTGGATGTTTGAAAGTAGGGACCTGCCGTATATACTCTGCAGAAATAGGCCCCTTAGTTGTTGGTGTTGGCACAACACTGTAAGCACTCACAGTTACTCTTGGTTGGTGCTGGAACGCCCTGCTGTCAACTATTATATCAGGAATTGTAATTACATATAATTGTTGAACAGTGGTAGTAAAAATTGGGCCTTTGATGGTGGTGCTGGTGCCACAACACTGTAAGCCCTGACAGTTACTCTTGGTGGGTGCAGGAATAGGCCCTGCTGTGAATTATTAGATCAAGAATTGTAATTACATGCCCCTTTTGAACAGGGGCTGAAAAATTGGGCCTTTCGTGGTGGTGGTGGTGGTGGCGTTGCCACAACACTGTAAGCCCTCAGAGTTACTCTTGGTGGGTGCAGCAATGGGCCCTGCTGTGAATTATTAGATCAAGAATTGTAATTACATGCCCCTGTTGAACAGGGGCTGAAAAATTGGGCCTTAGGCACTGGTGGCACAACACTGCAACCCCTCACAGATACTGTACTTGGAGCACAGCAATGAGCCCTGTTGCAAAGTATTGCTTCAAAAATTGTAATTACACGCCCCTGTTAAACAGGGGCTGAAAAATTGGGCGTTAGGCACTGGTGGCGGCACCCATAAACAAAAATGATCTTCCAAGCTATCATCATCAATCGTATCATTGAGGACTCGGAGGAGGAGGATAGCCAGTCAACATAACAGCACAGGCACTCAGCATCAGCATCAGTCTTGAAGGGATGTGACATGTTAAAATCAATTAGTCTGTTATATCAGCATCAGGTGTGTGGTAGCTGGTGGTGATCCAAGACTGGTTCATCTTGATGAAAGTCAGTCGATCAACCGAGTCGGTGGACAGGCGCACCCTGTGATCCGTGACAAATCCTCCAGCAGCACTGAATGTGCGTTCCGAAAGAACGCTGGATGCAGGACAGGCCAGTAGCTCAATTGCATACTGTGCAAGCTCTGGCCAGTGATCCATCCTCAAGACCCAGTAAGCCAGAGGATTTTCGGTGGGGAAGGTGTCCAAGTCTGACCTTGCCCCTAGATATTCCTGCACCATGTTTATCAGACGCTGGCGATGGTTGCTGGAACCGATCATACTTTGGGGCTGCGGACTAAAGAATTGTCTGAACGCATCGGTCAGACGGCCACCTTCCCCACCGCTCCTTCTTTGACTGGCCGAAGCCTCAGCAACTCGTTGTCCAGGACCAGGAGTTTGTAACCTCCCAGTCTCTGGGAACACGTTGCACAGACCTTTCTGCAAGGCCTCCCGGAGTTGTCTCATCCTCTGCTCCCTCTGCGACGGTAACATAAGGTCCGCAACCTTACCCTTGTACCGTGGATCAAGGAGAGTGGCCAGCCAGTAATGGTCCCTCTCCTTGATCCGAAGAATACGAGGATCCTTCCGCAGACTTTGCAGGATCAGGGAGGCCATGCAGCGTAGGTTAGCTGAGGCATTCGGTCCGGAGTCCTCTGGGTCACTAAGGACGACATGATCCGCAGCCACCTCCTCCCAGCCACGTACAAGTCCACGGGTTTCTTGGGACTGTAAATCATCCCTAAAAGACTGCTGCTGTTGATGCTGCTGAGTGCCAGGCTCCACCTCCATGCTGACACAATCCTCCTCCTCCTCCTCGTCCTCTTCCTGTGCGATGGGTGGGACAGAAGGAACACTGTCTGGGTAAAGGGGACCTTGAGAGGCAAGGAAGTCCTCCTCTTCCTGCCTCAAGTGCCCTGTCCATTATTCCACGCAGCGTGTGCTCCAACAGGTGGACAAGAGGTACAGTGTCACTGATGCATGCACTGTCACTGCTCACCATCCTCGTGGCCTCCTCAAATGGTGCCAGGACAGTGCATGCATCCCTGATCATGCCCCACTGGCGTGGAGAAAAAAAACCAAGCTCCCCTGACCCTGTCCTGGTGCCGTAGTCGCACAGGTACTCATTGATGGCCCTCTGCTGCGTGTGCAGCCGCTGCAGCATGGCCAACGTTGAGTTCCACCTGGTGGGCATGTCACATATAAGGCGGTTCTTGGGCAGGTTCAACTCCTTTTGCAGCTCAGCCAGGCGAGCACTGGCATTATAAGATCTGCGGAAATGCACACAGACTTTCCTGGCCTGCCTCAGGACATCCTGTAAGCCCGGGTACCTGCCCAAGAACCGCTGCACCACCAGGTTAAGGACGTGAGCCACACAGGGCACATGGGTCAGTTGTCCCTGTCGGAGGGCGGAGAGGAGGTTGGTGCCATTGTCGCAAACCACCATTCCTGGCTTAAGCTGGCGTGGCGTCAACCACCTCTCGGCCTGGCCCTGCAGAGCAGACAGGACCTCTGCCCCAGTGTGGCTTCTGTCCCCCAAACACACCAGCGCAAGCACGGCATGGCATCTTTTTGCCTGCGTACTTGCGTAGCCCCTTGAACGCCTACGGAGCACCGCTGGTTCAGAGGACAAAGCACAGGAAGAGGCCATGGAGGAAGAAGAAGAGGAGGGGGTGGAGGAGAGAGGTGTGTCACAACCAGTAGTAGCATTTTGGAGGCGTGGCGGTGGAACAACCTCCAACACTACTGCACCTTGTCCTGCATCCTTCCCAGCTGCCAAAAGAGTGACCCAATGGGCCGTGAAAGAAAGGTAACGTCCCTGTCCATGCCTGCTGGACCATGAGTCAGCGGTAATATGCACCTTACCGCTGACCGCCCTGTCCAGCGAGGCCAAGACATTGCCTTCCACATGCCGGTAGAGAGCCGGAATAGCCTTCCGTGAGAAAAAGTGGCGTTTGGGAACCTGCCACTGAGGAACCGCACATTGCACAAACTCACGGAAGGGGGCCGAGTCTACCAACTGAAAAGGCAGCAGTTGAAGCGCTAGCAATTTAGCCAAGCTAGCATTCAACCGCTGGGCATGTGGATGGCTGGGAGTGAACTTCTTTCGACGGTCCAGCAGCTGGGGCAGGGAAATTTGCCTGCTAGAATCGGACGTCGGTGTACTGCTAGCAGAGTGGCCGCAAGTACTTGGCTGTGACACACCTAATTCTACACCTTCATTCCTCTCAGTGCATGTTTCAGAGAGGACTGAAGTTATAGTGGGGTTGGAGATCCCATCTGATGCGGTGCAAGGAGAGGTCCGCTTTGTTTTTTGGTGTGGGTCTTTGAGGTAGGCTTGCCAACGAGCTGCATGGCAGGTCAACATATGTCTGGTCAGGCATGTGGTACCCAAGCGGCTGATGTTTTGGCCACGCGATATACGCTTGAGACATATGTTGCAAACAGCAGCTGTGCGATCTGATGCACTAGCCTCAAAAAAGGCCCACACCAAAGAACTTTTTGAATGACGGGCAGAGGCAGCGCCCTGCACAGGCGGAGCTCTGCAGTGTGATTCCGTCGGTGCACTGCCCTTACGCTGGCCACCAAAGGGCATCCTGCCTCGTTGGAGATGTGCCTCCTCCTCATCCTGCTCCTCCTCCTCTCTCCTATTAGGCACCCACGTGGAGTCAGTGACCTCATCATCCCCTCCCTCCTCATCACTGGAGCCAATCTGGCAGTATGCTGCAGCTGCTGGAACATGACTGCCAGATTGGTGTCCTTCTTGAGCATCCCCTCTGTCTGCTCTCACGCTACTGCCTTCCTCTAGCTGGGTTTCATCATCAGACCCTTCGAAACGCTGGGCATCCTCCTGGAGCATGTACCCAACACTGTGCTCAAACAGTTCGGGGGACTCCTCAGGAGGAGGACATGGTGGGTCTAGGGAAGGAGTGACTGATGATGAGTCTGACATTGATACCAGGGAAGAGGACGCTTTGGCAGCTGCTTTTCCAGTACCCTGAGCCTGGGTGAGAGAGGATGAGGAGGAGGAGGAGGGCTTGGTCATCCACTCTACCAAGTCTTCGGCATGATGTGGCTCAACATGTCCAGCTGCCGAAAAGAAGGACAAGCGTGTCCCATGGCCATGTGCTGATGACAATGCACCGCGTCCACGACCAGCACTGTTGCCCCCAGACACAGAGCCTGCTTGCCCTCTTTTATTGCCTCCTGACTGTCTGCCTCTCCTTGTTTGCCTTCCAGACATTCTAATGGATGGCCTGCAGGGAGATGGGAAAAAAAGCAATAAGGGCTACCTTCAGGTGTCCTTCTCTGTCCCTTTAATTAAGGATTTCTAAATATGGTTGAGGATGATTGCTTTCGCACAGAATAGCACAATGACAATTTCCCTGACTGTCCAAAAAACAAGGATTTCAAAGATGGTTGATGAGGAATGCTTTAGCACAGTATAGCACAATGAGAATTTCCCTCACTGTCCTTCCCTGTCCCTACAAACAAGGTTTAGCACAGTAAAACACACTGACACTCTCCCTACCTATAGTTTTCTGTCCCTATAATTTTTTTTTTTTTAAAGATGGTTGATGAGGAATGCTTTAGCACAGTATAGCACAATGAGAATTTCCCTCACTGTCCTTCCCTGTCCCTACAAACAAGGTTTAGCACAGTAAAACACACTGACACTCTCCCTACCTATAGTTTTCTGTCCCTATAAAAAAATTTTTTTTTAAAGATGGTTGATGAGGAATGCTTTAGCACAGTATAGCACAATGAGAATTTCCCTCACTGTCCTTCCCTGTCCCTACAAACAAGGTTTAGCACAGTAAAACACACTGACACTCTCCCTACCTATAGTTTTCTGTCCCTATAATTTTTTTTTTTTTTTAAGATGGTTGATGAGGAATGCTTTAGCACAGTATAGCACAATGAGAATTTCCCTCACTGTCCTTCCCTGTCCCTACAAACAAGGTTTAGCACAGTAAAACACACTGACACTCTCCCTACCTATAGTTTTCTGTCCCTATAAAAATTTTTTTTTTTAAAGATGGTTGATGAGGAATGCTTTAGCACAGTATAGCACAATGAGAATTTCCCTCACTGTCCTTCCCTGTCCCTACAAACAAGGTTTAGCACAGTAAAACACACTGACACTCTCCCTACCTATAGTTTTCTGTCCCTATAAAAAATGTTTTTTTAAAGATGGTTGATGAGGAATGCTTTAGCACAGTATAGCACAATGAGAATTTCCCTCACTGTCCTTCCCTGTCCTTACAAACAAGGTTTAGCACAGTAAAACACACTGACACTCTCCCTACCTATAGTTTTCTGTCCCTATAATTTTTTTTTTTTTAAAGATGGTTGATGAGGAATGCTTTAGCACAGTATAGCACAATGAGAATTTCCCTCACTGTCCTTCTCTGTCCGTACAAACAAGGTTTAGCACAGTAAAACACACTGACACTCTCCCTACCTATAGTTTTCTGTCCCTATAAAAAATGTTTTTTTAAAGATGGTTGATGAGGAATGCTTTAGCACAGTATAGCACAATGAGAATTTCCCTCACTGTCCTTCCCTGTCCCTACAAACAAGGTTTAGCACAGTAAAACACACTGACACTCTCCCTACCTATAGTTTTCTGTCCCTATAAAAAATTTTTTTTTTAAAGATGGTTGATGAGGAATGCTTTAGCACAGTATAGCACAATGAGAATTTCCCTCACTGTCCTTCCCTGTCCCTACAAACAAGGTTTAGCACAGTAAAACACACTGACACTCTCCCTACCTATAGTTTTCTGTCCCTATAATTTTTTTTTTTTTAAAGATGGTTGATGAGGAATGCTTTAGCACAGTATAGCACAATGAGAATTTCCCTCACTGTCCTTCCCTGTCCCTACAAACAAGGTTTAGCACAGTAAAACACACTGACACTCTCCCTACCTATAGTTTTCTGTCCCTATAATTTTTTTTTTTTTAAAGATGGTTGATGAGGAATGCTTTAGCACAGTATAGCACAATGAGAATTTCCCTCACTGTCCTTCCCTGTCCCTACAAACAAGGTTTAGCACAGTAAAACACACTGACACTCTCCCTACCTATAGTTTTCTGTCCCTATAATTTTTTTTTTTTTTAAAGATGGTTGATGAGGAATGCTTTAGCACAGTATAGCACAATGAGAATTTCCCTCACTGTCCTTCCCTGTCCCTACAAACAAGGTTTAGCACAGTAAAACACACTGACACTCTCCCTACCTATAGTTTTCTGTCCCTATAAAAATTTTTTTTTTTAAAGATGGTTGATGAGGAATGCTTTAGCACAGTATAGCACAATGAGAATTTCCCTCACTGTCCTTCCCTGTCCCTACAAACAAGGTTTAGCACAGTAAAACACACTGACACTCTCCCTACCTATAGTTTTCTGTCCCTATAATTTTTTTTTTTTAAAGATGGTTGATGAGGAATGCTTTAGCACAGTATAGCACAATGAGAATTTCCCTCACTGTCCTTCCCTGTCCCTACAAACAAGGTTTAGCACAGTAAAACAGACTGACACTCTCCCTACCTATCCTTCTCTTTCCCTAAACTAAAGGAATCCAGGTTAAGCAAGAAAAAAAAAATGTCACTGTCCCTGCCTATGCTTCTCTTTCCCTGCTCCGGAACACACTACACTAGGCCGCCGTGCTGGCGGCCTTTTATAGTGTGGGGCGTGTACTAAACACCCTCAGCAATAATTGGCCACAGGCATCCTGCCTGTGGCCAATCATTGCTCTCCTCGCTGCCGGCGCTGTGATTGGCCAAGCATGCGGGGTCACAGTGCATGCTTGGCCAATCACAGCGCCTGGATGACACTGCGATGGCGTAGTGCATTGTGGGCCGCAAATTAGGCGCGAACGGCCCAAATCGTTCGTTGTTCGGCGAACGATCGAACAGCCGATGTTCGAGTCGAACGTATGTTCGACTCGAACACCGAGCTCATCCCTACTCTATATAAGAAACTGACTGAATTGCTGTCCTCTTGGAGTCAGTTTTCTTTGTCTTGGTTTGGCAGGATCAATGCGATACATATGACTTCCCAAACTTTTTATGCTTTTCAGGTCCTGCCAGTTCCAATCACCTCCTATATACTTTGCATTCACCAACGCAGGGTTTTAAAGTTTATTTGGGGGTCTTCACACCCTTCGACTTTGGTACTTTCCCTGCTACCTGTTTTGCGCTGTTCACGGGGCTTGAGAACCCAGGACCGTTCGCTTGGTGGACTGAACATGGGTTTACTGACATTAATTATTTTCTTACTGCCACTAGGATACTGACATTCGACACACTTAGCTTGTCCCAATAGATTCTGTTGTAGGAACACTACAATTATATACAAATTTATAGTATTGTCTCCCAATTCCTTAAATTCCAGTCCCCTTACGCGCTTACACCATTTTAGAGTATCTGTAGAGCCCGTCCAAATTCCACAGTCCTTATCTCCCTGATATACTCCTCTATTGTATCTTCTAAAAACCTTTAGTGTGGTCCTTCCGACATCAATGGGAGAGCGAGATGGAGTTGGATCCAGCAAATTTTCAGATTATGACCTTGGCGATATCCAAGTGTTCCAAGAACGTACTCATTCAAGAAAATACATATAAACTTCTGTACAGATGGTATTATACGCTGGCTCCCCTGGCTCGTTTTATACCATCTTATCCATCGACCTGCTTCCCAACTGTTCCCAACTGGGGACAATGGCACACATATTGTGGTCATGCCCAGGGGTCTGCAGACTATTGGTTCGGGTTTATGCGCTCCTACGTACACTCTTCCATTCAGACATCAAAAGAAATCCATACGAATGCTCTCCTTCGTAAGCCTATTGAGGAGTTACTATGATGGGAGCAGCACCTAGCGTTACATCTTTTTGCAGCAACCAGACTCACCATAGTGAGAGCCTGGAAAACCCTAATTTTCAGTTTCGAAGCAGTCAAGTGTCGTATGACCGACATTACGGTCAACGAGAAATTGACAGCCATTTTACTTGAACCCATGAAAAATGTCTTTGAGTTTGGCAGCCCTGGATATCCCATGTTCAACCATCGTGCTTTGATAACTTTCTTATGTTAATCTGAGGACTTTAATCCACAGTTCCATGAGACCTCCTTTTTCTCTTTCTCTACCCTTCTTGGAATCTTCCGGCTCACCAGCTTTACTCTTTAACTTTGTATTTCTTTATTTTTTGTGTAGACCTATTAGGCTTCTAAATTGTGGCCTGGTTATGACATATTAGAGCTTACAGCTCTTTGTTTATTTTTTTTACTCTACGTTCTCATTGTGGATTTGCAATTCCTCTGGCTTGATATCTAAACCTGCCTTAAAAGCATCACCCCATTCAGATGGAGTGTAGTTTTGCTCATGACTGTGAAGTTCTGATTTACTTATTTCTTTAGTTGTATGAATCCATGTTAATGTTATGTTCGCAATCCCCATACTTGTGCACATTCTGTATGTTATGCAATTGTCATCCCATCGGCTCTGTTGTGTATGTTTTAAAGACAATAAAGCCTTTCGTAAGATAAATCTTATGACAGAAATACAAATCCGTTTGACAGGTAAAACAGCCTCCCATATGTATTTTATCTGAGAATTTAGCTGTTTGTCTGGAGTACAGCTTTAGGCATTCCACAAAAAAAATGTGAGAGGACAAAGTAGGAGATAGCCAGGGCAAAGTGACCATGCCATCGATCCCTCACAGCTGCTGCTTTCATTGCATTTGGCACTTAAAGCGGCAGTAAATGCACTCAAATTTGAAAAAAGGCCAGTCCTCGTGCATACTAGCACATTAGAGACTTACCTTACAACAAAGCCATCCAGTGGCGCATCGTCACCGCTGACAGGGCTTCCGTCTTCACCTGGACTTCCGGGTTCACAGGCTGCAGCTGCTTAACTAGCAGTGCCATGATGACATCACAGGAATGCATTTCCTTTAGAGCCTATGCACCGGTGACGTCACTGGCGGCTGCTCACTGGAATTTCTCTTAAACGGTGTACGTTTTAGAGATATTCATTTTACGTACAGGTAAGCTTTATTTTAAGCTTACCTGTAGGTAAAAGTAGAAGAATTAAGTTGACTAACACTTTAAATCACTAGTGTCAGATGCTAAAGCGAGCAGTGCTAATATGACAGTGCTGGGGCCCAGCAAATGGCTGCTAGATCTGAACACTGTCACATAGGAAAAGGTCACATGCTCCGCCAAGTAGGAATGCTCTTATGGTGATATTTTCAGCAAATGCTACAATATTTTCTGACCATGTTTTACTGGCCGACATCTGAAATATTACTGTATGGAAAAAAATGCCAATCGATAAAGACTAAAAGTTATAAGCTGGATGCACACATTACCTAGAAAATGTAATGTAACTAATTCACCTGCTGTACTTTAAAGCATAGGCATGTGTGATATCAAACTAATCATAATTGACATATTCATTCTGATATATGCTTAACTACTTGAGCTCCGGAAGGTTTTACCCCCTTCATGACCAGGACATTTTATGTTATTTAGCACTGCACCACTGTAACTGGTAATTGTGCAGTCATGCAACACAAAAAAAATGTATATAATATTTTTTTCACACAAATAGAGCTTTCTTTTGGTGGTATTTGAGCACCACTGGGCTTTTTATTTTTTATTTTATTATATTTGGCCAAAATGTATTCTGCTACATGTCTTTAGTAAACAAAAATCCCAATAAGTGTATATTGAGTGGTTTGCGTGAAAACTTATAGCGTCCACAAACTATGGAATATGAAAAGGTATTCATACCTCTTGAAATTTTCCATATTTTGGTATGTTACAACCAAAAACGTAAATGTATTTTATTGGGATTTTATGTGATAGACCAACACAAAGTGGCACATAATTGTGAAGTGGAAGCAAAATGATAAATTGTTTTCAATTATTTTTACAAATAATTATCTGAAAAGTGTGCAGTGCATTTGTATTCAGCCCCCTTTACTCTGATACTCCTAAGGCCCCTTTCACACGGAGGTCCGTTCAGGTCCGCCTGTCAGTTTTTTAGGCGGACCTGAAACGGATACTCCATGCACCCCTATGGAAGCACGGATGTCAGCGGAGACATGTCCGCTGACATCCGCTCCGCTCCGCCAAAGTGTGACGGAGGAAAACCCTATTTTTCCTTCCGTCGGCGGAGCGGATCAGATGACAACGGACTCTACGGTCCGTCATCATCCGATTCCCCATAGGGGAGAGCAGCGCTCTGACAGGGCGGTCCCTGCACAGTGTGCGGGGACCGCCCAGTCATCCATCGGCTCAGCGGGGATCAACGGAGCGATCCCCGCTGAGCAAGCGGAGCTTCACGGGGCGGATCTGCACGGATCCGCCCCGTGTGAAAGAGCCCTAACTAAAATCCTGTGGAACCAATTGCCTTCAGAAGTCACCTAATTAGTAAGTAGAGTCCACCTGTGTGTAATTTAATCTCAGTATAAATACAGCTGTTCTGTGAAGCCCTCAGAGGTTTGTTAAGTTGTGTACACACGATCGGTTTTACCGATGAAAACAGTCCAAAGGACTTTTCTCATCGGACAAACCGATCGTGTATGGGCCCCATCGGTCTTTTTTCCCATCGGTGAGAAAAAATAGAACAGGTTTTAAATTTATCCGATGGGAAAAAAAACTATAGAAAATTCCGATCGTCTGTGTGGAACTCCATCGGACAAAAAACCCACGCATGCTCAGAATCAAGTCGACGCATGCTCAGAAGCATTGAACTTCATTTTTCTCGGCTTGTCGGAGTGTTTTACGTCACGCCGTTTGGGACGGTCGGATTTTTGACTGATGGTGTGTAGGCATTACCGATGGAAAAATCCATTGGTTTAAAATCCATAGGAAATCCGATCGTGTGCACAGGGCTTTAGAGAACCTTAGTAAACAAAACAGCATCATGAAGGCCAAGGAACACACCAGACAGGTCAGGGATAAAGTTGTGGAGAAGTTTAAAGCAGGGTTAGGTTATAAAAAAATATCTCAAGCTTTGAATATCTCACGGAGCACTGTTCAATCCATCATCCAAAAATGGAAAGAGTATGGTAAAACTGCAAACCTTCCAAGACATGGCCTTTCACCTAAACTGACAGGCTGGGCAAGGAGAGCAATAATCAGAAAAGCAGACAAGAGACCCATGGTAACTCTGGAGGAGCTGCAGAGATCCACAGCTCAGGTGGGAGAATCTGTCCACAGGACGACTATTAGTCATGCACTCCACAAATCTGGCCTTTATGGAAGAGTGGCAAGAAGAAAGCCTGTGTTGAAAGAAAGCCATAAGAAGTCTTGTTTGCAGTTTGCGAGAAGCCATACGGGGGATACAGCAAACATGTGGAAGGTGCTCTGGTCAGATGAGACCAAAATTATACTTTTTGTCCTAAAAGCAAAACACTACGTGTGGTGGAAAACTAACACTGCACATCACCCTGAACATGCCAATCCCACTGTGAAACATGGTGGTGGAAGCATCATGTTGTGGGGATGCTTTTCTTCAGCAGGAACAGTGAAGCTGGTCAGAACTAATGGGAAGATAGATGGAGCCAAATACAAGGCAATCTTATGCCCCATACACACGATCATTTTTAATGTCATTTTTAAAACTGACGTTTTTCTTGTCATTTTTTTCTTGTTTCCTCTCAAGCCTGTCTTGCGTACACACCATCATTTTAAAAAATGTTCAAGCAAAGCGCAGTGACGTACAGCACGTACGACGGCACTATAAAGGGGAAGTTCCGTTCGAATGGCGCCACCCTTCATGTTAGTAAAGTTTGTTGAGAGACGATTCGCTCTTTTCAGTCTTGTGCTTTTCAGTCCGTTACTGCGTGACGAATGTGCTATCTCCATTACGAACGCTAGTTTTACCAGAACGAGCGCTCCCGTCTCATACTTGATTCTGAGCATGCGCGTTTTTTTTCACGTCGTTAAAGCATACACACTATCGTTTTTCACGTCGTTAAAAAAAACGACATGAAAAACGACGTGAAAAAAGAGAGCATGTTCGAAATTTTTAATGGCCGTTTTTCACGTCGTTAAAAATGCTCTGGAGCATACACACGATCATTTTTAATGGCCATTTTTTTTAATGGCATTTTTAATGGCATGAAAAATGATCGTGTGTATGGGGCATTAGAAGAAAACCTGTTAGAGTCTGCAAAAGACTTGAGAATGGGGCGAAGGTTCACCTTGCAGCAGGACAACGACCCTAAACATACAGCCAAAGCTACAAAGGAAGGGTTTAGATCAAAGCACATTCATGTGTTAGAATGGCCCAGTCAAAGTCCAGATTTTAATCCAATTGAGAATCTGTTGCAAGACTTGAAAATTGCTGTTCACTGACGCTCTCCGTCCAATCTGATAGAGTTTAAGCTATTTTGCAAAGAAGAATGGGCAAAAATATCTCTCTCTAGATGTGCAAAACTGGTAGAGACATACCCAAAAAGACTTAAAGCTGTAATTGCAGTGAAAGGTGGTTCTACAAAGTATAGACTTAGGGGGCTGAATACAAATGCACGCCACACTTTTCAGATATTTATTTGTAAAAAAAATTGAAAATCATTTATCATTTTCCTTCCACTTTACAATTATTTGCCACTTTTTGTTGGTCTATCACATAAAATCCCAATAAAATACATTTACATTTTTGGTTGTAACTTGACAAAATGTGGAAAATTTATGAATACTTTTTAAAGGCACTGTATACTGGAATTTTTACTTTTTTTATACTACTAATGGTGGTGATCAGCAACTTATAATGGGTCTGCAATAGTGCAGCTGGCAATCTGACACTGAGTGGGAACTGAGTAACTGCCATTGACATCACCAGTGACAATAATACAGTGATCAGTGATAATACTGTGTAATGTGTGTTGCTTTTTACTAAAGATCTTTTTGCTTCTTATCCCTGCTTCACAGGGATAAGAAACAGAGAGGATTGTTCCTTCTGTACAGATTCTGGGCTATGATTGCCCACAGCTGATGAGCAGGTCCCGGTCATGAATCATTGGCCAGGACCTGCTGACAGACTCTGGCTGTGTACAATCACAGCGGGTGTCAGTGGGGGACCCTAAACCTGGAAACAGGCAGCGACATACTAGTACGCAAATAGGTAATGTAGCTCTCATACTAGTATTTATGAAATATTGGTACAGTTTGATAGTTTGCTTTATGGAAAGGACAATTTCAGGTCAGGCAGAGCCAGACTCAAGTGTATTTTTTCTAAATGGTTTAATGTCGGTCAATTACAGTTAGGAAAAGGATTATGATAAACCAGTTTTACAACATGTCTGATCAAAGTCTCTGCTTAATGTTGTTTTACGATGGCTATCGGTGCTATGCCTTGGATTAGAAAAAAAATTCTGCTGGTTTTAATTACTTCCAATTAGCTATTTACAATGTGCTCATTATTCTGCTATGCAGACCTAGCCAAGAGGTTTGCATTCCTATATAGCCACTGTAATGACATTTTTTGATGCTCTTCATTTGTTAGATGCTGACTTGTGAATTTTAGAAAAATAATGGTGACCTTGTGTTCAGTAGAAATTCTGGATGAACCCGCTGCACCTTTCTGGCAAACTTTGCAATGAAAAACTGTTAGTTCACACATATTATTTAAACTGGCAAACTGCGTCAAAGATATCCCTCTTATGGCCAGTCCTGCTCTGCTCTGCCAATGCAAATGCTGCTGTGGACACCATGACAAACAGACACAAAGTGGGGGAGAGCTACTAGGTTCAGGTCTGGTCACCGACCTGCAATGCAACAGTAACAAAATATACCTGTACTCAAATCCCAATAGCTTGTACATGTACAGTATAAAATCTATCAGGCGCTAAAGGGGAGTGACCACATGTTAACACTACAAATTCCAAATTAACTCACACAGCTATATACCCTTTCTGGCAAACTTTGCAATGAAAAACAAGGATTTTTTGTTCACACATATTGCAATACTCTGTGTCTGGTTGTCCCATGTTGGCATTGTGTCCACCGTAGCATTTGCATTGGCAGAGCAGAGTAGGACTGGCCATAAGAGGGATTACTTTGATGCAGTTGGCCAGCTTAAATGTGTATTGCAATATGTGTGAACTAAAAATGAATCCCAATTCTGCGCATATATCACCATGCCTTAAGTCTCTGGGGCAACCAAGTACCAGTAGGCATACAAGTCTTAAGGGAAAGGTGGCTGCAATAAGTGAAACTGCGCAAAATTCTTGCCATTTTGCAGAACAGGACATGAACCAGTAAACTTTACAAGCCATTTCTGGAGACACTGGGTATTTTCACTGGCTTTAACCACTTGAGATCCAAGGTACGTCCCTGGACGTCCTTGACTTTGAGCCAGGATATCTGAATGATGCCTGCAGCTACAGGCATCATTCAGATATCGTTTTTTAGAGCCGGCGATTCTGTGCACCGTAAGAATGATCACAGCGGATGTTCCGCTGCTTGATTGTTCTTACAGGCGGCGAGAGGGGACGCCCCCCCCCCTCCCGCCGCCCTCCGGTGCTTCTACCGACTCACCTGTGCGATCGGTGAGTCGGTAACAGAATCCGCCGGCCCCGGCTTCTTACCATAGAGACTTCCGGCGGACCAGATGGTCGCAGGAGTCTCTATGATTGTTCTGAGGCCGGGCGCGATGTTAGGACGTCACGCCCGACCTCTGCAATCAAAAAAACGGCGCCGCCTCGGCTAGGAAGCGGTGATCGTTTTTTTATTTTTTTTATTTCAGGCTTCCCAGCCTAGAGGTGAGATGTGGGGTCTTATTATTATCTCACTGTAAAGAGGACCTGTCATGCTTATTCCTATTACAAGGGATGTTTACATTCCTTGTAATAGGAATAAAAGTGATCAAAATTATTATTATTTTTTTAAAGTGTCAAAGTAAAAAGTTTAAAGTAATTTCTTGTGAGAAAAAAAAGTTGAAAGTAAAATTAACAATAAAAAAAAAAAGTCCCGCCCACATATGAAAACGGTGTTCAGAACACACATGTGAGGTATCGCACCGAACGTTAGAGCGAGAGCAATAATTCTAGCCCTAGACCTCCTCTGTAACTCAAAACATGTAACCAGTAAAACAATTTAAAGCATCGCCCATGAGGATTTTTAAGTACCGAAGTTTGGCGCCATTCCACGAGCGTGTGCAATTTTGAAGGGTGACATGTTAGGTATCTATTTACTCGTCGTAACTTCATCTTTCACAATATGCAAAAAAATTGGGCTAACTTTAATGTTTTAATATTTTTTAATTTAAAAATTAAAAATTTTCCCCAAAAATTATTGCGCAAATACCGTGCAAGATAAAAAGTTGCAATGACCGCCATTGTATTCTATATGGTCTTTGCTAAAAAAAAAACATATATAGTGTTTGGGGGTTCTATGTAATTTTCTAGCAACAAAATTGGATTTTTACATGTAGGAGGGAAGTGTCAGAATTGGCCCGAATGCGAAGTGGTTAATGGAGGCAGGATAAGTGTGGTTGTGGGGATGGGGTGGACTGGCAAGGTGAGTATCAGTGGGTTGGAGGGGGCTCTTAACACAAACATTGTCACTTTGCCCTCCTAAATCACTTAGAGCATTAGCGTGCACAGGGGGTGTGCCTGGGTACACCCCAATTACTTTGTACAGTGCCGATTTTCCCTAATGCCCAGGCTCCCCCACATGTTGCCACCCCCACCCACCCAGCAGTTCTGCTGGCTTCCCTCCTCTCCCCCCCCCCCCCCGACTGCTGCAGGGTATGTTTCAGGATGGAGATCGTGGGGAAAGGGCTAGTAAATATGTAATTTACTGGCCCCTTGTTTTTCTAAATGAACACAGTGAACATACTCGCTCACTGTGTCCATTCAAAACGGAAGCATAGTCAACTGTGTTGACTATGCTTCAGTTTGTGAATGAACAGGAAGCCACTCAGCACAGAGCACTTCCCAATCATTCCCTGCCCCATGCAGCTGAGGCTGCAGAGAAAGGCCTCTGTGTTAGAGCTTTTGGGTGCACATCATAATGCAATAGGTTGCACACACCTATGACTTAGGGTATGTTATAAAGGCTAATATTAAATGTGAACTATACCAATGTGTGAACTATGGTAAGTTTACCAATACATAAAATGGTTCAGTATGCACAGCTGATATACTCTTATTTAAACAAAAAATTAATATGTTCAGCAAATATAATATAAAAGTGATTTTAATCTTCTGTTTATGCTCCAATCACCATGGTATTCTAAAGTGCAAAGTGCTTCAATAAAAGTGCTTCACCCGAAGTGGTAAATCTAAACGCTCACCAGATATCTTTAGCCACCAAGTGACCCACAGGCGTATATTATAGGATGTCTTTAGGACCTCCAATGTGTCTGTCCAGGAATCACACAGCAAACACTATCTGTAGGTAGATGTGCCAAATTTCCATCGAATCGATAGTGGCATATACATGCAAGTATCCTTATTTTAAGCTTATATCCCAATCATCTGCAAATGTTAGCTCCTTCAAACAGAGCCACAAAAAGGCAAAGTGTAGTAACGTTTTTTAATCTCTTAAAATGCAGCACTTACATATCATATATATATATATATATAAGTTCAGTGTAAAGCCTCATACACACGATCGGACTTCAAACAAACTTTTCCGTGGATTTTTGTTCACAGGGCGTTGGCCGTGAACTTGGTATGAATACACATGGCAGGACTTTTTCAGCCAACTTTCCCCAAATCACATGGTTTTTCTGCTCTTTTCTGCTCTTTACCGCCACCCTTTGGCCAACTTCTGCTATTGTTGGTTGATTTTAACATTGGTTCTGAGCATGCGTGTTTGTACTTTGGACTAAAGTCCGATGGACTTCTGTACACACGATAGGATTTTGCAGCACCGTAGGACTTTTGTTGCCGAAAAGTTTGTTTGTTTGCAGAGCGAACATTTGTCCGATGAAACCCGAAAAAGTTTGTCCGATGGAGTGTACACACCGTCGGATTTTTTTTAAAACCTGGGAATTTAGAAGTTTGTTGTCAAAAAGTCAGATCGTGTGTATGGGGCTTTAGATACAGCAGGATAGCGAATGCAGCTTGAAGGAGAGCAGAAGCTGGTCCGTCACCAATGAATTACTTTGTGGTGTTCGGCGTGCGTCTCAGCTGTAGGGCGGAAGTGGAGGACTCGTGTAGTGCGTGTCGAGCCTCGATTTCAATGCGTTTCACGCTCAAGCACGCGTCATCAGGAAATGGGCTCAGCGCCATTTTACTGGAGCCTAAATACTACTAGGATTATTCTCATTGGTCAGAACCAGATAAATGCTCAAAACGGGAAAAACAGATATGCAAATTGTATCCAATTTACAAACCGTTCTGCTTCCCCTCCGAGCTACATACTTACACCAGCTCGGTGGGGAAGCAGAACGATTTTTAGTGGAAATTTGGCACATCTACCTACAGATGGTGTTTGCTGTGTGATTCCTGAACAGACACATTGGTGGTCCTAAATACATCCTATATTATACTCCTGTGGGTCACTTGGTGGCCAAATATATCTGGTGAGCGTTTAGATTTACCACTTCGGGTGAAGCACTTTTATTGAAGCACTTTACAATACCACGGTGATTGGAGCATATACAGAAGATTAAAATCACTTATATATAATATTTGCTGAACATATGGATTTTTTGTTTAAATAAGAGTATATCAGCTGTGCATACTGAACCATTTTATGTATTGGTAAACTTACCATAGTTCACACATTGGTATAGTTCACATTTAATATTAGTTTGTTATAAAGTACTATATATAATTGTTGCGCCCTTTATTTTTCTTTTATGTTTATTAGCAGTCACTAATTTCAGGTGCAGCATCAGACGTATTAGAATTTTAGGTTTGGCGCCGACACCCCATTTTTTCACTTCACATGTTATAAAGGCTGCCTATTCCAGTAAGATAGGCTCTGTGTTTTTCTAAGTACTCCCTGGAAAATGTAATTATCTGTAGATCCTGCTAGTAAAACCATTGGAGAGGCATTCTCTTTAAAAGGGATACAACCATGGGCGGGCGCTCCATAGGGCAAGGTGGGGCATTTGCCCCCCCTAAAATCATAAAAGAGTGTTGATGTGTTGAAGAGTAACTAAGACACCATTCAGCCACGGCCGCCTCCCGCACATAGGTGGGCCAGGGCCTTCGGCGCCACCGATTATCACTGTCATGTCTGTCAGTGTGTTGCATTTACTATCACGCTCTGCTCCCGCCCCTGTTTGCCAGCGCCAGCCAATAGACGCCACTCACGGCGGGAGGGGATTATCATGGGACTGATGGGAGGAGCGTAGAGAACTGCCTGCTGCACCAAGGAGCCAGCGCTGCTGAGGAGGAACCATCTTCATTACAATTTCAGACAGCACAGCAGCATCACAGTAAGTAGTGTCACTACACTATCTATTGCAAGTAAGCACTAAACTAAATTAAGCTGATGGCATGCCATACAGAATGATGCAGTCTGAAGATTATTAACTGTGATTTTTTTTTTAATATGCAGAATGTCGGCGGGGGGGGGGGGGAGGGAGGTAAATGTCCTGCACTGGTCATGGTAACTCATGTAGAGGTCGACCGATATATCGGCCGATATTCGGCCATTTTGGAGAAATCTGCATCGGCCGATTATTATCCAAATTAGGCCGATATTTAACACTTGCCGAACCTGTGCCAGCAGAGTGTGGAGAAGGGAGGAGGAACGTTGGGTTCCTCCTCCCTTCTCCACACTCTGTCTGCAGAGCAGCGCCGCGGTGTGTGAAACGTTATGGAGAGAGAGAGAGAAGGGAGCTGTCATTAGTGAGGTTGGATGTCGGGGTGGGCGGGACCCAGCTATCCAACACCAGCCAATGGGATGGAATCTGGGCGGACCGCTACATGTATGTGGCCCCGCCCCTTTCTTTAACGGCCCAAACATTGGCTGGATAGCTGCTGGGGCCCGTCCACCCCGGGTCCCGGCCACCTCCGACATCACGCTGAATCTGTGAGCTCCTCTCTCCCTTTATACAGTTTCATGTTTCACACAGTTACATTATCGGCTGTGAAACCTGCCATTGCCATCTGCTAATGCTAACTAGTGCCTGCTAGTGCCATCCAGTGCCACCTGCCAGTGCCAACTAGTGCCATCCAGTGCCACCTGCCAATGCCATCCAGTGCCAACTAGTGCCACCCAGTGCCAACTAGTGCCATCCAGTGCCACCTGCCAGTGCCAACTAGTGCCATCCAGTACCACGTGCCATCCAGTGCCAACTAGTGCCATCCAGTGACACCTGCCAGTGCCAACCAGTGCCATCTGCCAGTGCTAACTATTGCCATTTAGTGCCACCTGCCAGTGACAATTAGTGCCACCTGCCAATCAGTGCCAACCAGTGCCACTTGCCAGTGTCACCTGTTAGTGCCACCTGCCAGTGCCACGTGTCAGTGACATCTGCCAGTGCCACCTGCCAATCAGTGCCACCTGCCAATGCTAATTAGTGCCACCTGCCAGTGCCACCCAGTGCCACCTGCCAGTGTCAATAAGTGCCACCTGCCAATCAGTGCCAACCAGTACCACTTTCCAGTGTCACCTGTTAGTGCCTGCCAGTGCCACCTGCCAATCAGTGCCATCTTCCGGTGCAAACCAGTGCAACCTGCCAGTGCCAATTAGTGCCACCTGCCAGTGCCAATAAGTGCCACCTGCCAGTCAGTGCCAACCAGTACCAATTGCCAGTGCCACCTGTTAGTGCCACCTGCTAATCAGTGCCATCTGCTAGTGCCAATTAGTGCCATCCAGTGCAACCTGCCAGTGCCAATTACTGCCACCTGCCAATCAGTGTCACTTGCCAGTGTCACCTGTAAGTGCCACGAGCCAGTGCCACCTTTTAGTGCCACCTGGCAAAAAAAAAAAACGGCCTAAAATATCGGCCGCAAATATCGGCATCATATATCGGCCATCGGCCGCCCCGATTTCTAAATATCGGCATCGGCCAGAGAAAAACCCATATCGGTCGACCTCTAACCAGTACCACTTGCCAGTGCCACCTGTTAGTGCCACCTGCCATTCAGTGCTATCTGCTAGTGCCATCTTGTAGTGCAGCCTGCCAGTGCCAATTAGTGCCACCTGACAATCAGTGCCACTTGCCAGTGTCACCTGTCAGTGCCACCTGCCAAAAAAAAAATCGGCCTAAAATATCGGCTGCAAAAATCGGCATCATATATCGGCCATCGGCTGCCCCGATTTCTAAATATCGTCATCGACCAAAAAAAACCCCATATCGGTCGACCTCTAGTCCAGTGATGCAGGGTGCTGTGTAATGTAAAGGGGTCCAGTGATGCAGGGTGCTGTGTAATGTAAAGGCGTCCAGTGATGCGGGGTGCTGTGTGATGTAAAGGGGTCCAGAGCTGTGGGGTGCTGTGTAATGTAAAGGGGTCCAGAGGTGCATTTGTGGAGAGGGGGTACACAGTAGTGACAAAGAGATACTGAAAGATGCAAGGGGCACAGTGGGGTGTTTTTACATTTTAACGTGGGGGGTCACTTTCAACCCCCGCTAGCGGTCAAAGAAAGGGTAAAATGTGACTGTGTATCACTGCTGCCAAAGCGCCCCCCCCCCCCCGAAAAAATTTCAGCGGACGCCCATGGATACAACACTTAGTTCTGAAGTTAAATTACTGCAGATGTGTTACCATTGCTGCAGCTGCTGAAATGCTTGCACCATTGATAGCTCTATCAGTGAATAGCTACACCTAGCACTGCCCACAACACTAGATTTACATCACATTGCTCTTACTGCAGGAGCTTAGTTAGGGAAATGGTGCAGAACTCCTGCTCTAAATCAGATTTGCAAAATTAACAGCAAACATGGTACAAACAAAAATGGGAGGAGATGTGAATAATGAGGTCATATAGTGGATTTACCAATATGTACAGTATGTAGGTCACATGAATTAGCGATAGTGGGGCCTTCAAAGAACATAAAATTAGGACAAAAATGGAATAACAGGTCCCAGGGCACCAAAACAGTCTCTAAAAATTATACAGTATTATTTATCTAGGCTGTCATACTTCTGAGATGCAAAAACTGACATGTGATGCCTCGTACACACAACCGTTTTTCCCAGCAGGAAAACTACCATGACAGCTCTTCGCCAGGAAAAACGGCCGTGTGTATGATCCATGTGTATGATCCGACGAGAAAACTGCGGGAAAAAGAAAAAGAGAACTTGTTCTCTATTTTCCCGCCGCGATTCCCGGCGGACTTGTTTTCGTCTGGAAAACCGGTCGTGTGTGTGCTTTCCCGAGGGAATCAAGAATTAAGTATGAGACGGGAGCGCTGTTTAGGGTAAAACTAGTGTTTGTAATGGAGATAGCACATTCGGCACGCAGAAAATTATTGCATCGTATAAATGCAGCGCATTCTTTTCTTCTTTATAATGCTACAATAATGAAGTAGTTTTGCTGCTGATATTCACACAGAGTTCTGACAAACTTGTTTCTTTATTATTTATCGTGATCTCATGAATAATCTATTTTTATTTGTAAGCCAGATCTCCATAATTATGTGTTTTTTTTTTTATATTTTAAAACATTTTAATCAAGATCTGCATTGTTGTGTATTATTTTAAAAATAATTTCTACTGATCTCCATATATATTTTTATTACTTTTGTGTGTCAAGTTACAACAACATTATTATCTTGTATTTTTTACCCTCAAGGAGTTTGGTTGGTGTCCCTTGTTAATTTGACATTGTATTTTTGAAATGCACCTTCCTACTCACAAACAAACTGTCATATTTGAAAGAAAACACATAGGCAAGTATTTACTGTAAAAATAAAATATCCATTTATTCTGGTATATAAGAAAATAAATATGAAGGCAACTCTGGAGAGCCTGCTGCAATTTGTGCAGCCTTTGGACCCCAGGGTACACATCAAATAATAGAAAACTAAAATTGGGACCTTGAGAAGCACATACAATTGGTATCACAATCTGGTCCTGGACTCCCAGAGATCAGGATTCAGGAACAGCAGCAGATGATATATATGTCCCCACTCTGTGGTACTACAACAGACTGTGCCTTCTGTCAGACCAGACTGAAGCAAGGCCATCACTTTCTTGTCTTCCTTGTAACCTTCCCTGCAGCCTTCTCTGCAGCCTTCCCTGCACGCATCCTCTGAGCCTGTGTCTCTGGAGATGGACTTGTGGCAGCAGGAGGAGGAGAAGGAGGTGGAAGAGGATGGCCGACCTCCGCAAGGTCAGTATATTGGGTAAGTTGGCCCATCAAACCCCTGTTTATGGCCTTACATACGATGTTCTCACAGAGGAGGCGTTGGCCCATCTCCATCCTCTTCATCTTGGTTGCCATTAGGACGGCATAGCCCTCTTCAGTGGTAGGGGGGTCTCTGAGGACCAAAGTAGCCTCCCTCTGTGTACCTACCCCTCTTGGCCCTTCTTTTTAGAAGGCGTAGGGCAGGCACCTGAGACCTTGTTCTGCCACTGGGCCCGGCCACCTCCTGTCTGCCACTGGGCCCTGCCTCCTCCTGGCTGCCCCTGGGCCCTGCCTCCTCCTGGCTAACACTGGGCCCTGCCTCCTCCTGGCTGACAATGGGCCCTGCCTCCTCCTGGCTGACACTGGGCCCTGCCTCCTCCTGGCTGACACTGGGCCCTGCCTCCTCCTGGCTGACAGTGGGCCCTGCCTCCTCCTGGCTGACACTGGGCCCTGCCTCCTCCTGGCTGACACTGGGCCCTGCCTCCTCCTGGCTGACACTGGGCCCTGCCTCCTCCTGGCTGAAACTGGGCCCTGCCTCCTTCTGGCTGACACAGGACCCTGCCTCCTCCTGGCTTCCAATTTCCAGACCCTTATCCTGGCTGAGCTCTTCCTGTGTATAAAAAAGGGACATCGTTTTATTTCTTGTTTCATCAATCACACACAATTTTCATCTCATGACTGTTGCAAATTGAATGTTAATAAATAGAAAAGACTATCATTCTGACCCCAGCAGTTTTCATTCTTGTCACAATAATTTTGGGCCACTACTGTCTATTGATATGTCAAACACTTTTTGTTCAAACATTAATTTCTTATCAATATTGAAGTGACAACTTGCACCTACAGGTAAGCCTAGATTAAGGCTTACCTGTAGGTGCAAGAAATATCTCCTTAACCTACACGGTTAAGGAGATATTTGCAGAAAACACTGCACATATGCTCCAGTGGATATTTGGGGGTTCTCCATGTATGAAACTTGGCCCCAAAAGGAAAGTATTCCAGCTTTGGTAAGGGAAATGATCATGTCTTCAGCTTGGAACAGACAATTGTACCCCACTTCCAAGCAATATTTCATATTCCTCTTTCTGGCCTCAAATATCTGAGTGCTAATTATACATTTTTTTCATTCACATAGGGGAGCAAAGACTCGGAGGACACCACTCAAAGGACACCAGGAACCCTACACCTCCCAAAGAAGGGGACCAGAGAGAACCCCAACAAGATGAAGAGGTGGAGGAAGGAGAGGTGGAAGAAGGAGAGGTGGAAGAAGGAGAGGTGGATGACGTGGTGGAAATTGTCACCACAACAGGTCAGTGTCTGTCACCACAGCTTCAGGTAAGAGATGTAGGTCCGCATCTTTATAATACCATTTTTATTTTATTTTTTTAGGTGATGAACATGTTGGTGAACAAGAAAATCCTTGTTTCACAAGTGCTAGTGCACAAATTTTAATACAGGAAATCATGGCGTGTAGTCAAGAACTAGACAACATGACGAAGAATATAAATCACATGATTGATGTTTTGGGGCGAATCTAAAGAAAACAAAAATCCCCCCCCCCTTTTGTTCTTTTATGCAGTGGTATAATATTTTACTACTTTCTTCCAGCCAAATTTTGAAGATGAACACAGTGTGTCAACATGTGCTATCTCCCATCAGGGGATATCAATGTACGCGTTTTGTGGGTGCAACCCCTTCCTTGCAACTCAAGTAGGTGAGAGGAAGGGTTTGCACCCCCAAAACACGTCTATTGATCCCCCATGATGGCAGATAGCACATGTTGACATTAGGCATGGGATCGGGAAGGAAATCCACATTTCACATCCGTATTTGTGTGCATCTTCTAAATTTGGCTTTTACAAGGGTGACATCACCCCACATAATAAAGGCACCAGCAACACCTTGTTGACATTCTAGAATGTCTGATATTGCCTTCACATTTTTTACGTTGAACTTTGCAAGTTCCAGAGTTTTGTATGTTTTATGTTTTGAAACATGCCTGTTAATGCAAACAAAACCCCCCAAAAAATTACCATAAATAACCAGATGTATAAATTCCTAAAATATTTTTCTAAACGCACATGTGAATCAAAATCAGTATAACATTTATTTTAAGGAGTATTTCAAGACAAAAATATAATGTTCACTGTTCACTTATCAGATTCCTCACCCCCTCTGATGGCCCATTGGAAAAATTTGAGGTGGGGGGGGGGGGTTCTAGATGAGTTTGGGGCCCAAAAAAATAAAGGCTCTTCATTCTGTGTGAATTTAATGATAAAAAAAAAAAAACATTTGGAGACATTTTAGGGGGTGTTTAGAGTAAAGCACTACAATGGAGCAGACAAAATACATTGTTAAGTGACTAGGCTATGTATGGGCCCAGGATAGCATGCTGGAGAGGTTAGTGAAGGCAAATATGCATGTAGGCCAAAAAAGGAGCATTAAAACATTACAGCATGCATGGGGACAAAGGGGACATTCACAGCATATTACAATCATGGTAATTAGGGAATGATGAAAGAAATACAATACATTAGCATACATTAATTACATAGAATGTGATGTTAAAGGAGTAAACTTACCTTAATATAGTCCTCCTGCAGAACTTGAATTATGGCAGAACAGGTCTCTTCTATAATGATCCCCAGAGCCTGGGGGGAGATGCCCGTTGAGAACTTGAGGTCCTGCAGACTTCTCCCAGTCGCCAGGTAGCGTAACGTGGCAACTAGCCTCTGCTCGGCAGTGATGGCTTCACGCATGACGGTGTCCTGCCTCGTGATATAGGGGGACACCAAAGCCAAAAGATAGTTAAAAAATGGGGTTCGTCATTCGGAGATAATTCCTGAAGTCATCAAGGTTATTCTCCTGGATCTCCCTCAGCAGAGGCATGTGACAGAACTGGTCCCGCTGGAGCAACCAATTCTTGGTCCATGAACTCCTCACCACCCTGTTCATGGACTGGACTTGGGTTAAAGCATAAACCCCCAAATCAATCTCAGCACGAACTCTACGATGAGTACGTACCCGCAACATGGCTAGATAATGGTCGGCTGGTCAGAACGAACTAACAGAACGCACTGAAGAACAGCAAGGCCTACGAAGAATGACCTGAAAATCAGAAACGAGCAAGCAAAAACGCACTGAAAAAACAGATACAAACTCACTACACGCACTGAAAGACAGATACGAACCCACAAGCACAAACTGAACCGCAGAAAACGATCTGGAAAGCACGAAGACTGAAAAGCGCGAATCGTCTCTCACCAAACTTTTACTAACACGAGATCAGCAAAAGCAGCCCAAAGGGTGGCGCCGTTTGAATGGAACTTCCCCTTTATAGTCCCGTCGTACGTGTTGTACGTCACCGCGCTTTGGACGGCCAGTATTTGGCCTGAATGTGTGTATGCAAGGCAGGCTTGACAGGAATCCCGTCAGGAATTTCCTGCCGGGAAAAACGGTCGTGTGTACTAGGCAATAGGGTTGCAAAATTAATTACGATTTTTTAATGTATTGCTAGAATATGATAAAAAAAACATTTAAATGGAATTGCAACTGAAAGGCTTAACTTTACGTGAAACTAATACATACAGATCAAAAAAGTACTACTATTTATCATACTTGAATTATTTTTGTAACCTCTTTTATTAACCATTTCAATACCAGACACTTACCCCCCTTCCTGCCCAAGCCAATTTTCAGCGCTGTCGCGGTTTAAATGACAATTGCGCGGTCATGCTACACTGTACTCAAACAGAATTTTTAGCATTTTGTTACCACAAATAGAGCTCTCTTTTGGTGGTATTTGATTACCTCTGCGGTTTTTATTTTTTGCTAAATAAAAAGACAGAAAATTTAGAGAAAAAAACGTTTTTCTTTTGTTTACGTTATAAAATTGTGTAAATAAGTACGTTTTCTCCTTCACTGATGGGCACTGATAAGGCGGCACCAATGAGGTGGCACTGACGATGGGCACTGGTAGGCGGCACTGATGGGCACTCATGGGTGGCACTGGTGGGCACTGATAGGCGACACTAATGGGCACTAAAAGGCTGCACTGATGGGTACTTATGAGTGGCAATGATAGGCGGCACTGCTGGGCACTGATACGTGGCACTGATAGGCATCCCTTGTGGCACTGGCAGGCATTGTGGGTGGGCACTGATTGTCAGCTGCCTGGGCATTGATTGGCAGCTGCCTGGGCACAGATTGGCATTTCCCTGGTGGTCTAGGTGGCATACCGAGCACTCGGAATGTTGTGCAGCTGTGCATGGTAGCCAATCAGTTTTTAACTTCAGCTTGTTCAATTGGTTAGCCACTTTCTAGTTACTTCCCCAGATAGTAGACCTGTGTTTTAAACATTATGGTAAATTGTTTGTTCCCAGAATTAGATATGTCTTTCGAACTGATGTATGGGGTTACTTATTGACATTAGAGATGAGCAAGTCATTCAAAATATGTTGTCCTAATGGTTTACAGGCCGTGGGCCAAAATCGCATCCTTTTAGGAAGACTTCATACTAGTAACTGCTACATCAGCACATAATGATGGCATTTAGGGTCTTTTTTCAGTGGAGAAGCTAAGTTTTTTTTAAATCTATCAACATTCCAAGAGGTGAGGTGTATAATTTCTTTAGGGACATTCTGTCAATAGAACCCTGATTTCACATTTTATATCTGGTCTTCTTTCATAACTCAACCCTACAATTTATGCACCATCTGAATCTATACCTTGGACCACATACAGAATTATTAGCTTTCATATATACATAATACAAACAATGAATAAAATCACATTTGCCACATTTTATATTTTTAAAGAAAAATATCCACAAACTTAAATGGGGTGCGCTCCCCTAAGTAATACACGTCCAAAAACTACTAGAGGAAAAGCAAAGCAAACATTTACACATATGTTCTCCTTGTTTTTTTCCTTTTTTCGTTTTTTTTTTTCTAGACATATACACGTTTACCCAGATATAAGATAAAACTGCAACACATCATCTTTGTAAAAACTCTCCCCCCAGTAACATTCTTTCTTTTATAATATTCTTCATTCTAAACAAAGTTCTGAATCTAAGTACCACTTTTATCAACACCCAATCCTTGCTACGGTTGCCAGAGAAAAAGAGTAACTATACATTGTAAATTCTAAATAAAATTGAGCAAAAAAAATTACAATTTCTTTTTAAGCACTTCCCTGGGGCTCTCGGTTTAATGTCCTAGGACCCTCAATGAAATTAGTGATCAAATCACATTGATCAGCTAAATACTTTAGCAAAGACTTACGGAATAGGGCTTTGATCTTCAGGCAGTGACAACGGGCACCAAAAGACAAGATTGGTGTTGATCAAGGACTGGGTGGAAGTTTAAAGTTCCCTATATAGGTAGTTAATGAGGCTCAGAGGGCAGCTGCCGTAGTGACCAGAAGATAGTGAAGGCTCAAGACTGGTCAATATTTTGGGATATAACTAAAAGGAACAACTGTTGTCATCTTTTTGTTTTAACAAACTCAGTAATTGAACCTTTGTGCTCATGTAATATATACAGCTAAATTATGTAGCTGTCCCTTTAAATATATCACATGATTATTTAGCACATCTAACCACTGGGATGTGTGCTCATTCTTCAAGGCAAAACTGCTCTAGCTCCTTTAAGTTAGATGGGTTGTGTACAGCAATCTTCAGGTTATGCCACAGATTCTCAGTTGGATTGAGGTCTGGACTTTGACCAGGTCATTCTAAGACATTTAGTGTAAATGTTCCCCTTTAAACCACTCCAGTGTAGCTTTAGCAGTTTGCTTAGGGTCATGTTTTTTCCATAATATGCTTATTTAAAGAAAAAAAGCAAGCAAATAAAAAAAGTTGGCCCAAATTGTGAAGAAACATCTTTACATTTACAATATAACCATAAATAACATGGGCAGTAAATAATTCAAAAATAATTAAATAAATAAAATAACAAGGTAGGAAAAACCAAAAACAGACTGGGTAATTTTCCCTCAAGGACATTATACAAATCATGTCTCCCATCTAAACACAGCATTCTCTGTACACAAAACCATTGAACATATTCCTCCATAATCACCTCTCACACTGGGGACACCATGATCCAGTGCAAACGCCACGTATACCTATATATCCACTCCCGGATCTAGCTCAAAGCTCTTCCTTTCGCAAATGTGTACCGCCCAGTAATAAACAAAAAAAAAAACCTGTCAAAATCTTAAATTTGTGGCCAACCAAAACAGGTTTTCTTCAAGAACAGCCCTGTATTTAGTGCCAACCATCTTTTCGTTCAGTCTTGATCAGTTTACCAAATACCTGCCGATAAATAGCAACTCCACAACATGATGCTGCCACTACCATGCTTCCTTGTGGGGATGGGAAGTGATAGGTTTGCGCCACACAGCATTTCCCAGGATGGCCAAAAAGTCAAATTTTAGTCTCATCTGACCTGAACTCCAGACAGGTAATCTTATTTTCTTTCCTTTATCCACTTGTTTCCCGCAGGACGACTATAAATGTCCTGTCTTTGAAGAGGAATACCGTTGTTATGGTAGCAGCTAGCTACCATAACCCCGGTATCCTCTTCAAGATCCGGTGTTTCTCTTTCAGATAAAAGCCGTCTCTGCGGCGCAAGATCACTTTCATCGGTGATGGGAGAGGGGCCCCCCCTCCTGCTGCACTTTGGTGCCATCTGCCGCTTACCGTGGCCATCGGTAACGGTGGAGGCGATCCGGACCTGTCCCTTGCCTGACATGGAGACGAGTGAGGGGAAGATGGCCCCCACCCGTCTCCAAATCATTGCAGGGCGGAAACAACGTCAAAACTTCACTTCCGCCCATAGCTCTTAAAGGGACATTTTATTTTTTTCAAATGATAAAAAAAAAATAATTGCATTTTAGTGTAAATATGAGATCTGAGGTCTTTTGGACCCCAGATCTCATATTTAAGAGGACCTGTCATGCTTTTTTCTATTACAAGGGATGTTTACATTCCTTGTAATAGGAATAAAAGTGACACAATTTTTTTTTTTAATGAACAGTGAAAAAATAAAAAGTAAAATAAATAAGAAAAAAAAATAATTAAATTTAAAACGCGCCCCGTCCCGCCGAGCTCGCGTGCAGAAGCGAACGTATACGTGAGTAGCGCCCGCATATGAAAACGGTGTTCAAACCACACATGTGAGGTATTGCCACGATCGGTAGAGCGAGAGCAATAATTCTAGTCCTAGACCTCCTCTGTAACTCAAAACATGCAACCTGTAGAATTTTTTAAACGTCACCTATGGAGATTTTAAAGGGTTAAAGTTTGTTGCCATTCCACCAGCGGGCGCAATTTTTATGCGTGACATGTTGGATATCAATTTACTCGGTGTAACATTATCTTTCACAATATAAAAAAAAATGGGCTAACTTTACTGTTGTCTTATTTTTTAATTAAAAAAAGTGAATTTTTTCCAAAAAAAGTGCGATTGTAAGACCGCTGCGCAAGTACGGTGTGACAGAAAGTATTGCAACAACCGCCTCTTTATTCTCTAGGGTGTTAGAAAAACACATACATATATATATATATATATATATATATATATATATATAATGTTTGGGGGTTCTAAGTAAATTTCTAGCAAAAAAAGTAGGATTTTTAAAACAGCTTACCTGTAAAATCCTTTTCTTGGAGTACATCACGGGACACAGAGCAGCATAGTCATTACTATGTGGGTTATATAGAATTACCTTCAGGTGCTGGCACTGGCAACTTCCAAAACAGGAAGTACCCTCCCCTATATAAGCCCCTCCCATCCGGGAGTACCTCAGTTTTGTAGCAAAGCAATACGTGTCCCCAAAAGAGGGGTGGGAGCTCTGTGTCCCGTGATGTACTCCAAGAAAAGGATTTTACAGGTAAGCTGTTTTAAAAATCCTACTTTCTTGTTCATACATCACGGGACACAGAGCAGCATAGTCATTACTATGTGGGACGTCCCAAAGCAATGCCACATGAGGGGGGGGGATACACCATACATAAGCTGGGCGCCATCAGGCATGAGGATCTTTTGCGGCCTGCAACACACTGCGCCCAAAGGCGACATCCTCCTGACTTCTAACGTCCACCTGGTAGAACCTAGTAAACGTGTGTACTGAAGACCATGTTGCGGCCTTACAAATTTGCGCCAGGGAGGCCTGGTGATGCACTGCCCATGAAGTTCCAACTGCTCTCGTGGAGTGCGCCCTAACTTTGAACGGAGGCGGTCTACTTCTCAAGCCATAGGCTTGTATTATGACCTGTCGAATCCACTTGGCTAAAGTAGATTTTGATGCTGCCTGACCCTTTCTGGGGCCTTCCGGCAGAACAAACAAAGAATCCGTTCTACGAATCTGAGCAGTGGCTTTTAGATAAGCTTTAACTGCTCTTACTACATCCAAAGAATGCAATAACTTTTCCTCTACCGAGCTTGGTTTGGGGAAAAAAGAAGGAAGAACCACATCCTGGTTCAAGTGAAACCTCGATACCACCTTAGGAAGAAAGGCTGGGTGAGGACGTAATACTACTCTGTCCTTATGGATAACCAGATATGGCTCTTTACAGGACATGGCGGCTAATTCCGACACTCTTCTAGCCGAGCATATGGCTACTAAAAATATCAATTTCCTGGTGAGTAGAACCAAGGAAATGTGCCGCAAAGGTTCAAATGGCTGCTTCTGCAGAACCGACAGAACCAAATTTAGATCCCATGGGCATATGGGAGCCTTAATCGGTGGAATAATACGAGTCACACCTTGCATAAAGGATTTGACAAGTGAATGCATAGCCAGGGGCCTTTGAAATAGTATTGACAAGGCCGAAACCTGGCCCTTGATAGTACTTAAGGCAAACTTCCTGTCTACAGCCCACTGCAGGAAGTCCAGAATTCTGCCTATAACGTACTTACGTGGATGCCATTTTCTGGCCTCGCACCAAGTGATGTACGCCTTCCAAACTCTATAGTAGATCTGCCTGGATACAGGCTTCCTGGCATTGATTATAGTTGATACCACAGAGTTAGAGAGACCTCTCTTCTTTAGGATGTGGGATTCAATAGCCAGGCCGTTAAACTTAGAGTTAGTAAGGAAGGGTGGTATATCGGTCCTTGCGAAAGCAGGTCCGGACGACGTGGAAGGGTCCAAGGACTCCCCACAGACATTTTGATGATCTCCGCGTACCAGGCCCTTCGGGGCCACGCTGGAGCCACCAGGATCACCGGCTTCTTCTCCAACCTGACTCTGCAAAGGAGTCGAGGCAACAATTGTAGCGGAGGGAATGCATATATCAGTCTGAACTGATCCCAAGGGAACACCATAGCATCCGAGCCGCAAGCGAGGGGATCCCTTGTCCGGGAGACAAATCTGTCCACCTTTGCGTTGAATCTGGATGCTAGCAGATCTACATCCGGTGTTCCCCACCGCTGACATATTGCTCGGAAGACCTCGGGATGAAGGGACCATTCCCCTGGGCATAACTGTTGGCGACTCAGAAAGTCCGCCTTCCAATTCTCCACCCCTGGAATGAAGACAGCTGATATACATGGGACATGCTTTTCTGCCCATTCCAGGATGTGACTTACTTCCCTCTGGGCTGCACGACTCCTGGTGCCTCCCTGATGATTGATATATGCCACTGCTGTGGCATTGTCTGATTGAATTCTGACAGGGGACCCTTGGAGTCTGGATGTCCAGGCTACTAGGGCGTACCGGGCTGCTCGTATCTCTAAGAGATTGATGGGCAGGGTTTTTACTACATTTGACCATCTGCCCTGGAGAGACCATTGCTCCAGTACTGCCCCCCAGCCTATAAGGCTGGCATCTGTAGTGACCACCTTCCAAGATATCGGGCTGAAGGGTTTTCCCTTCTGGAGATTCTGGGGGATCAACCACCAGCAGAGACTCTTCCGAACGGAAGGGGACAAAGCCATCGGGAAGTCTAGAGCCTGAACTTTTCCGTTCCAGGCTGACAATATGGCCCTTTGTAAATTCCTTGAGTGGAATTGGGCGTATGGCACAGCTTCGAATGATGCTACCATCTTTCCTAGCAGCCTCATGCACAGGCGTATGGACGGCTGTCTTTTTGCACAAAGCAGACGGACCAAGGCCCTCAAAGAGGATACCTTGTCTAGAGGTAAGAAAATCTTCCTCTGGTCTGAATCCAGCCGTAGCCCTAGATATACCAGGTTTTTCACTGGCTGTAGGGCTGACTTGTCCAGGTTGATGACCCAACCGTGAGACTCTAGATACTTGATTGTATCGACAATTACCACTTCTAGCTTGGCAACTGAGTGGTCCATCAACAACAGGTCGTCTAGGTATGCCATTATCGTTACACCCCGTGTTCTTAGATCGGCCAACAGTGGGGCCAGAATTTTTGTGAACACTCGTGGTGCTGTGGCCAGACCGAATGGTAAGGCTCTGAACTGAAAATGGCGCCCTTCTACTGCAAAGCGTAGGAATTTTTGATGACCTGGAAAGATGGGAACATGCAAGTAAGCATCTTTGATGTCGATCGAGGCTAACCATTCCTCCCCTTGTAGGGCAGCGGTGACCGATCGGATCGACTCCATCCGGAAAGACCGGACGTTTAGAAATTTGTTTAGACTCTTTAGGTCCAATATGGGTCTTATGTCCCCGTTTGGCTTCGGGACTGTGAAAAGGTTTGAGTAGAAACCCAACCCCCACTCTTCCATAGGAACCTCCATAATTACTCCTTGGAGCAATAGTTGTTCTAACGCCAATAGGAGAGACCCTCTTTTCAGAGGGTCTCTTGGCATGCCTGACCACATAAAATGGGACGGAGGAGACTCTTTTAACTCCAACTTGTATCCCAGAGTTACTGCGGAGAGCACCCATCTGTCTTTGATCGTCTCCCGCCAGGTCTCTGCGAACAACTGAAGTCTTCCCCCCACCCGTTTGAGTGGGGGCAGCCCTTCATAGGCTTGACTTGGAGGCTGGTTTAGTACCTCTTCGGATCCAGGGCTTTTTATTACCCTGTGGCTGTCCCTGATTTTTACCTCCTGAGTTTGACCGAGGAGGCCGTCGGAACTGCTTAGTAGCAGACGTCGCAGGGATAGGAGAGGTAGTCCTCTTAAAAGATGGACCCCTAGACCTCTTTTTACTCGGTAAGAGAGTACTTTTACCACTGGAAATCTTCTGGATATACTTATCCAGGTCTTCGCCAAAAAGGCGTTCCCCATGAAATGGGAAGCTAACTAAGAGCTTCTTACAGGGAGCTTCAGCAGACCAGTTTTTGAGCCACAGAAGCCTACGCATATGTACCAAAGACAGCGTGAGGCGGGAGGCCTGATGGATAGAATCCTTGATGGCGTCAACCGCAAAGCATAATGCTCTAGGCAGATCAGCCAGAGCCTGGGCCTGCTGGTCTGGCAAATCCCTCAGGACCATTTTCATTTGATCCTTTAAAGCTTGGCAGACCCCAATAGCTGCCACTGCTGGCTGTGTAACAGCCCCTGCTGTGGAAAAAGCAGATTTTAATAAAGATTCCAATTTTTTATCCAATGGATCTTTGAACATTTGAACATTATCTACTGGACATGTCAGTGATTTGTTCACAGAAGAGATGGCTGCATCCACCGTAGGAACATTCCATCTCTGGGTGAACTTTTCCTCCATGGGATCGATCACCGGAAACCTTTTAGGCGGAACAAATAGTTTATCAGGATGTTCCCAGTCCTGGTATATAAGTCCTTCCAATAATGGATGTATTGGAAAGGAGCAATTAACCTGGGGAGCTTTTAGCGACCCCAATGAGGAGACAGCAGTAGTTGATGGTTCAACAAGAGGCATTTTAAATGCAGATCGAACCATGTCAGTTAGGGTCTGGACCCACAATCTTTCAGTCTGTGATGCTGAAAATGGTTCATCTACTGTCGATTCCTCAAAAACAGAGCTAACCTCCTCCTGATCCCCTTCAGGTAGGTCGGTCCCTTCCTGGGACTGTTGCTCTGCCAACAGGCACTCTAATGGAGGTGATGGAGAGCTGGCGCGCTTTCTTTCCTGTAGAGAAGAAGCGATCAATGCAGCCAATCTCTGCTCCAATCCCTCCAGAGTTGAGGAAAAAACCTCCTCTGTTATATATGCAGGAGCAGGTGGACTGAGGACAGCCGCAGTACCTGGCACTCCCGGGGGTTCCTTATGGGTATTAACCTCTGATTTCTCAGGGGAGGAGGGTGCAGATGACTGCTCCAGATCCTCAGAGCCCGATGGAGACCCCCTACACTTCCTGAGAGGTATATCTCGGAGTTTTTTAGGCGGCATATTCCTTAGTTCAAAGCTGAGGTATTCCAGCCGCAATACACCCCTTACTGAAATAGTCTAATGCAATTTGCTGCTATGTACATCAGTGGGTGTCTACTAATGCGTCTTTCTGGGGATGCCTGTATCAACCGCCCGCTGTAAGCCCCTATACCATGCTACCAGCTCCTTTTCATGCTCTGTGTCCATAGCAAGCAGCGTGGACTGAGTCCTTTTATCTTGCTGGGACGCCCGCACATGCGCAGAAGCGCTGGGCGCACCGAGCGCGTCATCCGCCAGGCTCCGCCCCCTTTTTTGAAGCTAAACCTTATAAAAGGAAAGTATGTGTGCGCGCGCGCGTGCGTGCACGTGTGCGCTCTTGGCGCCATGTAGGGAGAGGAGCCAGGGTCCCTGTTTCACCAGGACTCGGGGATGGAAGGAAACTACTTGGCAGCATGACAGAGGAATGCAGCTTCCCTGATAGAGAGCTCACTCATCTGCCTGGACTTTCACCATGGAAGGAATAGTCCCAAGAAAAAAGACGTTCCACAGCGGCCTCTAGTGGACAAACACAGGTACCGCACCTTTGTCTTTTTTTTTTTTTTTAAAACCTCCTTTATGAAAAAACATTTCCAGGTTTACAGTTTTTTTAAAACTTCCCTTATGAAAAAACATTTCTAGGATTTCTTAGGCATATACAGCTATTAGCGGGAATACCCTTTAGGTAACAGGCAGAAAGACATATTAGGCTTGGGGGTCCCCTCAATAGAACCAAGTTCCTGAGGGGCCCCCACTTACCTTTTCCCCGCCGCAGGACTTTGTTTGGTCCACAGAAGCCCAAACTTCACCTCTCACGGCAGGCATTGTACTAGACCTTCAGGGACCGGGTTCCCAAGGATTCCACTCCCCTGGACCTGTATAGCACCCTGCACAGATAGCCTCTTGGTTTTGGGTATGACCAGAGCTCTGGATCCCAGGGTCCAGCCCTCCTAAGAGAGGCATTACAGGCAAAACCCTGCTCTTCTCTGCAAGGCCCGGGTACCGACCGTTTAGCTATGAAGCTTTTTTGGTCGGATCCGGAATAGCTTGCTAAGGCCCAGAGAACCTGTACACAAGCCCAGATGAATACATGTTAACCTTGGCCAACACCTTAGACACTGGCAAAAAACTGAGGTACTCCCGGATGGGAGGGGCTTATATAGGGGAGGGTACTTCCTGTTTTGGAAGTTGCCAGTGCCAGCACCTGAAGGTAATTCTATATAACCCACTGTGACAGCAGGAAGGTAAAGTCACCTGGTTGCATCCAGGGGGGTAGATATATTTCGCCCAGATTCAGGCTTTACGCTGACTTATACAACTAGGTGGAGAGTTGTATAGGCCCAGCTAAGGCTAGTGGGCTCATGAATGACTCATACCTCTAGGGAGAGTGTGGGGCGTCGTGCAGACAGAGATGAGGAGACCAGCTGAACCTTGTCAGCTCATTTAGGCCTCTATAAGAACTCCCAGCTTCATTAGATGTTAGCTCATGCCTGGAACCAGACCTGTGTGGACTGTCTAGGGAGAGTGAACCCCTGTGCGGTGAGGCAAAGCCTGTGTGGCTATTTGTTTGGACTTTTACTAAACCAGGGACTTAGGGACTAGGACAGCACTAGGCTGATCCCAGTTGTTAGTTAGGAAACCTGTATGTTTAGTCAGAGGTCAACTTGACCAGGATTTATTTTGGTTATGTTTCTTTTGCTTTGCTGTGTTTTGTCACTGTAAATAGAAAATAAACCGCACCTTTTTGATTTTGAAAACCACAACCTCCGTTTGCTGGGCCTGTTTTGTGTGGGGAGCCCATCCCGGGGGTCACACACACCCGCTGCCGAGCTAACCCCCTCACAGTTGGTGGAGAATGCGGGCAGTTTTTTTTAAGCCAGCATGGAGGAGATACTGAAGCAGCTGGCTCTAGCAAATGCCAATCAACAGCAGACAAATGCAGGTTTGCAAAAGAGCCTTGCAGCTCAACAACAGAGCCTTGCAGCCCAGCAGCAGACAAACGCAACTTTGCAACAGAGTCTGGAGGCTCAGCAACGAGCCCAGCAGCAATCTGAGGCCCGCTTCATAGACCTGTTGCAGAAGCAAGAGCAGAGACTACAACAACAGATGGAAGCAGTAATGCAGCAACGCCCGCAGACCAGTGAGGAAAGCCGTCCCACTAATACCGCGTCCTTTGGGGTGAGTCGTTTATTGACAAAAATGACTGGAGAGGATGATCCAGAGGTATTTTTGACCACATTTGAAAGGACCGCTGAAAGAGAAAAGTGGCCTGAGGAGCAGTGGGCTGGACTGGTGGCTCCTCTGTTAACTGGTGAATCGCAGAAAGCTTACTATGACCTAGAGCCTAACCAAGCAAAAGACTATGTGATGCTAAAAGCTGAAATATTGGCAAGGCTGGGTGTCACCCAGGCTGTCCGGGCTCAGCGTGTGCATAACTGGACTTTCCAGCTTGGAAAACCCCCCAGGTCTCAAATGTATGATCTCATTCACCTGAGCAGAAAGTGGCTACAGCCAGAGACTTTGTCCGCACCAAAGATTGTGGAACGTGTTGTAATGGATCGGTTTTTGAGAGCTCTTCCTACTGCCATCCAAAAGTGGGTAAGCCATGGAGACCCAGAGACGGCCGATGGTCTTGTGGATCGTGTGGAGAAATACTTGGCTACAGAGAACCTGACGGCCTCTTCCAGAGACACTCGGACTTTCCACCCTAAGACCAGACCATCCCCAGGGGCGGATAAGAGGATTCCAAGGGGTGAGGGTGGAGAGAGTGAGAGGGTGGGAGCTCTACCCCAAGTTTGGCGAGAACAGCCTGGGAAATCAGCGGCTCAAGAGGCGGCAAGAAGGATCGTTTGCTACCGCTGCCGGCAAGCGGGACATATTGCAGCCAATTGCCCGGTTGTGGAGGAACCCATGCAGTGTGACTTTCTGACGGGCAGACGTCAGTCGCTGTGTGCGACAGTCGCATGCACTGCCATTCGAGGAACTGAGAAACATTTATGCAAAATGTGTGTTAATGGTAGAAATGTTGTGGTATTGCTGGATTCAGGTAGCCTTGTGACCCTGATAAAGGCTGAGTTAGTTAAAACAGAGGTCTCTGGGAATAGCAAGGTAGCTGTTATTTGTGTGCATGGGGACACCCGAGAGTATCCAGTGACTACAGTGTGTTTCGAGACCCCCAAAGGTACCCTCTCTCATCCAGTGGGCTTAGTATCTCAGTTACCGCATGACGCCATTGTGGGAAGGGATTTTCCGAAGTTCTGGGAACTGTGGGATGATCCTGAGCCCCTCACTGGTGCCCCTATGTACCAGGAATGTGATAGCCAGAACTCCCCTGAGAGTGGTGAGGACTCTCCGGAATTTCCCTTATCAGTATTGGCAGGGGAGACTCAAGAAACTGGAGAGGAGCCCACCTCCTCAGACGAAAACCTACCGTCTGTGGAGTTTTCTGATCTTGAGGTTCACAGGGAAAACTTTGCCACAGAACAGTTGAAAGACCCCGCCCTAATAAAGGCACAGGAAAACGTAGTGAAAATAGATGGCGAGTTAGTGAACCCAGATAATACCTGCACTTACCCATACTTCAGCGTAGAGAAGGACCTACTGTATCGGGTGGCAAAAAGGGCAGAAGAAACCGTTGAGCAGCTGGTGGTGCCCAAACCTTACAGGAAGTTGGTGTTGGAGTTGGCCCATGGGCACATTCTTGGAGGTCATCTGGGGACAGAGAAAACCCGAGAGAGGGTATTACAGAGATTCTATTGGCCGGGGGTGATGAAGGACATAGAAAATTATTGTTCCTCCTGCCCTGTGTGTCAGAGGTTGGCCCCGATGCCACATTTCCGTAGCCCGCTGGTCCCTCTACCCATCATTGAGGTCCCGTTTGAGAGGATCGCCATGGATTTGGTAGGTCCTATAATCAAGTCCGCTAGGGGGCACCAGTACATATTAGTTATAATGGACTATGCCACCCGTTATCCAGAAGCGATCCCTCTCCGAAATACCTCGGCCAAAACCATAGCCAAAGAGCTATCTCTTGTTTTTAGCCGGGTGGGTATTTGTAAAGAACTGCTTACGGACCAAGGTACACCCTTTATGTCCCGGGTTATGAAAGAGCTGTGTAAATTGTTCAAAGTGACGCAATTGCGTACGTCTGTGTATCACCCCCAAACCGATGGGCTGGTTGAAAGATTCAACAAAACCCTAAAACAAATGTTGAAGAAAGTGGTGGATAGAGATGGAAAGGATTGGGACTGTTTACTTCCTTATTTGATGTTTGCTATTAGGGAGGTGCCCCAATCCTCTACGGGATTCTCCCCCTTTGAGTTACTGTATGGGAGACACCCAAGAGGGCTGTTGGATATTGCCAAGGAAACTTGGGAAAGTGAGAGTTCTCCCCACAGGAGTGTGATTGAGCATGTCGCCCTGATGCAAGATCGAATTGCACAGGTAATGCCCATCGTGAAGGAACATTTGGCCCAAGCGCAGTTGGCACAGCAGAGAGTGTACAACCGTGGAGCCAAGACCCGTACCTTTTCCCCGGGGGATAGGATATTGGTACTTGTCCCTACGGTTGAAAGTAAATTCCTTGCCAAATGGCAAGGCCCCTACGAGATAATGGAAAAAGTGAGCGAAGTGAATTACAAGGTCAGACAACCAGGAAGGCGAAAGCCCGAACAGATCTATCACGTTAATCTGTTGAAAGCCTGGAGGGATAGAGAGTCCCTAGTCGCAGACACTTGGTCACCAGCTCAAACTGGTTGCGTGATTCCTGAGGTTGGAATAGCAGCCACCTTGTCACAACCCCAACAACAGGAGGTTAAGGAGTTTGTGCTTCGCAACAAGGAGGTATTCTCTGAGCTGCCGGGACAAACATCTGGGGTAGAGCATGACATCATTACCCCGCCCGGTGAAAGGGTGAAGTTAAAACCCTATCGGATCCCAGAGGCTCGACGGGAGGCAATACGGGAGGAAGTACAGAAAATGCTGAACTTAGGGGTGATAGAGGAGTCCCAAAGTGATTGGTCTAGTCCCATCGTGTTGGTGCCTAAACCGGATGGGAGCTGGCGATTTTGTAACGATTTTCGTCAGTTGAACAAAGTTACAAAATTTGACACCTACCCCATGCCACGTATAGATGAGTTGATCGACCGGCTGGGAACAGCCCGATACATGACGACTCTTGACCTCACAAAAGGGTATTGGCAAATCCCCCTGGCCAAGTCGGCCAAAGAGAAAACCGCATTTGTAACCCCAGACGGGGCGTTCCAATATAAAAGAATGCCGTTCGGGTTACAGAATGCGCCGGCCACATTCCAGCGGAAAATGGACCAGATGCTGAGGCCCCATCGGAAGTATGCTGCGGCTTACCTGGATGACGTAATTGTCCATAGCACAGATTGGGCCTCACATCTGCCAAAAGTGCAAGCTGTCCTGGACTCTGTTCGGGAAGCGGGGTTTACGGCTAACCCCAAGAAGTGTACCATTGGGCAGGAGGAGGCCAAATATCTTACGTACACCATTGGGAGGGGAGTAATAAAACCCCAACTCAACAAAGTCGAGGCCATCCAGAGTTGGCCACGTCCCAACAGCAAGAAGCAGGTACGAGCCTTTCTGGGAATCGCTGGGTATTATCGGCGATTCATTCCCCACTTTGCTTCTAAGGCTGTGCCCCTAACCAACCTGACGAAGGGGAAAGGGTCGGTCATGATTAAATGGACCCCCGAGGCTGAGGCAGCATTCCAATTCTTGAAACAAGCCTTATGTAGCCAGCCAGTGTTGTACTCACCCGACTTCTCTAAAGACTTTGTCGTACAAAGTGATGCGTCAGATGTGGGGTTAGGAGCAGTATTGTCCCAGGTCTGGAACGGGGAAGAGCACCCAGTCATTTACCTCAGCAGGAAATTGAAGTCCCATGAGGTAAATTACGCCACCGTTGAAAAGGAGTGTTTAGCGGTGAAGTGGGCTCTAGATTCCCTTCGGTACTACCTGCTAGGTAGGCACTTTGACATGGTTACGGATCACGCTCCGTTAAAGTGGATGGCTCAAAACAAGGAAACAAATAGAAGAGTGAATAGGTGCTTCCTGGCCCTCCAGGAATTCAACTTCACAGTAAAGCATCGCCCTGGCGTTCAAATGGGGAATGTGGATGCTTTGTCTCGAGTACATGAATGCCTGATTGCTGGTGTTCCAACCCCGAGGTTAAAACAAGAGGGGGGGGGTATGTGACAGCAGGAAGGTAAAGTCACCTGGTTGCATCCAGGGGGGTAGATATATTTCGCCCAGATTCAGGCTTTACGCTGACTTATACAACTAGGTGGAGAGTTGTATAGGCCCAGCTAAGGCTAGTGGGCTCATGAATGACTCATACCTCTAGGGAGAGTGTGGGGCGTCGTGCAGACAGAGATGAGGAGACCAGCTGAACCTTGTCAGCTCATTTAGGCCTCTATAAGAACTCCCAGCTTCATTAGATGTTAGCTCATGCCTGGAACCAGACCTGTGTGGACTGTCTAGGGAGAGTGAACCCCTGTGCGGTGAGGCAAAGCCTGTGTGGCTATTTGTTTGGACTTTTACTAAACCAGGGACTTAGGGACTAGGACAGCACTAGGCTGATCCCAGTTGTTAGTTAGGAAACCTGTATGTTTAGTCAGAGGTCAACTTGACCAGGATTTATTTTGGTTATGTTTCTTTTGCTTTGCTGTGTTTTGTCACTGTAAATAGAAAATAAACCGCACCTTTTTGATTTTGAAAACCACAACCTCCGTTTGCTGGGCCTGTTTTGTGTGGGGAGCCCATCCCGGGGGTCACACACACCCGCTGCCGAGCTAACCCCCTCACACCACATAGTAATGACTATGCTGCTCTGTGTCCCGTGATGTATGAACAAGAAAAACAGTTTTTAACTTGTAAACACCAAATCTCAGAAATAGGCTCGGTAATGTAGTGGTTAAGCAATGCTTTTTTCTGGCCACTCTTCAATAAAGCCATACTCTGTGGAGTGTACAGCTGAAAGTAGTGCTATGCTATGGGCAGACACTCACATGTCCGCTGTTGATCTTTGCAGCTTCTTCAGTGCTATCTTTTGTCATACAAACTTAAAACAGCTGATAAAAAAATCAAAGATTCTTGATGGCACGTTTATAGGTGTTTCTCATTTAAAGGGTTACTAAAAACTTTTATATACCTCCTGTGCAGCATCAGCATCAGGAAACCACCTAGGAGAAGCGCTCTCCTTGGGGGTCCCCATGCGGGCGTGCTCCCAAGTCCAGCATTTGCATCCATAGACACAAATTGCCGGACTCTGCCCCCGCCCCCCCCCAGCGAAATTGGATTTGATTGACAGCAGCGGGAGCCAATGGCTGCGCTGCTATCAATCTATCCAATCAAGAGCCCAGACAACAGGCAGAGAGGGTGAGCATGGGAATTATGGGGCTCAGGTGAGTAAAACGGGGGGCTGGTCAGTGACAGAAGAAGGTGAAAAAAAAACAAGGGTTTACAACCCCTTTAAGTCTATCGGGCCAAAGTTTTGCCTAAGCTGGATTCACACCAGTAATTTTCAGGCATTTATACTTGAGGGTTTTTGAGTCCATAAACAAGCCTATTAAAACTGAATTTCATGCATTTACATGTGTATTCAAGCTTCAGGCATTTTTGCTTTAGACAATGGTATAATAAAATTGATTGTACAGGGTCGATCTATGGTGGGTTTTTTTTCACATCCTAAGCGATTTCCATGGTTTACCACTTCTGATCACTTGGGGGAAAAAAGAAGAAAGTGTGTGGAACATTGATTAAATTATCTTTGTCATGCAATTGATTCTTAGCTTGGTTTATGTGGTTGATTGGTTAAGATCGATTGTCTTAAAGAACTGTGGGCTTAGAAATGCGGCAAAATTACAAATGTGGATTACTCAACTATAGCGTTAATCCACTTTCCACATGCTGTAAAGCTGCAAAAAATGCCACCTCTGGTTTTCCGGTATTTTCACTATAGCAATGCTTGGTGCATTCAATACTTGTTTGCAGTGTTGCAATTGAATTCAAAGGAGGCGATAGGTGGTGGCAAAGCCTAAAAAACACAACATGCCTTAAAATTTTTGACATGACGCATTGTTTTAGTAATTTTCTGTTTAGCACACATATATAAAGTATATATACAGGTGTGCTCATAAGTTTACATACCCTGGCAGAATTTATGAATTCTTGGATATTTTTCAGAGAATATGAATGATAGCACAAAAATTTTTGTTTCACTCATGGTTAGTGTTTGACTGAAGCCATTTATTATCAATCAACTGTGTTTACTCTTTTTAAATCATAAATCACAACAGAAACTACCCAAATGACCCAGATCAAAAGTTTACATACCCCAGTTCTTAATACCGTGTATTGCCCCCTTTAACATCAATGACAGCTTGAAGTCTTTTGTAGTATTTGTGGATGAGGCTCTTTATCTTCTCAGATAGTAAAGTTGCCCATTCCTCTTGGCAAAAAGCCTCCAGTTCCTGTAAATTCTTGGGCTTTCTTGCATAAACTGCACGTTTGAGATCTCCCCAGAGTGGCTCAATGATGCTGTCAGGGAACCAACAGCAGGCGAAGGACTTTAGGACCCAGCATCTCTGGCAGGAGAAGGGCTCTAGGACCCAGTATCTCTACAAGCAGGTCACATGGGCCTATATAAGGAAGTCTGCTAGTGTCTGCATTTGCTGGATTATCGTCAGCTTCTCCTGTGTTCCTGTGTCTTGCATCTCCTGCCTGTCTGATCTCCTGTGTACCAAACCCGGCTTGCCTGACCTGCTCCTGTTGACTTCCTAGCGTATACCTGACCCCGGCCTGGCTAACGGACTCCGCTTACCTTGTCTTCTGTGCTAAGACTCAGCTCTGCTGTGTTCTCGGACTGTCTTGCTGTGTTTGACCCCCTGGCCTGGCTTTGACCCTGTTATCGGAACATTCCACTGGTCCTTACCCTTTGGACCTCCTAAGCACGCCTGCTGTCCTGCAGTCTGCCTGTCCTACCAAGTTCCTGGCAACCAGCACTACCTACCAGGCAACCCGTGCTTCTGTGGGCACCACACCCCCTGTGTCATCTTCAGGGCTGTGCTGCACTCGGCCGCAAGGGGCGCCCTCTCTGCTACTCGGCCCTACATCAGAGACTTGACAGTATAATCCAGCCATGTCTGAGGCCGGCAGAGGTGCGTCCCCGTTAGAGGCATTATGTCAACAGGCCGCTACTCTGACCCAAGCAATCCAGACACTGCAAGAAGGATACCTCCAGCTAGAGGAGAGATTGCAACACCTGTCAGAGTCATCTGCTTCTGCGGACCCGGTCCCAGCTTCTCCCAGTTCCACCCACGTACGTTCCTCTGTGGCTCCTACGATGGTGTTCCCTCCTCCAGAACCCCGTGTTCCTGTCCCTGAACGGTTTTCCGGGGATCGAAGAAAGTTTAGATCCTTCAGGAATGCCTGCCTATTGTACCTATCCTTGCAGCCCCGGACTTTTGCTTTAGAAACTGTTAAGGTCGGGTTCCTCATCTCCCTGCTATCTAATGAACCCCAGACCTGGGCCCACAGTTTATGGGAACAAAGAAGCCCAGTCATTAACACAGTGGACACATTCCTGGCAGCCATGTCACAACTCTACGAGGACCCCCAGCGTACAGCCACCGCCGAAGCCGCTCTGCATTCACTACAGCAGGGTAGTCGACCAGTGGAGGACTATACCGTGGACTTCCGTCGGTGGTCTGCAGACACAGGCTGGAACGAGGCTGCCCTCAAGCACCAGTTCCGCTTAGGACTTTCTGAGTCTCTCAAAGATGAGCTGGCCAGGATTGGGGTCCCCACTACACTTGAGGATCTCATCCAGTCATCCATCCAGCTGGATCGACGTTTACGTGAGAGACAGTCCGAACGAGCTCAGTCCTCCAGGCCTGCCATGATGCCGCCTAAGGTTTCCACTTCATCAGTGCCTGCTCCCACTGGTACTTCTATCCCAGTTCCTAGACAAATCGGCCTGCTACGTTCCGCATTAACCCCTGATGAAAGGCGTCATCGTATGCAATCAAGGCTCTGCCTCTATTGTGGAGGAAGCGGACATTTCTTGTATAACTGCCCCAGAAGGCCCAAGAAGCCACCTTCCTACCCTCCGGTGTATTTCCAGGTTTCCGGAGCTTCTCCTTCACACCTAGTGCTACCCATTACACTGCAATTTGGAAAAGAAGAGATCCGGCTGCAGGCCATTATTGATTCTGGAGCATGCAGCTGCTTTGTGGACTTGAACCTGGTGAGAAACCTGAAGTTGCCCCTCCTCCAAAAGAAACAGGGACTTGAAGTCCGCCTGGCCGATGGCACATTGCCTAGTTCTGGCCCTGTTACCCAGGAGACTGTCCCTCTGCTTCTCACCACTCCTGATGGCCATCAGGAATTCATACGCTTTGACGCTCTAAGCTCGCCTATGTCTCCAGTTATCCTAGGAATTCCATGGCTCCAAGCCCACAACCCTCAGATCAATTGGATCAAGAAGGAGGTCCTGTTCACCTCTCCCTATTGCCAGCAGCATTGCTTTATTCCTGAACCCAGAGACATTACCAGTTGCTTGACAGTCCACCCTGTATCTACCACTAACCAGAATATACCCCAGGCATACCAAGAATTCCTGGATGTCTTTGATAAGAAAAAAGCTGACGTTCTACCACCACATCGGCCATATGACTGTCCAATAGAATTACTTCCAGGGGCCGAGATTCCATTTGGATGAATATTCCCTCTCTCTGAAATGGAATTGGGAACTCTGCGACAATATATCGATGAAAATTTGGCTAAGGGCTTCATCCGAGCTTCCTCCTCTCCTGCCGGTGCCGGAATCTTTTTTGTCGAGAAGAAAGACAAGTCTTTAAGACCATGCGTGGATTATAGGGAGCGCAATAAAATCACAATAAAGAACCGCTACCCACTGCCATTAGTTCCTGAACTTTTCCAGAGATTCCGTACGGCCCAAGTATTTACCAAGCTCGACCTCCGGGGTGCCTATAACCTTGTTCGGATCCGTGAGGGCGATGAATGGAAGACAGCATTCAGAACGAGGTTCGGACACTTCGAGTATCTTGTAATGCCCTTTGGGCTCTGTAATGCCCCGGCGACGTTTCAGCACTTCGTCAACGATATTTTCCGGGAATATCTTGACTACTTCGTCATCATCTATCTGGATGACATTCTCATATTTTCGCCTACTCTGGAGCTCCACCGGACCCATGTAAAGACAGTGCTGCTCACACTAAGAAAACATGGACTTTATGTGAAAGCGGAAAAGTGTGACTTCGAGAAGAAATCAATACAATTCCTAGGACTGATCATCTCCACGGGCGGTGTAGCTATGGATCCACAGAAAGTGCAGGCAATCCTGGATTGGCCAACTCCATCAGATAAGAAAGGGGTGCAAAGGTTTGTGGGCTTTGCGAACTTCTATAGGAGGTTTATAAGAAACTTCTCCTCCATCATCTCACCCATTACCCAGTTACATACCCATTTCCAGTGGTCCTCCGAAGCCCAAACTACTTTCGAGAGACTAAAGTTATTGTTTACCTCTGCACCAATCCTTCAACACCCTGAGCCTGCCCTGCCATACATCTTGGAGGTCGATGCCTCAGAAGTAGCTACAGGGGCAGTCCTTTCACAACGCCAGGGACCCAAGTCCTTGCTTCACCCCGTGGCCTTCTCCTCGCGGAAAATGAGCCAGCCCGAGAGGAACTATGATGTAGGAGACCGCGAGCTCTTGGCCATTAAAACAGCCTTAGAGGAGTGGAGATACCTTCTTGAGGGGTCTGCTCACCCCATAATGATATTTACAGATCATTGGAACCTCGAATACCTCCGTACTGCCAAACGTCTGAGACCCCGTCAAGCCCGCTGGGCTCTGTTCTTTTCTTGTTCAAATTTTTTATTTTAACATAATCATAATGTACATAAAACAACAATCTTAGTGAAAGATGTACAGTTTAACATACGATATATCTGAAGAGAGATAAGCTTAAAGCTATTCAGCCCAACCGGGATAACGGCCATTAAAGCGGAACAGATCTAAAATTAGGAAGGGCCTATTGTCCCATCATCAATTGGCTTGGGATTACTAATGATGGGGCAGTGAGAGAGAGGAAATAACAATAAATATTTTTTTTAAAAATCCCATCAGATAATGAATATGTAAATTCAAAAAGATAAGAAATAGGTAGTCCAGTCCAGAAATAGTAATAAACAAAGATTGTCGTCGGCAGGACCAGGGTATACAATCTACAGATAGATCCGGGTAATAAGTCCCATCTTTGTTATAGAGATTGTGAGTATAACAGTTCAATTGGGAAGGAGAAAGAAAAGAAGGTCAAATAAAGGGCAAGAGCGGTGGGAAGAGGGGGAGAGAGAGAGAGAGAGAGAGAGAGAGTATAGGAGAGGTATGGGAGGGGGGAAGGGTGTCGGCAGGGGGGCACGGGCCCCCGATGGGCACCAAAGCAAACACGGATAAACCGTGACGTATCATAACCCAAGCAGGTCGGCGTCAAAATCCGAAGGGAGGAAGTTCTCCACCCATGGTGACCAGACTTTGCAGTGTTGGGGAAGACGGTCCAGGATGGTGGCCTCAATCTTACTGTGTATCATTGCCTGGGTTACTCTATTCTTCACTTCAGCAATGTGCAGAAGTGGGGTTTTCCAGGCCCTAGCTATTGTCTGTTTGGCTGCTGTGGTTAATTGAAAGAGGATGCGTCGTTGGTCCCTAGTGTAGTCACCCTGAATGTGGTTTAACAGAGCCAGGGAGGGCTCAGGAGTCAAGGTGTCATGAAGTAGGGTGGAAGCCATATGAAATATAGTTGCCCAAAATCGTTGCACAATGGGACAAGACCACCAGATGTGGACATGAGTACCTCTTTCCCCACAGCCTCTGAAACATTCAGGTGAATATGACGGGAGAAATTTTGAGATTCTAGTGGGGACGAGATACCACCGCATGAGGACCTTATAATTTGCCTCTAAGGCTACTACATTCTGCGTAGAGGACTTTGTGTTGGCCCATATGTTTGTCCAGTCATCCGCATCTAGTTCCAGTTGTAGGTCCTTGGACCACTGCGCAGCATAGGGGGGGAGGTCAGCCGAAGCAGAAGTTAAATGGGTATAGATACGCAAGATGATACCAGGGGCATGGGGGTCCGACTTACAGATATCTTCAAAAAGAGATAAACTATCTAGAGAGGAGCTGGTGGCTATTGTTGTCCTGACAAAATGGGCTATTTGGAGGTAACGAAAATATTCTCTAGGAGGTAGATTATCTTGGGATTGGAGCATTGGGAATGTTTTAATAGCGGTTTTAGTGAGAAGGTCACAAACTCGGGTTAGTCCTGCCTGCTGCCAAAGCCGGAAGGAACCAGGTTCAGTGAAGGCCGGATAGAAAAGTGGGTGGCCTATAAAGGAAAGTAAGGGGGCATGGGGAGAGATCAGAGTGAAGCGACCACGTAGGCCGTCCCAGATCTCAAGTGAGTGGCGGGTGACCGGTTTGGATATGGGGCCTCTAGTGGAAGCGGGCAGCCGCAGTAAATTAGATATTGTCAAGGGGGAAATGTCAATTGCTTCCAAACTAACCCACAGCGGGATTTCATGTGATGCGTGGTACAGAGTTATTTGAGCCAGCCGAGCAGCGTGGTAATAGCGGGCAAAGTTAGGGAGTCCGAGGCCTCCGCTAAGTTTATGACGGAGGAGGATAGACCTGGACACTCTAGGTTTAGTAGAGCCCCAAATATATTTAAATACACGAGTCTGAATGATTCTGTGAAAGTAAGAGGGGATTGCTATCGGAAGGACTCTATAAAGGTATAACAGTTTAGGAAGTAAAGACATCTTAACAGCCGCAACCCGCCCAAGCCAGGAAATGCACAGTGGTTTCCAGGTGTCTAACATGGAGGATAGGTGGGAAAGCATCGGAAGGTAGTTAGCTTGATACAGAGAAGCTGGATCACTGGTTAGTTTTATTCCTAGGTATGGAAGAGGAGTCGTAGACCAATGGAAAGGGAAGTATTCTTGTAGGTGGATAAATTCCTGGTGTGGGAGAGACACATTGAGGGCCCTGGACTTGGATTGGTTAACCTCTAGGCCAGATATTTTCGCAAACTCTTCCAAGATCCGAATAAGATTCGGAAGAGTTATACGGGGGGATGTTACAAATAGGAGCGCATCATCAGCGAACAAACAGATTTTGTGAGAGGTGGACGCAATTTCTAGTCCTTTAATGTTCGGATTAGCTCTGATCAAGGCAGCTAGGGGTTCTATTACTAAGGCAAAAATTAGGGGGGAGAGGGGACACCCCTGTCTGGTCCCTCTTCGTATGTCAAAGGTATCAGACCTGAATCCTGAGTATTTGACATAAGCTTGAGGGTGGTTATAAAGGGAACTGATCCATTGTAGGAAATGGGGGCCAAAACCCCAACGGGAAAGTACAAAGTTCAGGTAGGGCCATGAGACCGTATCGAATGCTTTCCTGATATCAAGAGATAGTAGGTGCATAGGAATATTACGTTTCCTGGCCAAATGTTGAAGCAGAACAATTCGGCGGACATTATCACTAGCCTGTCGACGCGGCATAAAACCCACTTGGTCTTTATGGATCAGTCCCCCTATAAGAGGATTAAGGCGCAACGCCATAATTTTGGCCAAAAGCTTGATGTCGAGATTGAGTAGGGAAATGGGTCTGAAATTGGACCAGAGGGAGTTGTCTGTTTTGGGTTTGGGAATCATGGCTATAATGGCTGTCAACGTGTCTCGACCAAAGGAGTGTTGTTGGAGTAGTGCATTAAAGGAGTTGGAGAGAAGAGGGGCTAAGGTGGTAGCAAATTTTTTAAAATAGGTACCGGAGAGTCCATCAGGGCCTGGTCGCTTATGGGATTTGAGAGTTTTGATAGCCAGGAGGACCTCTTCGGTTGTCACAGGTTTTTCCAGAGACTCACGGCCAGACTCTGATAACGTGGGTAGAGGAATGTCCCTGAAAAGTGCTTCAGCCTGGGAGGGAGAGAAAGGGGATTTTGCTTCATATAAATCTTCGAGGCGCTTACGAAATTCAGATAGGACATTAACAGGATTACTAGTATAGGTATTTTTGTCTATTCGCAATCTGATGGGTGCATTATTCCTTTCCGGATGCCGAAGGCGCATGGCTAAAAGCGTATCTGGCTTGTTGGCCTTAGTGTAGATGGTGTGGTTTGACCTGCGGATAGCCTTATCAGCCGATTCAGCCAACAGCAGGTCCAACTCAGTTTTAACCCTTTCCAGAGAAGTTCTGTGTGAGTCAGTAGGAGAAGATTGAAACTGGAGAAAATGGTGGTGAAAGTCCCGCTCCAGGTTTGCCAATTGGATTTTCTTGTCGCGTTTCAGGTGAGTAGATACCGAGATACATGTACCCCTAATGACCGGTTTATGTGCCTCCCAAAGGAGGACAGGAGAGATACCCGGGGTTGAGTTGTATTGTAAGTAGTCCTTAAGAGCGACCTGGATGTCAAGACAATAGGATTGGTCAGCGAGGTGAGCTTCATTAATGCACCATGTACAGTCTTTGGAATGAGGGATTAAGGAGGAGATTGTGGTAAGTACTGCACAGTGGTCTGACCAAGTAATGGGTTGGATATTAGAGTTGAGTAATATTGGAGAGGATGCAACAAACAAAAATATGGTCAATTCTGGAAAAGGATCTGTGGGGATAGGAGTAGAAAGTATAATTTCTTTTAGTCGGGTTGCACTCGCGCCAAGTGTCGAGCAGCGAGGCTTGTTGGATCAATTTCCGAAAACGTATGGAGGGGGAGTATTGCTCCAGAGCATATGGGGATTTATCCAGATGCGGTTGCATCACAAGATTAGAGTCGCCACATAAGATAAGTGTGCCTTTACAGTGAGTGCGTAAAACTTGGAGCAAGTGCGAAAAAAATGGGTTTGGATTATTGTTCGGGGCGTAGTATGAAACTAGGGTGGTTTCAACATCCTGCAATAGGCCAACAAGTATAATATAGCGACCTTCTGGGTCTTTAATTTCAGAAGATACTATAAAAGGGAGGGAGCGGTGTAGAGCTATCAAAACGCCTCGCTGCTTTGTGGAGGCGGAGGCAGTAAACACTTGTGGGTAATGAGGGCTGAAGAATTTGGGGGTTGAACGGGTCGAAAAATGTGTTTCCTGAAGAGCTACTATACCTGCCTTCAGGGATGTAAAAGATTGGAAGGCTTTAACCCTCTTATTGGGAGAGTTAAGACCCTTAACATTCAATGAGAGTACGGTCAGGGGGGCCATCTGAGGTCATGGGGAGGTTTGATAGAAGGCGCCATCAGGGTCATGTCCCCCAGCCAACTGGAGAGGAAGGAGAGGAGAGAGGGGAGAAGATAAAGGGAAAGAAGAGAAGATAAAGGAGGAAAAACATTATAGGGCAAACCAATGGTCATGGAAAGGGAGAAGAGTAAAACTCTGTCCAAATAGTGCACGACTCACCAGCCAGCCAGCCAGCTCGAGAGTGGATGCACCGTAGAGGGGGGGAGCAGTGACAGCTCCCCGCTGCAAACGGGATATAATAGAGCTATCTAAGAATGTACAACATTAAAGAGTATAACCGTCTAAAGGCTCGTAGGCCAAGACCCAAAAAGGGAACATCTTACAGAAAGCCTAGCGCTTATCAACATATCGACAGGATATAGTTTAAGGTAAATACCTGGGTAGGGGGAGGTATAGACAGGTATAACTGGTACCTTGGAATGGCAGGGCAGGGAGGAAAACCATGGGAGGGGGGCAGGCGAGAGTAAGGGGGTGGGTGGGGAGGGGAGTATGTGGGGAGGTGAAGGGATGGGGAGGGATGCAGGGATAAGGAAATAGGTAGGCGGGGATATCAAAAAAGATCCTGGGTTAGATCTTGGTCCATGACGGGAAAGTCCCCCCCATGGGGCAAGATAACAACGTTTCAAAGTTCAATAGTAACATTACTAAGAACAACAGGGCGGAAGGCAGTCCATCATTCAAAAACTTGTGCAAAAAAAAAAAAAAGGATTAGAGTGTCAAACCGAGTGTACAAACAGTATCACGAGGTAGAAACAAACAAAGAAAACTAAACTGAACCTGTGCAACCCCAGATAGGTATTGAGGTGCTGTGTGCGTCTCCCCCATCATGTGGGGCGACCCAGCCTCAGGCAGACCCCTCTCTTGATTGAAGGGTCAGCTGCAAAAGGAGTGGACAGTCTCTGGAACTCCAAGCAAGGTCTGCTGTAGGCACAGAGGGGAGAAAAAAAAAAACAGAGCAGAGCAAGTTATGCAGACATTTTCAGCGCGGCACAAACAGCTGCTGGCTAGTGGAGCCACCCCGGGATGAACGGGATGGGGTCCCCTTCCGAATGGATGATGGGCCCGGCTGGGAATTTCTTGGGGTGGTAGCGTACGGGTGAGCAGTGGTACGTGCTGGGGTGCGAGGCAACATAGTCTCTGATGACTGAACCGGAGCGGTCAGTTGAACGGTTTCCAGCAGGCGCTGAAGTGAATCAGGCGATGTGCAGGAGTGTTGGTGACCCTGATAGGAGAACTGCAATGCAAAAGGGAAGCGCCAGGTGTATTTCAGTTGATGCTGTATGAGGATTTGTAACTGCGGCTTCATTGCGCGGCGCTTGGCTATTGTGAGGGGAGTCAGGTCTGAAAACAGTTGGTACGTGTGGCCCTGGAACAGGAGGGTGTCTTTGTTGCGAGCAGCAGCAAGCAGTTGCTCCTTTGTGCGGAAGAAGTGCAGCTTAATGATGATATCTCGTGGGGGGGCGTCCTGTTGACGACGGGTGAGAGCCCTATGGATTCGATCGAATTCTAAACGCTCGATCGGTATGGAGGGCGCTAGTTCTTGGAACAGGGCAGTGGAGAAGGATTGCAGGTCATCCACGCTTTCTGGTATACCGCGTAGACGCAGGTTGGATCTGCGGGAGCGGTTCTCTGCATCCTCTAAACGTGAGAGGAGAGTAGCATTCTCATCACGGAGGGCTGCCTGCTCTTGGGCCTGCTCCTGTAGTGTGAGCTCTATATCATCCACTCTAGTCTCCAGGTCCGCGGTGCGTTGGCCTAGCTCCCTAATCTCTCGGGACAGCCTATTTGTTATTTGGTCCGAGGTAGTTTTAAGGGCCTTCTGCAGCATCACCTCCATATATTTAAGAAAGTCAGTCTGGGACATACCTGAGGGTGGCAGGGCAGGGGATCCGCCAATATGTAATTCAGTTTCTTCATCCCCCTCACTGTCAGCATGTCCCGATCCATCCGGAGAGGCAGCCTGCAGCTTGGCTAAGGCCTTCGCCGCCATTTTAGAGGAGGCGCGGGCCAGAGCGTCTTTGATCGGTTTAGGCTTGTTCTTGCCGCGGTGACCGGTCAGGACCATCCCGAGAAAGGCTATAGTGTGCCGAGAGGTGAGCGCTGAAGTAGCGGGGTTGCAGGGAGGTTCAGATGTGCTTCAAAGTCCCGATAGTGCAGCGGGGAGTGCGGAGCTCTAGTGGAACACGTCCTCCATGTCGAGCCTCGCGCATGCGCCCCCGGGCTCTGTTCTTTTCAAGGTTCAACTTCCACATCACCTACCGTCCCGGCTCCAAGAACGGAAAGGCCGATGCTTTATCCCGAATGTTTCCCGATACTCCGGAGGAGACAATATCTAGTAAAATCCTGTCACCTCAGAACTTTCTTCTGATCCAACCCGATCTAAGATCTTCTCTTGAACAGGCTTCCCTCCAATGCCAGGAACCAGAAGCATCCTCTCTAAGAAACCAGGAAGGGTACCTCTGGCATCAGGACAAGATCTTCGTTCCGCAACAAACCCGAATACAGGTACTGAAGACCTTGCATGACCACCAACTCGCTGGCCACTTCGGAGTGCGGAAAACTACGGATCTTATCCAACGATCCTTCTGGTGGCCTACCTTGAAATCTGATTGCAGGGAGTTTGTTAGCTCCTGCACTACCTGCCAGCGAAATAAAGGGTCCAACGTCAAGTCGTGGGGTCTGTTACGTCCTCTGCCAGTGCCAGAACAACCATGGAGAAATATATCTATGGACTTTATAGTAGAGCTGCCCCCATCCGAAGAATCTACAACAATCCTGGTAGTTGTGGACCGTCTATCCAAAATGGCGCACTTCTTGCCCATGGCAGGAACTCTTTCTGCTGCAGAAACAGCAAAAATTTTCATAAGGGAGATAGTCAGGCTCCATGGCCTTCCTGACAGCATTGTGTCTGATAGAGGGGTACAATTCACCTCCCGGTTCTGGAGAGAGCTCTGCAAAGCACTATCAATCAAGGTGTGCCTGTCCTCAGCCTATCACCCCCAAAGCAACGGTCAAACTGAAAGGACCAACCAGACCTTAGAACAATATTTGCGTTGCTTCTGCTCCTTCTCCCAGGACGACTGGATCTCTCTACTCCCTTGTGCGGAGTTTGCTTACAACAATGCAGTACACTCAACCACCAATCAATCTCCATTTTGGGCCAACTACGGTTTCCATCCTTCATTTCTACCTAATGTCATTCCGGAAGCCTCAGTTCCAGCAGTTCAAGACAGGATAAGCTCCATTCAGGCTAATTATCAAACCCTCCGGCTAACCATGCAGAAAGCGCAAGAGGACTACAAGAAACAATATGACAAGAGGAGAGGAGAGAGTCCTAGCTTTGAGGTTGGAGATAAGGTCTGGCTCTCTTCAGCAAATCTCAGGCTCCCTTGCCCCTCCCGGAAATTGGGTCCAAGATTTATCGGTCCATTCGAAATTAAACGAAAAATTAACCCAGTAGCTTTTGAACTGTTACTACCAAGTTCGTATAAAGTGCATCCTGTGTTTCACGTTTCTCTTCTTAAATCTGTTGTCTCTAGTCCTTTTCCAGGAAGAGAAGAAGACCCTCCGCCTCCAGTCTCAGTGGGAGATGAAGCCGAATTCGAGGTAGAATCCATCCTGGACTGTCGCAAAAGAGGTAGGACTATTCAATTTCTTATTAAATGGAAGGGTTATCCAGCAGAAGAGAATTCTTGGGAACCTGCAGGCAACATACATGCTCCTAGACTTCTCCAGAGATTCCGTGCCAGATACCCTGAAAGATGGGCCCGGGTGGGCATCCGGAGGCTGCCCCTTGGGGGGGGGCACTGTCAGGGAACCAACAGCAGGCGAAGGACTTTAGGACCCAGCATCTCTGGCAGGAGAAGGGCTCTAGGACCCAGTATCTCTACAAGCAGGTCACATGGGCCTATATAAGGAAGTCTGCTAGTGTCTGCATTTGCTGGATTATCGTCAGCTTCTCCTGTGTTCCTGTGTCTTGCATCTCCTGCCTGTCTGATCTCCTGTGTACCAAACCCGGCTTGCCTGACCTGCTCCTGTTGACTTTCTAGCGTATACCTGACCCCGGCCTGGCTAACGGACTCCGCTTACCTTGTCTTCTGTGCTAAGACTCAGCTCTGCTGTGTTCTCGGACTGTCTTGCTGTGTTTGACCCCCTGGCCTGGCTTTGACCCTGTTATCGGAACATTCCACTGGTCCTTACCCTTTGGACCTCCTAAGCACGCCTGCTGTCCTGCAGTCTGCCTGTCCTACCAAGTTCCTGGCAACCAGCACTACCTACCAGGCAACCCGTGCTTCTGTGGGCACCACACCCCCTGTGTCATCTTCAGGGCTGTGCTGCACTCGGCCGCAAGGGGCACCCTCTCTGCTACTCGGCCTCACATCAGAGACTTGACAGATACTGAGGTCAGGAGAACCCAGAACCTTCACTTTATTCTCCTGTAGCCAATGACAGGTCGACTTGGTCTGGTGTATTGGATCATTGTCATGTTGGAATGTCCAAGTATGTCCCATGTGCAACTTCCAGGCTGATGAATGCAAATGTTCCTCCAGTATTTTTTAATAACATATTGCATTCATCTTACCATCAATTTTGACCAAATTTCCTGTGCCTTTGTAGCTCACACATCCCCAAAACATCAGCGATCCACCTCCTGTGTTTCACAATAGGAATGGTGTACCTTTCATCATAGGCCTTGTTGACTCCTCTCCAAATGTAGCGTTTATGGTTGTCGCCAAAAAGCTACATTTTGGTCTCATCACTCCAAATGACTTTGTGCCAGAAAGTTTGAGGCTTGTTTCTGTGCTGTTTGGCATCTTATAAGTGGGATACTTTGTGGCATTTGCATAGTAATGGCTTTCTTCTCGCGCCTCGACCATGCAGCCCATCTTTCTGCAAGAGCCTCCTTATTGTGCATCTTAAAACAGCCACACCACATGTTTTCAGAGTCCTGTATTTTTCCTGAAGTTATTTGTGGGGTTTTCTTTGCATCCCGAACAATTTTCCTGGCAGTTGTGGCTGAAATTTTAGTTAGTCTACCTGACCGTGGTTTAGTTTTAACAGAACCCTTCATTTTCCACTTCTTGATTAGAGTTTGAACACTGCTAATTGGCATTCTAAATTCCTTGGATATTTTTTTATATCCCTTTCCCGTTTTATACAGTTCGACTTCCTTTTCCTGCAGATCCTTTGACAATTCTTTTGCTTTCCCCATGACTCAGAATCCATAAACGGATCAGCACTGGATGAAGGATGCAAGGATCTGTCAGGAGATGCAAGGGTCTGTCAGGAGTCCAGAAACTCATTGACCTTTTAGACATATACACTAATTACAAGCAAACAGGTCACAGGTGAGGATGGTTACCTTTAATAACCATTCAAACCCCTTTGTGTCAACTTGTGTGCATGTTATCAGGCCAAAATCACCAGGGTATGTAAACTTTTGATCAGGGTAATTTGGGTAGTTTCTGTTGTGATTATGATTTAAAAAAGAGTAAACACAGTTGATTGATAGGAAAAGTTGTAGGTGGTTGGTGTGTCCTCTGGAAGATATGGCACCCCATCCCTGATTAATGTAAAGGGGGAAGAGTAGGGACGTTGGGATTATTGCGGTGCCAAAAAATGAGTATATACAACAATCATAGTGAAAATATGTTTTATTTATACAAAAAATAAATAGCAATATAGAAGCAAATGCGTTTGTAGCTTTAGTGTACATAATTGATGGTTACACCCAACATGTTTCACCAAAACATTGGCTTCATCAGGGGTACTTGATTGTACAGCGTAGCTTTAGAAGAAAATCTAAAAAGTAGAATATATATAACATGAATAAACAATTTCATACAAACAAGCATGTTATAAACAGGAAGGCAAAATTGGGCGCCCTAAGACAAAAACAACAAAACCTAAGGACGATGAAAGGAGTATTAAAGTGCAGGTCTGCCATACCCACCAATCTTCAAGGACAACGCAATCAAATAGCTGCCAAGGGCCAACCAGGAAGCCAGACAATGTGGCTGCAGGGGACTATTAGAAAAAAATGAAAAATTAACATTAATCCTAGAATGTGTAGGAATGACTAGTGTGGACAGAAAGAATCGCCACACTCAACTAGACATCCTATTATGTAGACTAACATAGTCTCTAGTACATACCAAGAAATTGTTAAGGAAATTTAAAACAAAAACGGGGCGATGAAGGATATATCTGGACAAAATCCACTCCCAAATGAGGTATCAAAAATACATCTGAAACAGAGAGATAATCGAAGTGCTCAATTATCATCCAAGTATATATGTCCATAGATTTAGTAAAAATAGGAGGAGGGAAGCTTACCTTTGAATTAACAAGCTAGATGAAAAGTCAAAAGTTGCACGCTAATGTATGGTTATTCAAAGGCAAAAAGACCCCCCTGGGTATAATGTTGCTAGCAAGGAGCAATAGCCCAATCAACACACGCTTACGACAGCAAAGTTGCTTGTTGGTAATGATGGAATTGGGAATAATAGTAAAAGGCAATGTTGAAAAAAAATAAAGTGCCCAACAAGGAAAAGAGTTGCATCAGACCAACCAAACAATAAGCAAAGATAAGTCAGTCAAATACTTATCACTCCAAAGAAAAAAAACAAGAAATAAATGTTATTCAAGTACCTGATGTCACCACACAGCATAGCAGCAGCGCCCCGCACCAGTAGACAGCTAATGAGCCCAGGGATAAGGCAGAGAAATGACAGACAGAGCACAAACTCCATCAACAAGGCCCACAGATGGAAAAGGCAAATCGTTTCAATCCCAAGGCCCCCGATACCTTCCGGATCACAGCATGATATCCTAAATTGAAAAGGGAAAGACACATGTCATATTGTTATTGAAACTGGTACAATGAAGCAAAAAAAACAAACATATATGCAGGTATACAAATAAGCAAATTAAATAAGAACATATACAGTATACAAGATAGTATATTAGGTCATATGGTCAAAATGATAAATCAAGAATGGGAATTGACCCATTGTTGATTGGTTTTCAGTGGGTCCCAAGATGTTAAATGGGATAAGGTCAAAAGGTCATAAAGGAGAAAAAAGCAGGGAGTAAGCAAGGAGGGGAATCATGGACATAAATGAACTAGTCGATTGCTATAGAAAGAATTTATAGGTAATATATTCATTAAGTCCAGGGAATTTGACTGCATCAAGGGTATGTATCCATCGAGTCTCCAGTTGTAGCAGGGCTGTATCTATACTGCCTCCACGAACATGCTGAGGCACATGCTCGAGGGCATAAAAGGTAACAACTTGGGCATCATAGTTATGTTGATATCCAATGTGTTGATTTAATGATGTAGTGGTTAACTTTTTATAAGTCGGCAATACATGATCCCTAATTCTTTTTTTTTGTATAATCTTTATTTGTGAACGGCAAGGTAGTACATCACAACACACGTTGTCATAGGCATTCGCAGCAAGCAATATGCCAATCAATTTTCTGAATAACATAAAAACATATAGAACATTGAAAACAGACAAACAGATAATCACATCGCGACCCGATGTCCTAATGAGCATAACTTAGACTCGGAAACCAGGCAGCTAGCCGGGGTCTCCCCTTTTTTTGGAAAACATCATGGTAGAAAAACAGAATGTGGGGGAGAGTCACCCCCAACCTCCCATCTATGAATAAAGGCGGGTGTCCGCTGAGGAGGGGCGAGAACCGGAAGTCAGGCCGGCCAGTCGTCTGGACCGCAGTTAGTGCACTAGATAATGAGCAGATTAGGGGGTAACTCGGCCGGGCGGGCACGAGGAGAGGGGGGCCACTATAGACCTCCAGCTTACCTCCCCACGTGCAACAACCCCGGCCGATCCCCATTTAGGTCGAGACACCCGCACCGAGAAGTGCCTGTCCCCCGTGGGGGCCAGGCTGCCCCCCGGCAACGGGGTCCCGTGTCCGTCAGACTGGCCGGTACCTCCAAGGCCCGTCCATCCCCTGGTGTGTCAACAACCAGGTCAATCGAGGTCAGAGGACCAATAGAAAAAAAAAAGGCAGGGAGAAACAGTAAAAAGAAGACGAGAAAAAAAAAGTAACAAAAATGGGGGGAAGGAGAAGAAAGGGATTAGGCTCAGTAGGAACATACCTGGGGTCATACGTCCAGCTCCTCCCCCGCGCCACTTGCCTCGATCACCTCGCTGCATGTGAAGTGGCTGAAAAGAAAAGAGTCACATCTCCTCCCTCCCCTCTCTAGTTGCTTAATTAGGCCAAAACAGTGTAACTGAAGGCTCTGTGTCAATTTAAGGGGCACGAGGTCTTTGCTTAAGGGAAGGGTCTGCCAGTTCCAACAGTGCTACATCCAGACTTGAGGACACATATCCTGGGTCTGAAACATACGCCGCCCAGGCCAACCAGGTTCCGGGAAAGCGTTCCCGGGTATTCCTGCAGGTGGCGATCCATTCCTCCGCCTCCCGCATTTCACCAACCTTGCGTATCCATTACTCCCTGCTGGGAACTTGCGGACGTTTCCAATATATAGGAAGTAGCCGCTTTGCTGCGTTCAATAGGTGGGGCAGTACACTCCGTCTGTACTGGCCCCCTGGCATAGGAGGAATGTGCAACAGAAAGTGAAGCGGGGAGAGAGGGATGTCCAGGTCTAGAATTTTCTTAATCTGGGACTGTAAATCCTCCCAATAGGGTCTGATCACTGGACAATTCCACCAAATATGCAGGAGTGTACCCCTGTGACCACATCCCCTCCAGCACCAGTCTGACGTGGTTGGGTAGATCCTAGCTAGGTCCGCTGGTACCCGGTACCAGCGTGACAATATTTGATAATTTGTTTCCTGGGTTTTGGAATCAATGGAGCTGGATCGGGTGAATTGGTATAGGTGTGACAATTGGGTGGGGGTGAAAACCGTCTCTAAATCCCATTCCCAGGCCCTAACAAATGCAGGTTTCTGCTTAGAGGCCATAAAGCTAAGTAAACGGTAAAGTTCAGAGATCATATGTGGGATTGGTTCCTCTTCTATAAAGAGGCGTTCAAAGGGTTTGAGCGTAGAGATGTCCCGTATGGAGTCCCCGTGAGTCACAAAGAAATGGTGTAATTGCCTGTAGCGCCAAAAGTCCATGGGGAAGCTCCCGTTCCGTTCTCTAAGTGTCTCCAAGGGCAAGAGTTTACCATCCTGCAGAAGCTTACCACAGCTAGCGCCACCATCGTCAACCCAGGGCCCAAAAAAAGCCACTTGTTCCCCTGGCGGGAACCACAAAAAGCCCCCTAGTGGGGCCAATGGGGACAAGGGGGGGCCAGAGCCAGTCTAGCATTAAGCCGATCCCAAGTTTCTAAGGCCTGAGTCGTCAGTGGGGAAGTAAATTCTGACAGCCCCCTGTGCTCCCGGGACAACCATGGGGCATAAGATAGGTTCCTGCCCGCCATATACTTCTCCAGGGAAACCCAGAGTTTGGAGGTAGTGTGGAAGCACCAATTGTGTATCCTCTGCAGGACAATTGCCCTATGATATCTTTGAATATCTGGTAGGCCCAGACCTCCCGCTTCCCTCGGGCGTGTCAGCAACCTAAGCGCAATTCTTGGTCTCCGGTCATGCCATATAGATTTCGATATCAGACTAGACATCTGGGTGAAAAAACCTCTAGGGAGGGACATGGGTATCATCTGCAATTACATTAGAAATTATTTCTAATACGCTACTGCCCTCTGGTGGTGAAAATACTTAATTATTCAAGATGGCGTCTATTTGGTTGCTAAGACAACCTTCCAAAAACATTGTCATTTGACGTCGTCAGTTACATAGTAATGTAACAAACACACCCACTTTTGGGGTGGAATAAAAAGTACCGAGAGTACAGTGAGGAGGACACACGCGCTCGCTTAAGAGATCTCTGAGGGAACAGGAAGCTCTCACTCTATCTCTGGGAAAGCTCACTCTGAAAAGATGTCTGAGAACTCTCTCTCTGAAAGGATCTCTGAAGGAAGCTGGAAGGAGGAGATCTGGAACACAGCAATGTAGCAATGGTGAAAGAAGTCCCTCTGGGGACTTTGCTTCTCAAACAGACAGAACTCTTAACTACTGGTAACGTATAAATATTTCAGTTATACCTTTTGGTAATTGAATTGTTTTTACATGTCCATTACTAAAACCATCTAAATATATATAGCCTAGTGTTGGAGTTGTATTATTTTTAACTGCAGTATGAAATAATTATATTCCAAATATTAAGAGACGTATACCAATTTGGTTGTCTTTATAAAGCTAAAGCTAAGTTTGTACAATGGTTTTATTATGATATATGTGTAATATATATTCTTTCTAAATTTAACATGAGCCTTGATTGTATTGTCAAGCCGTGTGCCTAATATGACACTTGGTCTGGACATGTTTAAGAAGTGTAATCAGGAGATCTGTTTGTTTTGAGAAAGATAACATAGTGTTAAAGTAAAAAAAAGAGTGTTTACACCTTCCGTGAAGTATGATTTAAGTAAGAACTGTGAATATACCTTGTCATTAGGGATGAGCTCCGCGTTTGAGTCGAACATATGTTCGACTCGAACATCGTGTGTTCGATCGTTCGACGAAGATCGAACGTTTTGGGTCGTTCGTGCCAAATTCGAGTGACGCGAATGGCCCACAATACACTGCGCCATTGCAGTGCAATCCCGGCGCTGTGATTGGCCAAGCATGCACTGTGACCCCGCATGCTTGCCCAATCACAGCGCCGGCAGCGAGGAGAGCCATAATTGGCCAATTATAGCTCGGGGGGTTTAGTACACGCCCCACACTATAAAAGGCCGCCAGCGCAGCGGCCTTGTGTAGTGTGTTCCGGCGTGCAGGGAGAGAGAAGGATAGGCAGGGACAGTGTTAGTGAAATTGTGTGTAGGGAGAGAGAAGGATAGGTAGGGACAGTGTCAGTGTGATATTCTGCTAAACCTTGTGTGTAGGGAGAGAGAGGGATAGGTAGGGACAGTGTCAGTAAATTCTGCTAAACCTTGTGTGTAGGGAAAGAGAAGGATAGGCAGGGACAGTGTCAGTGATATTTTTGCTAAGCCTCCTGCACAGTATACACCTGAAGCTAGCCCTTATTGCTGTGTTTTCCGTGTGTGTCACACTAACAGGCATCTGCAGCACTTACAGCGGGCGTATTGTGCTTCTTGCAAAATATACACCTGAAGCTAGCCCTTATTGCTGTGATTTCCTGTTGAGTAACACAGGCAGGCATCTGCAGCACTTACAGCAGGCGTATTGTGCTTCTTGCAAAATATACACCTGAAGCTAGCCCTTATTGCTGTGATTTCCTGTTGAGTAACACAGGCAGGCATCTGCAGCACTTACAGCGGGCGTATTGTGCTTCTTGCAAAATATACACCTGAAGCTAGCCCTTATTGCTGGGATTTCCTGTTGAGTAACACAGGCAGGCATCTGCAGCACTTACAGCAGGCGTAGTGTGCTTCCTGTAAAATATACACCTGAAGCTAGCCCTTATTGCTGTGATTTCCTGTTGAGTAACACAGGCAGGCATCTGCAGCACTTACAGCGGGCGTATTGTGCTTCTTGCAAAATATACACCTGAAGCTAGCCCTTATTGCTGTGATTTCCTGTTGAGTAACACAGGCAGGCATCTGCAGCACTTACAGCGGGCGTATTGTGCTTCTTGCAAAATATACACCTGAAGCTAGCCCTTATTGCTGGGATTTCCTGTTGAGTAACACAGGCAGGCATCTGCAGCACTTACAGCAGGCGTATTGTGCTTCTTGCAAAATATACACCTGAAGCTAGCCCTTATTGCATGTTCCAGCAGCTGCAGCATACTGCCAGATTGGCTCCAGTGATGAGGAGGGAGGGGATGATGAGGTCACTGACTCCACGTGGGTGCCTGATAGGAGAGAGGAGGAGGAGGAGGATGAGGAGGAGGCACATCTCCAACGAGGCAGGATGCCCTCGTGGGGCCAGCGTAAGGGCAGCACAACGACTGAATCACACCGCAGAGGTCCGCCTGTGCTGGGCGCTGCCTCTGCCCGTTATTCCAAAAGCTCTTTGGTGTGGGCCTTTTTTGAGTTGAGTGCATCAGATCGCACCGCTGCTGTTTGCAACATATGTCTCAAGCATATCTCGCGTGGCCAAAACATCAGCCGCTTGGGCACCACATGCTTGACCAGACATATGTTGACCTGCCATGCAGCTCGTTGGCAAGCCTATCTTAAAGACCCACACCAAAGAACAAAGCGGACCTCTCCTTGCTCCGCATCAGCTGGGATCTCCAACCCCACTATACCTTCAGTCCTCTCTGAAACCTGCTGTCAAGTACCTGATGGTAGTGAGCCCGAATTGCAGGGGACGGCCTCCCTTACGGCCCCCACTCCCGGCCCCCTGGTAAGGTGACAGTTGGCACAGGAGTAAGGAGTGGCACGGGTGCCTGGCAGGATCAACTGTGGTGAGGTGGTGATTCAAACACCCGGAAGCTTCCTTGCAGAATACCGGAACTGGAACGCCTAGCAGGCTGGATCGGAAGTAGCACAGCAGACTGGATCAGTCTTGCAGACTGGATCGGAAGAAGCACAGCAGACAGGATCAGCTAGCAGGCAGGTTTGGCTTAGCAGGCTGGATCTGGGACAGCTCAGCAGACTGGATCGGTCTCGCAGACTGGATCGGAAGAAGCACAGCAGACAGGATCAGCTAGCAGGCAGGTTCAGCTTAGCAGGCTGGATATGGGACAGCTCAGCAGACTGGATCGGTCTCGCAGACTGGATCGGAAGAAGCACAGCAGACAGGATCAGCTAGCAGGCAGGTTCAGCTTAGCAGGCTGGATCTGGGACAGCTCAGCAGACTGGATCGGTCTCGCAGACTGGATCGGAAGAAGCACAGCAGACAGGATCAGCTAGCAGGCAGGTTCAGCTTAGCAGGCTGGATCTGGGACAGCTCAGCAGACTGGATCGGTTAAGCAAACTGGATCGGAACCAGGAACAGGGTAGTAAACAGGCCGGGTCAGATATCAGGCGGGCAGCAGAAGTACAGGGTGCAGGCAAAGGGTAGTCACAACAAGCCAGGGTCGGGTGCAGGCAGATAACAGGTTGGTCAAGGTAAGCCGGGTCTTTTAGCACAGGTATGGTCTCAGATCAGGGTTAAGCACACAACGCTGTAGAGCAGACAGCAGGGACTGTCTGTAATTGACAGGTTTAAATAGTCTCTCTGGCGCCACCCGCTGGACGCATGCGCGAACAGAGACCAGGAAGTCCGGGGCGCCTGTTTCTGGCAGGATCTCCATGACATTGCCCCCCCCAAGGGGCAGCCTCCGGATGCCCATCCGGGCGAACTTTTCAGGGTGAGACCTTTTAAAGGACTGTACCAGACTCTTAGCGTGGATGTTCCCCTCGGGCTCCCAAGAATTCTCTTCGGGTCCATACCCCTTCCACTTTATCAAAAACTGGTTCTGGTTCCTTCTCCTCCTGTAATCCAGGATAGCCTCTACTTCAAACTCCTCTTCCCCGTCTATAATAACAGGGTCAGGGGTAACAGAGCTTCGGCCAGGAAAGGGATTGGAAATAGATGGTTTCAACAGTGACACATGGAATACTGGGTGGATCTTCAGTGAATCCGGGAGTTCCAGTTCAAAAGCCACTTCATTGATTTTCCTTTTAACCGGAAAAGGTCCTAGGAACTTGGGGCCCAAATTCTTTGAAGGGCATGCCATCCTCAAGTTCACTGTAGACAGCCACACCAGGTCACCGGGTACCAGTACCAACTCACCCCGTCTCTTCTTGTCAAAAGTTAATTTGTTGTGTTCCTGGGTCCTGGTCATAGTTTCCTGCAAAAGTTGGTTATTGGTGGAAAATAAATTTATTTTCTCCTGTACTGCTGGCACCGCACATTCGGGAAGAGAATTGGGTAGGAATGAAGGGTGAAAACCAAAGTTGGCAAAGAACGGGGTCTGCTTGGTGGCGGAGTGGATGGAGTTGTTGTAGGCAAATTTGGCCAAAGGAAGCAGGGAAATCCAGTTATCTTGTGTAAAAGAGGAGAAGCAGCGCAGGTACTGCTCCAGAGTTTGGTTAGTCCTCTCAGTTTGTCCATTGGTCTGGGGGTGATAGGCGGAAGAGAATGACAGTTCTATATCCAAGGCCTTACAGAGGGACCTCCAGAAGCGGGAGGTGAACTGTACCCCTCGATCTGAAACAATGTTGGCTGGTACCCCGTGGAGTCTGACCATTTCCTTGATAAATGCCTGTGCTGTTTCAGGGGCAGAGGGAGTGCCTTTCATAGGAATAAAGTGTGCCATTTTGGACAGACGATCAACTATCACAAAGATAGTGGTATGATCTTCTGCTGGAGGTAACTCGACAATGAAGTCTATGGATAACATCCTCCATGGTTTGTCTGGAACAGGTAAAGGTCTTAATAAGCCCCAGGCCTTGGTTCTATGAGTCTTGTTCCTGATGCAGGTAGTGCAGGACTCCACAAATTCTTTACAATCTTCCCGTAATTGAGGCCACCAAAAGTCGGTGGTCTTCGCTATGCCAAAGTGCCCGGCTAATGCATGGTCGTGGCAGAGTTCCAGGACAGATACTCGTAGATCCTCGGGGATTTAGATCTTGTACTTATGCCAGAGTAACCCGTCCTTAACCTGCAGTTCCAATTCAGGAGAGGGCAACTGCCCTGCGGAGGCTTGTTTAAGTCTGGAGAGCAGGTTTTCCTGAAGCAAGAGGAAATTCCCAGGGGCAAGGATGGTATCCGGAAGAGAAACTTCTTTGGGTTTGTGAAACATCCGAGACAAGGCGTCAGGCTTAGTGTTCTTGGAGCCTGGACGATACGTGACATGGAACGAAAACCTGGAGAAAAAGAGCGCCCATCTGGCTTGTCGTGGTTTCAGTCTCTTTGCAGATCTCAGATATTCCAGGTTCTTATGGTCAGTAAATATCAGAATTGGATGGGCAGCTCCCTCCAGCAGATAGCGCCATTCTTCTAGCGCAGACTTAATCGCCAGCAACTCCCGATCCCCCACATCGTAGTTCCTCTCTGCTGTTGACAACTTGCGTGAGAAGAAGGCCACTGGGTGAAGCAGGGCCTTGGTTCCTTGTCTCTGGGACAATATTGCCCCTACAGCGATTTCAGATGCGTCTACCTCGAGGACGAATGGCAAAGAGGAATCCGGATGCTTCAAGACGGAGGCAGAGGTAAAAAGTCCCTTAAGGGCCTCAAAGGCCTTTTGGGCCTCAGAGGACCAATGGAAGCGGTTCCCCTGTTGGGTTAATTGAGTGATTGGTGCAACGATGGCCGAGAATCCTCTGATGAACTTGCGGTAAAAATTGGCAAAACCGTCAAAACGTTGGATTCCCTTCTTGTCTGTAGGGACTGGCCAGTCTAGGATTGCAGCAATCTTCTGGGGGTCCATCTTGATGCCCTCACTGGAGATGATTAATCCCAAGAATGGTATACTTCCCTGCTCGAACGCACATTTTTCGGCTTTCGCATATAGGCCATGTTGTCGAAGCCGGGCTAACACACTCTTGACATGCCTGCGATGAAATTCGAGGGAGGAAGAGAAAATTAATATGTCGTCTAGATAGACGATAGCAAATAAGTCCAGAAAGTCTCGAAGGGCATCATTAATGAAGTATTGGAACGTGGCGGGGGCATTGCACAACCCGAAAGGCATCACCAAATACTCGAAGTGCCCAAATCGAGTACGGAAAGCAGTCTTCCACTCATCTCCGTCCCTGATGCGGACCAAATTATAGGCTCCACGGAGATCAAGCTTGGTGAAGACATTGGCAGCCCCCAGTCTCTGGAATAACTCTGGCATCAAAGGAAGGGGATAACGGTTCTTCACCGTAATTTTATTTAATTTGCGGTAATCCACGCAAGGATGAAGGGTATGGTCCTTTTTCTCGACGAAAAAGATGCCCGCGCCTGCTGGAGACGTGGACGGGCGAATAAACCCCTTCTTCAGGTTCTCATCAACGTATTCCCTTAGTGCCCCCTGTTCAACCTCTGTCAATGGAAAAATTCTTCCAAATGGGATTTCAGCCCCAGGTAATAGTTCAATGGGGCAGTCGTAGGCTCGATGGGGTGGTAGAACCTCCGCTCGTTGTTTACTGAATACATCCAGGTACTCATGATAGACTTCTGGAATAGACTGACGTAATTCAGCTTCTGAATCCAGGCAGAGCAGGTTAGACGGCCCATGAGGGGTGTGAGAGCCACAGAACTGCTGGCAGTAAGGTGACGAAAAGGTGACTTCCCCTGTGGCCCAGTTGATGGCAGGGTTGTGAGCTTGCAGCCAGGGCATACCGAGGATCACAGGGAATAATGGAGAAGAGATGATGTCCATACGTAACAGTTCGTGGTGGGAGCTGGAAATGACAGCAGGAATAGGAGCAGTCTCTAGAACTACAGGGCCGGATTTAATAGCAGACCCATCAGCCAGGTGAACAGAGAGTCCATGGGTCTTGGGAAGGAGAGGAATCCGATGTTTAGCGGCGAATGAAGAGTCCATGAAACAACTGCAGGCCCCAGAATCAATAATGGCGGGTGTTGGCAGGGTCTTTCCTGAAAGCTGCAATGAGACTGAAAGGGCAAGATGAGATGCGGTCTTGGCTATAGGACCCGTGTATTCAGGAATCATAGAGAGACATTTACGGAGCTTCAGAGGGCAGTTCCTAACGTAATGTCCGGGCCCTCCGCAATAGAGACACAGATTGTTCATCCGACGACATTGTCGCTCCTCTGGGGTAAGGGAAGGACGAAGAACCCCAAGCTGCATGGGCTCAGGTGCGTTGTGTGCGGAAGCTGGTGATGCAGCGGGTACTGGGTGCAGGTGACTTGGAGCCCTTGGGAGCATCCAGGTTGGGTGAGAAAACCCTGTAGCTCTCTCAGCCCTCCGTTCTCTTAGGCGTCGATCGATCTGTATGGTTAAATCGATCAACGCATTCAAAGTCTGTGGCACCCCAACTCTAGCCAGCTCATCTTTCAGAGAATCAGAGAGTCCCATGCAGAACTGGTGACGGAGAGCGGCATCGTTCCAGTCCGTATCTGCGCTCCACCGCCTAAACTCGGCCACGTAGTCCTCTGCTGCCCTGCGTCCCTGCTGAAGGATACGCAAAGCCGCTTCTGCAGTTGCTGAAAGCTGGGGATCCTCGTATAGCTGAGCCATAGCGTCAAAGAAGGAGGCAAGGTTGGTCAGAACTATGTCCTTTCGTTCCAGGAGACGGTGGGCCCAGGCTTGGGGGTCCCCGGTAAGCAGGGAAACAACAAAGCCCACTTTAGTGATTTCCAGAGCGAAGGTTCGTGGCTGGAGGGTGAAGTATAGTTCGCAGGAGTTGCGAAAAGCCCTAAAGCTACTTCGATTTCCGGAAAATCTTTCTGGTGCAGGGACCCTAGGTTCTGGAGGAAGCATTACTATTGTTTGGGTTGGTTCAGTCCCAGCGTAAGAGGTGGAAGCATGGGGAGATCCTTGGGTTCCGGTAGGGTTGGGAAAAACCAGTAACCGTTCTTCCAGCCGTGTGTAGCTTTGTTGAAGGTCCTTGACTGCTTCGGTTAGATCTGCCAGATGCTGACACAGATCTTCCATAGGGGAGGCTCCCTGCTCAGGCTCAGGCATGGCTGTCTGCTACTGTCACGTACCTGATGGTAGTGAGCCCGAATTGCAGGGGACGGCCTCCCTTACGGCCCCCACTCCCGGCCCCCTGGTAAGGTGACAGTTGGCACAGGAGTAAGGAGTGGCACGGGTGCCTGGCAGGATCAACTGTGGTGAGGTGGTGATTCAAACACCCGGAAGCTTCCTTGCAGAATACCGGAACTGGAACGGCTAGCAGGCTGGATCGGAAGTAGCACAGCAGACTGGATCAGTCTTGCTGACTGGATCGGAAGAAGCACAGCAGACAGGATCAGCTAGCAGGCAGATTTGGCTTAGCAGGCTGGATCTGGGACAGCTCAGCAGACTGGATCGGTCTCGCAGACTGGATCGGAAGAAGCACAGCAGACAGGATCAGCTAGCAGGCAGGTTCAGCTTAGCAGGCTGGATCTGGGACAGCTCAGCAGACTGGATCGGTCTCGCAGACTGGATCGGAAGAAGCACAGCAGACAGGATCAGCTAGCAGGCAGGTTCAGCTTAGCAGGCTGGATCTGGGACAGCTCAGCAGACTGGATCGGTTAAGCAAACTGGATCGGAACCAGGAACAGGGTAGTAAACAGGCCGGGTCAGATATCAGGCGGGCAGCAGAAGTACAGGGTGCAGGCAAAGGGTAGTCACAACAAGCCGTGGTCGGGTGCAGGCAGATAACAGGTTGGTCAAGGTAAGCCGGGTCTTTTAGCACAGGTATGGTCTCAGATCAGGGTTAAGCACACAACGCTGTAGAGCAGACAGCAGGGACTGTCTGTAATTGACAGGTTTAAATAGTCTCTCTGGCGCCCCCCGCTGGACGCACGCGCGAACGGAGACCAGGAAGTCCGGGGCGCCTGTTTCTGGCAGGATCTCCATGACACCTGCTCTGAGAGGAATGAAGGTGTAGAATTAGGTGTGTCACAGCCAAGTACTTGCGGGCACTCTGCTAGCAGTACAACGACGTCCGATTCTAGCAGGCAAATTTCCCTGCCCCAGCTGCTGGACCGTCAAAAGAAGTTCACTCCCAGCCATCCACATGCCCAGCGGTTGAATGCTAGCTTGGCTAAATTGCTAGCACTTCAACTGCTGCCTTTTCAGTTGGTAGACTCGGCCCCCTTCCGTGAGTTTGTGCAATGTGCGGTTCCTCAGTGGCAGGTTCCCAAACGCCACTTTTTCTCACGGAAGGCGATTCCGGCTCTCTACCGGCATGTGGAAGGCAATGTCCATGCCTCGCTGGACAGGGCGGTCAGCGGTAAGGTGCATATTACTGCTGACTCATGGTCCAGCAGGCATGGACATGGACGTTACCTTTCTTTCACGGCCCATTGGGTCCCTCTTTCGGCAGCTGGGAAGGATGCAGGACAAGGTGCAGTAGTGTTGGAGGTTGTTCTGCCGCCACGCCTCCAAAATGCTACTACTGGTTGTGACACACCTCTCTCCTCCACCCCCTCCTCTTCTTCTTCCTCCATGGCCTCTTCCTGTGCTTTGTCCTCGGAACCAGCGGTGCTCCGTAGGCGTTCAAGGGGCTACGCAAGTACGCAGGCAAAAAGATGCCATGCCGTGCTTGCGCTGGTGTGTTTGGGGGACAGGAGCCACACTGGGGCAGAGGTTCTGTCAGCTCTGCAGGGGCAGGCCGAGAGGTGGTTGACGTCACGCCAGCTTAAGGCAGGAATGGTGGTTTGCGACAATGGCACCAACCTCCTCTCCGCCCTCCGACAGGGACAACTGACCCATGTGCCCTGTGTGGCTCACGTCCTTAACCTGGTGGTGCAGCGGTTCTTGGGCAGGTACCCAGGCTTACAGGATGTCCTGAGGCAGGCCAGGAAAGTCTGTGTGCATTTCCGCAGATCATATAATGCCAGTGCTCGGCTGGCTAAGCTGCAAAAGGAGTTGAACCTGCCCAAGAACTGCCTTATATGTGACATGCCCACCAGGTGGAACTCAACGTTGGCCATGCTGCAGCGGCTGCACATGCAGCAGAGGGCCATCAATGAGTACCTGTGCACCAGGACAGGGTCAGGGGAGCTCTGGTTTTTTTCATCACGCCAGTGGGGCATGATCAGGGATGCATGCACTGTCCTGGCACCATTTGAGGAGGCCACGAGGATGGCGAGCAGTGACAGTGCATGCATCAGTGACACTGTACCTTTTGTCCACCTGTTGGAACATACGCTGCGTGGAATAATGGACAGGGCACTTGAGGCAGAACAGAGGCAGGAAGAGGAGGACTTCCTTGCCTCTCAAGGCCCCCTTTACCCAGACAGTGTTCCTTCTGTCCCACCCATCGCACAGGAAGAGGAGGAGGAGGAGGAGGATTTTGTCAGCATTGAGGTGGAGCCTGGCACTCAGCATCATCAGCAGCAGTCTTTTAGGGATGATTTACAGTCCCAAGCAACCCGTGGACTTGTACGTGGCTGGGAGGAGGTGGCTGCGGATCATGTCATCCTTAGTGACCCAGAGGACTCCGGACCGAATGCCTCAGCTAACCTACGCTGCATGGCCTCCCTGATCCTGCAAAGTCTGCGGAAGGATCCTCGTATTCTTCGGATCAAGGAGAGGGACCATTACTGGCTGGCCACTCTCCTTGATCCACGGTACAAGGGTAAGGTTGTGGACCTTATCTTACCGTTGCAGAGGGAGCAGAGGATGAGACAACTCCGGGAGGCCTTGCAGAAAGGTCTGTGCAATGCGTTCCCAGAGACTGGGAGGTTACAAACTCCTGGTCCTGGACAACGAGTTGCTGAGGCTTCGGTCAGTCAAAAAAGGAGCGGTGGGGAAGGTGGCCATCTGACCGATGCGTTTAGACAATTCTTTAGTCCGCAGCCCCAAGGTATGATCGGTTCCAGCAACCATCGCCAGCGTCTGATATACATGGTGCAGGAATACCTAGGGGCAAGGTCAGACTTGGACACCTTCCCCACCGAAAATCCTCTGGCTTACTGGGTCTTGAGGATGTATCACTGGCCAGAGCTTGCACAGTATGCAATTGAGCTACTGGCCTGTCCTGCATCCTTTCAGAACGCACAATTAGTGCTGCTGGAGGATTTGTCACGGATCACAGGGTGCGCCTGTCCACCGACTCGGTTGATCGACTGACCTTCATAAAGATGAACCAGTCTTGGATCACCACCAGCTACCAAGCACCTGAAGCTGATATAACAGAATAATTTATTTTCAAATGTCACATCCCTTCAAGACTGATGCTGAGTGACTGTCCTGTTATGTTGACTGACTATCCTCCTCCTCCTCAATGATCCTATTCCTGATGATAGCTTGGAAGAACATTTTTGTTTCTGGGTGCCGCCACCAGTGGCTAAGGCCCAATTTTTCAGCCCCTGTTTAACAGGGGCATGTAATTACAATTTTTTATGCAATGCTTTGCAGCAGGGCTCATTCCTGCACTCCAACTAGAGTATCTGGGAGAGGTTGCAGTGTCGTGGCACCAGCACCAGTGCCTAAGGCCCAATTTTTCAGCCCCTGTTTAACAGGGGCGTGTAATTACAATTTTTGATGGAATACTTTGCAACAGGGCTCATTGCTGTGCTCCAAGTACAGTATCTGTGAGGGGTTGCAGTGTTGTGGCACCAGTGCCTAAGGTCCAATTTTTCTGCCCCTGTTCAACAGGGGCATGTAATTACAATTCTTGATATAATAATTCACAGCAGGGCCCATTCCTGCGCCCACCAAGAGTAACTGTGAGGCCTTACAGTGTTGTGGCAACACCACCACCACCATAGGCCCAATTTTTCAGCCCCTGTTCAACAGGGGCATGCAATTACAATTCTTGATCTAATAATTCACAGCAGGGCCCATTCATGCGCCCACCAAGAGTAACTGTGAGGGCTTACAGTGTTGTGGCACCAGCACCACCACCAAAGGCCCAATTTTTCCTACCACTGTTCAACAATGGCATGTAAATACAATTCCTGATATAATAGTTCACAGCAGGGCGTTCCAGCGCCCACCAAGAGTAACTGTGAGGGCTTACAGTGTTGTGGCAACACCGACACCTAAGGGGCAAATTTCTGCAGAGTATATACGGCAGGCCCCTACTTTCAAACATCCAACTTACAAACGACTCCTACTTGCAAACGGAAGGAGACAACAGGAAGTGAGAGGAAATCTACCCCTAGGAAGGGAAATTCTCTCCTGTAAGAGTTAATATGGGAAAAAGGTGTCTCCTCTCTACTGATGCTTTATCACCAATCCTTGTTTCAATAAAAAAACCACTTTTCAAAAACAGTTGTCATTGGGACGGAAAGTGAGGTGAAATGTTCTGAACAGGGGCACAGACAGCAAAACAAATGTTACAGGGGTGATAACCTTTCCCAATAAGCTTAAAAATAGATTTTTTGGCTGGAGCTACACTTAAACAATGTACCTGTTCAAAATTACAAACAGATTCTACTTAAAGTGGAGGTCCACCCTAAAAACAACTTTTCAGGAACAGCTGTCATTTAATTAAATAAAAAAAAAAAAAAATTTTTAGACACTCCTACCTCACTGTTGCTAGGCAGAATAGGTTTTCTGCCTATTTCCTTGTCCGCGGAGAGAAGACTTCCTGTCCTAGGACGCATTGCCTCCTGGGAAACTATTGCAGTAGTTTCCTCTGGAATATCTAGGCATTACTTTGCCTAAAATCGCGTTATTTCCTTACAGGAAATGACGCGATTTAAGGTGCATCTCCGCGCCATTTTTGAAAAGGGACGAACGCCCTTTGTTATGGCATAACAAGAGTTGATTGTGAAGAGAGAGGACACAAGCAGAAAGTCTGTCTTCATCGCGGTTTCCAAGCAGCCTTTTCACCCAGAACATTTTCACAGAACAGGTAAGTCTTTTTTATGTTGTAATGTGCTCACTATCTCTATATATGTCTCGTGCTGTTGCTTTGCAAATCCTAATTATTTTTATGTTATTTTTTTGCTCTTCCATTTTTTGGTCTTTTGATTTCTTTGTGTAAGAAATGTCCTTCAAATGTATTTATATCTATACATATACACACACACAATAAATGTATGTATTGCAATGATCACTTCATGGCTCTAACTACCTTATCCAAGCGCTGCACAGACTGCTTGGAAAGGGGATGGGACTTTTATTGTAAGCTAGCTTTAGTTACAACGGGGCGGGACGTTCCTCCGTCACCGCCCGTTGTCATGGCTACATAAATAAACAAACAGCGCTACGAGCACCGTTCGAATGCGCACGCGCGAGATGTACCGATGCATGCTGGTTAACCAGCATGCAACGCTCGATGAATTGGAGGAAGAATAAGGAGCTGGGCTTCACAGTGCCCACACTCATGATGGATGCGGCCAGATCAGGAGCTGAAACGAACAAGGTGACTGACAATCTACTTTAACTAAACGGCTGGGGAACGATTTCTATGTTATGTGGAATATGATAGGTATCAATACCAATCAGTGCAAAAAAAAAATTTTTTTTTTTGACCGGATCTCCGCTTTAAGAACAAACCTACAGTCCCTGTCTTGTTTGCACCGCCTGTATACTGCTGTTCAGAGTATATAGGGCCTTTTTTATTTTGTGTGCGGGGTTCCCCTTAATATCCATACAAGACCCAAAGGGGCTGGTAATGGGCTGGGGTAGGGGGGGGGGGGGTGATGGGGTAGCTATGCCATTTTTCTCAAAGATTTTCATCCATATTACCAGGACCAGACATTACATTAAAGCCGCAAGCAGTTTTAAATGGCTTTTTTTCCTTTAGAAAATTTAATTTTGTGCAGGGACAGTTCTAAACAGGGGAAACACGTGCCACTTCACAGGCATACTTTAGACACCCCCCAGGTACGATATTTAAAGGAATATTTGACTTTTTTTTTCACTTTATGCATCATTAAAACGACTGCTCCCGAAAAACTGACGTTTTTAAAACTTTGTTTTGCATTGATACATGTCCCCTGGTGCAGAACCCGGGTTCCCAAACCCTTTTTAGGACAATAACATGCATATTAGTCGTTATAATTAGCACTTTAGATTTCGAACGTTCGCATCCATTGTATTTAATAGGGTTCTAACGTTCGTGCGAACTTTCGGTCCGTTCACGGGTTCTGGTTCTGATGCGAACCGAACCCGGGGGTGTTCGGCTCATCCCTACTTGTCATATAGAGCTTGCATAGAAATGTATGTAAATATTATCTGAACATTAACCCTCATTTATCTCTGATTGTAGAAGTATATTTATTCATTTGTTTTATCACGAAATATACCCGATTTTAATTTGCACTGTACTTTAGATAATAAATATATATATATATATACATATAATTTTAAATATTCATTTGTGTTACTTGTCTTCAAACTAGCACGGATAAAGAACTTAGATTTTCTTGTTTGATATTGTAGGTCGTTGGTAATCTCCCAATTCATAGATTTGCATATTTCCATAAATACAATAATATTTTAATATTTCAGTATAAACATTCTGACAATTCATATTCTCTGAAGAAACCATAAATTCTGCCAGGGTATGTAAACTTATGAGCACAACTATATATATATACACACACACACACACACACGTACAGGACAGCAGGTGGTTATACCAGGATCATGGCTGCAGTATTGTTTTTTTCAGCTGGTGATCACTTTTCAAGCACTGTGGACCCTCTCCCACCTCCCAACATTGTTACAGGGCTCTCCCATTCCTACAGCGAGCCTGAGACCGTGTAAGCGGTGGCATTCACTGCCCACAGAGGAGATGGAAAAATATCTGTTCTCCTATCTCCTCTGTGATGAATAAAGCTGGAAGCAATGAGGATTTAGTCGCTTCTACTTTCAGAGCTGTCTTTCCCTGGCTGTTACAGCCAGGGAAGCAGCTCATCAAACAGATATATGTTTGATCGGCTACCTTGTAGGACAGAGGAGGGAACAGAAGTCTAATAGACCCCTGATCTCTCCATAAAGACAGCATGTCACTGCCCGAAGCTATCACCAGGAACAAAAAAACAGGAAATATCGCCCCGGGACTTTAAACAAGGTGAATGTGGTTAGCCAACAATTGACAGAATAAATGCAGTCTCAAAATGTAATAAAATTGTCAAACATAAACATAAATCATAGCCAAGCCACTGAAATGATACATACAGTAAAAAATGTAATTACACGTATCATGGTATAAAATGTAAATTGCAAAGTACACAGGCATGAAAAGTATCCCAACGCGTTTCGCAAGACCATGCTCGCTTCACCAGGGGTAGATGAGTGTGTATAGTACATCTGTAGGTGGTATGTTGTGCTTATCAAGGGACAGTTTGCCCGCACAATATTAATTTTAAGTTCTTTTTAACAAAATATATTTTTTAATACAAGACAACCTATATGACGTAAGCCCTGTACACACGATCGGATTTCCTATGGATTCTAGTCCGATCGATTTGTCCATCGGAAATCTGAAGAAACTGTTTTCCATCAGTCTTGCCCACACACCATCAGTCAAAAAAACGACCGCACCAAAACGACGTGACGTACAACACGTACGACGGCGCTATAAAAGGGAAGTTCAAATCTAATGGCGCCACCCCTTGGGCTGCTTTTGCTGATTTCGTGTTACCGTGTGTTAGTAAAAGTTTGGTGAGAGCCGATTCCCGCTTTTCAGTCTCCGTGCTTTGCAGATCGTTTCCTGGTGTTCAGTTTGTGCTTGTGGGTTCGTATTTGTTATTCAGTGTGTGCAGTCAGGTCATTACTGTTTTGCAGTGCCTTCTTGGCCGTTCGTTTACTGTTTTTCAGGTCGTTCTTCTCAGGCCTTGCTGTTCCACGGTGCGTTCTGTTTGAGTTCGTTCTGACCAGCCGACCGGTTTAAGACCATGTTTGAAGTACATTCTCGTTCTCGAGCTCGTGCTGGCTATGGACTTGGTGTTGCAGTTAACACTGTAACTCGAGTTCAGTCCGTGAACAGGGTGAGGAGGAGTTCATGGGCCAAGAATTGGTTGCTCCAGCGGGACCAATTCTCTCATATGCCTCTGCTGCGGGAAATCCATGAGAATAATCCTGATGATTTCAGGAATTATCTCAGGATGACGGACCCCGTTTTTCACCGTTTGTTGGATTTGCTGTCCCCCTATATCACGAGGCAGGACACTGATGCGCCAGGCCATCACTGCCAAGCAGAGGCTTATTGCCACGTTGAGATACCTGGCGACTGGGAGAAGCTTGCAGGACCTTAAGTTCACAACAGGCATCTTCCACCAGGCTCTCGAGATCATTATCCCTGAAACGTGTTCTACCATCATTCAGGTCCTGCAGAAGGACTATATGAAAGTAACTTTGCTCCTTTAACATCACATTATATGTTTTGATTGTTTGCTAATGTATTTTATTTCTTTCCTCGTTCCCAAATTACCCTGATTGTAATATGCTGGGAATGTCCCCTTTCTCCCCATGCATGTTTTTACTTCTAATGGCCTTTTTTGGGGCCTACATGCCTATTTCCCTTCACTAACCTCTCCAGCATGCTATCCTGTGCCCAAACACAGCTAGCCTAGTTTTTTACTACCGTTTTTTTTGTCAGTGCCATAGTAGTTTTGAACCCCCCCCCCTAAAATGTGTCCAAATGTTTTAGTTTTCATTCAAGTTCAGCAGAGTGGTAGAGCCTTTATTTGGGGCCCCCAAAATCACCTCAAACACCTCCCCCCCTTAGAATATTTTCTAATGTCCCCTCAGCGGGGGTGAGTCATCTGATAAGTGGGCCTTCTATTTTTGTGTTTAAATACTCCTTAAAATAATAAATGTTATACTGATGTTGGTCAACAAAGTCTTTGTATAATCTGTTTGCACTGTTAGGTGAAAACGTACTAATGTATTTTTTTTTGTTTGACTCCACAGTTTCCTTGCACACCACAGGAATGGCAGACTGTGGCTGATCAATTTGCCCAGCGGTGGGACTTCCCCAACTGTGGAGGGGCAATTGATGGCAAGCACGTCCACATAGTGCCGCCACCCCATTCGGGGTCATACTATTTTAATTATAAAGGTTTTAATAGTATAATGTTAATGGCGGTGGTGTCGGCACGGTATGAGTTCCTGTATGTGGACGTGGGGAAGAACGGCCTGATGTCCGATGGCGGAGTGTTCGCTCAGACGGAGTTCGCTCACCGTCTGCAGTCTGGGGGTCAGGCACTGCCTCCAGATGCAGACAACGTGGATGGACTACCGTTTGTTTTTATCGCGGATGAAGCCTTTGGACTGGGACCACACCTGATGCAGCCGTTTCCCCAACGCACCCTCACCCCGGAGAGGAGGGATTTTAATTAACGGCTGGCCAGAGCCCGGAGAGTTGTGGAGAATGCCTTCGGGATAATGGCCAGCCGGTTCTGCCTGTTATCAGACAGCTATCCACATGGCGGAATACAAGCTCAACCATATAATTTACTGCTGCTGCATTTTGCACAATTTTTTAAGACATTTCTCAGCTACATATGTTTCTACAGTTGGGCCTGAGGCCGGTCCATCTGAGATGAACATTCTGACCGGCCTGGACACTGCCCGTACGGGTAGGGGGGCCATCGCAATGCCAGACCATATCTGACCTTTTAACTAAAAAAAATAAAAGATAATTATATATTTTCAAATCTTGTTTTGTCATTCTTTTTTTTTTTTTATTATGTGTCTCCCAGGTTCTTGTAGTGCCAAGTGTATTTGTCTTTAGTAAATAGCCACAATTGTCACTATAAAAAAACATGGATTTAGCATTTTCAGAACTGCTATTGAGCATAGAAAGAACAAGCCACACCTTTTTGAGTGTCCAATATAGTTTTTACTCTGTGCACCACAGATTTTTTTTTTTTTTTTTTAAGAAATACAATGTAGAAAGTTTTACCTCCATTTTTTTTAGGTTTGTTTTGCAGAAACATGCATGGGTCAAAATAGTAAACATTTGAAAACAATGGAAATATAAAAATTCAATATGAAAATGAGAAACCTGAGATAGGGTGATGTCACCCCTGATCCATCCCAAATGTGAAGATCCCCACTTATTTTTGTGGTTTAAATGGGTATTTTCAAAATGATCCCATGGCTAAAGTAAACATGTGCTATCTGCCTCATGGGGGATCAATGGACGTGCAAACCCTTGCTCTCACCTACTTGAGTAGGGAGGAACAGGTTGCACCCCCAAAACAGGGACATAGATACATTTTGGCTGGTGGGAATACCAGTGCAAATTTGGTAGGCGACAAAATACACAAAAACAGGGGGGGGGGGGGGTCAGACTATTCGCTCCAAAATATTTATAATGTTTTTATATTTGTGCTCAATCACATTCATTCTATTCCTCATAATGTCCATTTCGCTACTACATTCCATTATTTCTTGAATAATTATTTTGCCACTAGCACTTGAGAATGGAGGATTTGGAGTTCCTGACATATGCAGGCCTACATCTGTATTTATTATACAAAAAATGTAGCGCTATGCGTGAAGATTACACAAAACATATAACACCCAAGTGCTATTCTGAAGGTGAATGAATCAAAAGAAGTCTATGTAAATGAATCCAAAATTCAGTGAAGTTGAAAAACGCGTTGAAAAAGTCTCTGATGACAATTCAAAGAGGGTGAAAAAACCTTCCAAAATGAGATGGTGACTTCAATAAACAAGTGACTGTGACATAACCACCACCACATGGAAGGGAGGCTTACCGAAGGCTTGATATGTATATATTTCCGTGGGTGCAGGATCCCAGCTGACGTTTCACACATATATATATCCCAGATCCAGAGTAAATTGATAACAACGAATCTCCAAGCCCAATCAGATAATTAATGGCTCACAGCAGGACCATGTAGGAGGAAACAAGGAGAGCGCACATAGCGTAATACAGTAAAGGATGTTTATTAAATGTAGGTAGATATACTTACATTCTATCTGTGGAAAAGCGCTTTGCAATACACTCAGTGGCAGCAGTAGAGTTTCCCGACGCGTTTCGCAATACCTTGCATTGTCTGGGGTAAAACTCCACTGTTGCCTTCATAATATTTATAGATTCTCCAAGGACCTCCCCTTCATTCATCCATTGTGCAATCACTTGCTGAAAAAATTACAAATTCAAGATGGTGCTTCGGCGTGCGTTCCACGCCTCCCTCTGAAATCCACACAGAGTACGCCCAGTGGTCCATACTGTATTAGGACTGCACTGATGGAGAGGGGAAATGGCCACTTATTAGTATCGGAGGACTAACCTAATAGTTCATACCTGATACAGGGCGGAACGGAACTGAAGGAGATGCAACGCAGCGTGGAGCACCGTCCCGCGACTCGCGTCACGCCCGCGACGTCACATGAAGTCTTGTGACAAAAGTCATGTGACAGGTGGAGAACATAATACGACGTTCGGACGTCCGCCACAGACCCGAAGCGCGATCACGCAATTGCGCAACCGCGCTGCGCTCCACCACACCGCTCTGAATCAATCCATCAGATCCATTGACGCGGTCACGCTGCGCTTCACCGCTCTTCAGCGGCGGAGTGGAAAGAGCGTGACCACGTAAATAAGAAATCACCTATAAACTCTAACCGGTCTGCAGAGATGATTCCACAGATCCCCCAGAGAAGGCAAATAAACCAGATATGGGCAAATAAATGCATTGCTAGTTGCTGTAAGTCTAACTACCTAATAACATAATTTAATTATAAATAGAATTCAGCATAGGCTAAAAACATGTGACAATCCAAAAATTAATGAATATGAAAATAAATTTAAAATGGTGTTAGAAATAAAAAGAAGGAATCGGTCATAAAATCAAAATTATCTCTCCCTATGTTTATACCATGAGACACCCCTATGAATGGTACCAGATAACCCACATATAGAGCTGAACACTAACACTCGTAGTGGGACTGACAAAAACCTTGACCCATCATGAACAGTGATAGGGGGGAGGAGACAAAACTCAAAAATGGGGATTACCCAATGGATGAACTGGGAGTCGGACTCGGATCCTCCTCAAAAAATCCACATAACCCAATAGGGTCAATTCATTGATGAATTTAATAAAATGATGTAAAAGACATGTATGAATAAAATGTATAAAAAATGAGAAACAATACAAAACTGAAAAGAAAAGGCTAAGTAAAGGTCCCCAATCGAACAGAAACAACCACATTTGGACTGGTCAATGAAGGAATTAATGTCCCATTCAACATTTAAACCAGACGGCCTATGTGTCTGTAATTGATATATCCAATAGGTCTCCAGCTGGGACACACCCCTAATCTTGGGGGCACCCCTCCATGGGGGAATAAACCGATCAATGATCAAAAATTGTGTGCCAGCTGGATTCCTACCATGGTGTAGCCTGTAATGTCTAGGTACAGTGTGATGGACATCACCCCCCAAAATTAATGAAGCATGTTCTCCCACCCTAACCGAAAATGGTCTGATGGTGCGACCCACATATTGTTTGCCACAAGGGCAGGTGATGAGATAAACAATATGTGTGGTAGAGCATGTACAAAAATGTTTGATTGGGTATGATTTCCCTGTGCTGGTAGAACTGAATTCCAGAGTCTTACCTCTTCCAGATGTATTATATCTACACACGCTACACTTTTTACAAGGATGATATCCAACCAGTTGGTGAAAAAAGGAAGGACGCACCGGGGGGTTGATGATATTAGGTGCTATTTTACCCTGAAGAGTGGGTGCACCTCTAAAGACAAGCTTGGCCTGTTCTGGTAGAACTGGACCAAGGATATTATCATTCTTCAAAATGTCCCAATGCTTGGCTATAATGGCTTTCACTTGCTTGTGTTGCATAGAGAAGGAAGTAAGTATTGCCCATTTGAAGACATTAATGGGTTCACCTTTTGGCTTAATCTCCAATAAGGAGCACCTATCTGTCTCCAGTACCTGTCCGAGATCTCTATTGATACTGGCAGGATCATACCCCTTATCGATAAACCATTTTTTAAGGATCTCAGCTTGAGTCAGGAATATGTTGGTATCTGTGCAGTTTCGCCTCAATCTAAGAAACTGACTACGCGGAACTGATCTTAACCAGGATTGGTGATGACAACTATCCTGCGGAATGTATCAGTTCCGGTCAGTTTTCTTAAAGTGTGTTTGAAAGTGAAACCGACAATCCTGAATACTGATCTCCAAGTCTAGGAACTGTATCCTTTCATGGCTGGCAGTATATGAAAGGGAAATACCTCTATCATTGGCATTCAGATGGCCCATAAAGGTCTCTAGTGATGCCAAACTGCCACTCCATAAGAGGAGGATGTCGTCGATGTATCTAGCCCACAGCACCAAGGACTGGGTGTCATAGGCATAGACGGCATCCTCCTCCCATTTAGCCATGAAAAGATTGGCAAGGCTAGGGGCATACTTAGCCCCCATAGCCACACCTCTCAATTGGAGATACTTTTGGTTTAACGACCACTTCTAACTGCTTCTAGTGGCAAATTCCAACAATTCCATGATGAATTCCCGTTGGAAAGGGGCCAATGTTTCTTCCTTTTCTAAAAAGTACTGTACCGCCTCTAGTCCTTTACTATGTGGGATACACGTATATAGCGAGGCGACATCGGCCGTCACCATGATGTAGTCGCCTTGTATATTGGTATCCTGAAGTTTTCTAATAGTAGCCCCAGTGTCCGCCAAATAGGATGGCACACGTCTGACCAAGGGTTGGAGGTAATGGTCAATATAGCGGCCAATTTTGGATGTGACGGAATTAATCCCGCTCACAATTGGACGGCCAGGTGGGTGCACGGGGTCTTTATGGACCTTCGGTAGATAATAAATGGTTGGTATCCTGGGGACCGTGGAAACTAAAAATGCCTTTTCTTTCTTGTTTAGAATGTTTCTAGAGAAACCGCTGTCCACCAAGCTCTGAAGTTCAGCTTTGAACCTAGAGGTAGGATTGGTAGACATCTGCTGGTAAGTATTATGTTCATTCAAATTCCTGAACATCTCCTGTTCATAATCGGATTTGTCAAGAACCACTATACCTCCACCTTTGTCCGCTGGGCGGATCACCAAGTCTTTATTTGAACACAGGGACTTGAGACCCACACTGGACAGGGTTTGACGAGAAGAACACTTCTCGGGAATTTCTGATAAGTCCTTAACCACTTCACAATACAGGGCTTTTTGTACCTATTCAATACCGGGCCTATTTTGGCACTTCTCTCCTACATGTACAAATCATCATTCTTTTGCTAGAAAATTACTCAGAACCCCCAAACATTATATATGTTTTTTTAGCAGACACCCTAGGGAATAAAATGACGGTCATTGCAACATTTTTTCTTGCACAATATTTGCGCAATAATTTTTCATACGCCTTTTTAAAAAAAAAAATGGTTTCATGAATTAAAAAATAACAAAACAGTAAAGTTAGCCCAATTTTTTGGGAACATATGAAAGATAATGTTACGCCGAGTAAATAGATACCTAACAAGTCACGCTTTAAAATTGCGCACACTCATGGAATGGCGCCAAACTTCGGTACTTAAAAATCTCCATAGGCGACGCTTTAATTTTTTTTACAGGTTACCAGGTTAGAATTACAGAGGAGGTCTAGTGCTAGAATTGTTGCACGCGCTCTAACGCACACGGCGATACCTCACATGCGTGGTTTGAACGGCGTTTACATATGTGGGCGACTTACGTGTGCATTCGCTTCTGATCGCGAGCTACCGGGGACAGGGGCGTTTTAATTTTTTTTTATTATTATTTATTTATTTATTTTACTTATTTATTAATTTTTTTTACAATGATTTTACTTTTTTTTTTATCACTTTTATTCCTATTACAAGGAATGTAAACATCCCTTGTAATAGGAATGTGTGTGACAGGTTCTCTTTATTGAGAGATGCGGGGTCAATAAGACCCCACATCTCTCCTCCAGGCTGGAAAGCATTAGATCAGTGAAATTTTTTTCACTGATTTCATACTTACAGCCGCAACGGCGGCTTTGTTTACATTTGAGACCCGGGCGTGATGTCATCACATCGCGCCCGGGCCTCCGACGATCATAGAGATGACTGGTGACCATCTGGTCACCAGTCATCTCTATGCTCATCACGTGACTCCACCAACGATGCCGGAAGATTCGCTCCGGGTCCCCGATCGCACGGGGGAGCCCGGAGAAGCACCGGATGGCGGCGGGAGGGGGTGGTGTCCCCTCCCGCCGCCTATAAGAACGATCAAGCGGCGGAACCGCCGCTATGATCGTTCTTATGGTGCACAGAATCGCCGGCACTTCAAAAGGATATCTGAATGATGCCTCTAGCTGCAGGCATCATTCAGATATCCCCCTACAAAGCCGAGGACGTCATATGACGTCCACCCAGGATGGGAGATCCCATCTGTGGACGTCATTTGTCTATGGCTGGGTAGGGAAGTGGTTAAGTACTAAATCCCTAAAGATGCTTACAGAGGGTGCTACGGGGACAGGTGGATTAAACAACGACGGGTTGGATAGACCCGAGTGTACTGTCCCAAACGTAGCTGCCCTACCCTCACTCACAATAGGGTTAGTGATAAGGTAACGTTGTATATTAACCTTACGGACATATTTTTGTATGTCGATAAAAGTACTGAACTTATCTAATTTCTTTGGAGGGGCAAACTTGAGGCCTTTATCCAAAACCAGTTCTTCAGGGGTAAACTCCTTAGTACTTAAATTAAAAACGCCTTGGCCCTTTAAACTCTCCTTCTGGGATATATATATGTGTGAAACGTCAGCTGGGATCCTGCACCCACGGAAATATATACATATCAAGCCTGAGTTGACCCCATAGACGTATGTTTGTCGGGTCCACTTACTTCGGTAAGCCTCCCTTCCATGTGGTGGTGGTTATGTCACAGTCACTTGTTTATTGAAGTCACCATCTCATTCTGGAAGATTTTTTCACATTCTTTGAATTGTCATCAGAGACTTTTTCAACTTCACCGAATTTTGGATTCATTTACATAGACTTCTTTTGATTCATTCACCTTCAGTATAGCACTTGGGTGTTATATGTTTTGTGTAATCTTCACGCATAGCGCTACATTTTTTGTATATTGTTCGTATTTGCCTTTCTTCACAGGTATTGTAGCTGCTCACGTGTTAGTAGCGCGAATATTTTTTGTATATTCTATTTGTGTTTGGTTTATATTTGCTGCAGCTATTCTTTGTTTATCACTCATTTCATTATGGATGTGTTTGATTATAGAGCCTCTCGCATTGTTAACACTGAAGGTGTGTTCTCCACCACCAATAGTGACACCGAGATAGGAGGCTTATTCATTAGACTCAAAAACATAATGTACTCGGAACTGCATCTGCAATGGGACTTGGTCTTTTTGGAGCAGTAGATAGCAGATCGCATGGTTCCCAGAAGTCTCCGTTGGGAGGTTCAACCCCAGCAGGGAGACTCAGAGATTGATTCATGGTTTAACTATTTTAATGATGTCGGTATCAAATTTCTGGGAGTTTTGATCTCTAGGAAGAAGGTTAGACTGGCGGAGTTAGATAGGGAGATTAAAGAACTCAAAGAGAAACTTTTGTCATACAAACAATCTCTTGAATATCTCTCCCTCTCCGCTAATCTTCAGACCCATCTTGAAAAAGAGGATAGAGATCAAAAGCTCAAAAAACACAAGAAGTATTCCAGGGACGCTGGGGACTATAGGAATAATACCGTCTTTGGGTGGCAGAAATTATTTTTGACATCCTTTGGTGCAGAGATCGATTCTACCCCCTCTCTGGTACCAACACCCAGTTCCGTCCTTGTTTCCATCAATGGTCCAGCACCAAGTCAGACGGTGACTGTATCCAATATTTCAGCTCCTTTGCGTAATTCACAAGGGAGCCAATCTCAAGCACCCCCACCTAGAGGTCACCAACCCAGCCCCCGTACCCCCATTCCACAACGGGGCAGGGGACAGTCTAGAGGGACTAGAGGTTCATCTAGGGGTTATTTTTATCACACTAGTGCTCCACGTCATTATGGTTATGACGATTATTCTTATGACGTCTCTCCAGCTCGACATAGAGCCGCCCCACAACCTCACTATGACCATCCATCTTATTATGCCCCCCCCCCCATTTCTACTCACAATAGATTTGCCCCTCTAGACGATAGATGGGATGATAGCTATCATACACGCACTAGGTACCCTCCAGAACCCACTTATTACAGTCCTGGCTATTCTAACCAACAAAGCCATGGTGGACGGGATTTTCACGAGGTTCCGGCCACCCGCAAAAGAGGTTCAGATCCAAGAGAGGGACCAGAGGGGGGGAGAGAATTAAAAAAAGGAAAAAGAAGTAGAGTTTAAAGGGCCAAGGTGTTTTTAATTTAAGTACTAAGGAGTTTACCCCTGAAGAACTATCGGTTTTGGATAAAGGCCTCAAGTTTGCCCCTCCAAAGAAATTAGATAAGTTCAGTACTTTTATCGACATACAAAGATATGTCCGTAAGGTTAATATACAACGTTACCTCATCACTAACCCTATTGTGAGTGAGGGTAGGGCAGCCATGTTTGGGACAGTACACTCGGGTCTATCCAACCCGTCGTTGTTTAATCCACCTGTCCCCGTAGCACCCTCTGTAAGCATCTTTAGGGATTTAGTACCTAAGGACTTATCAGAAATTTCCGAGAAGTGTTCTTCTCGTCAAACCCTGTCCAGTGTGGGTCTCAAGTCCCTGTGTTCAAATAAAGACTTGGTGATCCGCCCAGCGGACAAAGGTGGAGGTATAGTGGTTTTTGACAAATCCGATTATGAACAGGAGATGTTCAGGATTTTGAATGAACCTAATACTTACCAGCAGATGTCTACCAATCCTACCTCTAGGTTCAAAGCTGAACTTCAGAGCTTGGTGGACAGCGGTTTCTCTAGAAACATTCTAAACAAGAAAGAAAAGGCATTTTTAGTTCCCACGGTCCCCAGGATACCAACCATTTATTATCTACCGAAGGTCCATAAAGACCCCGTGCACCCACCTGGCCGTCCAATTGTGAGCGGGATTAATTCCGTCACATCCAAAATTGGCCGCTATATTGACCATTACCTCCAACCCTTGGTCAGACGTGTGCCATCCTATTTGGCGGACACTGGGGCTACTATTAGAAAACTTCAGGATACCAATATACAAGGCGACTACATCATGGTGACGGCCGATGTCGCCTCGCTATATACGTGTATCCCACATAGTAAAGGACTAAAGGCAGTACAGTACTTTTTAGAAAAGGAAGAAACATTAGCCCCTTTCCAACGGGAATTCATCATGGAATTGTTGGAATTTGCCACTAGAAGCAGTTACTTTTGGTTTAATGACCACTTCTATCTCCAATTGAGAGGTGTGGCTATGGGGGCTAAGTATCCCCCTAGCCTTGCCAATCTTTTCATGGCTAAATGGGAGGAGGATGCCGTCTATGCCTATGACACCTAGTCCTTGGTGCTGTGGGCTAGATACATCGACAAAATCCTCCTCCTATGGAGTGGCAGTTTGGCATCACTTGAGACCTTTATGGGCCATCTGAATGCCAATGATAGAGGTATTTCCCTTTCATATACTGCCAGCCATGAAAGGATACAGTTCCTAGACTTGGAGATCAGTATTCAGGATCGTCAGTTTCACTTTCAAACACACTTTAAGAAAACTGACCGGAACGGATACATTCCGCAGGATAGTTGTCATCACCAATCCTGGTTAAGATCAGTTCTGCGTAGTCAGTTTCTTAGATTGAGGCGAAACTGCACAGATACCAACATATTCCTGACTCAAGCTGAGATCCTTAAAAAACGGTTTATCGATAAGGGGTATGATCCTGCCAGTATCAATAGAGATCTCGGACAGGTACTGGAGACAGATAGGCGCTCCTTATTGGAGATTAAGCCAAAAGGTGAACCCATTAATGTCTTCAAATGGGCAATGCTTACTTCCTTCTCTATGCAACACAAGCAAGTGAAAGCCATTATAGCCAAGCATTGGGACATTTTGAAGAATGATAATATCCTTGCTCCAGTTCTACCAGAACAGGCCAAGCTTGTCTTTAGAGGTGCACCCACTCTTCAGGGTAAAATAGCACCTAATATCATCAACCCCCCGGTGTGTCCTTCCTTTTTTCACCAACTGGTTGGATATCATCCTTGTAAAAAGTGTAGCGTGAGGAGATATAATACATCTGGAAGAGGTAAAACTCTGGAATTCAGTTCTACCAGCACAGGGAAATCATACCCAATCAAACATTTTTGTACATGCTCTACCACACATATTGTTTATCTCATCACCTGCCCTTGTGGCAAACAATATGTGGGTCGCACCATCAGACCATTTTCGGTTAGGGTGGAAGAACATGTTTCATTAATTTTGGGGGGTGATGTTCATCACACTGTACCTAGACATTACAGGCTACACCATGGTAGGAATGCAGCTGGCACACAATTTTTGATCATTGATCGGTTTATTCCCCCATGGAGGGGTGCCCCCAAGATTAGGGGTGTGTCCCAGCTGGAGACCTATTGGATATATCAATTACAGACACATAGGCCGTCTGGTTTAAATGTCGAATGGGACATTAATTCCTTCATTGACCAGTCCTAATGTGGTTGTTTCTGTTCGATTGGGGACCTTTACATAGCCTTTTCTTTTCAGTTTTTTATTGTTTCTCATTTTTTATACATTTTATTCATACATGTCTTTTACATAATCTTAATACATTCATCAATGAATTGACCCTATTGGGTTATGTGGTATTTTGAGGAGGATCCGAGTCCGACTCCCAGTTCATCCATTGGGTAATCCCCATTTCTGAGTTTTGTCTCCTCCCCCCTATCACTGTTCAGGATGGGTCAAGGTTTTTGTCAGTCCCACTACGAGTGTTAGTGTTCAGCTCTATATGTGGGTTATCTGGTACCATTCATAGGGGTGTCTCATGGTATAAACATAGGGAGAGATAATTTTGGTTTTCTGACCGATTCCTTCTTTTTATTTCTAACACCATTTTATATTTATTTTCATATTCATAAATTTTTGGATTGTCACATGTTTTTAGCCTATGCTGAATTTTATTTATAATTTAATTATGTTATTAGGTAGTTAGACTTACAGCAACTAGCGTTGCATTTATTTGCCCATATCTGGTTTATTTGCCTTCTCTGGGGGATCTGTGGAATCATCACTGCAGACCGGTTAGAGTTTATAGGTGATTTCTTATTTACGTGGTCACGCTCCTTCCACTCCGCCGCTGAAGAGCGGTGAAGCGCAGCGTGACCGCGTCAATGGAGCTTATGGATTGATTCAGAGCGGTGTGGTGGAGCGCGGCGCGGTTGCGCAAGTGCGTGATCGCGCTTTGGGTCTGTGGCGGACGTCCGAACGTCGTATGATGTTCTCCATCCGTCACATGACTTTTGTCACATGACTTCATGTGACGTCGCGGCCGCGACGCGAGTCGCGGGACGGTGCTCCACGCTGCGTTCCATCTCCTTCAGTTCCGTTCCGCCCTGTATCAGGTATTAACTATTAGGTTAGTCCTCCGATACTATTAAGTGGCCATTTCCCCTCTCCATCAGTGCAGTCCTAATACAGTATGGACCACTGGGCGTACTCTGTGTGGATTTCAGAGGGAGGCGTGGAACGCACGCCGAAGCGCCATCTTGAATTTGTAATTTTTTCAGGAAGTGATTGCACAATGGATGAATGAATGGGAGGTCCTTGGAGAATCTATAAATATAATGAAGGCAACAGTGGAGTTTTACCCCAGACGATGCAAGGTATTGCAAAACGCGTCGGTTGACTCTACTGCTGCCACTGAGTGTATTTCAAAGCGCTTTTCCACAGATAGAATGCAAGTGTTTCTACATACATTTAATAAACATCCTTTACTGTATTACGCTATGTGCGCTCTCCTTGTTTCCTCCTACATGGTCCTGCTGTGAGCCATTAATTATCTGATTGAGCTTGGAGATTCGTTGTTATCAATTTACTCTGGATCTGGGATATATATATGTGTGAAACGTCAGCTGGGATCCTGCACCCACGGAAATATATACATATCAAGCCTGAGTTGACCCCATAGACGTATGTTTATCGGGTCCACTTACTTCGGTAAGCCTCCCTTCCATGTGGTGGTGGTTATGTCACAGTCACTTGTTTATTGAAGTCACCATCTCATTTTGGAAGGTTTTTTCACCCTCTTTGAATTGTCATCAGAGACTTTTTCAACACGTTTTTAAACTTCACAGAATTTTGGATTCATTTACATAGACTTCTTTTGATTCATTCACCTTCAGTATAGCACTTGGGTGTTATATGTTTTGTGTAATCTTCACGCATAGCGCTACATTTTTTGTATATTTTTTGTATTTGCCTTTCTTTACAGGTATTGTAGCTGCTCACATGTGTTAGTAGCGCAAATATTTTTTGTATATTGTTCTACATCTGTATTTACCTTGAAGTTGTGGTGACAGACACTGACCTGTTGTGGTGATAAGCTCCACCTCTCCTTCCTCCACCTCCGCTCCCTCCACATGCTGATCTTGGGGTGCTTTTGGATCTTGGGGGTGTTTATGTGGTCTGTGCTTCCTAGGCTCCTCAGATTGGTGTCCTCCCAGTCTCCTCTCCCCTATGAGAATGCAAAAAACAAAAATGTATCCTTTAGCACACAGAGATTTGAGGGCAGAAATTGTAAACATTGCTTGGAAGTGGGGTACAATTGATATTTGGGCCTGAGTTCCAAGATGAACACATGAGATCTTGAGAATTCTACAAAGCTGGAATACATTTATTTTTGGGCCTAAAAAACACACTTGGAGACACACCAAGGTATCTACTGGAGCACCTGTGTGTGACACCTTTAAAAAGTTGTTCATGTGGCACACACTATAGTATAGTGCTCCTGAGTAAAAAGCTGTGTAACCAACTGCTTGAGTGTCATCTCCTTTACACAGAATCCAGTTTAGCCTTTCATTCACATTCTACTTTACTTACAACACATCATCTAGCCAACAATGTGTAGAAACGTTGTTTTATTAAAAAGAGGCATGACCACATGTGGTTTACGTGTATATATGTGCAAAACATGTTTTTGTGAAGACGAACAAGTGTTTACTACAAAACATTACCAAATAAGTGGACACTCAACTTAACATAAAAGTTGCCATTTTACAATGTGAAACCAGTCAATTCAAGCACATGGAGCAAAACATGCAAGAATACATATTACAATGTGAAAGAACACAGTAAAAATAAAAGCTTACTTTTTTCTATGATTTTGATAAGCTTCCTATACTGCTCCGGCTCCCTCAGCTTCAGGTCAGACCACCTTTTACGGAGCTGCTCCTTGGATCTCCTGACCCCATATTTCTGATAGAGACTCCTCGCCACTTTGTCCATTAGTTGCGACTTACGGAGATTACGGGTGTCGTATGGCCCATGCTTCCCATCGTAATCTTTCCTCCGCAGGATGTCCACCATCTCAGCAAATTACATATTAGTCGCCTTGTATCTTTTATTCCTGGATCGGGACGTTCCCGCCTCCGGGCTTTCCTCGTCGGTACTTTCTAATAAAGAAGCCACCTGTGTCACCGACATGTCGTCGTCTCCCACTGTGCGCCGAACGAGAAGGGGCGGGGAAATGCAGGAAAAGACCGTCATGGGCGGGCAACGCGGGCGGAGTTACACGCATGCGCAGGGTATAAAAATGGGAACTAAGTTATTAGGGTTGCGCGGAGTAAGAACGCCTGGAAGTGCAGAAAAGACAACAACTAAGGTAAGAAGGGAACTTGGGCCTGCAATGGCCTATAATGGTTTATGATTGTAAAGGCCAATATTGGGATAAGATTAGGAGAATGGAATCTGACCTCTACTTGTTTTTTTCTTGTGTTTTAACTTGCAGACATTAAAATGCATAAATTAAGGGAGCCGGTGATAATGTTGGTGTTCATAGAAAAGTATAAAGAACTGCGCAATCTGTGGGAGCTGAAAAATCCTGCTTACCACAAGAGTGGTGTACGTCGGGCAACTATTGAAAAATTAGCGGATTATATGAAGCCCTGGGTCCCAGAGGCAGACTACAGTATGATGAACAATAAGATAAACAACATGCGGAATGCTTATAAAAAAAACTACACAGCAGTCCGCGCTTCACTGAGATCAGGAGCAGCAGCAGACGATGTAGTACAGCCCAAGCTGTGGTACTACAAACATCTTCAATTTCTGGAAGACCAGATTAATGCCAGGGAATCAATTTCCAGCCTTCCCTCAACCCTTCCTTCCACCCTTCCCTCCAGCGTTCCTTCCACCCTTCCCTCCAGTGTTCCTTCCACCCTTCCCTCCACCCCTGCAGAGGGGGAGGAGGAGCCACCTGTGCTTGAAGAGCCGGATCTGCGCATCTTTAGCCAGGTATAGTATTTTATAACATAATTATTGGCCTCAAAGTACTATTGTGATGAACTAGATTTTTTCTCAACAAATGTTAAAATTACCCCTCCCCTCCAAAAAAAAAAAAAAAAAAAAGGAACATAAATGATTGGTAAAGTATCTAAAAAGAACGGGGACAGAATGAAACTCTTTTCTATTTTTAACAAGCAAATTGCAACAGTCATGAGATAAAAATTGTGTGTGATTGATTCCCCAAAATATCAAACTATGTCCCTTTTTCCTACACAGGATGAGGCCAGCCAGGAGGAAGAGGCTCAGGAATGTGGCAGGCAGGAGGAGGTAGGGGTGAGTGTCAGCCAGGAGGCAGGGCCAAGTGGCAAGCAGCAGGTCCCCAGGCCTAGGGGCAGCACAGTGTCACAAGTGGCTCCCCTTCACGTCAGACCCAAAAAACATTGGCGGATGACACAGGTGGAGGAGGAGTCACTTAAGATTATCCGTGACGCTGCTGCCATCATGAGGGCCCCCCTCAACCCTGTTGAGGGGTTTAGTACCTATCGCTCTGAAAAATTGCTACAAATGGAGGCGGGACAATGTGCCCTCTGTGAGCACCTTATCTACACGGCCATACACATGGGGGTGAGGGGGCAGCTGACAGAGGCCACCCATCTCTCTCATCAGGCCAATCCTTCTCCTTCTTCTGCCACATTACCACTGAGAGTGGCCCAGCCTGCAAGGGTGCGTGGACGGGGGCCGTGGAAGGAACCCTGCAGAGAAACGTGGAGGGAACATTGCAGGGAAGCGTGGAGGGAAGTGTACAGGGAAGAGCTGAAGGTGATTCCCTGGCTTCAAGCTGCTCTTCCAGAAGTTGCAGTTTGATGGAGTACCACAGCTTGGGATGATGTATGTCTTTGGCTGCTGCTCCTGATTTCATGCTGTTGTTTATCTTATTGTTCATCATAGTCATGTCTGCCTTTGGGGTCCAATGTCTTCATCTTTTCCGCTAATTTTCCAATTGTTGCCCTTCGGGTTTATTTATATATTTTGCCAGAATGAATGGAGATTTAATTTCAGCCAAAATACTTGCCTGATGTGTTTTTATTGTGAGTAGCAATAACATTTCATAAATACAATGTGTAATTAATAACAAGGGACACCAACCACCATGAGGGAAAAATAAAAGAAACATATGTTGTTGTGAGAAATTGACACCAAAAAAAAAGTCAAAAAAAAAACAAAGGATTGTAAATCATTTTTTAAATTCATGAGGTCTGGCTTTAATAATTAATCAAATTATTCAGAAGATCACAAGAAACAAGAAAGACATAAGTTTATCAAAACTCGAGATAAATATCTGCAGCAAAAAATACATTTTAAACACCATTCTAAAGGAAAAAACAATGCGCTGCATTAAACGAGGCAATAACATGCAGAATGACTAATGTGCTCTCTCCATTAGGAACGCTAGTTTTACCAGAACGAGCGCTCCCGTCTCCTAATTCAGTCTGAGCATGCGTGGGTTTTTTATCCGATGGACTTGCCCATAGACGATCGGAATTTGCTATCGGTTTTGGATCCATCGGAAAAATTTAAAACATGTTCTATTTTTTAAAACCGATGGAAAAAATACCGATGGGTCCCATACACGATCGGTTTGTCTGATGAAAACAGTCCATCGGACTGTTTTCATCGGTAAAACCGATCGTGTGTACAAGACTATAGTCTATAATGTGAAACTTATTCACGGAGACGTGTGATCATACAAAATAGCTACATTTATTGGTTGACAAAAATCAAATATTTACATGAAATTAAAATACCAATTGCGTTACATGAACAACTTCAAAATCAATAAAATTACCCGCAAAATGGGCATACAGCCCCTTAGACATAATGCTGTCATCATAAATTCTCAATAGGTTCAACAACCTTGTATAATTGACAATGAAACAGAACGTCTGTATTTCACACATCCAACCATTACTATACTGCAGGTAAGTAAGTGGTTAACAATGTGAAATAAATTGGACGTTTGTTTTGTCACTAAGATTGGAACTATGCAAAAAGAAAAATATAATGAAAAATTGAATCTTTACAAAAACATCTACCAGTTGTTGGTTAATGAGAATAAATCATAATTGCAGAATATTCAATACTTCAATATTTTTGAGAACAACAATGAATTCAAGATAAAATCAAAAATGGCATAATTACCCATTCCACAATTTGAACTTCCTACTGGCAAGTGACCAGAGTTAAGATGGCTGCCGTGGCTTTCAGATATCGGGTGTCAAGGAATCTTCATGAGTTTAAAAATATGTCTTCATGCATGGTGCATCAGTCTGTCTGAGAGTGTGGATCTCCCAGTGTGCCCCACGACCTCCCTGTGGGGGTCCGTCCTCCTCTCATCTAATTTTTCTTCCCTTAAATATTGTCTCTGGACAATAAGATAATAAAAATTATCCTAAGTTCTTCCCAAAGGAGGTGGGTCTTCCACTCATTGGTGGCTGCAGATAGGAAAGTTACTGTCCAAAAATCTCTGGTTTCTATAGGTTGGTAATTTAATAATTAACTGTTCTCTGGATTTTGGGATCCTCAAGCAATACCACTTTCAACCACTGGGGCATCAATTCTTTAAATTTATATATTCTATTTTCAGAATGTATATAATTTATATATTGTTGGGAAGAATATATATGGATTTTTATCTTCTGGTAATCCGGTATATATAACATACTTCTAATATACTTTTTGATTCATTCACATAACATCATTTGTTTTATATTCCTGTCTAAAAATATATCTATAAGCTGGTTTTTCTAAACAGGGTACAGATTATATGTCAATCAATATAACACAAAAACATGTATCTATATATTTTGAATATGTGTTAATCTCTAAACGTAGGTTCCTTTATTTTGTATAATCACAATTTGACGTATTTCATGCTGCTAATTAACTCTTTAAAACACTTCTATTTATAAAATCACATTGGTATCTATATTTATTCTTCTAACACAGTCCCTAGGTCAACAGATACTAAAATCATATTTTTCCCTATGACCTAAAATGTCATTGATAATCTAAACATCATTCTTATTTATTACATATCAATATATGTTCTTACTTTGAATATCATGCGCATTTCTAATGTAATATGTATCCAGGTGTTTTCTTAAAATGTCTGAGAATATGGCATAGGCGTCACTTAAGGACACATATCTATGTAGCAGAACCTCACTCTCCCTCTTGGTTATTGTGAATGGCTTGTGTCTAGGGGTACCTGGGAGAGGAGAGTACAGGAACGCTACGCCAAGCTCTCCCCTCGTGTGTATAAGAGGGTTGAGCAAAGTTAGTTGATTTACCTTCCGGGTCTGTCCACTGCATACGAAGCCTTGTTGTTCCCTGGAAACGTGTCTGCCAATAATAGAGCCCCACACCAATCGAAAGTCCAACACTCCTTTATTTCTCGTAACACAATCAGTTGAACTTCCATTAACAAACGAACATGGGGGTGTGGGAACGAGTAGGCCCAGGCACAACTGTACTCTCCTATTCCTTTTTAGCGAATAGGCCTGGCGCACGGTCTCTGCCACTGACCATGAGTTTTGGTCGCTGCCACCGACCGGATGAACTGTTGAAGCCCCTGCCACAGGCCTACTAGCAGGCCTCTGCCACTGACCTAAGTAAAATAGCTGGACCGCTGCCACCGGTCATTGAACGTGGACTGAACTTCCTCTTTGAACTTGGCCCCTGTTCAGGAAAGATATCCCTCCGGGCGGTCTCCAGAGGTTCACCCGGCACTGGCAATCTGCTGCACCAGGTCTTCGGGTGAGTCCCTCCTCCGGTCCCTTACGCCTCTGGATTCGGATGCCCCACTCCCGGGGCCCCCTAGGACAATCCCTCCCTCGCGGGACCCAGGCCTCCGGCTGAGTACCTCACCCCAGACTGAAGGTGTCTGGGATGGAACACGAACTCCAGGTGTCCAGGCCTAGGCCGCCTGGACACCGACCGCAACCACAGCCCTCAGGCTGAAGGTGCCTGGGACTCGACCCTCGTGGCGAAGATGTCCGCCCTTTATACCCTCTCCCAGGATGCACGGCGGGTTCCCCGCCCCGTCGTACAACCGCTGCGAGAGGTCACAAAGGGTACGACACTGCAGCGATGGTTCAACCCCGGCCCAAAGTGACAGCGCCACCTGCTGGGCCGCAGATAACTATGCATCACTGGTGTCCTCACCAGTTTAAAAAGTACATACCCGCTACATCTATATATACAGATATATAAGAAAAATTTATACAAAACTTGGATGTTTGTATGTTTGTCTGGTTGTTAAAATCGGATTTTGGTTGTAGAATTAACCAGCGTTTATGATGCCATTGTTTGGGGAGCAAGCTGAGTAAACTGGTTGCTATACTTTAAGGGGCAGTCTTACCCTCTGAAACAATGAGAATATTTGCTCTAGTTTTAACTGTTAGTCACAGTAACTTCTCAGGCTTATCCACCTATTTGCATTGCTTTTCTGAGTCTATTCGACAATGGTCTATAACAAAAATTCTGGTTTATGTGACAAGGGACCCTATTGTCCAGGCAAATCCCTGTCCCAACATCTGCTTGTAAAAATTACAGATAGGTGATCCATTGAATATTGGAAAAACATGTGTTCATGTGTTCTTCTCTGAAAGGTTCACAAGTGCAGTAGTTCACGTCACCCTCGAGGCCTACTGGACTTTCAAATTACTGCCAGTAAATTTTTAAATGTATTATTATTATTATTATTATTAATGAAATCACAACAGGTATAATGAACCAAATAAGTATCAACACAGAGATAATATCGTGACAATTACTCAAGAGGGTCCAAAACGCATGGCCCTATACCCACCAAAGGCTGGATCAGACTACCACATGCTGAATACCCAGAGGCAGCAGTAATGAGCGTCCGGCTCGGGAGCTGAGTAGGCAGAGGAAAAACCAACCCAACAGAGCACAAACAGGGGGCAGACATGGCCGGGATGGGGGTGTGTGTCACCAAAGATCTCCCAGTATCCATTAATACTGAAACATAAAATACATATGTATCAATAGATACTGTTATAACAGCATAGAAGTAAAGTAGTATATGATATAAGTATGTATATGCATGAACCAATCTGGTTCAATAATGGTATGGGCTTAGAATCTAGGGGACAATAGAGAAAATAAAAATAAATAAAATAATATGACAAAAAAAGTGTGATAGAGTGTGTATCCCACATAGCATGTATCCAAGTCCATTGTATATATCAGCCAAAATAAGAATATACGTATATCAGTTGGAACTATACCAACAGAGTAACCATGAAGTATACAATGTAATGAAAAATATATAAAACTTATAAAAACACAATCAAATCCCTGGGTAGGATAATGAAAGTTTTCTATAGCAGCGCTCAGGTGGTCAATAGACTCCCTTGTCCACTCACTCTTATTTACAGTTCATAAGAGTACATATAGAACTTATGAAAAAAGATGTTGTTGTAAATGACATATAGCTCCAGATGTCTTCTTAATATGATCCACTTTAAATCATCAGTTGTATCCCCTTTCGGGTGGGTACTCACCACACACAGGATTTAAACAGGCACCTCACAGATCCCATCCGATGGTCATCCGATCATCCTAATCCTGGTTCTGATTACTCCTAAAGCCTCCAGAGATCACCCGATAATCACCAGCAGATGTTCAAAGTGAAAGGAAAGAGAAGCCACCAATAGTGTAATCCCGTAGAGTATCTTTTAATCAGTCTATAAAAATTGTTTCCACAACATATCTTCCATATGGTAAAAATCAAGCAGTAAAATAGCAGCAGTGTAATTCAAAACCGCCGTGCTGTTCCCCCAGGCTCCTAACAGGTGCAGTGTATCAGCTGGTACAGCTTGTGTTTAACCAGACTTACTGCCGCTTCCTGTGTTTGGAGCGCACCTGGAACGCACCAACGTCACTTCCCTTCAGCCGCAAAGTCACACCCTGACGTTTCGTCTTCTCGACTTCCTCTGAGGGCGTGACTCTGCAGCACGGCTCACAGGAATATATACACACATAAGTGATTGAAAGACAAGTTTAACCCCTCCTATATGCTAATCAATGCCATTTAATTACTCAAATCGGCAGAACGCATTGTAGTCACAGGGGTCTCGTCATTTTAAATCACTTAACACATTAAATCAACAATAACCTCTTATACATTGATCTTGAAAAGCGTTATTAAGATAATAATAACATAATCGAATAGTTAAAATAAATCAATAAAAGCTGAGTCTCCATAATATCATTCATTATCACAGATAAGCACCCAGCACTAGTGCCATCTTGAGTATGAATACCAAACAGCAGTCTAAATTTCTACAAAAATAGGAATAAATTATATATATATATATATATATATATATATATATATATATATATATCTCAACACTCAACGTTAAAATACAATATTAAAATTAAATATATAAAATTTACTTCTAAAAAATCCTAAAACATACTACATAAAATGCTAATCGTCAAAATTGTTTCATAATTATGTTATTAATACCTAAAGGTTTATAAATAAATTCCACATATATATAATATAAACCTACTAAACGGTAAAACAAATAATAACACTAAAAGTCACTAATGAAACAATTTATATCTAACTCGACGTTTAACCCTTTGGGGGTGAGGGTATCCAAGGAATAAATCCAAAAAGTTTCTCGTTTGGATAATTCCCTTACCAAATTACTTCCTCTCCATGTAGGTTTAATATGGTCCACCCCCCAAAATTTCAAACCTAAAGGGTTTTGATCATGATGTAGCTTAAAATGGAGAGACACATTATGGTCTTTAAACCCCAATTTAATATTCTTAATGTGTTCTCCAATCCTTACTTTAAGGCATCTTTTTGTCCGTCCCACATACATTAACCCACATGGGCATAATAACACATATACCACATGTGTGATATTACAAGTTATAAACTCTTTGATGGCGAATTCTTTTTTATTTACTGTGGATGTAAAGCAGTCAATACCTCTTATGGGTTCAGCTATTTCTCTACACGCCTTACACTTACGGCAAGCAAAAAAACCTTTTTTGTCCCAAAAGGACAATGGTCTTCTTGGTTGATCCAGCACCTTTTTTACCACCTTGTCTCCTACATTAGGTGCCTTTCTATAAATAAATTTAGGAGCTTCTGGCAACACTGGTTTCAAACTTTTATCTAGACAGAGTACATGCCAATGATTTTTTAACACTGTCTCAACCTCTCTATATTGTGCATGGAATGATGAAATAAAACTCCACTCATGGCAGGTTGAAGTTCGAATCCTCACACCTTCTCCTACTACTTGTTCTCGTGGTATCGCTCTAATCTCCTCTGAGATTCTATCCAATTCTTGGGGTTTATACCCCTTCTCTCTGAATCTGTTTTTCAATATTACAGACTGAGACAGATAATTCTCTTCTGTAGAGCAATTTCGTTTCACCCGCATAAATTGTCCTTTTGGTATATTTTTTAACCAAACCGGGTGGTGGCCACTTTGTATAGGTAGGAAACTATTCCGGTCTGTTGGTTTGAAAAAAACTTTTGTGTCTAATTTATCACCATTTCTATAGATGCTGACATCCAAAAAATCTATTTGATCTTTACTCCATGTACTCGTCAATTTAATATTGTTGGAGTTATTATTGAGATATGTTAAAAAATTATTAAGAGATATTTCAGATCCTTCCCATATAAAAATAATATCATCAATGAATCGTCTGTAAAACAGGAGTTCCCGTCTTTTATTCACAAAAATATACTTATCCTCCCACTCCCCCATAAATAAATTTGCAATACTAGGTGCAAATTTTGCGCCCATTGCCACGCCTCTCTTTTGGATAAAAAACTCATTGTTGAACCAAAAATAGTTATGTGACAAACAAAAATCTAAAACCTCTTTTAAAAAAACTTTTTGATGATGGGGAAGATCATCTCTTTGGCTCAAAGCCCAATTGAGGGCGAGTAGGGCGTCGTCATGCTGTATTATTGTATACAGGGAGGATACGTCAGACGTCACAAAAAATACTTCTCCTCGGTCTTCTAAATGTATATTCTGCAGGGATTGTAATAAATCCTTGGTGTCCTTCAAATACGCTTTTGTTGTTTTGACACTACTCTGCAAAAACCGATCCAAGTACTCCCCTATCCTTGAGGTTACAGAGCCAATCCCATTCACAATTGGCCTGGCTGGGGGATTTTGGGAGTCTTTATGTATTTTGGGTAGCGTATAAATTGTAGGAATCCTTGTACTGCTTGGTGTCAAATAACGCTTCTCTTTAACTGTTAAAGTATGTCCTTTAAATCCATACTCCACCAAGTGGCCCAATTCTACATTATATTGAGGTGTAGGGTCGTGACTTAATTTTTTATATGTATCAGTGTCAGCCAACATTTCTGTTAATTGGCCAACATAATAATCTTTCGACAAGACTACCACACCTCCTCCTTTATCTGCTGGTCTGACTACTACATCATTTCTTTTCTCCAACATTTCTATGCCATCGCAAATAAATCGAGGATTAACTCCTTTTTTGGGAATAATTTTCTCCATATCTCGTAATACTAAACTTTTAAACACCTCAAGGTGATGAATTGCCGTATTTGGGGGGTTAAATAGAGACTTATTTTTAAGTCCACTATCAACCGCCACTGATGATCCAATGTTTCCACTCACTGGGTTTGACATTTTATTCAAGAAATATTTCTTGATACTGAGTTTCCTCATGTATCTATGAATATCAATATATACATCGAATTTGTTTATCGATCTTTTCAAACCACATTTCAGACCTAATTGTAGGATATTGGTCTCTTTGTGTGTCAAATCAACCCCACTGAGGTTATAGATACCAGTTAGTCTTTTTCCAGCCTCCTTTTTTTGCTGGATTCGTGCTCCTGCTCTACATCCTCGTTTTCTGTTCTCCTTAAACTTTGTTGTTGAGTATGATCCCAGTTCTGTTGGTCCCTCCACTGTTGGTCTCTGTACTCGGGTGCATATTGTTGATGTGAGGGTACTTGATAATGCGTGGGTACTTGTTGAGGGTAATACTGTGAGTATTGGGTTGGTGGTCTCCCCCTTTGTGGTGGTTGACCCCTTCCTCTCCTCCTGTTTCCCCTTCCTCTCCACTGAAAAGGACGTGGATGATAGGCCTCATTCCTATCTACTCCATCCCTCAAGGTCTCATATCTATTAGCCACCGGGACATTGTAGGTTTCATTGTGAGCCAATTGTGAGCCATATACTGTTGGTTCACACTTGTGTTTCCCAGGAAAGGGTCGTGGGAACACAAGTGTGAACCAACAGTATATGGCTCACAATGAAACCTACAATGTCCCGGTGGCTAATAGATATGAGACCTTGAGGGATGGAGTAGATAGGAATGAGGCCTATCATCCACGTCCTTTTCAGTGGAGAGGAAGGGGAAACAGGAGGAGAGGAAGGGGTCAACCACCACAAAGGGGGAGACCACCAACCCAATACTCACAGTATTACCCTCAACAAGTACCCACGCATTATCAAGTACCCTCACATCAACAATATGCACCCGAGTACAGAGACCAACAGTGGAGGGACCAACAGAACTGGGATCATACTCAACAACAAAGTTTAAGGAGAACAGAAAACGAGGATGTAGAGCAGGAGCACGAATCCAGCAAAAAAAGGAGGCTGGAAAAAGACTAACTGGTATCTATAACCTCAGTGGGGTTGATTTGACACACAAAGAGACCAATATCCTACAATTAGGTCTGAAATGTGGTTTGAAAAGATCGATAAACAAATTCGATGTATATATTGATATTCATAGATACATGAGGAAACTCAGTATCAAGAAATATTTCTTGAATAAAATGTCAAACCCAGTGAGTGGAAACATTGGATCATCAGTGGCGGTTGATAGTGGACTTAAAAATAAGCCTCTATTTAACCCCCCAAATACGGCAATTCATCACCTTGAGGTGTTTAAAAGTTTAGTATTACGAGATATGGAGAAAATTATTCCCAAAAAAGGAGTTAATCCTCGATTTATTTGCGATGGCATAGAAATGTTGGAGAAAAGAAATGATGTAGTAGTCAGACCAGCAGATAAAGGAGGAGGTGTGGTGGTCTTGTCGAAAGATTATTATGTTGGCCAATTAACAGAAATGTTGGCTGACACTGATACATATAAAAAATTAAGTCACGACCCTACACCTCAATATAATGTAGAATTGGGCCACTTGGTGGAGTATGGATTTAAAGGACATACTTTAACAGTTAAAGAGAAGCGTTATTTGACACCAAGCAGTACAAGGATTCCTACAATTTATACGCTACCCAAAATACATAAAGACTCCCAAAATCCCCCAGCCAGGCCAATTGTGAATGGGATTGGCTCTGTAACCTCAAGGATAGGGGAGTACTTGGATCGGTTTTTGCAGAGTAGTGTCAAAACAACAAAAGCGTATTTGAAGGACACCAAGGATTTATTACAATCCCTGCAGAATATACATTTAGAAGACCGAGGAGAAGTATTTTTTGTGACGTCTGACGTATCCTCCCTGTATACAATAATACAGCATGACGACGCCCTACTCGCCCTCAATTGGGCTTTGAGCCAAAGAGATGATCTTCCCCATCATCAAAAAGTTTTTTTAAAAGAGGTTTTAGATTTTTGTTTGTCACATAACTATTTTTGGTTCAACAATGAGTTTTTTATCCAAAAGAGAGGCGTGGCAATGGGCGCAAAATTTGCACCTAGTATTGCAAATTTATTTATGGGGGAGTGGGAGGATAAGTATATTTTTGTGAATAAAAGACGGGAACTCCTGTTTTACAGACGATTCATTGATGATATTATTTTTATATGGGAAGGATCTGAAATATCTCTTAATAATTTTTTAACATATCTCAATAATAACTCCAACAATATTAAATTGACGAGTACATGGAGTAAAGATCAAATAGATTTTTTGGATGTCAGCATCTATAGAAATGGTGATAAATTAGACACAAAAGTTTTTTTCAAACCAACAGACCGGAATAGTTTCCTACCTATACAAAGTGGCCACCACCCGGTTTGGTTAAAAAATATACCAAAAGGACAATTTATGCGGGTGAAACGAAATTGCTCTACAGAAGAGAATTATCTGTCTCAGTCTGTAATATTGAAAAACAGATTCAGAGAGAAGGGGTATAAACCCCAAGAATTGGATAGAATCTCAGAGGAGATTAGAGCGATACCACGAGAACAAGTAGTAGGAGAAGGTGTGAGGATTCGAACTTCAACCTGCCATGAGTGGAGTTTTATTTCATCATTCCATGCACAATATAGAGAGGTTGAGACAGTGTTAAAAAATCATTGGCATGTACTCTGTCTAGATAAAAGTTTGAAACCAGTGTTGCCAGAAGCTCCTAAATTTATTTATAGAAAGGCACCTAATGTAGGAGACAAGGTGGTAAAAAAGGTGCTGGATCAACCAAGAAGACCATTGTCCTTTTGGGACAAAAAAGGTTTTTTTGCTTGCCGTAAGTGTAAGGCGTGTAGAGAAATAGCTGAACCCATAAGAGGTATTGACTGCTTTACATCCACAGTAAATAAAAAAGAATTCGCCATCAAAGAGTTTATAACTTGTAATATCACACATGTGGTATATGTGTTATTATGCCCATGTGGGTTAATGTATGTGGGACGGACAAAAAGATGCCTTAAAGTAAGGATTGGAGAACACATTAAGAATATTAAATTGGGGTTTAAAGACCATAATGTGTCTCTCCATTTTAAGCTACATCATGATCAAAACCCTTTAGGTTTGAAATTTTGGGGGGTGGACCATATTAAACCTACATGGAGAGGAAGTAATTTGGTAAGGGAATTATCCAAACGAGAAACTTTTTGGATTTATTCCTTGGATACCCTCACCCCCAAAGGGTTAAACGTCGAGTTAGATATAAATTGTTTCATTAGTGACTTTTAGTGTTATTATTTGTTTTACCGTTTAGTAGGTTTATATTATATATATGTGGAATTTATTTATAAACCTTTAGGTATTAATAACATAATTATGAAACAATTTTGACGATTAGCATTTTATGTAGTATGTTTTAGGATTTTTTAGAAGTAAATTTTATATATTTAATTTTAATATTGTATTTTAACGTTGAGTGTTGAGATATATATATATATATATATATATATATATAATTTATTCCTATTTTTGTAGAAATTTAGACTGCTGTTTGGTATTCATACTCAAGATGGCACTAGTGCTGGGTGCTTATCTGTGATAATGAATGATATTATGGAGACTCAGCTTTTATTGATTTATTTTAACTATTCGATTATGTTATTATTATCTTAATAACGCTTTTCAAGATCAATGTATAAGAGGTTATTGTTGATTTAATGTGTTAAGTGATTTAAAATGACGAGACCCCTGTGACTACAATGCGTTCTGCCGATTTGAGTAATTAAATGGCATTGATTAGCATATAGGAGGGGTTAAACTTGTCTTTCAATCACTTGTGTGTGTATATATTCCTGTGAGCCGTGCTGCAGAGTCACGCCCTCAGAGGAAGTCGAGAAGACGAAACGTCAGGGTGTGACTTTGCGGCTGAAAGGAAGTGACGTTGGTGCGTTCCAGGTGCGCTCCAAACACAGGAAGCGGCAGTAAGTCTGGTTAAACACAAGCTGTACCAGCTGATACACTGCACCTGTTAGGAGCCTGGGGGAACAGCACGGCGGTTTTGAATTACACTGCTGCTATTTTACTGCTTGATTTTTACCATATGGAAGATATGTTGTGGAAACAATTTTTATAGACTGATTAAAAGATACTCTACGGGATTACACTATTGGTGGCTTCTCTTTCCTTTCACTTTGAACATCTGCTGGTGATTATCGGGTGATCTCTGGAGGCTTTAGAAGGAGTAATCAGAACCAGGATTAGGATGATCGGATGACCATCGGATGGGATCTGTGAGGTGCCTGTTTAAATCCTGTGTGTGGTGAGTACCCACCCGAAAGGGGATACAACTGATGATTTAAAGTGGATCATATTAAGAAGACATCTGGAGCTATATGTCATTTACAACAACATCTTTTTTCATAAGTTCTATATGTACTCTTATGAACTGTAAATAAGAGTGAGTGGACAAGGGAGTCTATTGACCACCTGAGCGCTGCTATAGAAAACTTTCATTATCCTACCCAGGGATTTGATTGTGTTTTTATAAGTTTTATAGTTTTATGTTCTGCAAATTATTTGTTGTGTTTAAGCGGCTGCTGATATAGATACATATAGTGAACATTTGGGTTAATGAATACGGTCACGTATTCATTGTAGTCTGTTATAAGTCACCTGTGAGCTTCTTTAGCGCTGGGATAGTGAAAGAAGGCCAGGGGAACTTCACTTTAATTAATGAAAAATATATATACAGTGGGGCGAAGTATTTGATACACTGACAATTTGCAGGTTTTCCTACTTACAAAGCATGTAGAGGTCTGTCTATTTATCATAGGTACTCTTCAACTGTGAGAGACGGAATCTAAAACAAAAATCCTGAAAATCACATTGTATCATTTTTAAGTAATTAACTTGCATTTTATTGCATGACTTAAGTATTTGATACATCAGAAAAGCAGAACTTAATATTTCGTACAGAAACCTTTCTTTGCAATTACAGAGATCATACGTTTCCTGTAGTTCTTGACCAGGTTTGCACACACTGCAGCAGGGATTTTGGCCCACACCTCCATACAGAGCTTCTCCAGATCCTTCAGGTTTCTGGGCTGTTGCTGGGCAATACGGACTTTCAGCTCCCTCCAAAGATTTTCTATTGGGTTCAGGTCTGGAGACGGGCTAGGCCACTCCAGGACCTTGAGATGCTTCTTACGGAGCCACTCCTTAGTTGCCCTGGCTGTGTGTTTCGGGTCGTTGTCATGCTGAAAGACCCAGTCATGACCCATCTTCAATGCTCTTACCGAGGGGAGGTTGTTGGCCAAGATCTCACGATACATGCCCCATCCATTCTCCCCACAATACGGTGCAGTCACCCTGTCGCCTTTGCAGAAAAGCATCCCCGAAGAATGATGTTTCCACCTCCATGTTGGGATGGTGTTCTTGGGGTTGTACTCATCCTTCTTCCTCCAAACACGGCGAGTGGAGTTTAGACCAAAAAATAGGATTTTTGTACTCACCGTAAAATCCATTTCTCTGACGTCCATGGACTGACACAGCTGGATACTGTAAACGTGTGGGTATATGTCCCTGCTCGCAGGAGAAGATCTAGGCAGAATGTTAGATGTTAAAACATTCTAGAACAAACCAGAGCTGAACAGCCCCGCCCAGGGGGGCGGTCCCTCCGGACATTACCCTCCCACCTGCAGCTAGCAGACCTCAGTTCGTAACAAAGCAGTACAAACCTTAAAAGGAAGGGTGGGTGCTGTGTCAGTCCATGGACGTCAGAGAAATGGATTTTACGGTGAGTACAAAAATCCTATTTTCTCTTATCGTCCATGGACTGACACAGCTGGATACTGTAAACGTGTGGGACGTCCCAAAGCAGTATCAGAAGGGTGGGAGCGGTAGCAAAGGAACAACCAAAACTTCACTCCAAACAAGCAGAGCTCCTCAACGGAGGAGTTGCGACATTAAACAGCGGCCTGCAATGCTTTGCGGCCGAAGGGAGCATCCGAAGATGCAGCCACATCAACCTTATAAAATCTTGAAAAGGTATGAACGGACGACCAAGTCATCGCCTTGCACACTTGTGCAACCGACGCTTTATGTCGGAAGGCCCGGGAAGCACCAATTGCCTTGGTGGAATGCGCCGCAACCAGAAAGGGAGGCGCCCGCCCCTAAAGGGCATAGGCCTGTATGACGGTCTGCCTGATCCACCTAAAGACGGTGGCAGACGACACAGCTCGGCCCTGTTTTGGACCAGACACAGATTTCCGAATGGAAACAGTAGCAGACAGGTACACTCGTAAGGCTTGTACCCATCTTAATGTATGAAGCGCAAACTCTCAGGGATGCGATGGGTGAGGACACAAGGACGGAAGAACAATGTCCTTCTTAAGGTGAAAGGCCAAGACCATCCTTAGAAAAGAAGGATGGTCGTGGGCGCAACACCAACATATCCTTATGGAGGACCAAGTAAGGCGACTTGCCGGACAAGGCCGCCAACTCAGACACCCGTCTAACCGAAGCAATGGCCACTAAGGCCAACTTCCGGGACAAGGTCAAGAGAGGAATCTGTGATATTCTCAAAGGGATGTTCTTGGAGAACCGAGATGCATCAAAATCAGATCCCAAGTAGGGAGAGGAGGCTTGACAGGGGGGATCACATGGCGAACCCCCTGCACAAAAGGTGCTAATCAAGGAATGGCCCGGTAGCGGTCGTTGAAAAAGACAGCCCGGGCCAAAATCCGACCCTCAAAAAAGGTATGCAAGGCCAGCTTTTGGGTCACACCACGCTGTAAGAACAGCAAAATCCTGGGAACGGAATACATCCGAGGATGCCACTCAAGTTCCTCGCACATAGCGATGTAAGCCTTCCAGGTACGGTGAGATATCTTTCTGGAGGAAGATTCCCGTGTCAACAACATAGAAGAGATGACCGAATACGAGAGAACTCGGTCCTTCAGCACCTGGCTTTAAACAGCCATGCCATTAAAGCCAAGGACTGTAAAGCAGGATGAAGTATGGGATCATGAGACAGAAGGTCCACCCCAATAGGCCGTCGCCAGGAATGTCTGCGACTAGCCGAAGTAGATCGGCGTACCAATGTCGTCGTTCCGGAGCACTGGAATGGCCTCAGCCCCTACTCTGCGAAGCCGGCGAGGTAACAACAGTAGCGGAGGGTAAGCATATATCAGGTGATACTGCCCCCACAGGCTTCCAACGTGTCTGACGCGTCCGCCCAGGGGTCCCTGGACCTGACCACGATCTTGCCACCTTGCGAGTGAGTCGAGAGGCCACAAGGTCCACTTCCGGTGCCCCACCTCCGGTAAAGAAGGTGGAAACACCTCCGGATGCAAGGACCCTTTGCCTGCAATGCACATGGCCGACAGGACCGTCTTGCAGCGAGAGGTATGAAAATCCCAAAGAGACTCCGCAATGTATCGGAGAAGGGAGGCCCCAGTGTACAGGGTGCCTCAAATGTTGGCCAATAAAGGCAACTTGACGGAACTTCCCTAGAAACTCGGTCAGAGGACTAGTACCTCAGCCTCCACAGGTGGCGCAAGCCCACCCAGGGCACAGAGACCCTAAAGGCTAAAGCAGTTGTAGTGCATCTGCTAGACGACTGATGGATGAAGCAGAGGCTTTTGCCCAGTCATTGAGCTATAAAAAATGCCAGAGACGCAGCCACTAACGGGCGTAACGCTAACCCCAACCTGGCGAACACAGTCCAAGCCAGCGCTTCTGATCACCACTGAAAGCAGGTGGAAAGTGATACCCCTGAAACAAGGGATCCTTGTGACAATGCTCCATCCAGCAGCTACCCATGGATAGGTGACGATTGTGCAAACACATAGTTTATACTATGTATTGCGTCAAACGCACAAATGGAGAGTGTGGGAGGAAACCCACCCAGCCACAAAGAGCATAATACCACCACATACGGCGTATGTAGTTTAGTATTTGTGGATAAACCGATTAAACATGTATATACTGTGCCAGCGACGAAGGCGCGCACATCATCGGGGCCTGGACGTAAACCAGCCACGCAGATTGCGTACACAACCGTGTAGGTATGTTAGCCTGCGAATAAACAAATTGCACATGTTTATACTGTGCATAGCGCTGAGAATGCGCACACCATTGGAACGCAGGGGAGAAACCTGAGCACCCGTATGAAACCCATGCAGACTGCATGCGCATACCGTGTATGGTATTATAGTATGTGTGCTAAACATTTTGCACAAGCCCATGTGTGCATAGCACCGAAGGCGCGCACACTGTTGGCGCGTGGGAGGAACCGAAGTACCCCACGCATACTCAGAGAATGCAATACCTACAGCTACTGTAAATGTATTTAGTGTAGTGTATAGACATAATGTGTATGTTTACACCGTGTATTGCACCAAAGGCATGCATGTCATGTAGCGTGGGCGGAAACCCACGCAGACTGCATACGCATACCGTGTAGGTATTATAGTGTGTGTGCTAAACATTTTGCACAAGCTCATGTGTGCATAGCACCGAAGGCGCGCACACCGTTGCCGCGTGGGAGGAACCGAAGTACCCCACGCATACTCAGAGAATGCAATACCTACAACTACTGTAAATGTATTTAGTGTAGTGTATAAACATAATGTGTATGTTTACATTGTGTATTGCACCAAAGGCATGCATGTCATGTAGCGTGGGCGGAAACCCACGCAGAGTGAAAAGACATACCGGGTAGGTATGTTAGTATGTGGATATCCAATCGCACAAATTTAGACTGTGCATAGCGCCCATACCAATGGAGTGTGGGAGGAAACCGGAGTACCCGAAGGAAAACCACACAGACTGCCTACACATACTGTGTAGGTATTATAGCATGCGTGATAAACATTAAACATGTTTAACTGTGCAGAAGGCCAAAGGCGCACATACCGTCAGCGCGTGGGAGGAAACCGGAACATTTGGAAGAACTCCACGCAGACAGCACACAGATACCGTGTAGGAATGATAGCATGTGAATACACATATTGCACATGTTATGCTGTGCATTTCCATTGGATCGTGGGGGGAAACCGGAGTACCCGGAGGAACCCCACGCAAACAGTATACCCATACTGTAAACATGTATAATATGTGCAATAAACATATTGAACATGTCTATACTGTGCAGAGAGCTGAAGCGCACATACCATGAGAGTGCGGGAGGACACCGGAGCCCCCGCCAACCCAGAGAGTATAATACATACATATACTGTGAATGTATCTGGAGTCGTGCATAAACATATTTTGTACGTTTATATCATGTATGGCACTGAAACACAGCATTGGAACGTGGGGACAGCCATGCAGACACAGAGACCAATAACACATACATACACTGTGAATGTATGCAGTGTAGAGGTATAGGATGAGTTAAATTATGGCGCAGAGGCGCATAATCTTCTCTGTATCATTCCAACCTGCTTGACTGTGCTGCCGAAGCAGCATGCAGGTAACAGGTAACCTCTGATCCTCAGACCGTGTGTCTGTCAGAGCTCAAATCATTCCCCAGGAAATGGCGGGAAATGTTACCTCAGGTATCACACATAAGGCTCACAGGGACTACAGACATAAATGAATAAAGTCCTCCCTCATCCATGCTGCTCTTGAGGCAGTGTGAGGAAAACAGTGAGGAAACTGTGTAAAAGAAAAGCTTGTCACAGCAATTCCAGCCTGAGAGTGTTTCTCACATCAATGAGATCACTTACAAGCGCCCTGTCATTCACTGACACAGAACTGGAGTCTTCCTCACAAGGGAATGTCCTGTTCATAAACATTAAATATTCAGAGGTCGGGTCCTGAGCATAATAGCTAGGCCCATATCTGACTCAGAGCACCCCTTCAGTAAAGATTTTTGTGGGCGGAGGGGGCTTATAGCTCCTTCTGCTCGCACACCGCTTCCATTCTGACAGGAATTTCTCCAGGACTGCTGACAACTGGTCCATAAGGACCGCAGGTGCAGGAAACATATGAACATGTTTAACTGTGCAACACTGCCAGTTGCCCCAGGCAAGTGTGGAGAGCAGGTGTATCAGACTCCATAACGCCACCCTCTGAGACCTTATACACTATACAGTGAATATACAGTCCACCCACTGGCTACGCTGAGGAGGGGATACCCGGGAGGACCCACCAACCCTTAAGGACCGCTCAGTCTGTGAGGAGATTGTGAGGGGATTCGCGCCACCGCCAGAAATAAATGCGCGGCGGCCACAAGAAAATGGCTGCCGGCCGCAGCTATAACTGCGCCACTGAACGCCAAGATGGCCACCGAGCGTGAAATTCAAAGCTCTAATGCGCGCCAATGGTGCACGCAATAATCACCTCACACACCAGAAAAAACTGCAGACATGAGCGCCCAGCCAGGCCAGAGTGACCCCCGAGCACCCCACAGCACAGCACCAGTACAGGGTGCAGAGAGCAGCATAACAGGGGGGAGACAGGGAGAAACCCCCACACACAGAAACACAGCCAGCATGTACTCACCTGCAGTAGGAGAGACTACTTACCCGTCCCTTTCAGGGACCCACTGGCTTGTTTCAGACAGACCTATCACAGAGTCGTACTGCGTAGCTGTCGGCCCGGTCCACCGCGAGAGATACAGTCAGTCAAGTACTGTTCAATCTTGAGAGGACCGCGGGAGCATGAAAGCAACCCGGCCACCCCTGGAGTCATGGGGTGTGTCGTGAACTGAGTCTCACGCACACAAGGCGAGGATCAGCACGCTCGATGGTCGGACAGGGAAGACTACGAGGATACCAGTGTACCCAACCTGTTGCCCAGCCGACAGTTGATTGAAGGTCTCAAAAATAAAATAATAAAATTCCCAAAGGAATAAAATGTAAAAGTAAAATCTTCCAGGAGACTGGCTCCTGAGAGAGCCACGTCTTCTCCTTCTGCTAGGCAGAAAAAAACTGAGGTCTGCTAGCTGCAGGTGGGAGGGTAATGTCCGGAGGGACCGCCCCCCTGGGCGGGGCTGTTCAGCTCTGGTTTGTTCTAGAATGTTTTAACATCTAACATTCTGCCTAGATCTTCTCCTGCGAGCAGGGACATATACCCACATGTTTACAGTATCCAGCTGTGTCAGTCCATGGACGATAAGAGAAAGCTCTATTTTTGTCTCATCAGACTACATGACCTTCTCCCATTCCTCCTCTGGATAATCCAGATGGTCATTGGCAAACTTCAGACAGCTCTGGACATGCGCTGGCTTGAGCAGGGGGACCTTGCATGCACTGCAGGATTTTAAATCATGGCGGCGTAGTGTGTTACTAATGGTTTTCTTTGAGACTGTGGTCCCAGCTCTCTTCAGGTCATTGACCAGGTCCTGCCGTGTAGTTCTGGTCTGATCCCTCACCTTCCTCATGATCATTGATGCCCCACGAGGTGAGATTTTGCATGGAGCCCCAGACCGAGGGAGATTGACCGCCATCTTGAACTTCTTCCATTTTCTAATAATTGCGCCAACAGTTGTTGCCTATTGTCCTGTAGCCCATCCCAGCCTTGTGCAGGTCTACAATTTTATCCCTGATGTCTTTACACAGTTCTCTGGTCTTGGCCATTGTGGAGAGGTTGGAGTCTGTTTGATTAAGTGTGTACAGGTGTCTTTTATACAGGTAACGAGTTCAAACAGGTGCAGTTAATACAGGTAATGAGTGGAGATCAGGAGGGGTTCTTAAGCACTTCCCGGCCGGCCTATAGCAAAATGACGGCTGGGAAGTGGTTTTGTTATCCTGACTGGGCGTCATATGATGTCCAACAGGATAACAGCCGCCGCGCGCCCGTGACGATCGGTGGTGCAGTGCGCTACACCGATCTCGGTAAAGAGCCTCCGGTGGAGGCTCTTTACCACGTGATCAGCCGTGTCCAATCACGGGTGATCGCAATGTAAACAGGAAGAGCTGCTGATCGGCTTTTCCTCACTCGCGTCTGACAGATGCGAGTAGAGGAGAGCCGATCGGCTGCTCTCCTGACAGGGGGGGGTCTGTGCTGATAGTTTATCAGCGCAGCCCCCCCTCGGATCACCACACCGGACCACCAGCATGCCGCCCAGGACCACCAGGGATGGGCATCCACACTGGACCACCAGGGAATGCCAATCTGTGCCAAGGCAGCTGCCAATCAATGCCCAGGCAGCTGCCAACCAGTGCCCACTCAAAATCCCTGCCAGTGCCCACCCAAAATCCCTGCCAGTGCCGCCAGGGATACCCATCAGTGCCGCATTTCAGTGCCCATCAGTGCCATGCATCAATGTCCATCAGTGCCACCTATCAATGCCACCCATAAGTACCCACCATTGTAGCCTTTCAGTGCCCATCAGTGTCACCTATCAGTGCCCACCAGTGCCATCCATGAGTGCCCATCAGTGCTGCCTATCAATGCCCATCAGTGCTGCATATCAGTGCCACCCATCAGTGCCGCCTACCAGTGTTTATCAGTGCCGCATATCAGTGCCCATCGTCAGTGCCACCTCATTGGCGCCGCCTTATCAGTGCCCATCAGTGAAGGAGAAAACGTACTTATTTACAAAATTTTAGAACAGGAAAAAAAAGAAAAACGTATTTTTTTTTTTTAATTTTCGGTCTTTTTTTATTTGTATAGCAAAAAATATAAACCCCAGAGGCGATTAAGTACCACCAAAAAAAAAACTCTATTTGTGGGAACAAAATGATAAAAATTCTGTTTGTGTGCAGTGTAGCATGACCGCGCAATTGTCATTTAAATAGCGACAGCGCAGAAAGTTGAAAATTGTCTTGGGCAGGAAGGGTCGTAAGTGCATGGTATTGAAGTGGTTAAAGAAAAAATAACAGGTTTGTGAGAGCCGGAATTCTTACTGGTTGGTAGGTGATCAAATACTTATGTCATGCAATAAAATGTAAAATAATTATTTAAAAATCATACAATGTGATTTTCTGGATTTTTGTTTTTAAATTCCATCTCTCACAGTTGAAGAGTACCTATGATAAAAATGACAGACCTCTACATGCTTTGTAAGTAGGAAAACCTGCAAAATTGGCAGTGTATCAAATACTTGTTCTCCCCCCTGTATATATACATATGAACCAATGTTGTTCAAAGCTAGATGGACTTGGAAACTCGTAGACAGTGAAATAAATTAAATGAATGTACTGTATAATGGTGTGTGCATGAATGAACCATGTGAGTGAACATAATAATGTGTGAGACAATGTATATGACAGACCATGCTAAAGTTAAATGCTCAAATGTAGGGATGAGCTTCGTGTTCGAGTCGAACATACGTTCGACTCGAACATCGGCTGTTCGATCGTTCGACGAAGATCGAACGATTTGGGCCGTTCGCGCCAAATTCGAGTGACGCGAACGGCCCACAATGCACTACGCCATCGCAGTGTCATCCAGGCGCTGTGATTGGCCAAGCATGCACTGTGACCCCGCATGCTTGGCCAATCACAGCGCCGGCAGCGAGGAGAGCAATGATTGGCCACAGGCAGGATGTCTGTGGCCAATTATTGCTGAGGGTGTTTAGTACACGCCCCACACTATAAAAGGCCGCCAGCACGGCGGCCTAGTGTAGTGTGTTCCGGAGCAGGGATAGAGCAGCATAGGCAGGGACAGTGACTGTTATTTCTTTCTTGCTTAACCTGGATTCCTTTAGTTTAGGGAAAGAGAAGGATAGGTAGGGAGAGTGTCAGTGTGTTTTGTGCTTGTGCTATAGTGTGCTTAAAAAAAACATTTATTCTAGGGACAGAAAACTGTAGGTAGGGAGAGTGTCAGTTTATTTCACTCTGCAAGTCCTTGTTTCCAGGGACCTGGAAGGACAGTGAGTGAATTGTCCTTGTGTTATATTGTGATTAAAAAAAACATTTTTTCTAGGGACAGAAAACTGTAGGTAGGGAGAGTGTTTTTTTTCTTTCACTCTGCAAGTCCTTGTTTCCAGGGACCTGTAAGGACAGTGAGTGAATTGTCCTTGTGCTATATTGTGCTTAAAAAAACCATTTTTTCTAGGGACAGAAAACTGTAGGTAGGGAGAGTGTTTTTTTTCTTTCACTCTGCAAGTCCTTGTTTCCAGGGACCTGTAAGGACAGTGAGTGAATTGTCCTTGTGCTATATTGTGCTTAAAAAAAACATTTATTCTAGGGACAGAAAACTGTAGGTAGGGAGAGTGTCAGTTTATTTCACTCTGCAAGTCCTTGTTTCCAGGGACCTGGAAGGACAGTGAGTGAATTGTCCTTGTGCTATATTGTGATTAAAAAAAACATTTATTCTAGGGACAGAAAACTGTAGGTAGGGAGAGTGTCAGTTTATTTCACTCTGCAAGTCCTTGTTTCCAGGGACCTGTAAGGACAGTGAGTGAATTGTCCTTGTGCTATATTGTGATTAAAAAAAACATTTTTTCTAGGGACAGAAAACTGTAGGTAGGGAGAGTGTTTTTTTTCTTTCACTCTGCAAGTCCTTGTTTCCAGGGACCTGTAAGGACAGTGAGTGAATTGTCCTTGTGCTATATTGTGCTTAAAAAAAACATTTATTCTAGGGACAGAAAACTGTAGGTAGGGAGAGTGTCAGTTTATTTCACTCTGCAAGTCCTTGTTTCCAGGGACCTGGAAGGACAGTGAGTGAATTGTCCTTGTGCTATATTGTGATTAAAAAAAACATTTTTTCTAGGGACAGAAAACTGTAGGTAGGGAGAGTGTTTTTTTTCTTTCACTCTGCAAGTCCTTGTTTCCAGGGACCTGTAAGGACAGTGAGTGAATTGTCCTTGTGCTATATTGTGCTTAAAAAAAACATTTATTCTAGGGACAGAAAACTGTAGGTAGGGAGAGTGTCAGTTTATTTCACTCTGCAAGTCCTTGTTTCCAGGGACCTGGAAGGACAGTGAGTGAATTGTCCTTGTGTTATATTGTGATTAAAAAAAACATTTTTTCTAGGGACAGAAAACTGTAGGTAGGGAGAGTGTTTTTTTTCTTTCACTCTGCAAGTCCTTGTTTCCAGGGACCTGTAAGGACAGTGAGTGAATTGTCCTTGTGCTATATTGTGCTTAAAAAAAACATTTTTTCTAGGGACAGAAAACTGTAGGTAGGGAGAGTGTTTTTTTTCTTTCACTCTGCAAGTCCTTGTTTCCAGGGACCTGTAAGGACAGTGAGTGAATTGTCCTTGTGCTATATTGTGATTAAAAAAAACATTTTTTCTAGGGACAGAAAACTGTAGGTAGGGAGAGTGTTTTTTTTCTTTCACTCTGCAAGTCCTTGTTTCCAGGGACCTGTAAGGACAGTGAGTGAATTGTCCTTGTGCTATATTGTGCTTAAAAAAAACATTTATTCTAGGGACAGAAAACTGTAGGTAGGGAGAGTGTCAGTTTATTTCACTCTGCAAGTCCTTGTTTCCAGGGACCTGGAAGGACAGTGAGTGAATTGTCCTTGTGCTATATTGTGATTAAAAAAAACATTTTTTCTAGGGACAGAAAACTGTAGGTAGGGAGAGTGTTTTTTTTCTTTCACTCTGCAAGTCCTTGTTTCCAGGGACCTGTAAGGACAGTGAGTGAATTGTCCTTGTGCTATATTGTGCTTAAAAAAAACATTTATTCTAGGGACAGAAAACTGTAGGTAGGGAGAGTGTCAGTTTATTTCACTCTGCAAGTCCTTGTTTCCAGGGACCTGGAAGGACAGTGAGTGAATTGTCCTTGTGTTATATTGTGATTAAAAAAAACATTTTTTCTAGGGACAGAAAACTGTAGGTAGGGAGAGTGTTTTTTTTCTTTCACTCTGCAAGTCCTTGTTTCCAGGGACCTGTAAGGACAGTGAGTGAATTGTCCTTGTGCTATATTGTGCTTAAAAAAAACATTTTTTCTAGGGACAGAAAACTGTAGGTAGGGAGAGTGTTTGTTTTTTTTCTTTCACTCTGCAAGTCCTTGTTTCCAGGGACCTGTAAGGACAGTGAGTGAATTGTCCTTGTGCTATATTGTGATTAAAAAAAACATTTTTTCTAGGGACAGAAAACTGTAGGTAGGGAGAGTGTTTTTTTTCTTTCACTCTGCAAGTCCTTGTTTCCAGGGACCTGTAAGGACAGTGAGTGAATTGTCCTTGTGCTATATTGTGCTTAAAAAAAACATTTATTCTAGGGACAGAAAACTGTAGGTAGGGAGAGTGTCAGTTTATTTCACTCTGCAAGTCCTTGTTTCCAGGGACCTGGAAGGACAGTGAGTGAATTGTCCTTGTGCTATATTGTGATTAAAAAAAACATTTTTTCTAGGGACAGAAAACTGTAGGTAGGGAGAGTGTTTTTTTTCTTTCACTCTGCAAGTCCTTGTTTCCAGGGACCTGTAAGGACAGTGAGTGAATTGTCCTTGTGCTATATTGTGCTTAAAAAAAACATTTTTTCTAGGGACAGAAAACTGTAGGTAGGGAGAGTGTCAGTTTATTTCACTCTGCAAGTCCTTGTTTCCAGGGACCTGGAAGGACAGTGAGTGAATTGTCCTTGTGTTATATTGTGATTAAAAAAAACATTTTTTCTAGGGACAGAAAACTGTAGGTAGGGAGAGTGTTTTTTTTCTTTCACTCTGCAAGTCCTTGTTTCCAGGGACCTGTAAGGACAGTGAGTGAATTGTCCTTGTGCTATATTGTGCTTAAAAAAAACATTTTTTCTAGGGACAGAAAACTGTAGGTAGGGAGAGTGTTTTTTTTCTTTCACTCTGCAAGTCCTTGTTTCCAGGGACCTGTAAGGACAGTGAGTGAATTGTCCTTGTGCTATATTGTGATTAAAAAAAACATTTTTTCTAGGGACAGAAAACTGTAGGTAGGGAGAGTGTTTTTTTTCTTTCACTCTGCAAGTCCTTGTTTCCAGGGACCTGTAAGGACAGTGAGTGAATTGTCCTTGTGCTATATTGTGCTTAAAAAAAACATTTATTCTAGGGACAGAAAACTGTAGGTAGGGAGAGTGTCAGTTTATTTCACTCTGCAAGTCCTTGTTTCCAGGGACCTGGAAGGACAGTGAGTGAATTGTCCTTGTGCTATATTGTGATTAAAAAAAACATTTTTTCTAGGGACAGAAAACTGTAGGTAGGGAGAGTGTCAGTTTCTTTCACTGTGAAAGTCCTTGTTTCCAGGGACCTGTAAGGACAGTGAGTGAATTGTCCTTGTGCTATATTGTGATTAAAAAAAACATTTTTTCTAGGGACAGAAAACTGTAGGTAGGGAGAGTGTTTTTTTTCTTTCACTCTGCAAGTCCTTGTTTCCAGGGACCTGTAAGGACAGTGAGTGAATTGTCCTTGTGCTATATTGTGCTTAAAAAAAACATTTATTCTAGGGACAGAAAACTGTAGGTAGGGAGAGTGTCAGTTTATTTCACTCTGCAAGTCCTTGTTTCCAGGGACCTGGAAGGACAGTGAGTGAATTGTCCTTGTGCTATATTGTGATTAAAAAAAACATTTTTTCTAGGGACAGAAAACTGTAGGTAGGGAGAGTGTTTTTTTTCTTTCACTCTGCAAGTCCTTGTTTCCAGGGACCTGTAAGGACAGTGAGTGAATTGTCCTTGTGCTATATTGTGCTTAAAAAAAACATTTTTTCTAGGGACAGAAAACTGTAGGTAGGGAGAGTGTCAGTTTATTTCACTCTGCAAGTCCTTGTTTCCAGGGACCTGGAAGGACAGTGAGTGAATTGTCCTTGTGTTATATTGTGATTAAAAAAAACATTTTTTCTAGGGACAGAAAACTGTAGGTAGGGAGAGTGTTTTTTTTCTTTCACTCTGCAAGTCCTTGTTTCCAGGGACCTGTAAGGACAGTGAGTGAATTGTCCTTGTGCTATATTGTGCTTAAAAAAAACATTTATTCTAGGGACAGAAAACTGTAGGTAGGGAGAGTGTCAGTTTATTTCACTCTGCAAGTCCTTGTTTCCAGGGACCTGGAAGGACAGTGAGTGAATTGTCCTTGTGTTATATTGTGATTAAAAAAAACATTTTTTCTAGGGACAGAAAACTGTAGGTAGGGAGAGTGTTTTTTTTCTTTCACTCTGCAAGTCCTTGTTTCCAGGGACCTGTAAGGACAGTGAGTGAATTGTCCTTGTGCTATATTGTGCTTAAAAAAAACATTTTTTCTAGGGACAGAAAACTGTAGGTAGGGAGAGTGTTTTTTTTCTTTCACTCTGCAAGTCCTTGTTTCCAGGGACCTGTAAGGACAGTGAGTGAATTGTCCTTGTGCTATATTGTGATTAAAAAAAACATTTTTTCTAGGGACAGAAAACTGTAGGTAGGGAGAGTGTTTTTTTTCTTTCACTCTGCAAGTCCTTGTTTCCAGGGACCTGTAAGGACAGTGAGTGAATTGTCCTTGTGCTATATTGTGCTTAAAAAAAACATTTATTCTAGGGACAGAAAACTGTAGGTAGGGAGAGTGTCAGTTTATTTCACTCTGCAAGTCCTTGTTTCCAGGGACCTGGAAGGACAGTGAGTGAATTGTCCTTGTGTTATATTGTGATTAAAAAAAACATTTTTTCTAGGGACAGAAAACTGTAGGTAGGGAGAGTGTTTTTTTTCTTTCACTCTGCAAGTCCTTGTTTCCAGGGACCTGTAAGGACAGTGAGTGAATTGTCCTTGTGCTATATTGTGCTTAAAAAAAACATTTTTTCTAGGGACAGAAAACTGTAGGTAGGGAGAGTGTTTTTTTTCTTTCACTCTGCAAGTCCTTGTTTCCAGGGACCTGTAAGGACAGTGAGTGAATTGTCCTTGTGCTATATTGTGCTTAAAAAAACATTTATTCTAGGGACAGAAAACTGTAGGTAGGGAGAGTGTCAGTTTATTTCACTCTGCAAGTCCTTGTTTCCAGGGACCTGGAAGGACAGTGAGTGAATTGTCCTTGTGCTATATTGTGATTAAAAAAAACATTTATTCTAGGGACAGAAAACTGTAGGTAGGGAGAGTGTCAGTTTATTTCACTCTGCAAGTCCTTGTTTCCAGGGACCTGTAAGGACAGTGAGTGAATTGTCCTTGTGCTATAGTGTGCTTAAAAAAAACATTTATTCTAGGGACAGAAAACTGTAGGTAGGGAGAGTGTCAGTTTATTTCACTCTGCAAGTCCTTGTTTCCAGGGACCTGTAAGGACAGTGAGTGAATTGTCCTTGTGCTATATTGTGATTAAAAAAAACATTTTTTCTAGGGACAGAAAACTGTAGGTAGGGAGAGTGTCAGTTTCTTTCACTGTGAAAGTCCTTGTTTCCAGGGACCTGTAAGGACAGTGAGTGAATTGTCCTTGTGCTATATTGTGATTAAAAAAAACATTTATTCTAGGGACAGAAAACTGTAGGTAGGGAGAGTGTCAGTTTATTTCACTCTGCAAGTCCTTGTTTCCAGGGACCTGGAAGGACAGTGAGTGAATTGTCCTTGTGCTATATTGTGATTAAAAAAAACATTTATTCTAGGGACAGAAAACTGTAGGTAGGGAGAGTGTCAGTTTATTTCACTCTGCAAGTCCTTGTTTCCAGGGACCTGTAAGGACAGTGAGTGAATTGTCCTTGTGCTATAGTGTGCTTAAAAAAAACATTTATTCTAGGGACAGAAAACTGTAGGTAGGGAGAGTGTCAGTTTATTTCACTCTGCAAGTCCTTGTTTCCAGGGACCTGTAAGGACAGTGAGTGAATTGTCCTTGTGCTATATTGTGATTAAAAAAAACATTTTTTCTAGGGACAGAAAACTGTAGGTAGGGAGAGTGTCAGTTTCTTTCACTGTGAAAGTCCTTGTTTCCAGGGACCTGTAAGGACAGTGAGTGAATTGTCCTTGTGCTATATTGTGATTAAAAAAAACATTTTTTCTAGGGACAGAAAACTGTAGGTAGGGAGAGTGTCAGTTTCTTTCACTGTGAAAGTCCTTGTTTCAAGGGACAGAGAAGGACACCTGAAGGTAGCCCTTATTGCTTTTTTCCCATCTCCCTGCAGGCCATCTATTAGAATGTCTGGAAGGCAAACAAGGAGAGGCAGACAGTCAGGAGGCAATAAAAGAGGGCAAGCAGGCTCTGTGTCTGGGGGCAACAGTGCTGGTCGTGGACGCGGTGCATTGTCATCAGCACATGGCCATGGGACACGCTTGTCCTTCTTTTCGGCAGCTGGACATGTTGAGCCACATCATGCCGAAGACTTGGTAGAGTGGATGACCAAGCCCTCCTCCTCCTCCTCATCCTCTCTCACCCAGGCTCAGGGTACTGGAAAAGCAGCTGCCAAAGCGTCGTCTTCCCTGGTATCAATGTCAGACAAATCATCAGTCACTCCTTCCCTAGACCCACCATGTCCTCCTCCTGAGGAGTCCCCCGAACTGTTTCAGCACAGTGTTGGGTACATGCTCCAGGAGGATGCCCAGCGTTTCGAAGGGTCTGATGATGAAACCCAGCTAGAGGAAGGCAGTAGCGTGAGAGCAGACAGAGGGGATGCTCAAGAAGGACACCAATCTGGCAGTCATGTTCCAGCAGCTGCAGCATACTGCCAGATTGGCTCCAGTGATGAGGAGGGAGGGGATGATGAGGTCACTGACTCCACGTGGGTGCCTAATAGGAGAGAGGAGGAGGAGGAGGATGAGGAGGAGGCACATCTCCAACGAGGCAGGATGCCCTTTGGTGGCCAGCGTAAGGGCAGTACACCGACGGAATCACACCGCAGAGCTCCGCCTGTGCAGGGCGCTGCCTCTGCCCGTCATTCAAAAAGTTCTTTGGTGTGGGCCTTTTTTGAGGCTAGTGCATCAGATCGCACAGCTGCTGTTTGCAACATATGTCTCAAGCGTATATCGCGTGGCCAAAACATCAGCCGCTTGGGTACCACATGCCTGACCAGACATATGTTGACCTGCCATGCAGCTCGTTGGCAAGCCTACCTCAAAGACCCACACCAAAGAACAAAGCGGACCTCTCCTTGCACCGCATCAGCTGGGATCTCCAACCCCACTATAACTTCAGTCCTCTCTGAAACATGCACTGAGAGGAATGAAGGTGTAGAATTAGGTGTGTCACAGCCAAGTACTTGCGCCCACTCTGCTAGCAGTACACCGACGTCCGATTCTAGCAGGCAAATTTCCCTGCCCCAGCTGCTGGACCGTCGAAAGAAGTTCACTCCCAGCCATCCACATGCCCAGCGGTTGAATGCTAGCTTGGCTAAATTGCTAGCGCTTCAACTGCTGCCTTTTCAGTTGGTAGACTCGGCCCCCTTCCGTGAGTTTGTGCAATGTGCAGTTCCTCAGTGGCAGGTTCCCAAACGCCACTTTTTCTCACGGAAGGCTATTCCGGCTCTCTACCGGCATGTGGAAGGCAATGTCTTGGCCTCGCTGGACAGGGCGGTCAGCGGTAAGGTGCATATTACCGCTGACTCATGGTCCAGCAGGCATGGACAGGGACGTTACCTTTCTTTCACGGCCCATTGGGTCACTCTTTTGGCAGCTGGGAAGGATTCAGGACAAGGTGCAGTAGTGTTGGAGGTTGTCCCACCGCCACGCCTCCAAAATGCTACTACTGGTTGTGACACACCTCTCTCCTCCACCCCCTCCTCTTCTTCTTCCTCCATGGCCTCTTCCTGTGGTTTGTCCTATGAACCAGCGGTGCTCCGTAGCCGTTCACGGGGCTACGCAAGTACGCAGGCAAAAAGATGCCATGCCGTGCTTGCGCTGGTGTGTTTGGGGGACAGAAGCCACACTGGGGCAGAGGTCCTGTCTGCTCTGCAGGGCCAGGCCGAGAGGTGGTTGACGCCACGCCAGCTTAAGCCAGGAATGGTGGTTTGCGACAATGGCACCAACCTCCTCTCCGCCCTCCGACAGGGACAACTGACCCATGTGCCCTGTGTGGCTCACGTCCTTAACCTGGTGGTGCAGCGCTTCTTGGGCAGGTACCCGGGCTTACAGGATGTCCTGAGGCAGGCCAGGAAAGTCTGTGTGCATTTCCGCAGATCTTATAATGCCAGTGCTCGCCTGGCTGAGCTGCAAAAGGAGTTGAACCTGCCCAAGAACCGCCTTATATGTGACATGCCCACCAGGTGGAACTCAACATTGGCCATGCTGCAGCGGCTGCACACGCAGCAGAGGGCCATCAATGAGTACCTGTGCGACTACGGCACCAGGACAGGGTCAGGGGAGCTTGGTTTTTTTTCTCCACGCCAGTGGGGCATGATCAGGGATGCATGCACTGTCCTGGCACCATTTGAGGAGGCCACGAGGATGGTGAGCAGTGACAGTGCATGCATCAGTGACACTGTACCTCTTGTCCACCTGTTGGAGCACACGCTGCGTGGAATAATGGACAGGGCACTTGAGGCAGAACAGAGGCAGGAAGAGGAGGACTTCCTTGCCTCTCAAGGCCCCCTTTACCCAGACAGTGTTCCTTCTGTCCCACCCATCGCACAGGAAGAGGAGGAGGAGGAGGAGGAGGAGGATTGTGTCAGCATGGAGGTGGAGGCTGGCACTCAGCATCATCAGCAGCAGTCTTTTAGGGATGATTTACAGTCCCAAGAAACCAGTGGACTTGTACGTGGCTGGGAGGAGGTGGCTGCGGATCATGTCGTCCTTAGTGACCCAGAGGACTCCGGAGCGAATGCCTCAGCAAACCTACGCTGCATGGCCTCCCTGATCCTGCAAAGTCTGCGGAAGGATCCTCGTATTCTTCGGATCAAGGAGAGGGACCATTACTGGCTGGCCACTCTCCTTGATCCACGGTACAAGGGTAAGGTTGCGGACCTTATGTTACCGTCGCAGAGGGAGCAGAGGATGAGACAACTCCGGGAGGCCTTGCAGAAAGGTCTGTGCAACGCGTTCCCAGAGACTGGGAGGTTGCAAACTCCTGGTCCTGGACAACGAGTTGCTGAGGCTTCGGCCAGTCAAAGAAGGAGCGGTGGGGAAGGTGGCCGTCTGACCGATGCGTTCAGACAATTCTTTAGTCCGCAGCCCCAAAGTATGATCGGTTCCAGCAACCATCGCCAGCGTCTGATAAACATGGTGCAGGAATATCTAGGGGCAAGGTCAGACTTGGACACCTTCCCCACCGAAAATCCTCTGGCTTACTGGGTCTTGAGGATGGATCACTGGCCAGAGCTTGCACAGTATGCAATTGAGCTACTGGCCTGTCCTGCATCCAGCGTTCTTTCGGAACGCACATTCAGTGCTGCTGGAGGATTTGTCACGGATCACAGGGTGCGCCTGTCCACCGACTCGGTTGATCGACTGACTTTCATCAAGATGAACCAGTCTTGGATCACCACCAGCTACCACACACCTGATGCTGATATAACAGACTAATTGATTTTAACATGTCACATCCCTTCAAGACTGATGCTGATGCTGAGTGCCTGTGCTGTTATGTTGACTGGCTATCCTCCTCCTCCGAGTCCTCAATGATACGATTGATGATGATAGCTTGTAAGATCATTTTTGTTTATGGGTGCCGCCACCAGTGCCTAACGCCCAATTTTTCAGCCCCTGTTTAACAGGGGCGTGTAATTACAATTTTTGAAGCAATACTTTGCAACAGGGCTCATTGCTGTGCTCCAAGTACAGTATCTGTGAGGAGTTGCAGTGTTGTGCCACCAGTGCCTAAGGCCCAATTTTTCAGCCCCTGTTTAACAGGGGCGTGTCATTACAATTTTTGAAGCAATACTTTGCAACAGGGCTCATTGGTGTGCTCCAAGTACAGTATCTGTGAGGAGTTGCAGTGTTGTGCCACCAGTGCCTAAGGCCCAATTTTTCAGCCCCTGTTTAACAGGGGCGTGTCATTACAATTTTTGAAGCAATACTTTGCAACAGGGCTCATTGGTGTGCTCCAAGTACAGTATCTGTGAGGAGTTGCAGTGTTGTGCCACCAGTGCCTAAGGCCCAATTTTTCAGCCCCTGTTTAACAGGGGCGTGTCATTACAATTTTTGAAGCAATACTTTGCAACAGGGCTCATTGCTGTGCTCCAAGTACAGTATCTGTGAGGAGTTGCAGTGTTGTGCCACCAGTGCCTAAGGCCCAATTTTTCAGCCCCTGTTCAACAGGGGCATGTAATTACAATTCTTGATCTAATAATTCACAGCAGGGCCCATTGCTGCACCCACCAAGAGTAACTGTCAGGGCTTACAGTGTTGTGGCACCAGCACCACCATCAAAGGCCCAATTTTTACTACCACTGTTCAACAATTATATGTAATTAAAATTCCTGATATAATAGTTGACAGCAGGGCGTTCCAGCACCAACCAAGAGTAACTGTGAGTGCTTACAGTGTTGTGCCAACACCAACAACTAAGGGGCCTATTTCTGCAGAGTATATACGGCAGGTCCCTACTTTCAAACATCCAACTTACAAACGACTCCTACTTGCAAACGCAAGAAGACAACAGGAAGTGAGAGGAAATCTACCACTAGGAAGGAAAATTCTCTCCTGTAAGAATAAATATGGGAGAAAGGTGTCTCCTCTGTACTGATGCTTTATCAGCAATCCTTGTTTCAAGAAAAACACCACATTTCAAAAACAGTTGTCATTGGGACGGAAAGTGAGGTGAAATGTTCTGAACAGGGGCACAGACAGCAAAACAAATGTTACAGGGGTGATAACCCTTACCTATGTTTTCCAAAAAGTTTAAAAATAGATTTTTGGTCTGGAGCTACACTTCAACAATGTACCTGTTCAAAATTACAAACAGACTCTACATAAGAACAAACCTACAGTCCCTGTCTTGTATGCACCGCCTGTATAGGGCTGTTCAGAGTATATAGGGCCTTTTTTATTTTATGTGCGGGGTTCCCCTTAATATCCATACAAGACCCAAAGGGGCTGGTAATGGGCTGGGGTAGGGGGGGGGTCATGGGGTAGCTATGCCATTTTTCTTAAAGAATTTCATCCATATTACCGGGACCAGACATTACATTAAAGCCGCAAGCAGTTTTAAATGGCTTTTTTTTCCTTTAGAAGTGTCATTTTGTGCAGGGACAGTTCTAAACACGGGAAACACGTGGCACTTCACAGGCATACTTTAGACACCCCCCAGGTACGATATTTAAAGGAATATTTGACTTTTTTTTTTTCACTTTATGCATCATTAAAATGACTGCTCCCGAAAAACGACCGTTTTTAAAACTTCTTTTTGCATTGATACATGTCCCCTGGTGCAGAACCCGGGTTCCCAAACCCTTTTTAGGACAATAACATGCATAATAGTTGTTATAATTAGCACTTTAGAATTCGAACGTTCGCATCCATTGTATTTAATAGGGTTCTAATGTTCGTTCGAACTTTCGGTCCGTTCGCGGGTTCTGGTGCGAACCGAACCCGGGGGTGTTCGGCTCATCACTACTCAAATGTATAGGGAGTGATTAGCATCTATCAAGGAGTGTGGACTCATCTTGAATGAAGTGAAACTGCTGCATGTGAGTGAAACAGGAAATAGGAAGTGACAAACAGATCCCAGCCATGACTAGCCCTCAATTTATATCCCTAGAGGGCCCAGTGAACTCCGCCTCCAACGCCATGTGCACGTGACAAGGAACGCGAATGACGCTCGCCGCGCAAACGCCCCCAGTCACATGTGGTTACACACCATGCAATAGCGAGCAGACGCTGCATCTGTGGATGTCGCCCGTCCAGACAGGGCAGTGGGGGACAGCAGGTGGTGTGAAAACCTCCCTTGTACACATTGCAGCTCCCGAGCCGGATGATAACCAATGCCACCAACAGGGAACAGCACCAAAAACCTAGATCAGCCCATGGGAGATGTGGTACCTGAGTGTTTGATGAAATGGCTGAAAGGGCTACGGAATAGAATAATTGTATGTAATAAATAATTGACCAATGGTGGCAGCAGACCAGGTTTGGGCTACAGTGCCTTGCAAAAGTATTCACCCCCCTTGGCATTTTTCATGTTTTGTTGCCTCACAACCTGAAATTAACATGGATTGTTTGAGGATTTGCATCATTTAATTTACAGAACATGCCCACAACTTTGAAGATGTTTTTTTTTTATTGTGAAGCAAACAACAAATAGGACAAAATAACAGAAAAAGTCAATGTGCATAACTATTCACCCCCCTAAAGTCAATACTTTGTAGAGCCACCTTTTGCGGTGGCTTCAAGTAGCTTTGGATAAGTCTCTATGAGCCTGCCACATCTTACCACTGGGATTTTTGCCCATTCCTTCTTGCAAAACTGCTCCAGCTCCTTCAAGTTGGATGGTTTGGGCTTGTGAACAGTAATCTTTAAAGGGGTTGTAAAGGTTTGTTTTTTATTTTCTAAATAGGTTCCTTTAAGCTAGTACATTGTTGGTTCACTTACCTTTTCCTTAGATTTCCCTTGTAAATGTTTTTTTTCTTTGTTTTCTTTGTCTGAATTTCTCACTTCCTGTTCCTCCTCAGTAAGCTGGTCAGTAAGCTGTTCTGGCTGACTCCACACTACTCGGATGATGGTGTGAAGTTTAGTGAGGAGAAACAGGAAGGGAGAAATTCAGACAAAGAAAAAAAACATTTAGAAGGGAAATCAAAGGAAAAGGTAAGTGAACCAACAATGCACTAGCTTAAAGGAACCTATTTAGAAAATAAAAAACGAACATTTACAACCCCTTTAAGTCTGACCACAGATTTTCTATTGAATTGAGGTCTGGGCTTTGCCTAGGCCATTTCAACACATTTACATGTTTCCCCTTAAACCACTCAAGTGTTGCTTTAGGTGAACCTCCTTCCTAGCCTCAAATCACACACAGTGGTACAGGTTTTGCTCAAGAATATCCCTGTATTTAGCACCATCCATCTCCCCCTCAACTCTGACCAGTTTCCCAGTCCCGACTGTTGAAAAACATCCCCACAGCATGATGCTGCCACCACCATGTTTCACTGTTGGGATTGTGTTCTTTGGGTGATGTGATGTGTTAGGTTTGCACCAGACATAGTGTGTTTTTTTTTGATGGCCAAAAAGTTCAATTTTAGTCTCATCAGACCAGAGCACCTTCCTCCATACATTTTGGGAGTCTCCCATATGCCTTTTCGCAAACTCAAAACGTGCCATTTTGTTTTTTGCTTTCTGGCCACTCTGCCATAAAGCCAAACTCTATGGAGCGTATGGCTTATTGTCGTCCTATGTACAGATACTCCAGTCTCTGCTGTGGAACTCTGCAGCTCCTCCAGGGTTACCTTCGGTCTCTGTGCCGCCACTGATTAATGCCCTCCTTGCCCGGTCCGTGAGTTTTGGTGTGCGGCCGTCTCTTGGCAGGTTTGCTGTTGTGCCATGTTCTTTCCATTTGGTTATGATAGATTTGATGGTGCTCCTAGGGATCATCAAAGATTTGGATATTTTTTTTATAACCTAACCCTGACTTGTACTTCTCAAAAACATTGTCCCTTACTTGTTTGGAGAGTTCCTTGGTTTTCATGGCAGTGTTTGGTTAGTGGTGCCTCTTGCTTAGGTGTTGCAGCCTCTGGGGCCTTTCAAAAAGGTGTGTATATGTAATGACAGATCATGTGACACTTTGATTGCACACAGGTGGACATCATTTCACTAATTATGTGACTTCTGAAGGAAATTGGTGGCACAGAGCTTTTTATGGGCATCATAATAAAGGGAGTGAATACATACACACATGCCAATTATCATTTTTTTATTTCTGAAAAATAGTTTTATGTATATATTTTTCTAATTTTACTTCACCAACTTAGACTATTGTGTTCTGATCTATCACATATAATTCAGATTAAAAAAACATTGAACTAAAGGCTGTAATGTAACAAAATAGGTAAAAAGCCAAGGGGGGCGAATACTTTTGCAAGGCACTGTAAATGGGTGTCTTCCACCTGGGTTCAATAGACAAAAGAGAAAAGGTCTGGTGTCACCCGCAAACCACCTCCATACCAATATATGCAACAAGAAACAGGAAATTGCCCCAGGACTAAATGAGGTGAATGTGGTTAGCCAACAATTGACAAAGTAAATGCAGTCTCAAAATGTATTATGTGTGCCCCCCGTTTGTGCTCTGTTGGGTTGGTTTTTCCTCTGCCTCCTCATCTCCCGAGTCGGGCACTCATTACTGCCGCCTCTGGGTATTCAGCACTTGGTAGTCTGATCCAGCCTTTGGTAAGTATAGGGCCATGCGTTTTGGACCCTCTTGACTAATTATCACGATACCATCTCTGTGTTGATACTTATTTAGTTCATTATACCCCCTACAGATGTACTACACATGCATCTACCCCTAATGAAGCGAGCATGGTCTTGCAAAACGCATTGGGATACTTTTCATGCCTGTGTACTTTGCAATTTACATTTTATACCATGATACGTGTAATGACATTTTTTACTGTATGTATCATTTCAGTGGCTTGGCTATGTTTCATGTTTATGTTTGCATGACAATTTTAATAAATATTGAGCCTGCATTTACTCTGTCAATTGTTGGCTAACCACATTCACCTTGTTTAAAGTCCCGGGCGATTTCCTGTTTTTTGTTGCATATATTGGGATGGAGGTGGTTTGCGGGTGACACCAGACATTTTCCTTTTTGAAGCTATCACAAGGGGTCTTGTTCATTCCTTGTGATAACAATAAAGGTAAATGGAAAAAAAATAAAAAATAAAAAAGTGCAAAAAAGTAAATAAAATAAATAAATAACAATAATATTTTTTTTTAAAGCTCCCCGTCCCCCCTATGATAACGCACAGGCATGCATATGTTCACACCGATTGCACCACACATGTGATGTATTGCCGCAAACGTAAGATTGAGAGCAATAATTCTAGTGCCATAGCTCACACTTCACTCTAAATTGATAACCTGTAATTCTTTTTAAAACCTCACCTATGGACAATTTTAGGTACAGTAGTTTGTTTCACAAGCATGCACAATTTAAGTATTTCCTAAAAAAAATGGTGTTAAACAGTTTGCACAAATATTGGGCAACATAAAAAACTGCAACAGACACTATTTTATTCTGTGCTTTTAGAAACTATATAATGTTTGGGGTTTATAAGTAAGTTTCTAGCAAAAAATGCAGATTTTAACAAGTATGTGAACAATTAAAAAAACTTCCCCGGTAGGCAAGCAGTTAAGGATGAATAAATTAATTAATTAATTAATTAATAAGTAAAATTAAGCTTTTTTTCCCCTGAGAATTTGCTTTGGATAAATGCCTGCTTTTAGAAAATGTATAATGTTTGGAGGCTCTAAGTAATGTTCTAGGAAAAAAAACAAAAACCACTGATTTTAACACATGAAAAATGCCAAAATTGCCCTGGAGGCAAGTTGTTAATTAGCCGCGGGGGTCTCCAAACTATGGCCCTCCAGTTGTTCAGGAACTACAATTCCCATCATGTCTAGTCATGTCGGGGACGTGTAGTTCCACAACAGCTGGGAGGGCCGTAGTTTGGAGATCCCTGTTGCCTAGTGCATTGGCAGGAGGTATGGGAGCAGTAAAAACACAGTCATACTGGTTGTTTTTATGCCTTAGGCCCCATTGACATTTACGAATGGGACCTTTAGGCCTCCTTCACACCATATGTGCAGACAAACTGATGTAAAAAAAAAGTGCATATTTCACTTGCAGAGAAATCAGTTTTCATGCCTGTTTCAGTGAGTTTTATCCTTGTCACAGATTCCTGCGCAGAAAAAAGCTGCACAATACTAGTGTTGTGATGTGAACAGGGCATATAGAGAACAATTGTTTTCTTTGTGCCCTTCCACAATATGTGCAGAAAAACTCACGTCTCTGCACGTAGTGTGAATGAGGCCTTAGCGATTACATATGGGAGACCCAGCCGTAGTTACTGGTGATTAGCTGTGGGCGAAAGATCCATTGAAAGTAATGAGAGGTTGACAGCTCCTGCAGTTAAAACGCAGCTGCTTGCACGTAAGGCCTCATGCACACTGGACGTTTTTAACCACTTTAGCCCCTTTAAGGTTTTACCCCTTAATGACCCGGCCATTTTTTGTGATACGGCACTGCGTCGCTTTAATTGACAGTTGCGCGGTCGTGCGAAGTTGTACCCAAACCAAATTTATGTCCTTTTTTTCCCATAAATAGAGATTTATTTTGGTGGAATTTGATCACCTCTGCGGTTTTTATTTTTTGCGCGATAAACAAATAAAGACCGACATTTAAAAAAAATTCATAAAATATTTTTTACTATCTGCTATAATACATATTCAAAAAAAAAAATCATCATCAGTTTAAGCCAATATGTATTCATACATATTTTTGGTAAAAAAAAAAAATCACAATAAGCATATATTGATTGGTTTGCGCAAAAGTTATAGCGTCTACAAAATAGGGGATAGATTTATGGACTTTACTGGTAATGGCTGCGATCTGCAATTTTTAGCGGGACTGTGACTTTGCGGTGGACAAATCTGACCCCAAGCGACACTTTTTGGGGACCAGTGACATTTTTACATTGATCGGTGCTATAAAAATGCACTGATCAATGTATAAATGACACTGGCAGGGAAGGGGTTAACACAAGGGGGGCAATCAAGGGGTTAACTGTGTTCCCTGGGTGTGTTCTAACTGTATCGGGGATGGGCTTACTGCAACACCACAGAGATCGCTGTTTTACGATCGCTGGGAACAGCAGATCTCCATGATGTAAAAATCTGTGTCACAATCCTGCGCAATGTCCTTTTGTCTCTTTCGGTCAGTTGACCATGTCGACTGAGCTTATGCTTATCACACAACGTTTTCCCGGAAACTGTATATGCTGTCATAGCCTTTGATGCTGTACATTGCAACATGGCAAATAAATTGGCAACTTCTGTCCCAGAGGCACCAGCTAAGCGGGCACCAAGGCTGGTGCAAGGATTTTTGACACCCTAGGCAAAACCTAATTTTGCTGCCCCCATTGGCTCCACCCCCTTTGCTCTGCCCATGTGACAGGAGGTGGCGCTATACAGAAAGCATCGGCTCTGCTTACTCTAGCGCTGGTTTCAGTGCTGCACTGCGCCTCTAATTACACTACCGGTCAGACAGAGCAGCTGCCTAAGACTGAGTTAGTTACATGCTGCAGCCTGCAGAGAATGCAGACACGGAGGGAAACCAGTGGCCGGGCGCCCCTAGGCAGCAGTCTAGTGGTGGTACCGGCCCTGGTGGGCACCAACAATTTGCCCTCTTTATAACTCAGTTACAGTATATATATGTGTGTTGAAAGGCTGGCCGGAGGCCAGCCTGGATTTGTGGGAGGAGTCTGAGGGAGTATATCTCCCTCCTCCTCTGGCTTGTCCCTCGTCGGCTCGTCTTCTTGGTGGTTTCAGCCGACGAGCGTCATTTCCGCCCCGCCAGCTGTCGTCATTTCCGGGTGCCGTCCGCACACAGAGGATCGTCGCGTGGGAGCTCCGGGTTTCTTTTTCGCCCACAGCGCTGGGCTGCAGGTACGGGGGGGGGGGGGGGCAGCGGTGTCACCAGTTCGATAGGGGGGCCACACGCGTCTGGCCATACGCTTGGGGGCATGCGGCATGTCGGCCGCCACGTCAATACGATAGGGGGGGACATCAGGTCGCAGGAGGGTACTGTAGAGACTCTGCTTCAAGGCGCCACGTGCGTGGCCGGGGGGGGGCGGGGGTGTTTGGTGGGTGCCTCTGTTCACGGTCATGCCTGTACTGCAGCACCAAGGGCTAGATGTTAGGCATAGCATGTAGCGTGTGCAGAGGTGAAGGGTGCTTTGCTCTGTCACTGTCTTCATGCTGGGTTTTGTAAGTGTCCTATCATGCTGCTGATCGGCATCACATCGAAGGGGGGGGGGGCAGGCAAGTGGGTCGGTTCAGTACGGCCATGTAGCAGCAGGCTGGTTCAGCTGCTACTGGGGGGGGGCATCTTGCGGTGGGGTTGGTGCAGGGCCGGTCCGGTCAGCACTTAAATTGTCATGCAAGTGTTGTCAAAAAAAAAAAAAAAGGGGAATTTTATGTTGCTGCCATGTTCTGGGTAATTTCGTCATTTGTTTTGGCAATCGGTCTGGTCTACTGGGTGGGCGCAGCAGCTAGTTAACTTCCCAGCTAGGTAGTCTCACAGGCTCCTTGCTTTGTGGCTGACAGGAGGGGGGGGGGGTTCGTGGAGCTTGGGCGGCCACAGGTCCTTTGCATGTTGCTGTCATAGGATGGTTTCCTGTCATATTGGGCATTTCATCAGGCTCCGTACGTTGGGGTATGCCGTTCTGTTCGTCATTTCTGTCTGTTTTCCGCTTTCACTTCTGTTCATGGTTTCCGACCATTCGATTGCCTCATTTCTGGTACATGTGGTGTTATTTCAGGTGGATTTCAGAGTTTTTCTCTCAGTATCAAGGTGCGTGTGTATGTTTCCTGTCACGGATTTCAGTTAGTTTTTAGTTAGGTTCACTTGCTTTCAGGGTCTGTCACGTCTACAGATCCGTACAGGCTGAGGTTTCGTTTTTAAGTGATTGGTTGGACCACAATCTTCTCGCCTGTACATCACTCATCATACGTTGCACCTTTCATTCTCTACGTTCATATCTACCCACCACGGTCTGTGGGTATCGTAGCCCTGAGTGTTCGTTTTTAATTGCCTGTTATTGCGCTGCAGGTTTCTCGGGCTCACTCATTCCATACATCTTAGGATTGGTTGTGTCACTTAGCTTAATTCACGCGCTATTGGTCTACCACTGATGTTTCACGTGTTCAGACTTAGTTAGGTTGGTGCGGTCCATGCATTCTTATTTTGCTGTAGTTTGTTTTTCCTCAGATTTCGTTATGTCTCATGTGACAGAAAGCGACGAGTTCCCGTTCATCCCGCCTACTCCGCGTAGGGGTTCAAATCATGGAAGTTCACCTTCATTAAGGAGTTGGACTGTGCCTAGGATTATGGCCGAGCTACATCGCAAGGGCATTTCTTTCCCATCTACTGCCAGGAAAGCGGAACTTTTTAGGTTATGTTTCCCTTCTGCTGAACCAGTACCGTCTACCAGTGCGGAACACGCTTCGGTGCACAACTCCTTGACGCAAATCCATGCGATGTTAAATTCTTTCTCCACCTCTATGTTGCAGTTACAGGATAGGATGGAGGTGATTGAGGCCCGGGCGGCTGGTGCAGCAGTATCAGCCAGCACGGAGGTGCCTGCGGCCCCCTCAGCCCCTGTTCTCCTGAGCCCGGCTGCAGGTAATATGTCTTTACCTTCAGTGATGCCTTCACCGTCTGCGGCTCTGCCGTCGGTGTCACCGGCCCATTTCATCCCTGCCAGTATCAAGAAAGATATCTTGGAAGGGAAGGATGTCAATCTAGCCTCCCTACTCATAGCGGCCCAGGATGTGTCTGAAAACAAGTCATTTGCTTGTGGGGAGGTGTCGGTGGTGCTCAAGACCAAAGATCCTAGGCTCAGTCGCAAACTCAGTGTACCAGAGTTTGTGCTGGCCTTCGGCATCTTTAGAGACATCATCTGTTCGGTCAGTCCAGGGAGGAGGGAAGAATTGGATCTATACCTTCATAAGGTTGTGGACTTGGCGCATAAGTACGGTGGTTCAATCTTCTACGATTATCATCGGTCCTTTGCGGCAAAGGTGGCGGCCACTTGGGCTCAGTTCCAAGTGGTGTCATGGTGGGGCACCATTGACATGGAATTATTTTGCAGGCATTTCGCTAGTCAAAGATCCCCTGTATGTGCCAACTGTCAATCATCGGCTCACACCACTGCCTGGTGTCCGAATTGCGAGTCCCCTAGTCAGATGGGGACCTCCAAACAGTCGGCTGGTGGATCTGCGGGTCTCCCAGGGCAGGTGGACAAAATGGGTAGACCCATCCGGTATCTGGGGAAGGCTCAGTTGTGCAATAATTATAACCATACTGGTTGCAATTACAACCAATGCAGGTTGTTGCACGTTTGCTCCAACTGCTTCAGAGCCCACCCCAAGTCCGCTTGCCTGGTCAAGGCCGTCGGTACCTCATGACTGTGCCGAGTCAATGTCTCCTTGTTGGGGGATTTCCTGAGTGATCATCCTTCACCAGCGTTCAGACAGTTTTTGCTGGAAGGGTTGTCTTCAGGTTTCCATACTGGGCTCATTACCCTTCCTACAGAATCGTTTGAGTGCAACAATTTGTTGTCAGCTGAGAACCACCCTGATATTGTCGATGAGTTACTGCAGGCTGAATTGTCCAAGGGGTTCTTGATCGGTCCGTTCCTGTCATCACCTTTTTGCATGTGGAGGGTCAATCCCGTCGGGGTTGTCTGTGGAAAATTCTCAAATAAATTCCGTTTGATTTACGATTTGTCCGCGCCTCATTCATCTCACATTCCTAGTCTCAATTCTCTCATCCCCTCCGAGGAGTTTTCTCTAAAGTATTCATCAGTAGATTTGGCAATCCAGCACATTTTGCAGTTAGGTAGGGGTGCTTGGCTTTCCAAAGCTGACATCTCTGATGCATTCAAGCTGCTTCCTATCAGTCCTGCTCTCTGGCAATGGCATGGCATCAAGTGGCGCGGGCAGTATTTTTTTGCCACCAAATTAACGTTTGGGTCTAAAAGCAGTCCGTACTTGTTTGACACCTTTGCCCAGGCTCTTCATTGGATTCTGGGTTACTGCAGTGGTTGTCAGAGGGTAATTCATTATCTGGATGATTTTCTGCTGTTGGAAGATCCCGGTGTCCCGCCCAGGGATCTGCAGGTGCTTACAGGGCTATTTTCAGAATTGAATGTCCCATTAGCTACGCATAAGATGGAAGGTCCAGCAAAAATCATCACCTTTTTAGGGATTACGCTTGACTCCAATCTTATGGTTGCTAGTCTGCCCTTGGAGAAATTAGTCAGGATACGCCGCTCCATTCATCTCTTTGTTCTTTCCCCGGTATCTTCCAAGAGGGACTTACAGTCTCTCTTGGGGATGTTGAATCACGCCATGAGGATCATTCCGCAGGGTAGGGCATTTGTGTCGAGGTTGCTGGCTCTTCTCCCCCAGTGTCATGATTCTGAGTCACCAGTCAAATTACTAGCGGATGCCCGTGCCGATTTAGTCATGTGGGATCGGTTCCTGTGCGGGTGGAATGGCATCTCCATGTTCATCCCGCATCCTACTAGTAATTCTCCGCGTGTGTTCTCAGATGCCGCCGCTTCAGTCGGGTTTTCAGCCATTTTTGGCCAGGAGTGGTTGGCCAGCCGCTGGCCCCCCGAGGTTTTCCTTCTGCCAAAATTTGCCCTCACGTCAGCACTATTTGAAATTTACCCAATCTTGGCGGCAGCTGTCACATGGGGTCCTGGCTGGTCAGGCAACTCGGTCGTTTTCTTTACGGATAATTTGGCTACAGCCAAAATTATCAATAAAGGAAGATCAGGGTCCCTGGTAATCATGTCCTTCATGCGTAAGTTGACATGGTTGGGCTTGACCTACAAATTCCATTTCCGGGGTGAGTTCGTTAGTGGGGATCACAATGGTGCAGCTGATGCTTTGTCCCGTCTCAACATGCCGCTATTTTTCTTACAGCATCCGGCAGCAGATCGGACGGGCCAGCCAATCCCCCATCACTCACTATTAGTCATGGATTGAATACTTTCTGGTCTCAGGCGATCAATCTGGCCAACAGGTCCTTGTCCAGAAATACGCTGAGAGCATATACCACGGGTTGGAAGACGTTCCTTAGGTTCATGTCCTTACATCCTTGCAATTCCCCAGAGGATACCAAGTACATCATGATGTTTACTGCGTATTGCCACTGTGAGCTGGCATTATCGGCCAGTACTATCAAACTGTATTTATCAGGTATTCAGCATTTCAGGTCCCTGCATGCGCCTGACAGTCCATCCATTTTTGCTGCTCACCCTCTGAAAGCCATACTGAGGGGTATACAAAGAAATCAGGGGTCCTCCCAGTTGTCTCGCCAACCCATTACCGGGCAGATTTTCCGTGACATGTCGGATATGCTCTCCACTTCCCCTTTTGGCACAGGTCCCAGTTTAGTTCTCAAGGCGGCAGTTTACCTCTGTTTCTTCGGGTTTCTCCGACCCGGGGAAGTGTCCAAATCCAGCTGTCATGCACCTGTTTTGCTCAGAGGTAGTCTTTCTAGATTTCCTGAGCATTATGAGCTGCAGCTTCCAAATAATAAGAATAGGCAAATTGGTCAGGGGTTTGTGGTTAAGTACTACCGCACGCACAACGGTTGGTGCCCGGTCGAAGTGCTCGACTCTCTTTGCCGTTTATTCTCAACACCCGTGAATGATCCTCTGCTCCCCTTCCCTACGCAGCCTATCACTTCCAAACAATTTGTTAGCCATGTCAGGATCTTGCTTGCCAAATTAGATTTGGATCCTAAACGTTTCTCCGGGCATTCTTTCAGGATCGGTGCTGCATCAGCAGCTTCTAAGCAGGGGGTCCCTTCGTACATCATCAAACACATGGGGCGCTGGAGGTCCTCCTGTTATAGCAGGTACATTCCCGAACCTCACACGGAAGTTCGCAGAGCTTTTGCCGTGTTGTTGAATTAAGTGTTACCTGTTCATTAAAGCTTATTACTTACCTATCTTTGTGTCTTTTTGCCCTCTTTTAGGCGTACCGTCCAGCTAGGCCAAGGCACACCGCAGGCCTTGGTAGTTGGGGTTATCACGTATCACGCAGATCTGGTCATTGGGGTTCTCACGTATTACGGGTGAAGACTCCGACGACAAGTTGAAAGGCTGGCCGGAGGCCAGCCTGGATTTGTGGGAGGAGTCTGAGGGAGTATATCTCCCTCCTCCTCTGGCTTGTCCCTCGTCGGCTCGTCTTCTTGGTCCCACCCTCCCGTTCCCCCTTTCTCATTTCATTCATTTTATACTCATTCATTTCTCTTACATTTACTCAGGGTATGCCCTCTTTTAGGCGTACCGTCCAGCTAGGCCAAGGCACACCGCAGGCCTTGGTAGTTGGGGTTATCACGTATCACGCAGATCTGGTCATTGGGGTTCTCACGTATTACGGGTGAAGACTCCGACGACAAATATATATATATATATATATATATATATATATGCATATATATATATTTATGCATTTATTCTATGTTATATAATGTATATTTTGACCCACATGCATTAATGTACACCAATAAATAATACATACTAATTGATTTGGTTCTGGTGGTGTGCTTCACACAAAGTCCCAACATTGCTCCATTCCCCTTCCCCCCTCTCTTTTCATTAAGATTCAGGGATGGAGACACACAAACTCTACAGCAGTCCTTGTCTCATATAAAGTCCCAACATTTTTATTTATTAAACGCCAATTAAGGGATGGAAGCACGCACCTTTGTAATTTATTCAGATTGGTTAATCTGTAACATACATCTGCCAATATTATTTATATTAACTACAGAAGGATGCATCCACCCAGGGTTGCGATTGTGCTGGGGGTCCATCTTGTTTGCACCATTCCTGGAAACTGCGACACACACTGGGGCCCTCCCCTCCTCTATCGTTCCTTGGACGTGGGGGGACGGGAAGGCGCTCACTTTGCATCGACGCCACGCCCACACTCCGTACCTTTGACGTTAATTTTGATGCCGCGGGCCGACGCTGTTTATCCATCTGCATGCGTTGTAAGGGACGTTGTGGTGTCCAACGCTGGGCCTCAATGGTCACTCAAACACTGGCTCCGCCTTCCCATCAGTGTGCAGCATGGCGTTGGTGGACTCCTGTGGCGATGGGGCGGGTATATATTCCACACCCCTTTGGATCACATACTCAGTCTGCTCCTTGCACCTTGATGACAATATGCACATCTCTGGACTATTCTTTCCACTTCGTACTAAGGGTAATATTTGGTTTTCGATTCATTTATGGTTCTTATGTGTTATCCTTGATTTTACCACCCATTCTATGGTGAGGCACTCACCTGTTTTCACTTTACACTCAAGATCTGTTCCCTGTCTTTCTTCCTTTTGGTAATAGTTTTTATATCTTCCCCAATGATTTATTGTGTAGTCACTTTGCAGATTCACTTTATTTACAATTTTTCCACAGAAGCCCTATGGGCCTTCACTCAGCACTTATTACAACCACAGTTACTTATTGGGGACAAAATCAATACTGATGCTCACTTCTTGTTGTCTGTTCACCACTGTGTTGCCGCAGTTATCGCCACCTCAGTTTCCGGGGATTATGTTCCCATATTGCCTCCAGCTACCAATACTACCCATGTTGTTGAACACTGTAGCTTACATATAGGTAAGAGTGCTGGGATTAAGATTTGGTTCCCCCATCTTCCTGTTATCTTAGTTACTATATTATTTGGCATTTATACTTCATTACAGACATACCTATATCGCATTTGATGAGTGGAAGTTATCCACGAAACGTGCGTAGAGCTTTCCATTGATGTATTGTCACAGCTACTATGTGTCTACTATAAGACTACCTTGAAGAATTTTTAATCAATTTTAAAATATCATGTGTGCAATCAATCATGTCTATATGCAATTTAATAAAAAAAAAAAAAAAAGAAATACAAATATGCAAGTTTGCTTTATATTTAATATTTTTTATATATACCATGTACTATGTAGGAACACTTATGTGTGTGTGTGTGTATGTATATATATATATGTATTTATTTTATGTTATATATTGTATATATTGTCCCACATGCATCCATGTGCCCCAATAAAGAATACATACTAATTGATTTGGCTCTGGTGGTGTGCTTCACACAAAGTCCCAACATTCCCCCATTTCCCTCCCCCCCCCCCTCTTTTCTTTATGATTCAGGGATGGTGACACACAAACTCTACAGCAGTCGTTGTCTCATATAAAGTCCCAAAATTTTTATTTAAAGTGGAAGTAAACCCATTGATTTAACAGTTTCAAAAAGCAGTTACATTCCCGGCATGCCGGGATAGCTAACTGTCACATTGATTGTGCTCTCAACCAAACTGTCAAACCATCCAATGGCTGGTGTCATAACTGATCACATGTGCAGCATCATGGCAGTTGAAGATTAAACAGAGGCCAAGACGGCAGCTCCCTTGCCTGAAAATGATAGAAGGGTTTACTTCCACTTTAATATAGGTAGTTTAACTGCCGGAAAGGATCAAACCGCCACTTTTGATGAAAAACAGGAGCCACCTTGGGAACAAAGGTGCTCGAGGGGCATATGCCTGAACTTATCCAGAAGGAATAAGATGTAGGACTCTGTAGCCCCCAAATGCTTGCAGAGCCGATACTCTGCCCCTTGAAGTTATTGAGGGACACTGTCTCTTGAGTGGTGTCCCACTGAGGACTGCTTTCTGATGCCTTTTGGCAAGGAAATCCAGGACCAGAATAAAAACCCACTGGGGGAACGTTATTCCTCCTCAGGGCAAAGTCTCAGGACCAACCTCCTGAAGTGTTCCCCCTGCAACTCACATGCTCATTTTTCCTGGTGAAGGGTGAAATGGCTGAAATTTAACCCATTACAAAGCTAGGCTGAGACCAAAATCTAGATCCATGTTGAAGTGCTTGGTCCAGACTAGGTTCCATGGCTTGGGTAAACCCAAGGCCTGCGGGATTGGTGGTGACAATGGTCCAGGATAATGAAGCTACCAGACAGGATCGAGTGAGTGTCCCCTGACATACCCATCACCAGAGGCTCCTGCGCATTTGAGGAGAAGCCCTTTAAATCAAAGGAAATTCTTGGGAATGTCCAAAGAATCCAGTGGGCCCACGGTAGTATAAAGATGCAAGACATCGTTTCCAGGAGACCTCTGCATTGAGAAGCTGACAACTGTTTGGCCCATTCTGAGGAGGATAAAGGTACTCGCTTAAGCATTGAACTGGGCCTGCATATCGATGACCAGTCAGGTCTGCTCCAACTGTCTTGACAGCTCCTTATCCAGCCAAAACTTCTAAGGCTGGCCAGAAGAATCCACTTTTGAACCCCATTTTCTCCGAGGGGCTACACAGAGAATAGGACCTACATAAAGGTCATCGGTGAGATGGAGAGTCCTGAAAGGACACACGAACTGAAAATGTCCATCTCCCACCGAGATTCAGTTTCTTTAAATTTAACACTGGTCTCCGGGCTTCTTTGTACGAGACACAGAGGAGAATAAAAGCCTGTAAATCTCCATGAGGGAGGATTTAGAATCATTCCTCATTGAAGTCATATAATATTGATGTACTGAGAGAGGACATCCACCTCCTGAGCGGAATGTGCCATTATGGCCAGGACGAAGAAATGTTCTGGAGGGGGATGTCTGAACCAACAAAAGTAACCAAGTTTTACCGTATAAGGCACCCATGGATAGGAAAAAATGGGCTTTACCATCTGTGTGCACAATCGGCCACCCTGACCCCACCACACTAGTGTTTGCTCTCTTCATACTGTACTGTACTTTGTTTCATATTTTTGTGGTTGAAAAACAAACAAAAAAAAAAGTTCAGAACGAATTAACCGGATTTACATTGAACCCTATGAGAAAATTTGCCTCGGTTCGCGACCAATTCGGTTTGCGACCAGAGTCGTTTCATAAATTTAATTTGTGAACCGACGCATCACTGCTGGTTGCAACCAGCATCCTTAACAACCATGAGTCATCATCTGTCAGCGGGCTTCCCCGTTGACAGATGAATATAAAGATAAACAATGATGGCAATGCCGGGTGGGGGACTTATCAGGATCTGGAAGCCCCCTTTAACAAGGGGCCCCCAGATCCTGACCCCCCCCCATTTGAATGGGTATCAGGGAAATTGTACCCATTCACCGAAAAAAGTGTCAAAAGTAAGAAACATCGGAACGTTTTTGACAATTCCTTTATTTAAAAAAATAAATAAAATAGTGTCCCTTGATGTCCATCACGATGCCCGACGGACCCACTAAAATAGAAAAATGTCAAAAAGCGCTTCACCTCCTATGAGGCTACCTGCCTTCTGCTCTCTTTGGCTTTGTCAGCTCTTATATAGGCAAGGGGCGGGGCCGCCCGGGTACATCACCCGGTGGCACCACCCCTTCTGACATTGCATGTCGTCAGATGGGGGGTGGTGTCACTGGGTGATGTAACCGAGTCCCATTCACATAGGGGGGGGGTCGAGATATGGGGGCTTCCAGATTCTGATAAGCCCCCCACCCGCAGACCCCAACAACCACAGCCCAGGGTTGTCTGGAAGAGGCTCTTCGGGTGGGAGGGGCAGAGCCCCCCCTGCCCCAAAGCAGCAACCCCCACAATGTTGATGCATGTGGCCTGGTATGGTTCAGGAGGGAGCGAGCGCCCCCCCCTTTCTGACCTGCCAGACTGCATGCTCGGATAAGGGTCTGGTATGGATTTTGGGGGGGGGGGCACATGCCATTTTTTTTTAAATGCTGCTTAAGAACCAGCTATTTCTTCACACAGAATTCGAATCAGTCAATCATTTTTCGACCGATCTGAATTCTAATCTTTCTGAAAAGTTGGAATTCCGTAGAAAATAAATAAACAAGACAAATTTTCAGAAAGATTCGAATTTGGATCGGTCGAAAAATGATTGACTGATTCGAATTCTGTGTGAAGAAATGGCTGGTTGTTAAAGAGGAACTGCAGTCTGCTTACATAATTTGTAATAAAAACATATTTGCCAGTCTGAAGCTTCCCTCCCAACTAGGCGACGGGGGGGGGGGGGGTCCAGAGGTAGAGATAGTCAGCGCGGAACATATTCCAGAGGTTGACTAAAGCACCTAAACCCGAGGCAAGTATAGTAGCAAGTCCTATTTGCAACCCCAGAGCATCCAATAAGGAGATAGTATGTGACTGGTCTAAACTACATGGCATGTTCACCAATGCCAGGAGTCTGGCGGACAAGATGGGAGAACTAGAGCTACTGTTGTACGAGGAGGATTTTGATTTTGCAGGAATTACAGAGACTTGGTTCGACAGCTCTCATGATTGGCTGGCAACCATTCAAGGGTATTCCCTATATCGCAGGGATAGAGAGGGTAAAAAAGGGGGAGGGGTATGCCTGTATATCAAAAATGATGTACAAGTGAATGTGAGAGATGACATCACTAAGGGAGCCACGGAGGAGGTGGAATCCTTATGGGTAGAGCTACAAAGGGAGGAAACTAAGGGGAAAGTAATACTGGGAGTATGCTATAGGCCCCCTAACCAGTGGGAGGAGGCGGAGACGGACCTCCTATCACAATTTGGATTAGCGGCAGGAATGGCAAGTGTCATTATATTGGGGGATTTTAATTATCCAGACACAGACGGGTGGAAGGAACCGCGCATTCATCTAAGGCTCGCTAAATGTCTTGCAGAACAATTTCAAGGGTCAGATGGTAAATGCACCAACTAGAAACAAAGCGTTACTAGACCTACTAATTACCAACAATACAGACCTGATCACGGATGTGGAAATATGGGGCAATTTAGGAAACAGCGATCACAGGTCAATTAGTTTAAGTATAAATCACACAAATAGGAAACATAAGGGGAATACAAAGACACTGAATTTTCAAAGAGCCAACTTCCCTAAACTACGATCCTTGCTAGAATATAATAATTGGGATAAAATCTTAGGAATAAAGAACACAGAGGAAAAATGGGTATGCGTTTAGAGCATATTAAATAAGGGCTCTAGCCAGTGAATCCCAATGGGAAATAAATTTAAAGGAGCTAAAAAGTCATGGGTGGCTTAACTTCAACGTAAAAATGCATATAAAAGCAAAGGAGAAAGCCTTGAAAAAATACAAGGCCGAGGGATCATCATTACCATTCCAACTTAACAAAGAATGCAACAAGAAATGAAAGGGTGCAATCAAGGTAGCTAAGATAGAACACGAAAGGCACATAGCGGAGCAGAGTAAAAGAAAATCCCAAGAAATGCCATCTAGATAAAGGAAGGCCCGTAGACGTGGTGTATCTGAATTTTACAAAAGCATTTGATACAGTTCCCCATAAACATTTACTGTACAAAGTAAGGTCCATTGGCATGGACCATAGGGTGAGTACATGGATTGAAAACTGGCTACAGGGGCGAGTAGTTCAGAAGGTAGTGATAAATGGGAAGTACTTAGAATGGTCCAGGATGGTAAAATGGGATCCCCCAGGGTTCTGTCCTGGGACCAATCCTATTTAATTTATTCATAAACGACCTGGAGGATGGGATAAACCGCTCAATCTCTGTACGATATTAAACTAAGCAGGGCAATAACTTCTCTGCAGGAGATGGTAACCTTGCAAGAAGATATGAACAAATTATTGGGTGGCAAACAACATGGCAAATGAGGTTTAATGTAAAAAAAATTAAAATAATGCATTTGGGTGGCAAAAATATGAATGCAATCTACTCACTAGGGGGAGAACCTCTGAAGAAATCCAGCATGGAAAATGATCTGGGGGTCCTAGTAAATGACAGGCTCAACAATGGCATGGAATGCCAAGCTGCTGCAAGCAAAGCAAACAGAATATTGGCAGGGGATTAACTCCAGGGATAAAACGATAATTCTACCACTCTACAAGACTCTGGCCCGGCCGCACCTGGAGTATGCTGTCCAGTTCTGGGCACCAGTCCTCAGGAAGGATGTACTGGAACTGGAGAGAGTCCAGAGAAGGGCAACAAAGCTAATAAAGGGACTGGAGGACCTTAGTTACGAGGAAAGGTTACGAGCACTGAACTTATTCTCTCTGGAGAGGAGACGCTTGAGAGGAGATATGATTTAAATTTACAAATACCATACTGGTGACCCCACAATAGGGATAAAACTTTTTCTGCGGAAGGGAGTTTAATAAGACACGTGGCCATTCATTAAATTTGAAGAAAAGCGGTTTAACCTTAAACTGCGTATAGGGTTCTTTACTGCAAGAGCGGTTAGGATGTGAAATTCTCTTCCACAGGCAGTGGTTTCAACGGGGAGCATCGATAATTAAAAAAAAAACTATTAGATAAGCACCTGAACGACCACAACATACAGGGATTACAATGTAATACTGACATAAAATCACACACATAGGTTGGAACTTGATGGACTTGTGTCTTTTTTCAACCTCGCCTACTATGTAACTTTGCATATTATTTTATATATACTGTGGCTCTGTACTTGCCAAATATGCTGCAGAAATCTCCCTCCACTGAGTCTGGCTGCAACTATTTTAACTCTAGGCAGCTGAAGCTGCTGCCTGTTCACTTCCTGGATTTACATAGACACACAGAGTTACACCTCCAGCTCTCATTGGCCCTTTTATGACTCATCCCCTCTCCCTTCTTGGCAAACTCTCATGGGAGTGAGAGAGAGAGCTGTGCATGATGTCAAAAGCCTAGGCTTTTTACCAGACATGAAACAGGAAGTGGGCTGTAAAAGGTATTTACCGGCAGAAAAAATTGGATTTTTGTACTCACCGTAAAATCCTTTTCTCTGAAGTCCATGGATGGACACAGCTCCTTTAGTCTTGACAAGTGGGTTATGTTCCGTCTATTAGGAGAGGACTAGGCAGACATGTTAGATATACAAAAACATGTAATTATACCAAAGCTGAACAGCCCCGCCCAGGGGGCGGTCCCTCTGGTCATAACCCCTCACCCTGCACCCAGCAGCTCAGTTCGTCAAAAAGCAGTACAAACATAAAAAGGAGGGATGGGTGCTGTGTCTGTCCATGGACTTCAGAGAAAAGATTTTACGGTGAGTACAAAAGTGACCAGTTACACTTACCGGTAACGGTGTTTCTGGGAAGTCTTCCAGGACGGCACAATGAGAGATGACTGGCTCCACCTGACAGGAAACACAATCAATTCAAAGAGGTTAAAGCACCCGCCCCTCCCCGTGCTCCTCAGTTATGATAAAGTACAGACCCACACCAGTGCACGAGAGAGAAAACACACACCCAAATAACTCTATACAAACCAATGTATCAACCAAAGCGGTGGGAAGTAGGCCTGCCGTCCTGGAAGACTTCCCAGAAACACCGTTACCGGTAAGTGTAACTGGTCACTTTCTCAAGTCGTCTTCCAGGACGGCACAATGAGAGAGAAGCAAGTAGCTTCAGGCCTACCTTAGGGTGGGACGACTGCTTGCAGGACCTCTCTACCAAAGGACAGGTCCTGAGGTGACAGCAACTCCACTCTGTAATGCCTTAGGAATGTATTCTGGCTTGACCAGGTCGTAGCTTTACAGATCTGTTCCACCGAAGCTCCGGCTCTTTCTGCCCAGGAGGTTGCCAAAGAGCGAGTAGAATGAGCTTTAACTTTCGGGGCTGTCTTACCAGCCTGGTCATAAGCTATGGAGATTGTCTGTCTGATCCATCTAGATATGGATGCTCTAGATGCCTGTTGGCCTTTTTTCTGTCCAAAAAAATTAATTAGTAAACGGCTGGATTTCCTAAATTCACCCACTCTATCCAGATAAGCTAGCAGACACCGTCTGACATCTAGACAGACAATGAAAGGAGGCCTCTCTTTCATTTTGTGGATTTGAACAAAAGGAAGGAAGAATAATTTCTTGTGATCTATGAAACTTTGACACTACCTTAGGGAGGTACAGGGGGTCCTGCCTAAGAATAACTCTGTCCTCGAATAACTAAAGAAAGGCTCTTTAATCGTCAGAGCCTGCATGTCGCCTATTCTTCTGGCTGTAGTAATTGCCAGAAGAAAAGCAAACTTAAATGTCAGTAATTTAACTGAAATATCTTCTAGTGGCTCAAACGGAGCCTTAGTTAATTGTTCCAAAACTAACGTAAGGTCCCAGGGCGGGACTCTAGAGATCTGCACCGGGGACAATCTATCCCTGGCCATTAGAAATCTTTTAACTAGAGGGTCCAGTGATAACTTTTTGTCCAAAAAATACGATAAGGCTGCTGTACTCTTAGAGTCTTGGTAGCGAGACCTAAGTCGGCGCCATCCTGGAGAAAGTCCAGGACGACCGAGGTTTCTTGCTGGGATACCTTTCTCACTAGACACCAGTGAGAGAAGACTCCCCACACCTTCCTGTAGATACGTCTGGTGACCTCTTTTCTACTTGAGAGGAGAGTGTTAATCACTCTCTCGGAACATCCCCTCTCCCGCAGGTTCTGCCTCTCAAGCACCAGGCCGTCAGCTTGAAGAAGCTGGGATATGGGTGAAAGACTGGTCCCTGCCGAGAAGGTCCACCCGAACTGGTAGATGGAGGGGAGGTGCTACAGACCAGTTCTGTAGAGCGGGAAACCAGGCTCTCTTGGGCCACCAAGGAGCAATTAGAATGAGTCTGGTCTCTGAGAGACCTAGTTTTTGTAGGACTCTTGGAATGAGACTCAGAGGGGGAAAAGCATAAGCCAGGTGAAAACTCCATACCTGAGCCAGTGCATCCACCCCCCCTGAGCCCCACTCCCGGGACAGGGAAAAGAATCTTCTTACTCTCCTGTTCTCCTTGCGGGCAAAGAGGTCTATTTCTGGCCTTCCAAAATGTTGGCACACCAGGTTGAACACCTCTGGGTTCAGCTCTGCCCAGCCCAGAATTCCTAGAGACAAGGTCAGCAGGGAGGGAGACCTGGTTCCCCCCTGATGATTTATGAAGGCCACCGTGGTCGCATTGTCGGAGAGGATCTGGACCTCCCGGTCTCGGATCCTTTCCTCGAACGCTTTTAGGGCCTCCCCGACCGCCAATAATTCCCGGAAGTTTGAGGAGGCGTGTCACTGATCCTGATTCCAGGAACCCTGGGCTCGGAGTTCGCCTAAGTGGGCCCCCCAACCCCAGGAGCTTGCGTCCGTCGTTATCCTGAGGGGGTCTGTCTGAGTCCATAGATGACCCACCTGCAACTTCTGAGGAAGAAGCCACCAGCTCAGAGAGTCCTTTACTACCTCTGGGATGGAGATTCTGTGGTCTAATGTCCCTCTTGTTCCGTCCCAGGAGGATAAGAGGAATTGTTGGAGAGGTCTGGAGTGGAGCTGAGTCCACGGGACCACAGGAATACAAGAGGTCATTAGACCCAGTACCCTCATGATGTCTCTGAAAGAGAACTCTCCTGGCTCCAACAGAGACCAGACCGCTGCCATGAGGCCCTAGGCCTTCTCCTGGGGCAAGAAGAGCCTCCTCTGTAGGGAGTCTATCAGGAAACCCAGGTAAACTTTTCTTTGGTCCGGGATCATCGAGGACTTCTCCCTGTTTATGATCCAACCTAGGGATTCCAGGGTACTCACAACCTTGGCCAGGTCTGCGAGGAGGAGATCTCAACTCTGGTTGTAGAGTAGAAGATCGTCGAGAAAAGGGACTATTGATATACCCTGCAAGTGTAAGAAGGCGACCACCTCTGCTACGATTTTTGTAAACACCCTTGGGCTGGAAGCCAGTCCAAAGGGGAGGGCAGCAAACTGCCAGTGTTGAATCCCTTGAGGAGACTTGACTGAAAATCTGAGGAAGGCCTGATGTCCTGGAAAGATCGGGACATGTAGGTAGGCGTCCTTTAAGTCGATCGTTACCATGTATACCTCCTTCAGAAGGAGTCTTCTGAGGGTGTATATGCTCTCCATGCGAAATTTCTTATGATGCAGAGAGGTATTCAGGGGTCTCAGGTTTATTATCAAACGGTATTTGCCTGAGGATTTTGGGACAACGAAGATATGGGAGTAGACCCCCATTCCGCGTTGACCCGCAGGTACCGGAACTACCACTCCCTGTTCTGCTAGGTCTGAGATGTTTTGCAGAAGACCTGCCTTCTTGAGGGGGTCCCTGGGGAGAAATGTTAATAGGAACTTTGAGGGGGGGGGGGTGAAGAAACTCCAGCCTGTAACCCTCTCTTATAATGTTGAGAATATGAGGGCTCTGAGTAATACTCTCCCACCTGGAAAGGAATTGGGAAAGTCTTCCCGCCTACCCTCACGTCACTTAAAGTCCTTTTCATTTGATTTTTGGTTGGAAAAGAGGATACTTCCTTTCGGCTTATCCTTCCCAACGCCCCACTTCCTATTACCGGCAGGCTTCTTGCTTGAGAAGCGGTTTCTACCCTGAGGGCCTCGAAAAAAATCTTTTTTGGTCCCTTTTAGGTTTGGTGGGAAACTTCTTGCCCTTTTCAGTAGATCTTGACAGAGCTTGATTAAGCCCTGTACCAAAAAGGAGGGAGCCCTCAAATGGGAGTCCACATAAGCGGGTCCTGGAACTGCGCTACCTATCACCTGTAGAGAGTCTAGGACTCCCCTGGACTTGGACACACGGGAAACATGTCCTATTAGCTTGGCTATCCATGTATCCGCGTTCCTAGCTATACATGCTGAAGCCAACGCGGGGCTCATTGCTGCCGTATTGGCTTCCCAGGCTCTACGCAAGGTCGTCTCAGTACGGCGATCCATAAGATCCTTGATATTACCCGCGTCCTCAAAGGAGAGGTCGGATTGCTTTGACACCTGTGCCAAAGAGGCATCCAATCTGGGAACTTTAAAGAATTTCTCCTCATCCTCCCCCTTAAAAGGACACCTACGCTTCCAAGTTTTATATTTCAGAAGCTTCCTCTCAGGTTCCTTTCACTCTCAAAGGATCACATCTTTGAGAGTCTGATGAACCGGAATGGCTCTGGGTTGGGCCCTTACCAGGCCTCGGTACAATCTATCCTGTGCAGATACCTGCTCCGTCGGCTCCTGAATTTCTTCAGAGGCGTAGATTGCACCAAGGAGGCCTTACATGTTGTCAGCTGAGAAGATGTGTCTTCCTGACCTAGAGCCCTCTTCCTCCTCCTCAGCCTGACTATCTACCAGGCCCTCATCGGAAAGTCCCTGATCAGGGATCTCCGAGTCTTCTTCTGCCTCTGAGTCCTGAGACAGGAGGGATCTCAGGGATTCTGGGTGTCCTCTCCCTAATCTGGTTGAGGAGGAACTCCTCTGGTTCTTTAGCCTTAAGGGAGGCTTGAAAATCCTTAAGGGTGGCAAGCATCTGGGTTTGGACAGAGAGAAAGTCTCTCATAACCTGAGATGTTTCCTTCCCCGCCAGCTTCTGGATACACTTGAAGCAGAAGGGCTTGGAATGGGTTGAAGGTAATTTCTCATTACAGTTGCCGCATCTTTTGGAGCGGGCAGGGGCTCTAGAGGAACGACTAGCAACCCCTTGGGCAGTGACGTCCTCACCTGCAATGTAAGAGTACACAGGAATGCATTTAGAAAGAACCCTGTGACAGGCAAGGGGAAAGAGTCGGGGTACCCTCCCCCATCATGACCCCTGCTGGCTGGGTTGACTCACCCCCTGTGGTCTCCTCTGTAGCCGCGGCCGTGGTCGGCCTCTCCTCATGTTCTATGCCGCTTAGGTGTGATGAGCAAGCCACTGCAGAGGCACTGGAGGAGTGAAAAAGGGCGCCTCTCTTCCTGGCGTCCCTCCGCTGTTAATGCCGGTAAGCAGACGCCGGCCGTCGCCATTTTGCCGGAGACCGGAAATGTCGCGACGCGTGATGGCGTCATCCCTGAAGCTAGAGGACGAATGTCCCAGACTCCGGGAAGATGGCGCCGCAATCATACGCTCCTGCATAGAGCGGCGCCATAGAACGAGCGGCCCGCGCGAGCGGGGATTACCGGAGGGACCTGCCAGCCCCCCCTCTAGAAAGGACGCCCAGACAGGTAGGGGGGAGGAAGGAGGATAGATGGCCCCTGAAGTCCCAGGTACAGCCCAGCACCTAGGGTCCTTCAGTGCTCAGGGAGGCTCTTCTACTGCCCTCCCTGAGAAGAGAAATGGGATACCCCCCCAGGACGGACAATAGAGTCCTGCTAGGCCCAGAGGCTTCCCAGGCATTCGGCTCAGCTCCCGGGGGGGGGGGACTTCCAGCCCCAGGCCTTCAGTCTGTGGGAAAAAAATAAACGGTTTCGCTGTGGGGAAACACAATCAAGAACTGAGGAGCACGGGGAGGGGCGGGTGCTTTAACCTCTTTGAATTGATTGTGTTTCCTGTCAGGTGGAGCCAGTCATCTCTCATTGTGCCGTCCTGGAAGACGACTTGAGAAAATCCTATTTTGTCTTTCGTCCATGGACGGACACAGCTTCTTTAGTCTTGACAAGTGGGACGTCCCCAAGCAGTGTCAAAAAAAGGAGGGGTGGGAACAGCAAGCAAACAAACTTCACCCCAAACAAACAGAGCTCCTCAACGGAGGAGTTGCAACCTTAAACAGTCGCCTGCAAAACCTTGCAGCCGAAGCAAGCATCCGCAGATGCATGCACGTCAACCTTGTAAAATTTAGTGAAGGTGTGAACGGACGACCAGGTCGCCGCCTTACACACACCTGTGAGACAGACGCTTGATGTCGAAAAGCCCAGGAGGCACCAATCGCCCTGGTCGAATGCTCCGTGACAGGAAAGGGAGGCGCCCGCCCTTTAAGGGCATAAGCCTGAATCACAATCTGTCTGATCCACCGAGAAATGGTGGCCAACGAGACCGCCAGGCCTTTCTTTGGACCAGTCACCGACACAAACAGTGAGTCTGACCCCCGAAATGGAGCCGTAGCAGACAGATACACCCGCAGAGCACGTACCACGTCTAAGGAATGTAACGCAACCTCTTTGGAATGGGACGGCCAAGGACACAAGGATGGAAGTACAATGTTCTCATTCAGATGAAAAGCCGAAACCACCTTCGGAAGAAACAAAGGCTGCGGGCGTAGCACCGCTTTATTCTTATGGAGGATCAAGTAGGGGGGCTTGCAAGACAAGGCCGCCAACTCAGAAACCCTCCTGACAGATGTAAAGGCAGCTTTCTGAGAGATGTCAAAAGAGGACTCTCTCTGATGTTCTCAAAGGGAGGTTTCTGAAGTACCGAGAGCACCAGATTCAAATCCCACGGAGGTAGTGGTCCGACAGGTGTCGGTCCCTTAGTACCTGGCTTTCAATAGCCATGCCATTAAAGCCAGCGACTGTAAAGCAGGATGAAGTATGGGACCTTGCGACAGAAGGTCCTCCCGCATCGGCAGTCGCCAAGGGGCATCCGCCACCAGGCGCACCAGGGACACTGAGGCCAATCTGGGGCAATTAGGATTACCGGAATCCCCTTGGTCTCCACTCTGTGAAGCAGACGAGGAAGAAGTTTCAGTGGGGGAAAAGCATAGATCAGCAGATACTGTCCCCACGGGGCCACCAATGCGTCCGTTGCATCTGCCCAGGGATCTTTTGACCTGGCCACAAACCTCAATACCTTCCGATTGAGTCGAGAAGCCAGGAGATCCATGTCTGGCGTGACCCATTTTAGGCAAAGGAGTTGAAACAGGTCCGGGTGTAGCGACCATCTGGCGACTTAGGTAGTCTGCCTGCCAGTTTTCTACGCCTGGAATGCATACGGCCGATAGAGCCGGCACACTCCTTTTTGCCCACCACAAGATGTGAGTGACCTCTGATGCTGCAGCCAAGCTCCTTGTTCCTCCTTGATGGTTGACGTCCTGACTGGACGCCCCTGTAGCCTCTGTGATGTGGAGAGGCACTGCCTGATTGCCCAAAGTTCCAGTACATTGATCAGCAGGCGGGATTCTTTCTGTGTCCAGCGACCTTGTGTTGACTGGACCCCCCAAACACCCACCCAACCGGTCAGGCTGGCGTCCGTCGTGATCACCGTCCAGTGAAAGGGAAGGAACGACTTTCCGGACTGAAGGGCCGGAGATGTCATCCACCAGACCAGGGAAGTCCTGACTAGTTGGCTCACCCAGATTTGACAATCCAGGGACAACTGAGACTTGTCCCACTTGGACAGGATCTCCTTCTGCAAGACTCGAGTGTGGAATTGAGCATACGGTACCGCCTAGAAGGAGGCCACCATGAGACCCAGGACTCGCATGCAAAAGCGCAGCGACGACCACCTGCGGGATGCCAACAGCTTCACCGCCACCTGAAGAGCCTGCAATTTTTCTAAAGGGAGAAAAACCTTTGCCTCCGAGGAGTCCAGGATCAAGCCCAGGTATTCCAGGCGCTGAGTCGGCACCAACACCGACTTCTGGAGGTTCAGTACCCAACCAAATTCTTGAAGGGTCTGACTGGTAATCGCTACATCCTCCTCTAATTCTGAGTCTGAAGCAGCTCTCAGAAGGAGGTCGTCCAGGTAGCCCACGATAGCGATACCTCGCTGTCTCAGCAAGGCCAGAATTGGGGCGAGCACCTTGGTGAAAACCCTTGGTGCCGATGCCAGGCCATAAGGGAGAGCCACAAACTGGTAGTGATCGTCCCCGACTGCAAAACGCAGAAATCTCTGATACCTGATGCATATGGTTACATGCAAGTATGCGTCCTTGATGTCCAAGGACGCTAGAAAATCCCCCGGATGAAGTGCAGCGACCACAGAGCGAACTGATTCCATCCTGAACCTTCGCACCTTTACAAAGGTGTTGAGGGCCTTGAGATCCAGGATTGGACGGACCCCATCCTTCTTTGGCACTACAAACAGATTGGAGTAAAATCCCTGAAACCTTTCCGGCAGCGGCACAGGTACTATTACCCCGCGCCCCAGCAGGTCCTGCACTGCCCCAAACAGGGCATTCCGACGAGCTGGAGGAAGATGAAGGTTTGAGGGAAAAAATCTGTTTGGTGGACAAGAAAGAAATTCTATCTTGTACCCTGATGAAACCACTCCGCAAACCCACTGGTCGGAAAGCAGGGAGGTCCACCGAGCTGCAAACTCAAGAAGGCGACCCCCCACCCGAGAGTCGGGCGGGGGCAAACCTTCATGCAGTAGCAGATTTGTTTGTGGGCTTGTTTGGCTTACGAACCCAGGGACGCTTTTGTCCCTCAGCTGGCCCCTTGTCGGCCTGGGAACGCTTACCTGCGGGCACGGACTGAGGGAAAAAAACGCTTCTGAGCGGAAAAGGAGGGCCCGGGCCTGCGGCATGGCTCCTTACCTTTTCTGAATTGTGGGAGCAGTGTGCTCTTACCCCCAGTGACATCCTAAATAATGTCATCCAGCGGGGCTCCAAATAGCCTTCCACCCCGGAAAGGCAAATCAGCCAGAGCCTTCTTGGAAGTCTGGTCCGCGGACCAGCATTTTAGCCAAATCAGGCGACGCAGTACCACAGCAGATACTGAGGCTCTAGAAAGCAGGGGAGCTGTGTCCAGGGCTGCATCGCAGACATATTTGAGGCCATGCACCAACTGGTCAGCCATTTCTGTGACACCAGAGCCGCAGCCAAAACTGGCCGTAATGCAGATCCCAGCATGGTAAACATGGACCGGGCCACCGCCTCGGACGTCCTATCCGCAGGGTCCTTAAATGCAGGGGTCCCCTCAACCGGAATAGTGGTTACTTTGTTTATCCGGGATACCGGGGGGACCACAACCGGGGGAGATGCCCATTTTTTCAGAAGGCTCTCCTCAAAGGGATAACGGACCGCCATGCGTTTTGGGACCGAAAAGGTCCTCTGCGGTCGTTCCCATTCCTGGTCTATAAACTTATCAAAATAAGTTACATAAGGAAACACCTTAGTAGTGCGGGTCGGATTGTGGGACCCAAAAGGGACCGACACCTCAGCAGATGTCCCAGCCGCATCCTCCAGTTTGAGGGTTTCCCGCACTGCGGTGAGAAGTGCTTCAACAAGCGCCTTGTCCTGCGCTGACTCGGACACGGAGTCTTCCTCACTGTCCGAATGGTCTTGGTCTGCATACTCTGACCCTTCAGAACAGGGGTCCTGTTTTACATCCAGGCCAGAGTCTGAGTCAGAGCTTTCCCCAGAAGATAGTACCCCCCTTGTGCCCACACACCGCTTCCACCCTGGCAACAAATAATTCCAGGAGCGCCGACAAAGCGTCCACAGGTACCGCAGGGGCACCGGTTGCTACCACCGGAATGTCTGGGGAAGAAACGCCAGCTTCAGACGCCATGCTGACCCACACACTTGACAGCCACTCAGGGAACAAGTCAAGGTACAAGAAAAGGCCCACCCTCCTAGCTGCCCCGACCGACGGGTATTCCCAGAGGACTCCCCGCCCTGACCCAGGCACTGCTTCAGCGCTGCCGTCCACTCTAAACTCCTGCACAGTGTGTGCCTGAGGTGATCTGATGTTCGCGCCGTTCAGAATGACAAACCAGCGCTAGAGGTCCAGCCAATGTAAAAATCCCCACAAAAGATGGCCGCCGGTTACCTCAGGAAAAAAGAGCGCGAGCTACAAGAAAATGGCCGACCGCTGTATTAGCTATAGAAACAGCGTGGCTACAAGAAAATGGCAGCTAGCTGCATTAGCATTAGGAACAGCATGGCTTTCTGAGGTAAAAATAAAAATAAAAGGCCGCAAAAACACTGGGCCTCCGAGCGGAGGCCCCCCACAAGGCAGACCACCCACACTATAGCGGACCCGGACACACCGCGCAGCCCCCAGCCAGGACCCGGAGCCCCCTCAGGGACCCCCCGGTGAGATACACAGCAGGCCCAGCAAAGCATGGGGAGGAGGGATGGACGGGGAGAGAGGAAAGGGAGGACTAAAGACTCCCTAATCGACCACCCCAGAAATGCCCAGCTGTTCCATCCTGCCAAGACAGGAGGAACCTTACTTGCCCGTCCCTGCGTGGACTGCTGGACGCATTCCTGACAGATCCATCACCGAGCAGTACGGAGTGGCTGTCGGCCACAGCCCACTGTGACTGGACAGCAGTAGCCCGGTCATATGTGGGCCCCGGAGCATATAGCTCACCGGCCACCCCTGGAGCAAACATGGTATGTCGTGGCCGACCCAGCGCTTAGCTAAGGTCTGCTCACGCTCGATGGCCGGACTGGGGAGACTACAAGGATCTATATTATCCAGCCTGCAGTTGATAGTAAATCTCAGGATCCAAAATTGAAAATAAAAAAATAAAAAAGTTCTCCAGGACCAATGGGAGCCAGGGTGAGGGGTTATGACCAGAGGGACCGCCCCCTGGGCAGGACTGTTTAGCTTTGGTATAATTACCGTATTTATTGGCGTATAACACGCACAGGCGTATAACACGCACCCTAACTTTAAAAGGGAAGTTTCAGGAAAAACACTTTCCACAGCCCCCTGCGTATAACACGCAGGCACAGTTTACCCTCTATTTTCAGGGTAAAAAAGTGAGTGTTATACGCCAATAAATACAGTACATGTTTTTGTATATCTAACATGTCTGCCTAGTCCTCTCCTAATAGACGGAACATAACCCACTTGTCAAGACTAAAGGAGCGGTGTCCATCCATGGACGAAAGAGAAAAAATGTTTTACTATCCAAAGTTAACCACTTCAGCCTCAGAAGATTTGGCTGCTCAATGACCAGGCCATTTTTTGCGATACGGCACTGCGTCGCTTTAACTGACAATTGTGCAGTCATGAGACGCTGTACCCAAACAAAATTGACGTCCTTTTTTTCCCACAAATAGAGCTTTCTTTTGGTGGTATTTGATCATCTCTGCGGTTTTTATTTTTTTGCGCTATAAACAAAAAATAAGGGTGACAATTTTGAAAAAAACACACAATATTTTGTACTTTTTGCTATAATAAATATCCCCAATTTTATAAAAAAAAAAAAATGTTTTCCTCAGTTTAGGCCGATATGTATTCTTCTACATATTTTTGGTAATAAAAATCGCAATAAGTGTATATCGATTGGTTTGCGCAAAAGTTATAGCGTCTACAAAATAGGGGATCGACTTATGGCATTTTTATTATTATTATTTTTTTTTTTACTAGTAATGCCGGTGATCTGCGATTTTTATCGAGACTGCGACATTATGGCGGACAGATCCGACACTTTTGACACATTTCTGGGACCATTGACAATTATACAGCGATCAGTGCTATAAAAATGCACTGATTACTGTGTAAATGTCACTGGTGGGGGAGGGGATAACACTAGGGGGCGATCAAGGGGTTAACCATGTTCCGTAGTGTGTTTTCTAACTGTAGGGGGATGAGAGTGACTGGAGGAAATTACAGATCATTGTTCCTAGCTAGTAGGAACTCACGATCTGCCTCTCCTCTCCTCACAGAACAGGGATTTGTGTGTTTATACACACACACACACACACACACACACGTCGCTGTTCTGTCTCTCATGCCCGCGACCGCCTCCCACGTGCATCAGCACCTGCTATCCCGCTTAAAGGGACAGACGCACAGCTACGACGGTTTGCGGGACCGTGCTGACCTGCCGCCGTATAAGGACGGCGGCTGGTCGGCAAGTGGTTAAAACAAGGGCAAAAGATTTAATAGATGGAAAGTTGAAAAAATGACTGAAGGTCCACTTTAAGCAGCAGGCCGGCCGCCCGCATCCTTAACAACCATGAGTCATAATCTGTCAGCGACACAAAAACATAATTGGGGGGCACACCCTAAAATGCGTTTAAATTCAAGATGGTGCTGCTATAAGACCAAAAGACAATACAAAACAGATTATAGCGCACATATTCAAGAATGACATTTATCCTGCAAGGCTAGTTAAAAACACCTGAACATATACATAAAAATATATACGGGGGTTTGGTCACACTATATGGTCATATAGTGCTAAGCCCACAAACTGCGACAAAGTACCCCGAATTTCGTGGGTCCTACCCTAGTAATAGAATGAAAGAACCTGCGTCTCAACCATGGGAGCAAAACTCCTCTATGTGGGAGAACTGAAGGGATTCCTCCTATGAACTGGTGGCCACTAATAAGAGGTAATGAGGAGGGGGAGGGGTGCTCCAGCCCAAAAAAACCTGGTGAATTGGTACGGGTCGGGATCTTGGGGCCCCCTTGTTAAAGGGGGCTTCCAGATTCCGATAAGCCCCCCTCCCGCAGACCCCAACCACAGCCCAGGGTTGTCGGGAAGAGACCACGTGCCCTGGTATGAATCAGGAGGGGGGGATGCTCACTCGTCTCCCCCCTTTCCTGACCTGCCAGGCTACATGCTCGGATAAGGGTCTGGTATGGATGTTGGGGGGGACCCCACGTCGTTTTTTTTTTCTTCAATTTTAGAGTGGGGTTCCCCTTAAAATCCATACCAGACCCGAAGGGTCAAGGGGGGGGGGGCCTATGCCATTTTTTTTAACATTTTTCTATTGCTGGGCAATTGCCAGCATTCTTTATATTCCTCTGTCTGTGGGGAAGCCTTCAGACAGATGATGACTCATGGTTGTTTAAAACGCAGGCGGGCGGCTGCTTAACAACCAGCTATTTCTTCACACAGAATTCGAATCAGTCAACCTTTTTTTAACCGATCAGAATTCTAATCGTACTGAAAAGTTCGAAATCGTTAGAATATTTAACAAAAACTAAACTAATTCCGAAACCAAACTAAACAAATTCCATAATTAAACGAAATGAGTAACATAAAGAATCTATCCGAAACTAAACCAAGCTTTAGTCGTTAGTGCCCATCAATGCAGCATGTCAGTGCAGCTTCATCAGTGGCCATCATTGCAGTCTTATCAGTGGCCATCAATGCAGCTTATCAGTGCCCATCAGTGCAGCCTCATTAGTGCGCATCAGTGCAGCCTCATCAGTGCCGCCTTATTAGTGGCCATCAGTGACACCTCATCAGTGCAGCCTATTTGTGCCCCTCAGTGCAGCCTTATTAGTGCCGCCTCATCAGTGGTTATCTGTGCACATCAGTGCAGCCTCCTCAGTGCCAATCAGTGCAGCAGGGATCACAGGGAGGATTGCCGGCTGGATCACTTAGAGCGGGGATCTCCCGCTTCAACATAGCTTAGAAATGAAACGCTGGTCACTGTTAACCACTTGCCCTGCGCAAATCGCCGTAGCTGTAAAGCGGCTCGCGCCTGCTGCGGGAGGATGCCCGCGGACTCGATGTCCGCCGGTGACCTGCGATCGCCTGTTACAGAGGCAGAACAGGGAACTGCCTTTGTAAACAAGGCGATTCCCTGTTCTGACAGGTGACATGACAGGGAACTACTGTTCATAGTGATCGGGAACAGTGACCTCTGTCATGTTCCAGTAAGCCCACCCCCCCTACAGTTAGAACACACCTAGGGAACACATTTAACTCCTTGATCTCCCCCAGTGTTAACCCCTTCTTTACCAGTGACATTTACACAGTAATCAGTGGCTATTTATAGAGCTGTATAAGTGTCAATGGTCCCAAAAAATTGTCCCATCTGTCTGGTGCAATGTTGCAGTCCTGCTAAAAATAGCAGATCCCCGCCATTACTAGTAAAAAAAAAAAGCCATAAATCTATCCCCTATTTTGTAGACGTTATAACGCTTGTGCAAACCAATCATTATACACCTATTACCAAAAATATGTAGAAGAATACATATCGGCTTAAACTGATGAATACATTTGTTTTTTTATATATTTTTTGGATATGTATTATAGCAAAAAGTAAAAAAAAAATGTTTATTTTTTTTCAAAATTGTTGCTCTTTGTTTTTTTTATAGCGCAAAAAATAAAAACCGCAGAGGTGATCAAATACCACCAAAAAAAAGCTCTATGTGGGAAAAGAACGGACGTCAATTTAGTTTGGGTACAGCATCGCACAACTGCGCAATTGTCAGTTAAAAGGACGCAAGAAACGGCCTGGTCATTAAAGCGGTGTTCGACCCGTAAATTTTTTTTAAAGTCAGCATCTACAAACACTGTAGCTGCTGACTTTTAATAAGAAAACTTACTTGTCCAGGGAGCCCGCGATGTCGCCCTCCCTCCCCCCGAGGCCGATCCATCCACCGGATCAGGTGCAGGCGCCGCCATTCTAATTAAGGGAAACGGGCAGTGGAGCCTTGCGGCTTCACTGCACGCTTCCTAGTCGCGCAGTGCTTTGTGAATGGCCAGCTGTCTTCTGGGACACACAGGTCCCAAAAGACAGCGGGGGGGGGGCTTGCCGAATAAGAGGATATGACGTCCTGCGCCGCGGACCGGATGGATCAGAAGTACAGGCTGTACTTCATTAAAAGGTAAGTTAGAAAAAAAATATATATATGTTATTATTCAAAAACGAGGGGTGGAGAGGTGGTCTTTCGTTTAAGACCACCTCTTAAAAGTTTAAGGGGGCAAATCCTTCCGAGGCAGAAGTGGTTAAACAAAGTCCCGCCTCCTGGACCAGTGTGTTGTCTATCATAGAAGCCGGTCCAGGAGACTTTGACAGCGACCGGCGTTTCATATCCAAGCTGTTCCAGCGGGGGATCTTTGTAATCTGGCCGGTGATCTGGAAAGCTGGTTCCGCCTATCTGTATGGTTCCGAGCTCGACTGCGCAGGCGCAATCCGAGGCGACGGAAATCTCCGAGCTTTAACAGCTGTTCGGCAGCGCCTGCCTAGTCAAGGGGGGGAAGCATATCGATAGGACGCGCTCGCTCCCGTTGCTTAGATACACACGCCGCTTTCCTCTTCATACAGCAAGGGACGGCTCAGATGTGATATTGAGCAGTGCAATTTGTTTGTTAATACACACCACTCTATCCAGCAAAGGGCTGGATAAAGCGTTGTGTAAAAACAAACAAATCGCACTGCTCAATATCACATCTGAGCCGTCCCTTGCTGTATGAAGAGGAAAGCGGCGTGTGTAATGAAGCATCGGGGGCGAGCGCGTCCACAGCTGCCGAGCCTATGGTTCCTCCTATCGATCTGGTTCCCTGTTGACTGCGCAGGCGCAAGCCAAGCCGACGGAAATCTCAGAGCTTTAACAGCTGTTCGGCAGCGCCTGCGCAGTTGAGCTCGGAACCATATTGTTAGCGGAACTAGGTCGTCAAGACACCGGCTCTCCTCCTGACAGTTTCCTGGCTGATCACTTCTGGAAGAAGCGGTGCGGCTTTTTTTTACAGGGCATCAGAGCTGCCCAGGGAGGCTAATGTCCACTCGCCAAATGAAAACACGCTAGGGGAAATTTTGAGTGCTGGTGTATTGTATTTTCGAACGACAACTGTACTGATCGAACGCGAATCATACGATCTTGTATCGTATGAGCAACATTTTTTGTGCTTGTCCCATCGGATGAACTGTGATTGGCTCTGGAAATCTCTGCACTAACAATCAGACTATCATACGATTGCGGTATTTTTTCGTACGAATTTCCGATTGTGTGTACGGGCCATTCGGGTTGTCAGGCTCCAAAAGGAAGTGCTGTTACTGGCAGGATCTCCAGGTCGTGTACATACGCCTTCAGCAGGGAGAGTTGCTTTGAACCTTGCTGAGTGTGAAGGCCTGTCTGTGGCCAGCATGTGAGGTAAATGTCTGCCCTATAGACCAAGGTAATGGTTACCACATAACAGCCGCTGAGGAGAAGACCTGAAGCGTGAGCACGGCTCGGAACAGCTCGCAGCCTCGTTAATAATGTAAGCGGCAGCCATTCATATATTTAAGACACTCTAACGACTGCCCTACCACAGCTCTGCGAGCCAGCCGCCGCCGTTATCCTCCTTCATCTATAATTCACTCTCATCCATGTTGGAAACAAAAAAAAAAAAAACACAGAGGGTGGGAAGTCAAGGCAGAGCCATTCAACCCTGGAACCAAGGCAACCGGTCACCGCCCCCTGTTTAACAAGGAATACAGGCGGCGCTTTTCCATTGGTTTTCCCGCAGCGCCAATCCCGAGCGTCCGTTTCCACAGAGGGGGCAAGGGAAGGGGTCGACGTAGCCACGCCCACCACCACTCTGCAGCTGTCAATCAGCTGACGTCAGCGTGTGCTCTGCAGGTGCAGGGAGAAAGCTGCTGCATTGGTGCAATAGGGAGCCGAACAAATATCGAGGGGTAAGAGCAAGGCTTGTTGTTCTTTATGTTGTGTTCGTGTGCTGACATGGAAAAGGGCGATCTATGGGGGGGGGAATGATCCTTTAAAGGGCAGTTAGCATTGGCTTTGCCTTTTGGTGCTGATGCCTGCTCGGATACAGGATGTAACCTTCATTTGTCATGGAAGGATGCTGCTGGCGCTGTACACTGGGCTTTTCGCATTGCAAATCCATGGGCAGCCTTCATATGCTTGCATCAGATCAGAAGCAAAAAAAAAATAAAAAATCCTGATTGCCTTTAGTATTATTCCTGGATTTGTGTAATGGGGGGAAGGAGATGATGAATCCATGATCAGCAGACATCCATAGAGCTGGCTGGAGATGAGGGATCTGCTGGGGGGTCATGGAGGGGCTTCTATTGTCTCCTGGACATTTCTGTCATCCAAGGTTGTATGATATTTGATAGTACTAGGGTCTAGTTATACCATAGGTGATAAAATAAACATGCTGAATAATTCATGCACTTCATTTCATAGGCAATGCATTTTATTTTTTTTTCCCCCCAGATTATTTTACACTTTGGGGGAGGGGGGGGGGATGAATCCTTGAATCCTGCCCCTCTGACATTGGGAGGTTCATATACTGTAGATGTCAAGCTATGATGCTTGAAACGCCAGGCGATTCACATTTCCTTCACTTGCCAATTCTCATTTGCTTTCCATGTAAATACAACCCACCTGAATTCTTCAATTTAATGAGTCAGGTGTGCTTGCGTGTTTTTTGTTAATTTTATTTATTATTAATGAACACACACACCTCTGTAACTTGCAACATCATGCATTTATATACAATTTATGCATATACAGGGGAATTGACAAAAACTGGAGCAGCTGAAAAACCAATTGGCTTTGAGCTTTCATTTTGCAAAGCTAAGCTGAAGCCAGAAGCGTTTTGCAGATTGCATTCCATTTAACATGTTCTGTAGTGCAAATCTGCAAAAAGCACTAAAAATGCATAGGTGGGAATCAAGGCTGGAAATGCGTGTGAATGAAGCCTAAAAATGCATAGGTGGGAATCGAGGCTGAAAATGCATAGGTGGGAATCGGGGCTAAAAATGCATAGGTGGGAATGAAGCCTAAAAATGCATAGGTGGGAATCGAGGCTGAAAATGCATTGCTGGGAATGAAGCCTCAAAAAATGCATATGTGGGAATCGAGGCTAAGAATGCATAGGTGAGAATCGAGGCTAAAAATGCGTGTGAATGAAGCCTAAAAATGCATAGGTGGTTATCGAGGCTAAAAATGCATAGGTGAGAATCGAGGCTAAAAAATGCATAGGTGAGAATCGAGGCTAAAAAATGCATAGGTGAGAATCGAGGCTAAAAATGCATAGGTGAGAATCGAGGCTAAAAATGCATAGGTGAGAATCGAGGCTAAAAATGCATAGGTGAGAATTGAGGCTAAAAATGCATAGGTGAGAATCGAGGCTAAAAATGCATAGGTGGGAATGAAGGCTAAAAATGCATAGGTGAGAATCGAGGCTAAAAATGCATAGGTGAGAATCGAGGCTAAAAATGCATAGGTGAGAATTGAGGCTAAAAATGCATAGGTGGGAATGAAGGCTAAAAATGCATAGGTGGGAATGAAGGCTAAAAATGCATAGGTGGGAATCGAGGCTGAAAATGCATAGGTGGGAATCGGGGCTAAAAATGCATAGGTGGGAATGAAGCCTAAAAATGCATAGGTGGGAATCGAGGCTGAAAATGCATTGCTGGGAATGAAGCCTCAAAAAATGCATATGTGGGAATCGAGGCTAAGAATGCATAGGTGAGAATCGAGGCTAAAAATGCGTGTGAATGAAGCCTAAAAATGCATAGGTGGTTATCGAGGCTAAAAATGCATAGGTGGTTATCGAGGCTAAAAAATGCATAGGTGAGAATCGAGGCTAAAAAATGCATAGGTGAGAATCGAGGCTAAAAAATGCATAGGTGAGAATCGAGGCTAAAAATGCATAGGTGAGAATCGAGGCTAAAAATGCATAGGTGAGAATCGAGGCTAAAAATGCATAGGTGAGAATCGAGGCTAAAAATGCATAGGTGAGAATCGAGGCTAAAAATGCATAGGTGAGAATCGAGGCTAAAAATGCATAGGTGAGAATCGAGGCTAAAAATGCATAGGTGAGAATCGAGGCTAAAAATGCATAGGTGAGAATCGAGGCTAAAAATGCATAGGTGGGAATGAAGGCTAAAAATGCATAGGTGGGAATGAAGGCTAAAAATGCATAGGTGGGAATGAAGGCTAAAAATGCATAGGTGGGAATGAAGGCTAAAAATGCATAGGTGGGAATGAAGGCTAAAAATGCATAGGTGGGAATGAAGGCTAAAAATGCATAGGTGGGAATCGAAGCTAAAAATGCATTGGTGAGAATCGAGGCTAAAAATGCATAGGTGGGAATCGAGGCTAAAAATGCATAGGTGGGAATCGAGGCTAAAAATGCATTGGTGAGAATCGAGGCTAAAAATGCATAGGTGGGAATCGAGGCTAAAAATGCATAGGTGGGAATCGAGGCTAAAAATGCATAGGTGGGAATCGAGGCTAAAAATGCATAGGTGGGAATCGAGGCTAAAAATGCATAGGTGGGAATCGGGCCTAAGGCTGGCCATACATGTTCAATTTTCCTTTTTAGATTTACCAAAAACCATATAATATGAGGTCAAAACTAAACAACCTTTTAAATTTTTACCAATTAGACAGGCCCTTGCACTACATCGTTGAAGGTAAATCTAAGGAAAATTGTACTATTATGTATGGCCAGCCTTAGTGAATTACCCTCGTAGTATTTATATTATATGATGTCATCGTCCTATAAGAATAACCCCCTATGTCTAGGCTGTACAATGGAAAATGAAAACGTTTTATGTGGATCGTGCTTTTGAAGTGTCGTCAGAAATAGCATATAAGAGAGACATGGGGTTTTTAAGAAAAATGACAATTCTGTGCTCTATAATAGGCCACGCTGTAATCCTTTTTATCGCGCAAACAATATCGTCTATACCTACAGCCCTGCAGCTTCTTGGCTTTCACAGTCTGCACTTTTCTCAGCAGGAAAGCATGCCGAATTGTAATTTGCTCTTGCTTGATGTCCCTCATCCACTGCAGTAATGGCTGAAAGCGATTCCAGATCAGCTTTTTGGTTATACCCAGTAGTTTCTCCTCCATTTAACAAGCAGGCTCGGCTTTCCGTTGTAGCATTGTAATATACTATAGCACCTTGTAGATTGTTGCTAGTCTGAGCTCGGTGTGGCCCATTAAAAGCTGATTGCTACCCCAACGTGACTATATTTTACTGTCCTTTCTCTTAAAGAAGAATGGTTCACCTAATGCTGTAGAAACAATGCTGGTCGTTCCTCATTTCAGTGAAAGGTTTGCACTAGTGATTGTTAACAATCATCTTGTAAAACAACACATTCAATTTATTTTTTAAACTGAAGGTAAAACGTTTGTGTATTGATATAAAATAAAATTATAAATACCTTGTTTCCTCCTCCTTCCCTTTTTTTTTTTTATTTTGTTATTATAAGTGATCATATTCCTTCTGTTCTCAGCTGCGTAAGAGCTGGGGGAGGAGACACTGCAGCACACTGAGCCTCTCTGTGAAAGGCTGTGCAGGGGAGGCTTGTCAAGACAAGTCTGAACATCGGAGGAGAGCATGCGGAGTTCCCAGCTAGAGAACTGACCACGCTGTGCTCTCATGCATAGTGTAGTCAGTTTTTAATAGGAAAGCAGAGGGACTGACGGGAACACCAAGGATTTCACACAAAGGAAGCAATACAAAGACAACAGGATGCCCCTTTTTTTTTTTTTTTTATTTATACAAGTACGTGGTACAGCAGGCACATATCAGGAATATGAGATGTTGGGGTAACAAACACTTTAAATTCAATATTGTATGCTTCCCTTATTTTGGAATTGTCTTCCCAGTCTGCTAGTGGAAGGCTTTTTGAGTAAGGGTGCCTTCACACGGGTGATTAGCAAACACTGCAAATTCCAGCGGATTCATGTGTCTGGAATGACATTTGTGTGCAAAGAGCCACGGCGCTCAGATCTGCGCAATGACAGGCTGACGGTGACCGTAGCTATCCATGACTGTTCACACAGCCGGCGATTACTTGCTGTGATCTGACTGCATCCAGCCACAATCCTCTGTCCCTGTCTGCAGGTAATCGCTGGGCTGTGTGAACACTCGTGTATATCTACAGCCGCTGTCAGTCTGTCATTGCATTATGTGGGCTAAGAAGCCGCAGCTCTTCTGCAAGCATCTGTCATTCTAGCAAGTAGGAATCTGCAGATCCTTGGCACTTGAATTTGCAATGTCTACTAATTGCCTGTGTGAATACATCAAAGGGGCTCATTCATATAGTTGGCTTAAGGATGGGAGGAGGGTGAGTTGTGCCAGCACAGATTACTTTTCAGATGGGTGGTAAGGATTGCCAAAAACGACCTCTAAGGCCCCTTTCACACCGTGAAGATCCGCCCCGTGAACCTCCGCTTGCTCAGCGGGGATCGCTCCGCTGATCACTGCTGAGCCGGCGGATGACAGGGCGGTCCCCGCACACTGTGCAGGGACCGCCCTGTCAGATCTCCGCTCTCCCCTATGGGGGGATCGGATGAACACGTTCATCCGATCCGCTCTGCAGATGGATAGAAAAATAGGATTTTCCTCCCTCTGCAGAATCGAGGGATTGCGGACACGGAGGAGATCGGGTGTCAGCGGATGTTCATCCGCTGACACCCGCGATCTCATAGGGACCAATGTATGTCCCTTTTTCATCCGTAAACGGACGGTTGAAAAAGCGGACATACGGTCCGCTGGTGTGAAAGGGGCCTTAAGCTGGTCATACACCAGTAGAATTTATTTCCTATGGCATTGGCGGCATTCGATCTTGACACCATTAGCTCAACTAATTTTGCTCAAACCCTTTCACATGGGTGGACCGAACAAGTCCGTCTGTCAGTTTTCCAGGCGGATCTGATCTGACCCTTCAGTCTCCTCTATGAAGTGGCAGGTGTCAACAAACGTGTCCGTTGACACCCGCTGACATTGGCTATGATCCTATCTGCAAAAAACAGACGGATGGGGACGGTCCCCAACCATCTGGCAGATGGATGGGGACGTTTACATCTGACTGACCATAGAGGAGCGTGGGCTGTGTCCGCTCCACAAAAGCAGAGCGGACATGGACCAACCACCCATCTGCTTAGTGTGGATCAGCAGACAAATTCCCCGCTTGGCAGGTGGATTCCAACAGAGCCCGTCCCGTGTGTAAGGGGCCTGCTACTTGTATGGAATTCCAAATATATTTAAACAGGTTTTTAATGCGCTTACTATTTCAGCCCCGGAAGAATTTACCCCCTTCCTGACTAGAGCACTTTTTGCGATACGGCACTGCGTCGCTTTAACTGACAATTCGCAGTCATGCGACGTTGCACCCAAACAAAATTTATTTCTTTTTTTTCCCACAAATAGATCTTTCTTTTGGTGGTATTTGATCATCTCTGCGATTTTATTTATTTTTGCGCTATAAACAAAAGAAGAGCAACAATTTTGAAGAAAAAAAAGCAATGTTTTTTTGCTATAATAAATATCCCCAAAAAATATGTAAAAATTTAATTTTTCCTCAGTTTAGGCCGATATGTATTCTACATATCTTTGGTAAAAAAAAATCACAATACGCGTATATTGATTGGTTTGCACAAAAGTTATAGCGTCTACAAAATAGGGGATAGTTTTATGGCGTTTTTATTATTATTATTTTTTTATTAATTAGTAATGGCGGCGATCTGCGTTTTTTTTTTTTTTTTTTTTTTTATTTATTTTTTCGTGAATGCGACATTATGGCGGAGCTATCGGACACTTTTGACGCTATTTTGGGACCATTGCCATTTTTACAGCGAATCAGTGCTATAAAAATGCACTGATTACTGTGTAAATGACAGGGAAGGGGTTAAGTGTGTCCTAGGGAGTGATTCTAACTGTGAGGGGGCTGGGCTACAAGTGACGCGACAGTGCTCACTACTCCTGATGAACTGGGAGCAGTAGATCACTGTCCTGTCACTAGGCAGAGCAGGGAAATGCCTTGTTTACAGCTTCGTTACACGATCGCGGTACACCGGCGGACATAGTTCGTGGGGCCCACAGGCACGGTCATGGAGAGTGCGGCGGGTGCCCGCCGCACGGCTTAAAGCGGAGGTTCACCCAAATTACTGACTTAATGCTATACACTTCTGTGCATAGCATAGATGCGCAAATGACAACATTTTTTTTTATAAGTGTTGTATTTACCTTTATATATTCTGTTTCTTTATGTTACTTCCTGTCTTACTCCCGCGGGAGTGGGCGTGTGCATTCCTTTTCCCCGACTCCTGGGAGCTAAGTGTAAACATTCCCAGGAGTCAGTGCGGATCGCTGCTGCGTGCGAAATCTCGCGAGATCATCTGCTCTCCCTCCCCGTACTGACCTGTGTATTTTTGATTGCCATCACAACGGGGCGGGAACTTCCGTTGTGATGGCAACCAGGAAGTGTTGACGGCGCTGCTCGCCGTCAACACTTATCACGTCAGAGCGGTGAATGCCGGGAGACGCGCATTCACCGCTACCCGGAAGTCTGTGCTTGTGGGCTTCACAATGCCCACAAGCAAAATGGAAAACAGCAACCTTTTTTATAAACGTTTCTTTTTTACCAAAACGGATGGGGGATGTAATAAAGCGCAGGGCAAGTGAGTACTAAACTAGTAATCTGTAACCACATTTAATGGACTGAAAAAAAAAAAATAACTATGGACCGCGGAACCTCCGCTTTAAAGGGGACGTACAGGTACGTCCATTTGCCCACCGCTGCCATTCTGCTGACGTATATATGGCGTGCAGCGGTCGGCAAGTGGTTAAAACATGCGCATTACAATATGGAAGATTTTTCCTAAATAAAACCCACATTCTAGGTAAAAACTATTCTAGGTAGAAATATTTTCCATAATACTCCTTCAAATTTTCTTGAAACAATGGTCGAAAATGATTGTCGATTTTGACTCTACTAACCATTAGAAAATTGAACAGACGTTTTTAAAAACGTAAACTTAAGAACAAAAATGTTACTAGCTTATGGCCAGCTGAACCTTTTTCACTGCCAGACACAGGTTATGTAGACGTTATTACTGTTTCCTAGTACATCCAATGAGATATTTAAAGAAGCATTCCAGGTATAGGTGGACCAATGTAACTGTGCATAAGCCATACCTGGCCGATACCCCTAAAAGCTGTAAATCACTGATTTCCTTGATTGGGGAGCGTCATGTCACAGTCAGGGTGGATTTTATTTAAATCAAGTCGATTTTTTAATCAGGATTTAAATCACTAGAAAAAGGCTTGATTTAAATCAACTCAATTAAATCATAATTTTTAATGAGCAACTGTCATCTCTGTCCCACAGCAGCTCCTCCTCTGACCCGCTGTTGACTCACCAACAGTCCCATTCACTTTAATGGGACGGCTGGTTATGCGGCACTGACACAACAAGGTGAGGGAGGTGGCGGCAGCAGGTGAATTGATGCCCGCTAACAAGTGCTGCCATAATGGATCTGGAATTACAGATGCTCCTTTAAATGTAAGGACTTATTCTTGCTGGTAATTAGAATCTTTAATATTTGCAAACAAAATGGAGGTTTCCTATTTAGAATAAGCAGCTGTCAGGTTAGTAAATATTCCCAAACTGGGTCTCTTTTATGGCCTGCGGCCATTTTGCTCCTCAAAGGAGGAATAAAGCACTTCAAGCTGTGTGCAGAAAGATCCCAAGGTTTATAAGCTGCTTAGAAGGGTTCACTTAAATTTTTACTGCTTGCCCTTCCTCCTCCCACTTAAGAGCCTGGTACAGATGCATTTCTCTTCAAACAATGACACAGTTTGTAGTGTACATAGATTTGCAAAACATTGGGACAAATGAATATTCCTGAACTTTGTTTTCTGATGGTTACTGTGAAATTGTTTGCGTCAATTCAGTGCATGTTATCTCAGCTTGCATTCATTGAATGAGTTTACCAAAAATGTAAATATTGCAGAATATACAGCCTCATGCTATGTAACTAAGCTGAATAAACTAAATTATTAATGTATCTTAAATAGAGAACTATCTTTTGATAGATTTTTACTCCCAAAAGCATTTTAGTAAAATAAATGTAATAAAAATCTAAAAAATCAGATTTAAATAATAAAAAAAAAAAATGATCATCGATTTTTATCCACCCTGAAGTGCTGGTGTGCATCTTAGGATGGCAATGATGCTCCTGCATGCTTTTCCTGAAAGGCAGTGTTGTCACCATGTGTCAGGATGTGGCAGGGGAACCCTCTCGTGGGCAGGATCACTATGTGCCATTACAAGGTGGCTTTTAGCTTGCTCTGAACATAGTAGCCTTTCTGTCATTCGCTTGTCTGAATGAGGCACTAGACAGTTTTCACGGAAAGAGGTTTTCCATTTTAATTCCAGAAATTTGAATTTCAATTCCCTGTGTCTTGGTGACAATAGCCACTAAAATAAATGGGGTAAATAACAACCCCAGGGGGCACAGACAGTAAATCCTTGCAGAAGATATAATCCTACTACACTTATACAGTTAAGCACACTGAGGTGCTGTGAGATGGAGTGTGAGAAAGATTTGTGCCATCATAAAGCCTTAAAAAAAAACGGGTATTCATTGGAACTGAACACCGTCCTCTGTCCACTAGAAATACTCCCTAGGACAGGGGTGTCCTGACATTCTGTGAAACATTAAAATTCGGTCTAAGTGTGTTCGTCCGAGCACTAATACACGGCCCAACAAGAATTCTCTTACGTTTGTGGCTGTGTGTGGTGAAGAGAGGAGCTCAGGCGTGTTATTTGGATATACCGTATTTATCGGCTTATAACATGCACCTTCACTTTAAAAAATCTTAAATTTTAAATAAGGAACTGTGAATCAAAATAAGGGTCACTGCCCATCAATGCAGCCTCACAAGTGCCCTGAATGCAGCACCCCCCTTGCCCTGAATGCAGCACCCCCCTTGCCCTGAATGCAGCACCACCATTGCAGCCTGATTCATGCCCATCTGCAGCATTGGAGGAGACAGGGAGGGGGCGGGACAAGCGCCGACAGACATACAGGAGAAACTGTGTATCGGCTGCCTCTTTAATAGAAAGTCCCGCCTCCTATGATGGACAGAACAGTCGTCCAATGGCAGTGGGACTTTCTTTTACAGAGGTCGCCGTGCAAACAGGAAATACATGTCAAAATGACCAGGCGTACATACATACATACATACATACCCACCTAGATGGCTGCAGCACCAATCCTAGCTGCAGCTGTCCCCCGCCACCTCTAAGACTGAGAACTGAGCATTCGAAGACTACTCATCATCACTCAGCTCTCAATCTTCAGTGAGCAGAGAGTCGGTGACTGTCGGTTACTGGCTCTCTGCTTTGCCCCTCCAGTGCTCACTGGAGCCCAGGTCTGTGGAGGGGGCGGGAGCAGCTGGCTCAGTCTCCCAGCAGCTTGCTGAGAAGCTGAACCAGCTGGTGTGTAAGCTATGATTAAGCGCTGAAGTTCAGTGTGAAACGCGTCAGCTCACATTAGCTGTTTCCTTTGCTGTGCCATGTACTTGTTGTTTTTATTTTAAATTAAAGAACAAATATATTTTTTTGGAGTGCGGCAGTCCAAGGTCTCTCATCATTTTTGCACAGCTGGTGTTTGTGTGTGTGTGTGTTTGTTTTTGTTTTTTTTCCTGGTTTGGATACCTCCTAAGGTGCCCCAACTTTTTGGGGTTTGGCAAACTGATATACCTGCATTGGCTAATGATGTTTGGGAGGAGGGCTTAGAGAAATACCTTCCGTTGAGGATAGATTTACCCAACATAAGTTCATACATCGGGCCTACAACTCCCCTTTTCGATTGTCAAGAATCTATACCTCCTAGGGAGGTGACCTGTCCCAAATGTAGTTCTTATCCTGGTACATTTCTCCATATGGTCTGGTTGTGCCTGTGGATACAGGATTTCTGGAATGGAGTGGTTGAGAATATTAATCTAATTGGTAAACTATGGATCTTTGTGATCCACTTCACTTATTACTTGGAATATGTAACACTTTGGAAGCTTCCCAATCTAAAAAAACTATTTGCATTTTACATGACATTTTATGCTAGAAAGAAGATCTTGCTTCGATGGAAAAAGGCTAACCCCCCGACTATAAAACCTTAGTTAATGCAGCCCTGCCACTATACAAGCTAACGTACATGGGACCAAACTGCCTGAAAAAGTTCACTAAAACTTAGAAGCAATGGATCAAGGCCAGACAGTTGTCTCTGCAGTAGGGTTGGGACCTCTCAAGCCTACCTGCTTTGTATTTTTGCGCTTAGGGTTCTGTTACGGTTGTCCTACTGGTTGCTCCTTCCTCTTCCTTTTGTGTTCTCTTTTGTTGTGGTATTCTCACTTGTACCACTGCTGTATGTTGTGAAACTTGAATATATTTTATGTTTTAAAAAAAAAAAACGGAATCTTTGCCCAGTTTTTGACCGGCTGAGTGATTTCAACCATCAGCAGACTTTAGCCTTTAGAGCTTTGTACATAACTTCTCCAGAAATGTAATTTCATGCTTGTTTGGTTCCTGGATTTTCCCAGACGTCTGCACTAATATACAGGTCAGATTTTAGGAATCCTCTGCAACAAAAAAAATCATTTTGTTGTGATACTCATGGGAAAGCAGGCAGGAACTTAATATTTATTAAATTACCTAAAATAACTACAAACACAGTGAATTTGGATAAATAAGGCCGTGGCTGCTTTATTATTGGATTTAATAAATTAATAATTATATAAATAAATAAATAACACTTAAAATTAGCTTAGCCACTACGGCTCAAGCTTATATCATATTTCACAAACTTAAAATATCCACACTATATGATAATAAATATTTCAAACAAAACTGTCCCCCTTTTGTATTTTCAACAAAGGTGACCTTCCCACATAATTAGCAGCCACGACAAGTAAGGAGTATATGTAATTGTGGGGGGGGGGGGTAGGGGAACACCACAGATCCTGTCTTCTGAGGCGAATGACTCTTCTAACGGAACCCTGCTTATATAGCCCTATCCTAGCTAGTTCAAACTGGTACCACCCGCCCAGGACCACTCTACCTTTAAGAAAACCCGGGAAAAACATGCTTTGAGCATCCCCAGGCCACGTGATCACCAGGTGTTTCAAACAAAAACCCGGGACACATCTGAGTCACAGCTGTTTCCCCTGAGAGACCTAGCAGGCTCATCAGGGGAAATTGAAACTGCTCGTCCTGCCGCCTTCCCATGAGAAAAGGGGGGATTGAAACCGTCTCCCCCTTTTCTATCATGGGAAAGCAGGCAGGAACTTAATATTTATTAAATTACCTAAAATAACTACAAACACAGTGAATTTGGATAAATAAGGCCGTGGCTGCTTTATTATTGGATTTAATAAATTAATAATTATATAAATAAATAAATAACACTTAAAATTAGCTTAGCCACTACGGCTCAAGCTTATATCATATTTCACAAACTTAAAATATCCACAAGACAGGTGGATTTAACCAAATCTACCTGTCACCACTCCCCACAACCACGGCCAACTCAACGCACGTACCCAAGTCAGCGTTGAAAATATCCAAACCCACATCAGACAGATGAATCCCATCATCTCTATATAAACCATTTTTCATACCCTCTAATTCCGTATGCCGGAAGGATAGCATACCTAAATTTAATAATAACCTAGAAACTGCTCTATTTATCCGACGCCGTATTTTTTCCAATGGGCGCATGGCAGGCAAGGACAGCCATTTCAGCCTTTGCACCATTTCTGAAAAAATAATAATGGTATTTGGCAATAAAATTTGAATTCTCAGCAAGTCATCCCTTATTGTGAAAATGAGATCTAAAGTCTTGAACTTCCCAAGGTCATTGCCCCCCAGATGAATAATTAAAACATCTGGAAGGGGAAATTCCATAAGAAGTCTATGCATTTCCAACATCAAGCTAGACCACACCATACCCCTTTTACCGAACCAGAATACTCTAAACCTGGATAGATCCAAACCCAAGTTATCAGAATAACACCTTTCTGATGCTCTCCGCTGTGCCCAAAAAACATACGAATGTCCGATAATCCATACCGTTTTGCGTTGACCTATAAAATCAAACAGATTGATTAGGACGAATATACAACAGATAACGGTCCGACTTCCACCTACCCACCTTTTTAATAACGTCAGTATCAAGACCCAACCTAGAAGCCTCAGTAGCTGCACCGATCCTAAAGGAGTGTGATGTTAGATGACACTCCTGAAGATTCAGTTTCCTTAAACACTTTTTAAATACACAAAGGAATTGATATTTACTTAATGGAGAACCAGATTCATGTAAGAAAAATTTTCCATTTAGTGGGGGCCTAATAATAATATATTGAGATACTAACGATACTGGGCAGATATTAGGATTATGACTAGAAAATAAAGTTATCCAACTGCCCACACCTAACTGGTCCGCTTTCGACTGACGAATAAAAATTTTTAAGGAACCGTCCGCAATTCGCACATCAGAGGCTTGCAGGAAATGTAACTCCGATATCCTTAGTGCTGCGAAAAAAGCTAACGAAAAAACTGCACGAAAAAGAACTGCTTCAAAATCAGAAAAACAAATAAGGGAAGTGACTGAGCAAAGATTTTGTAAAATCACTGGGGTAATTGGTAAACGTTGGTCTTTCTTGAAATTAATTCTTTTATATCCTTTCATGGCTTGTTGTACTGAAAAGAATGACAAGCAAGATAAAAACCCATTAAGTTTAAGAAAAAATGAAACACCAGATAAAGTCTTCTGGACATATGCCCAGGAATACTTCTTACTAAATAAAAACTCTAAAAACAATAAAACCAGATGCTCAGAAAATGACCCGGCGGGTCTTCCAATTGAATTTAAAAACATCAACCACATCAACCACATCAACCAGGCCGATCGATATCCAGCTAAGGTTGATGGTGCAATGGAATGCTGGATATATTCAGCAATGGGCTTCAAACCAGGTCCCATAAATTTTGAGGGCACTTCATCCCTACAGGATCCGCATCTGGATATAGTTGAAAAAATCGATCCATCTGAAAGCGAGACAGAGAGTCCGCCATGTCATTGTCCTTTCCCGCCACATGCGTTGCTTTTAACCAAATATTCAAACTCAAGCATTTAAAAACCATATGGCGAAGAAGGACAACAACCGGTGGGGACTTAGATGATAAACAGTTTATTGCAAACATAACACCTTTTGTTATCAGTCCTAACCAAAATGCGTTTATTCTGAAAGTACTGGCCCCAAACCTCCAAAGCTACGATAATTGGGAAAAGCTCCAATAGTACAATATTTTTAAGCAATCCTCTGGCCTGCCATCTAGGATCCCAACTATCTGCACACCACTGTGTTTGCCAAATGGCAGCAAAACCGCAAGACCCAGCAGCGTCAGTAAACAGGAACAAATCCTTGTCTAAAACGAATTGCTCCTGCCATACCGCTTTCCCATTAAAAAATTTAAGAAATTGAAGCCATACTAACAGGTCTTCCCTCAGATCATTAGTAATCCTTACATGAGAAAATGGGGATTTTAAACCAGAGATTGCAAGGTACAATCTCCGAGAAAAAACCTTCCCAACTGGCATAATCCTAGAAGCAAAAGCTAACAAACCCAGTAACGACTGCATTTCTTTTAGGCAAACCTTTTTCTTTCTAATGATGGACAGTAAAGTAGCTCTAATTTTAATTATTTTGATCTTGGGTAATCGAAACTCCATCAAATCTGAATCGATCGTGATACCCAGAAATTCAATACAAGTCGAAGGCCAGGATGTTTTTTCGATGGCCAAAGGAACACCCAAATAGCTGCAGATTTTGAAAAAAGAATTCAAAAGTAAGTCACAATCCGAAGAACAAGGGGGACCTAAAAATAAAAAATCATCTAAATAATGTATCAAAAAAGTTGAATCAGAAACCTTGCTAACCACCCACTCTAAAAAGGAAGAAAAAGTTTCAAAATAAAAACAAGATAGAGAACAACCCATTGGTAAACATTTATCGAAGAAAAATTCACCGTTAAAGAAAAAACCTAGCGAATTAAAACAAATTGGGTTAATCGGAAGGAGACGGAAAGCAGATTTAATATCAGCTTTAGCCATAAGGGCCCCTTTTCCCAAAATCCTAAGTTTATTTAAAGCATCCTCAAAAGATGCATAGGAAACTGAGGAGATACTATCATCAATTTGGTCATTTAATGATTGGCCCCTAGGAAACGACAAGTGGTGGATTAAACGAAAATAATTATTTTCTTTTTTGGGAACGATTCCCAAAGGGGAAATCCAAAAATCCATAAATGGAGAACTAAAAGGACCAGCTACCCTCCCTTCCACAACCTCTTTAGCGATTTTCTCTAAAACAATCTCAAAAAATTGATCTACAGATTTCAAATTTTTTATAACTGTGCAACCTTTACCACAAAAGGAAGGAAGCTTAAAGCCATCTCTAAAGCCCTCCAGAAGTAGACGGGCCCTCGACTTGTCTGGGTAAATTTGAAGCCAAGGGAGCATATTTCGCCAGTTCACTGGCGTGCAAGCCTTTCTGAACAGATCCCTGTTGATTGGCAGTAGCCATTCTTTTGAAACATTTTGACACGGAATGTGTTCCTGAACAAAAAGCACACTCGTGTCGGTACCTACAAGAGGTAAGCCATTTACATTGTCCATCATTGTAGTTAAAACAAATGCCTTTTTTATATCCGGAAGGCTGGGTTGTAGTTTGCTGTGTGTACACTGAACTCTGTCTAGCAACGTTTTGTCGCTGGGGAAGAAAAAGATTGAGCCACAGGCCCACATCTTTTACTCCCCATTTTAAAGATTTATGGACCGCCAATTTTTGACGAAAAGCTTCATCGTATGAAAACCAAGATGTACTACCGAAGCTTTTATAAGCTTCCAAAATTATATCCAAATGTTGAAAAAGCCCCGGACTCTTGTCCGGAAATTTTTCACAAAGGATACCTGAAAAAATGCAGAAAGCCTGCAACCAGTTATTAAAAGACCTGGTCACAGGCCTCCTCCTATCTTCATCTTCTTTTTTATCCTTTAAAATAAATTCTTTAACTGAAGGCAGTAATGATAATAAATCAAAAAATTCACCTCTCCATATCTTTTCTTTTATCGATAAAGATAAGTGAAAACCTAAAGGAGATGACTCGCAAGAAATAGTTTCTTTTAAACATGTTTCCGGTAAATTCTGATTTTTAGCAATATGATAAGCAGAGGACATATTACCCTCAATAGAATGTAATACTTGCTCGTCATTTGCTATTTGTCCACAAGATGGCGTAAACACATCTACTATAGGATTGACAGAGACTGAAACAGGATTTTTTAATAACTGCACTTCCTTAGCTAAACTAGCTATGGATTCAAGAATAACCTGTAAAGCAATGTCATTATTAGACTCACCATGCAGTGAAACCCCAGCCTCCTCCATTCCTTCATAAGGAGCTGATCTGACAGCCGGCCTAGTACTGACCTCAGACCGCTGGTCTTGTCGCCATGGAGATGAATTTTGTTGTAGGGGGCGTGGCGACTGTGTTGACGAACCGCTCACCGCTCCGCCTACATTACTGGGTACGCCCCTTACCGAGCCTCTTCCAGCTGCCGCCGCTATTGGTGCAGTATGCCTGCTTACCGCTGCTCCTGCCGACTCCGGCCTGCTTCTTCTCGCCGTATGACTGGTTCTTTTGGCTGCCGGAGCTCTGGGCGGGGAGGGAGAGAGTCGCTGACATGGGCCCCGCCTCCTCTTCGCGGAACCACTCCCCTTTGCTGACGCGGCAGTGATCTTCTTACGATGGGGAACTCCTTCCTGTGGCGCCGCTCCTTCCTCTTTCGGGCGCATCATGGACTCCGCGCCGGGCAGCACACCCACAGACGGACCTCCATCCACTGTCAGGATTCGGGCTTCTACTGCTGCTGTAGCAGCTCCCACCGGAGCCTCTTGACACGACACTGCAGGTAAGTCGAGGCATCGCTGAATCCAATCCTCGCCGCCTTCTTCTCCCGCCCGCTCAATTAGCCGCCGCAGGAGACTCATCTTCCGGCCTCAGAAGACCCCTGTTTGCTCAATGGAGTAACACTCCTAGAACACCACAGATCCTGTCTTCTGAGGCGAATGACTCTTCTAACGGAACCCTGCTTATATAGCCCTATCCTAGCTAGTTCAAACTGGTACCACTCGCCCAGGACCACTCTACCTTTAAGAAAACCCGGGAAAAACATGCTTTGAGCATCCCCAGGCCACGTGATCACCAGGTGTTTCAAACAAAAACCCGGGACACATCTGAGTCACAGCTGTTTCCCCTGAGAGACCTAGCAGGCTCATCAGGGGAAATTGAAACTGCTCGTCCTGCCGCCTTCCCATGAGAAAAGGGGGGATTGAAACCGTCTCCCCCTTTTCTATCATACTCCCAAAGGGTTACTTCTAAAGGCTTGCAGACCTTACAACTTTCCTCATTGGAATCCTGTAAGGGCCTCAGATGATTAATAATAAAAAAAAAGTCACTCTACACACAACAAACAGATATTTCTCTTACCGTCCATGGACTGACACAGCCTCTTAATATTTGACAAGTGGGTTTATGTCCCTGCTTGCAGGAGAGAACTAGGCAGAATGTTATAACATACATTCTAAAGACCAGAGCTGAACAGCCCCGCCCAGGGGGCGGTCCCTCCGGACATAACCCACCCACCTGCAGCCAGCAGCCCTCAGTTTTTTTCTGCCTAGCAGAAGGAGAGGACATGGCTCGCTTCGGAGCCAGTCTCCTAAAGAATTTTTTTATTCCTTTTGGAATATTTTTTTTTTTTTGATCTTCTATCAACTGTCGGCTGGCAACAGGTTGGGTACATTGGATATCCTTGTAGTCTTCCCAGTCCGACCATCGAGCGTGCTGAATCCTCGCTCCAGCGCGCAACTCAGTTCACAACATGCCGCATGACTCCAGGGGTGGCCGGTGGGCTTTTATGCTCCGCAGTCCGCTAAGATTGAACAGCGCCTGTTGTCTTTTTTTCGCGGTGGACCGGGCCGACAGCTACTCAGTACCGAACTATGAAAGGTCTGTCAGGAACACACCAGTAGGTCCTTCCGGACCGGGTAAGTAGTATCTCCTGCCTCAGCAGGTGAGTACATGCTGTGTGTTCCTATGTGTGGGGGATTTTCCCTGTCTCCCCCTGTTGTTTGTTACTCTCTGTCACCTTGCTGGCGCTGTGCTGTCTGGGGGTGCCTGGGGGGGTCACTCTGTCCCAGGGGGAGGCTCATGGTTATCTGCATTGGGGAATGTGGTTTTTTTTTTGGGCCTTTGCGCCGTTCGGCGCCATGTTTTTCTGTCACTCTGTGTTTTTTCACTGGCGTGCATGGCAGCCATCTTGCCGTGGTTCGTTATGGCGCAGTTACAGTTGCGGCGGCCATTTTCTTGGAGCCGCGCACGTTTTTTTCTACTGTTTGGCCTCTGCGCTGCTGGAACGTTGCGGTCCTCCTCACATTCTCCTCGCTACTCATTCACACTGTACAGCGCAGCACAGGCAGCGGAACCGAGCGGTCCCCACTGGGTCGATGAGTCCCCTGGGTAATCTCCCACAGCCAGCACAGCCAGAGAGTGGACTTTGTACAAAAGTCTCAGAAGTGGCGAGTTATGGAGTCTTTCACCTGCTTCCCCATTCATGTCACAACAGGCAGGGCTGATGCACCTGCAGTCCCTATGGATCAGTTGTCGGCAGTCCTGGACTAATTTCTTGTCAGGATGGAAGCGGTGTGCGAGCGAACGGGAGCTATAAAGCGCCCTCTCCCCACACTATCTTTAGTAGGGGAGTGCTCCGTTTCGGATATGGGCATAGCTGCAGCTCAGGACCCTATTTCTGAATTTTTTTGGGATATTTTTTTTGACCAGGACATTCCTTCTGAGGAAGACTCCTGGGTCAGTAAATGACGGGACGCTTGGTAGTGAACTCATTGATGGTGAGGGACACTCTCATGCTGGAGGCTGCAGCTGGAGATCTTTTGGTGAAAACAGTCTCCCTTGCTTCATTTAAAGATTTTCTTTTACACCATTGGCTTGGTGCTAGCTCCTGCAGGGCGCAGCACGATTCTCCTCACAGCTTCCTCACTGTTTCCTCACACACTGCTTCTAGAGCTGCATGGATGATACAGTGATACACGGGCATGGTAGGGGGACTTTATTTGTCTAGTCCCTGTGAGCTTTCTGTGTAATATCTCTGTGGCAACACCAGAGCCTGCACCTGTGGTTTCCCGCCATTTCCTGGGGAACGCTCTGACTCTGACAGGATCACGGTCTGCGGTGTCAGAGGTAGTTTTTTACCTGCAGCTTGCTTCGGCAGCATATATACGCAGGTTGGAACGATACAGAGATGAGCGCCATAGTTTACCCAATTATACTTAAAGTGGAGCTCCACCCTAAATTTACACTTCTGCTAATTGGATTCCTCCCCCCCTCCGGTGTCACAATTGACCCCTTTCAGGGGGGAGGGGGGGTGAAGATACCTGTATAAGACAGGTATTTTCACCCACATCCGGGAGTCCTCTCTCCGGGAATCTGCGGGAGTGACGTCACTTCCCCCAGACTTCCCGTAGTGTTCTGGGAGACACTCAGCTCCCAGAACACAGGAGGACAAATCAGAACGGCGCAGCGCGACTCGCGCATGCGCCGTAGGGAACCGGGCATGAAGCCGCAGGGCTTCACTTCCTGGTTCCCTCAGCGAGGATGGGAGCAGCAGAGTGACGAGCGATCGCTCGTCCTCTGCCGCGGACGTCGCTGGACTCCAGGACAGGTAAGTGTCCAAATATTAAAAGCCAGCAGCTGCTGGCTTTTAATAAAAAAAAATTCCGGCGGAGCTCCGCTTTAACACAGTGTATGTCTGTGTTATTGCTCTCTGTGTCTACGTGGGTTTCCTCCCACGTTCCAATGACACTATAACATACACAATATGTTTATACATGTCTCTAAATACATTCAAAGTATATGTATGTATTCTACTCTGAGTCTGCGTGGGTTCCTCCAGGTGCTCCGGTTTCCTCCCACGCTCCAACGGTGTGTGCGCCTTTGGCGCTATGCACAGTATGAACATGATCGATATGTTTATCACACATACTATAATACCTACACAGTATGTTTATGTGGTCTGCGTGGGTTTCCTCCGGGTACTCCGGTTTCCTCCCACGCTCCAATGGTATGCGCGCTTTTGGCGCTATGCACAGCATAACCATGTGTAATATGTTAATTCACATACTACCATACCTCCACGGTATGTGTATGCAGTCTGCGTGGGTTTCCTCCTGGTACTCCGGTTTCCTCCCACGCTCCAATGACGTGCGCGCTTTCGGTGCCATACACAGTGTAAACATACTCCATTTTTAAAAGTTTTTATTGAACAATTTACAATTGGAACATAATTCTGCAAGTTACAAGGCAATACTGGAGAAATGCATAAAACAAAGAAATGTGGCTTATACATATATAGACACAGTAGATCAAAAAACTTGTTCAGATTGAACACTGGATTCAGTGACTATCAATAATGGAAAACCTTATGTCCACGCTATTCATGGAATTGCACGCTAGAAGGAAGTATAGTATTACGGACCATCAGTGCATGTGTCTGCGGACTCAAGCCATCGATCCCAGATTTTGTAGTACTTATCTGGGCAACCTCTGTTGATGTATATGAACTTTTTGTAGGGAAGAGTGTTATTTATATCTAGTTTCCAATCGTTGAAGCTGGGGGGAGTGGGTCTCATCCACTGTCTGGCTATAATTTTTCTAGCATTAAACAATGTTTCATGCAAGAATGTTTTAGTGAATTTGTCCATCTCAGAGTCGGGGAATATCCCCAGTAAGCATTGTTTGGGGTCCAGGGTCAATGGGGATCCCATGTCATCATGGAGGAAGTCAACAATCTGCTTCCACAGACCCTGAAGGACCGGGCACGCCCAGAGTAGATGGAAGAATGTGCCCGTCGCTTGGTTACACATTGTGCACAAGGTAGAAAACTATAGTCTAAAGCGGGCGATTCTTAGGGGGGTGAGATACGCTCGGTGCACCGCGTATAACTGGGTCAGCCTGTCAGAGAGCTTGGGGGATACAGTCTTGCACGAGTCTAGTGCTTCACTCCACTCCTCATCCTCCAGTGGGCCCACCTCTCTTTCCCATCTTGGTTTAAGGCTGTAAGCTAGCGTGGTAGATGATGGGGTAAGAAGCATGACATAAAAATCAGAGATCAGCTTTCGTGGGTCCACACCCTTAACCACTGCCATAATAACATTGGGCGTAGATTGTGGCAAAGGCTGGGGAAACTGAGCTTGGGCTGCGTGACGCACCTGGAAGAATCTAAAAAGCATAGAATTGGGTAGCCGGAACTCATTTTGGAGGTCCTCAAAGTTTTTTTAAGTGTGCCATCGGAAATTATGTGGTGCAAATAATATATTCCATATTCGCACCATATCTCTGTGTCAGGGATCAAGAGAAACTCTGAGAGTAGTCTATTGTGCCATAAGGGGGTATAATTGTTGTGTTTAGGGGTCGTTAATGTTTTAGTGGTGATGTCCCATACGCGCCTATATTGGTACAATAGGGACCCACGGTCTCTATTGGAGTTATTCCCACTATGTCCCACTGCAATTGCAGTGAGTGGGTCAGTGGTCAGTTGTGCCCACCGTGGACAGAGGAGGGTGAGGAATCTGAGTCTGTCGGTTTTATCTATGTGGTATAGTTAAGACAGTTGGGACGCAAGGTAATAAAGATTTAAGTCAGGGAGGGCTGTTCCACCTAGTTCAGTAGGGTTCTTAAGGACTCTCCAGGCCAGCTTATGTCTGTTGGTACCCCAAATAAATGTCTTGAGTATGGCCACCATTGACTTGAAAAATTTCAAGGGTAAGTATACGGGTGTGTGCCAGAGTATATACAATATTTTAGGAAATAATATCATTTTAACAATGTTAATGCGGCCCCACACGCCGAGCGGTAGTCTCGCCCATACCTGGGTTCTAGACTTGATGAGATCGAAAAGGGGTTCTATGTTCAGGGATATATAGTCAGCCGGTGTTCTATTCACCAATACTCCAAGATATTTGATAGTGTTCACTCGCTGGAGTGGTAACTGTGCCTGTAGCTTGGGAGAGGGGAAACTATCCATAGGCAATATTTGAGATTTCTCCCAATTAATTTTAAGGCCAGAGAACTGACCAAAGTGTTCAATTGTATGTAACGCCTCCCGAAGAGATGTGGCAGAGTCGGCCAGGTATAGTAGCGTGTCGTCTGCGTATAGGCTAATTTTTTCGGTCAGGGAACCAAGGCAGAGACCCTGAATCTCGGGGTCCTCTCTAATGGAGAATGCAAGGGGCTCCGCCGTCAAGGCGTAGAGGAGCGGAGACAGTGGGCAGCCCTGTCTAGTGCCCCTGGATAAGTCAAATGTCTGGGAGGCCCTCCCGTTGGCCACTACTTTACCCCTGGGTGCCAGATATAATAATTGAACCCACTTAAATAAATTTAGGTCCAAAACCAAAGCCACGGAGGCATCCCCAAAGGTACCGCCACTCCACTGAGTCAAAGGCCTTGGCAGTATCCAAAGCCACCACCACCCGGGACCCAACATTAGTATTTGTCGCTTGTAAGTTAATATACAATTTTCTCAGGTTGAAGGAGGTGTTACGCCCCGGCATAAATTCAGCTTGGTCAGCATGGATCAGGGTTAGAATCACTTGGTTAAGGCCTAGGGCAAGTACTTTAGCCAGAATCTTTGTCTACCTGGAGGAGCGATATTGGTCTATAAGATTCCGGGAGGCCTGGGTCCTTGCCTGGATTAGGTATGAGGATAATTACCGCCTCGCCCATCAATGGGGGTAAGGTGAAATTGTCAAATAGATGGTTGAAGAGGGATAATAACTTGGGGGCAAGTATCTCGATGTATTGGGCGTAAAATTCTATGGGCAACCCATCTGAACCCGGGGCCTTGGATCTGGCGAAGCTCCCAATCGCTGTGGTTATTTTGTCGAGTGTAAGAGGTGCGTCTAGCATAGCCATTTGGGCATCGTCTAGTTGTGGAAAGATGATTTCCGCCAGTAGATCTTCCAATTGAGAGTCAGTGGTAGAAACCTGGGACGTATAGAGTTGAGAAAAGAAGTCCCTAAATTTGGAAGTGACAGCCTGGGGTTCCGTAATCTTTTCCCCATTAGGACCAGTGAGGGAAATGACAGTAGGGGGTCTATCCTCACTATGTGCTAAGTAGGCCAACAGTTTACCCGCTCTCTCCCCATGTTCATACAATTTTTGTCTGGCAAAGAAAAGTTTTTTCCTGGCCGTCTCGTGTTGTAGCTGATTAACCACCCTGGCTTGTAACCTGAGTCGGGCAGCTCCATCAGGAGAGGGGTTCGACATGTACCCCTGTTCAGAGGAGGACAGATCCCGCATTGCCCCGTCCAGCATGGCTGATGAATTAGCCTTCAGCCTGTTGATAAAGGAGGTCAGAGTCAGACGTGCATGCAGTTTGAAGGCTTCCCATACTACGTCTGGGGATGCAGATCCGTCATTCTCTAAAAAGTAAGTTCTCCAACTGTTACCAAGTTCGTCATCCTCCGACAACAGGGTGAGCCAAAACGGATTCAGGCGCCATGTACGGGGCGGTTTGTCTAATGGGATGGAGAGGCTAATGAAATATGGGCTATGGTCTGAAATTCAGCTCCCAATAATCTTGGGGCAAGGGTACTAGAAATAAATATAAAATCTATACGGGACATGGTGTTATGGGTAGTTGAGAAACAGGAGTAAGCTCGAGTGAGCGGGAATTTAAAACGCCAGGTGTCAGTGAGATTAATGGAAGAGATAAGTCGGGAGAATCTAGTGTGGGTTGGAGCTGTAGTAGATAATGGCGAGGGCGACAGTTTGTCTAATGTAGGGTTCAACGTAGCGTTAAAATCCCCCAGCCACACTGCCTGAATCGAAGGATGACGAGTCATATATAGCAAGCCCTCTGTGACTATAGTAGAACTAAATGGTGGAGGTACATAGAATGCCATCAGTAGGAAAGGTTCACCATACAATTTAACCGAAAGAAAGACATAGCGCCCCTGTGGGTCAGACTGAACATCACACAGCTCAAAATGTACCATCTTGGCAATCAAAACTGAGACTCCGCGGGCGTGGGACGAGTGGGATGAATGATATGCCCACCCAATCCATGGCCGGCGGAGTGCCATCTGGAGCCGACCCTCAATGTGTGTCTCCACTAACACCACAATGTCGGCTCGTTGTTTTTTGAGAAATGAGAAAACTGCAGATCTCTTTACCTTGTCCCCAAGCCCACGCACATTCCAAGTGAGCAGTTTTATCGATGCCATAATTCAAACATTAAAACATATCGTGGGACAGTAGCATTACATGAATACAAGGTTTGCCATCTATGCAGTATCAATGTTAGCATGCACTTCGTTGTATTGCATTCCATCAAGAAAAAACAAACCTCCCCCCTCCCCACCCTGCATCTTCCCCAACTGATGCGGGTATGTTCCCAAAACCAAAAGAAAGTAACAACCGGTAGCAGATAAAACCAAAATATCTTGCTGTTACGTAAAAGATCTGCAGCGATCGCTTCACATGGAAGGTGTGGAAGATCCAATGCCCGCAAATAAAGAGCAACAGGCTCTTCTTGTACTGTGAACCAGAAGTACAGTGCGGGGTCGATGGTATATAAAGTTCTGCAGTCACATAATAAAGAGATGCGTGTTCCGGTTGCTGGGGGGCGAAAATTCGCTGTGTTGGGCATGTGGAGTGTAGGACTGATTGTGCTCCGCAATTACAGTCTCCAGGGTAGTTACATGGATCAACCAGTCAGTGGGGGCCCTGAGTATGGGAGACCCCCTCTGCAGGTTACAATTGAAAGAGGATTATAGCAGGGGAAGGCAAAAGGGGGTCCCAGGGGTAAGGAGCAATAGGGTATGCGCCGCGGGCAGTAAAGGGGAGACAACAAAAGAGGGTAACATACCAGGATTTGCAGACTCCCGCTGCGGCGTATAATGTGCTGGTGATGATGACAGGCAATCAATAGTGCTGATGAACATGCTCGGTCAGGTCACTCCGCCGCCCCTCTGGCGGGCCCCAGACGCTCCAACCAGGCAATGACTTCCTGAGGATCCTCAAAGAAGAACACACGGCCGTCCCTTTCGACTCTAAGACGAGCTGGAAATAGCATAGAGTATTTAAGATGTTGTATCCGGAGCCTCCTCTTCGCCTCCATGAAGCCTTGGCGGCGGCGCTGCACCTCGGCAGAAAAGTCGGGGAAGATGGCGATCTTGGAGTTTCCAAGGTGGATGTTACCTTTTTCCCTGGCCATGCGCAGCGCCGCATCTCTATCTTTGTAGTTCAAGAATTTTGCTATAAACGTGCGGGGGGGGAGCCCCCTGAGGAGGAGATCTGGCAGGCATACGGTGAGCCCTCTCCACCGCCAGGGTGGGGAAGAAGGCCTCCCGGCCATAGGTGTCAACAAGGAGTTTCTCCAAGAAGGTGGTAGGATCTTTGCCCTCAGCTCCCTCGGGGAGCCCGATGAAACGGAGGTTGCACCTCCGGAGCCTTTTTTCCATATCATCTTGCTTGCTTAGAATCTGATTGATTTGGAGCTGCATTCGATCCGAGCTGACTTGGAGCGGCGTAACGGTGTCCTCCACCTCTCCAATGCGGGTTTCGGCTGTCGTGACACGCTCACAAAGTTTTTGGAAGTCTTGTCGCATGAGTGAAAGGTCCACCTTGACCCCCTCTATTTGCGCCGTCAGGGATGTCCGGCAGTATGTGATCGCCTCGAGCAGTTTAGCTGTGTCGCCTCCCGTAGCGTCCTGCTCACTGCCCGCGGCGCCGCCATCTCCCTCCTCCTCCCGGTGGCGGTACTGGTCCAATTTCGCCAGGGTGGCCTTTGGCGTTTTTTGGCGGAGTCATGGCAGGTATCCGCTGTGGTCCCTCCCCCCTCCAAAGCAGGCAGCTCGGGCTATACCGAATGGTAGGGAGCTGTAGGGCTGGTGGGCCGGGAAGAGTCACCAGTCAGCAGGCCGGGTGAAGCAAGATGGCCGCCGACCAGCACTAGGCCGAAGCCGGGGCCTTTCCTGAACGCGGCGGCCGCGCAGTCAGAGGCTGATAAATCCGCCTCTGTGGGTGTGTGGGGTCCTCAGGGGGACTCGGTGGGCTTCTGCAGGCTGTTACCTGAGAGCAGGAGGGCCAGGAAGCAGCACAGGCGGCAGGTCGGGTGGAGCAAGATGGCCGCCGACTTCCAGGGCTAGTCCGAAGCCGCGGGCTTTCCTAAATGCGGCACCCGCGATCGGGATCGCGGCCCTGCGGAGGCCGCCGTACAAGCGGAGGATGGTGGATTTGCGGCCACGGATGTTCAGGGTCCCGCTGGGCTGGTGCAGGATTATACTGGTGAGCAGGATGGGCTGTACAGGAGTATTGGACGGAGCTCAAATCATGCACGTCCTACTCCATGCTATGTCAGGCCACGCCCCCGTGTAAACATACTCAATATGTTTATACACAACGCTAAATACGTTCACAGTATATGTATGTATTTTACTCTCTGGGTCAGCGTGGGTTTCCTCCGGGTTCTCCAGTTTCCTCCCACACTCCAACGGTGTGCACGCTTTCGGCGCTATGCACAACGTAAACATGTTCAAAATGTTTATCACACATGCTATCATACCTATACGGTATTTTACTCTCTGGGTCTGCGTGGGATTCCTCCGGGCTCTCCGGTTTCCTCCCACGCTCCAATGGTGTGCGCGCTTTCGAGGCTATGCACAGCATAAACAGGCGCAATTTTTTTATTCGCATACTAACATACCTACACGGTTTGTGTATGCGGTCTGCATGGGTTTCCTCCGGTTCTCCGGGTTCCTCCCACGCCCCAATGGTGTGCGCGCCTTCGTTGCCTTGCACAGTATAAAGACTTTCTGGCATCCTTGGACATCAAGAACGTTTACTTGCATGTTCCAATCTGCGCAAGTCACCAGAAGTGTCTGCGCTTTGCGATGGGCGAAGTCCTCTATCAATTGTGGCACTTCCCCTCGGTTTAGCGTCGGCACCGCAGGTTTTCACCAAGGTGCTTCCCCTGATTCTGGCTTTGCTGAAACAGCGAGGCATTGCTATCGTGGGCTATCTGGACACTGGCTCGGAATTAGAAGAAATTGTGACAATAGTCAGTCAGATCCTCTGGGCCTTCGGGTGGCTTCTGAACGCTCAGAAGTCAGTCCTGGTCCTGACCCTGACCCAGCGTTTGGTATCTGGGGTTGATCCTGGACTCCTCGGAGGCGAAAGTCTTCCTACCCTTGGAGAAGTTACAGACTCTTCAATCTGCGGTGTGGCTTCTGATGTCCCGAAAATGGTCATCAATCTGTTTTCTGCATGAGGGTCCTAGGGCTCATGGTGGCCTCTTTCGAGGCAGTTCCGTATGTCCAATCTCACACTCGTGCCTTACAGAGGGGGATCCTGTCCGCTTGGGACAAGTCCCCGTTGTCATTGGATCATTAGATCCAGGTGAGTCACCCGGTCAGGGCGTCCCTGATGTGGTGGTTGAGATCCCCGGCTCTTCGGTCCGGGAAGTCGTTCTTTCCTATCCAGTGGACAGTGATCTCGACGGATGCCAGCCTTACGGGCTGGTGTGGGATCTGGGGAGTCCTCTCAGCTCAAGGGCTGTGGACCCTGGCCGAACCCCGTCTTCCGATCAATGCCCTAGACCTCTGAGCGAACCGACTGTGCCTCTCCTCGTGTTGTCGGAGAGGCTACAGGGCCACTCGGTCAGGGTCCAGTCGGACAAAGCCACAGCGGTGGCGTATGTCAACCATCAGAGGGGAACTCGGAGCTCAGCAGCAGCATCCGAGGTCGCTCACATCCTAAGATGGGCGGAAAGAAATGTGCCGGCTCTGTCGGCCGTTTTATATTCCAGGAATAGACAACTGGCAGGCCAACTATCTAAATAATCCTTGTATCCGGAGGTGTTCCAACTCCTTTACCGGCGGTGGGGCACGCCGGACGTGGACCTCTTGTCCTCTCGACTCAATCGCAAGGTGTCGAGATTTTGTGGCCAGGTCCAGGGACCCCTGGGCAGACACGTTGGTGGGGTCGGTATCGCCTGTTATATGCTTACCCTCCGCTGCAGTTGCTGCCTCGCCTGCCGAGGGCGTTCCGGTGATCCGGATTGGCCACGGCCTCATTGGTACGCCGATCTTGTGCGGCTAGTCGCGGACTTTCCTTGGCGACTGCCTCTGCGGAAGGACATTCTGTCTCAAGGTCCCATACTTCATTCTGCTTTACAGTCCTTGGCTTTCACGGCATGGCTATTGAAAGCCAGATGCTGAGGGACCGAGGTCTCTCAGATTCAGTCATCTCAACCATGTTGAGGGCCCGGAAATCTTTTTCTAGAAAGATATATATCACCGTACCTGGAAAGCTTACATCGCTATGTGCGAGGAGCTAGATTGGCATCCACGGACGTATTCCGCTCACAGGATTCTGCTGTTCTTACAGCGTGGTGTGACCCAAAAGCTGGCTTTGAGTACCATCAAGGGTCAAATTTCGACCCTGGCTGTCTTCTTTCAATGACCGCTTGCGGGCCATTCCTTGATTAGCACCTTTTGTGCAGGGGGTTCGCAAAGGGCTACCCCCTGTCAAACCTCCTCTTCCTCCTTGGGATCTGAATTTGGTGCTCTTGGTTCTTCAAGAACCTCCTTTTTGTAAACATCAGAGATATCCCTCTCTTGACGTTGTCTCAGAAGGTGGCTTTCCTGGTAGCCATTACTTCTGTCAGACGGGTGTCTGAGTTGGCGGCATTGTCTTGCAAGCCGCCTTACTTGGTCATCCATAAGGATAAGGCTGTGTTGCGTCCACGACCTTTTCTTCCGAAGGTGGTTTCGGCCTTTCACCTTTATTGAGGACATTGTTCTTCCATCCTTGTGTCCTCATCCGTTGCATCCCAGAGAGTTTGCACTTCACTCGCTAGATGTGGTACGTGCCTTGCGGGTGTACCTGTCCGTTACTGCTCCCATTCGGAAGTCTGACTCGCTGTTTGTGGCTGTGTGAGGCCCACAACAGGGCCAAGTGGTTTCCCCTGCCACTATTTCTGGGTGGATCAGGCAGACTGTCATACAGGCCTATGCCCTTAAGGGGCGGGCGCCTCACTTTCCGGTTACGGTGCATTCCACCAGAGCAATTGGTGCTTCCTGGGCTTTTCGACATCAAGCGTCGGTTGCACAAGTGTGCAAGGCGGCGACCTGGTCGTCCGCACATGCCTTTTCTAAGTTTTACAAGGTTGATGTGGCTGCATCTTCTGATGCTTCCTTCGGCCGCAAGGTGTTGCAGGCTGCTGTTTAAGTTGCAACTCCTCCATTGAGGTGCTCTGCTTGTTTTGGAGTGAAGTTTGGTTTTCCTTTCTCTTTGCTCCCACCCCTCTTTTTTGACACTGCTTTGGGACATCCCACTTGTCAAATATTAAGAGGCTGTGTCAGTCCATGGACAGTAAGAGAAAATAAGATTTTTGTACTCACCGTAAAGTCTGTTTCTCTGACGTCCATGGACTGACACAGCACCCACCCTTCCTTCCTTTAAGGTTTGTACTGCTTTGTGACGAACTGAGGGCTGCTGGCTGCAGGTGGGTGGGTTATGTCCGGAGGGACCGCCCCCTGGGCGGGGCTGTTCAGCTCTGGTCTTTAGAATGTATGTTATAACATTCTGCCTAGTTCTCTCCTGCAAGCAGGGACATAAACCCACTTGCCAAATATTAGGAGGCTGTGTCAGTCCATGGACGTCGGAAAAACAGATTTTACGGTGAGTACAAAAATCTTATTTTTTTCAGAGCAGAAACGGGTAGGAATCTGCAACAAAGTTTGTTAAAATCCTTGTGATGTACATTGTTCACACAGACCACCCATGGGGGATTGTTTATATTTTCAACAAAAGTTGAGCAGCTGTTTTAAATCGCAAAAACTCAGGTTTTAAAAAAATATATATATTCTATTCGTACTGGTATATGTACTCCTAAAGTGGTATTAAATCCAAAACCAAAAATTTATTATTTTGCAGCTTACCAATCATTAGATGTAATGGCTGCATCCGCTTTCTTTTCTTTTGTCCCCCCCCCCCCCCCAGTAACACATCTCTTGTAGTGAGACACCCCTCTGGAGGTATGAGAACAGGAGGCACAGCAGACAGCAGCATTGTCAGTCTGGGGGGAGGGTAGTGTTAAACATATTGGCAAATTTATATTAACAAATTGAAGCCAAACTCTACCTCACACTGTATAACAGTTATAGCAAACTTTTTTTTTTTTTTCTTTTCTTTTGGGATAAAGGTCTTGCACGAATAAATAAAAGCTGATCATTTTAATCACCCCTGCCAGTGTTAGGTGGTTTGTCTCATCCATGTAAACTGATCCATTCTGCTGGAGAGCTTACAGGTGTAGGCCCCTTTCACACCAGCAGACTGATCGGGTCCGCCTGTCCGTTTTTTCAGGTGGACCCGATCGGACAACCCATTGTTCTCTATGGGGCAGTGGATGTCCGCTAAAAACAGATGGATAGGGATACGTTCGCCATTCTTCGATCGGATGACAATCGGATAGAAATGGACATGCAGTCTGTTTCCATCTGACCGCCCCATAGAGGAGAGCAGGCTGCATCTGCTCTGCGTACTTTTGCCGTTTTTTTTAATTATTTTTTTTTATTTTTTTTACATGCCAACACAGCACTACAAGAAGGAGAAAGAAATGCGCACAGAAATACATGAAACTGAAAAAACATTCTGCCATTCTTTTAGTCACAGAAAGATCTCTCTCTGGTGAAATGTTAGAATTTATTTTCATTCCTGAGCTCAGGGCAAAACATTTCCACACTGATGTACTGGCCAGTGCAGTGTTCTCCTATTTTTTATTTTGTACTTTGCTAAAATACCGACTGCCAACTGGCAGGTGATAAATAATGAATGTGTGTGTTCAGTGACTCATTTTTATTTTTATTTTTTTTTGCAGTAATTATTTGTGTGTGTGTGTGTGTGTGTTTGTTTGTGTGTGTTTGTTGTTGTTTTTTTTTTTTTTTTAACAAATGTGCAGAATTTGCCTTAGATTAGATATTTTACTTTGAATTTACTCTGTTATTATCTCATGCAATATTTCTGAAAAATGGGTCACGTGACCTTTGTATCGCATGCAGTAACCTTTAGTGAATTACCATAGTTTCACACCTATGCGCGTTTTTACAGAAACGCACTACCGTTCATTAACCTAGTTTCCTATGGTACACTTTCTATGCGTTTTTTTTTTTTTTATTCAGCCGGTGCATTTTTGGAAAGGGTCGGGGCCTTTTTATTTATTTTTTTCCACAGCAGTTTGCGTTTTGCATGTAATAGACCTCAATGGACCCGCACCAAAAATGCAAATTGTTGTGTTTTTTTTTTTTTTTTACAAGAAGAAGCAAATGTGTTTTTGATGCATTTTTTTGTGCATGTTTTTTTTTTTTTTTTTTTTCTCTCTCCACAAAAAAACTGTATAGCTAGTTGTTAACCACTTAAGGACCAAGCCTGTTTTTCAGACTCAGTGTTTTATAAGTTTAAAAACAAGTTTTTTTGCTAGAAAATTATTTGGAACCCCCAAACATTATACATTGTTTTTTTTTTCTAACACCCTAGAGAATAAAATGGCGGTCATTTCAATACTTTTTGTCGCACCGTATTTGCGCAGCGGTCTTGCACGCGCACTTTTTTTGGGGAAAAAAATTCACTTTTTTAAATTAAAAAATAAGACAACAGTAAAGTTAGCCCAAATTTTTTTTATATTGTGAAAGATAATGTTACGCCAAGTAAATTGATACCCAATATGTCACGCTTTAAAATTGCGCCGGCTCGTGGAATGGCGTCAAACTTTTACCCTTAAAAATCTCCATAGGCGACGTTTAAAAAATTCTATAGGTTGCATCTTTTGAGTTACAGAGGAAGTCTAGGGCTAGAATTATTGCTTTCGCTCTAACGATTGTGGCGATTCCTCACTTGTGTGGTTTGAAAAACGTTTTCATATGCAGGCGCTACTCACGTATGCGTTTGCTTCTGCGCGCTAGCTTGTCGGGACGAGGCGCTTTAAAAAACTTTATTTTTTTTGTTTTCTTATTTATTTTACTTGATTTTATTTATTTTTACACTGTTTAAAAAAAAAAAAGGGTCACTTTTATTCCTATTATAAGGAATGTAAACATCCCTTGTAATAGAAAAAAAACATGACAGGTCCTCTAAATATGAGATCTGAGGTATTTTTGACCCCAGATCTCATATTTAAGACTAAAATGCAATAATAAAAAAAAATTGTCATTTGAAAAAAATAACAAAAAAAGTGCCATTTGAGACGTATGGGCGGAAGTGACGTTTTGACGTCGCTTCTGCCCTGCTATGGTATGGAGACGGGTGGGGGCCATCTTCCCCTCACTCATCTCCATACCCAGCTAGGAAGAGGACCTGATCGCCTCCGCTTCTACCGACGGCTCCGGTAAGCTGCGGAGGGGGCGGGAGAGCGGCAGGAGGGGGGGCCCTCTCCCGCAGCCGATAACGGTGATATCGTGGCGAATCCGCCACAGAGACCACCATTATTGTTTTCAGGACCGCCGCCTAAAGAGATGGATACCTTGGTTGTGGCAGCAGCTGCTGCCGTTACCGAGATATCCCTCTTCAAAGTCAGGACGTATATATACAGGAGGCGGTCCTTAAAGCGGAGGTTCACCCAAAAGTGAACCTCCGCTTTTTGGAACCCTCCCCCCCCCCCCTCCGGTGTCACATTTGGTACCTTTCAGGAGGGAGGGGGTGCAGATACCTGTATAAAACAGGTATTTGCACCAACCACTTCCGGGTATAGACTCCCGCCCCATCGCGTCACCCCCCCGTTGTGTTCTGGGAAACACACGACTCCCAGAACACAGCGGTGACCAGTGAGGACGGCGCAGCGCGACTCGCGCATGCACAGTAGGGAACCGGGCAGTGAAGCCGCAGCACTTCACTTCCCGATTTCCCTCACCGAGGATGGCGGCGGGGAAGCCGAGAGCACCTCAAAATATTTATTATAGCAAAATGCATAAAATATTATTTTTGGTTTTTTAAATTGTCGCTCCTTCTTCTTTTTTTTTTTTTTTTTTTTTGTATAAGGAGCAAAAAATAAAAACCGCAGAGGTCAACAAATGCCACCAAAAGTAGTGGGGGAAAAAAGGACGTCAATTTTGTTTGGGTACAGCGTAACACGATTGCGCAATTGTCCGTTAAAGCGAGGCAGTGCCGTATCGCAAAAAATGGCCTGGTCATTAAGGGTAAAAATCTTCCAGTGCTGAAGTGGTTAAAGAGAAAGGAAAATGCATGAAAACTGCATACAAAACGTGGGTTTAAAATACAAAATGTGCTGGAAAAATGCATCAACCTCAGCCACATAGATGTGAACTTAGGGTTAGCTCCTCCTGTTCAGCATGTTTTATTGCCAGCACATTTGCATGCAGCACCACAAAATTGGCCCCCAGTACTGCCATTCTCTCTCCCAGTCTGCTATAAGAGAAATTGCAAGAACCTGACATCTGGTACCTCACATTAACTGCATCTAAAAAATATTAATTTAATGTTTTTTTTTTTAACCACTTAAGCCCCGGACCATTTCGGGCCATTAGGACCAAGCCTGTTTTTGGGATTCGGCACTGCGCTGCTTTAACTGTAAATTGTGCGGATATGCAATGTTGTACCCAAATGAAATTTGCGTCCTTTTCTTCCCACAAATAGAGCTTTCTTTTAATGGTATTTGATTGCCTCTGCGATTTTTATTTTTTGCGATATAAACAGAAAAAGACCGAAAATTTTGAAAAAAAAATGATATTTTCTACTTTTTGTTATAAGAAAAATCGAATAAACTCAATTTTAGTCATACATTTAGGCCAAAATGTATTCAGCCACATGTCTTTAGTAAAAAAAATGTCAATAAGCGTATATTTATTGGTTTGCGCAAAAGTTATAGCGTTTACAAACTAGGGTACATTTTCTGAAATTTACACAGCTTTAAATTTATGACTGCCTATCTCATTTCTTGAGGTGCTAAAATGGCAGGGCAGTACAAAACCCCCCCAAATGACCCCATTTTGGAAAGTAGACACCCCAAGGAAATTGCTGAGAGGCATGTTGAGCCCATTGAATATTTTTTTTTTTTGTCCCAAGTGATTGAATAATGACAAAAAAAAAAATTACAAAAAGTTGTCACTAAATGATATATTGCTCACACATGCCATGGTTATATGTGGAATTGCACCCCAAAATACATTCTGCTGCTTCTCCTGAGTACGGGGATACCACATGTGTGGGACTTTTTAGGAGCCTAGCCACGTACGGGACCCCGGAAACCAAGCACCGCCTTCAGGATTTCTAAGGGCATAAATTTTTGATTTCGCTCCTCACTACCTATCACAGTTTTGAAGGCCATAAAATGCCAAGATGGCACAAAACCCCCCCAAATGACCCCATTTTGGAAAGTAGACACCCCAAGCTATTTGCTGAGAGGCATGGTGAGTATTTTACAGCTCTCATTTGTTTTTGAAAATTAAGAAAGACATTTTTTTTTCTTTTTTTTTTTTTTCTTTTTTTACATTTTCAAAACTTTGTGACAAAAAGCGAGATCTGCAAAATACTCAACATACCTCTCAGCAAATAGCTTGGGGTGTCTACTTTCCAAAATGGGGTCATTTGGGGGGGTTTTGTGCCATCTGGGCATTCCATGGCCTCCGAAACTGTGATAGGCAGTGAGGAGTGAAATCAAAAATTTACACCCATAGAAATCCTGAAGGCGGTGCTTGGTTTTTGGGGTCCCGTACGCGACTAGGCTCCCAAAAAGTCCCACACATGTGGTATCCCCGTACTCAGGAGAAGCAACAGAATGTATTTTGGGGTGTAATTCCACATATGCCCATGGCATGTTTGAGCAATATATAATTTAGTGACAACTTTTTGTACATTTTTTTTTTTTTTTTGGTCATTATTCAATCACTTGGGACAAAAAAAAAAAATATTCAATGGGCTCAACATGCCTCTCAGCAAATAGCTTGAGGTGTCTACTTTACAAAATGGGGTCATTTGGGGGGGTTTTGAACTGTCCTGGCATTTTATGCACAACATTAGGAAGCTTATGTCACACATCATCCACTCTTCTAACCACTTGAAGACAAAGCCCTTTCTGACACTTTTTCTTGCAAAAAAAAATTTCTTTCATGTAAACAAAATTATGTTGAACCCCCAAACATTATATATTTTTTTAAAGCAAAGGCCCTACAGATTAAAATAGTGGGTGTTGCATTTTTTTTTTCCACACAGTATTTGCGCAGCGATTTTTCAAACGCATTTTTTGGGGGAAAAACACACTTTTTTTATTTTTAATGCACTAAAAAACACTATATTGCCCAAATGTTTGATGAAATAAAAAAGATGATCATAGGCCGAGTACATGGATACCAAACACGACATGCTTTAAAATTGCGCACAAACGCGCAGCGGCGACAAACTACATTCATTTTTAAAAGCATTTAAAAGCCTTTACAGGTTACCACGTTAGATTTACAGAGGAGGTCTACTGCTAAAATGACTGCCCTCGATCTGACCTTCGCGGTGATACCTCACATGCATGATGCAATTGCTGTTTACATATGACGCTAGACCGACGCTTGCGTTCGCCTTTGCGCAATAGCAGGGGGGGACAGCGGTGCTTTTTTTTTTTTTTTTATTATTTATTTGGCTTTTTTATTTTATTTTTAAACTGTGCCTTCCATATTTTATTTTTTTACCATTTTTATCGTTATCTCAGGGAATGTAAATATCCCCTATGATAGCAATAGGTAGTGACAGGTACTCTTTTTTTGAAAAAAATTGGGGGGTTAGACCCTAGATCTTTCCTCTGCCCTCAAAGCATCTGACCACACCAAGATCGGTGTGATAAAATGCTTTCCCAATTTCCCAATGGCGCTTTTTATATCCGGGGGGGGGGACATTCCCTCCCACTGCTTGTAAAAGCAGTCTAGAGGCTAATTATCTGCTAGAATTGCTTTTACATGAAAGCTGGCTGAAAAGAATGATACCTAGATGATACCTAAACCCGCAGGCATCATTCTGGTATAAACATTCAAAGTCCAGCAACATACCAGTACGTTGCTGGTCCTTGTTGGACATGTATTGTAATCTTTTTTTTCATACAGCCTATTGGCTGAACGAAAAAAAGAGATTGATTGGTGGGTATGCCCACCATTAGAATACCTCCCTTCATCCACCCACTTCTAATGATGGGCATATATGCCGAAGCATGGGGGCATCCTCCCGCAAAAAAGTTATGCCGCGTACACACGGTCAAGCCTTCGTCGGAATTTCGACCGTATGTACGCGGCATAAAAGGTTATGCCACGTACACACGGTCGGACTTTTCCACGGATAAGCCTCCGTTGGAATTTCGACCGTATATACGCGGCATTAGGAGCAAAATCGCTCCTCCGCCCCTGCTGCCCCCATGCTTCGGCATATATGCTCTTTTTTTTAACTGTGGTGGTGAAATCACCTCCTACAGCGTTGGAGTCACGGCTTTATGTATCGTGGGAGCAAACGCTGTTGCTGTCAAGATAAATAGATCCGCGCTGCAACTGAATGGCGTACCTGCTAAGCAAATGGTGGTTAACATTAAAACAAAGTAACATTACAGTACAACAGTAAGACCTTACCATGCCATACCTGCAAAGCAAATACCAAAACAAAACCTAGTAAAAAATAAAAAAATGTTTTAACGCAACCTGTGCCTAAAATATATATATGCCGAAGCATGGGGGCATCCTCCCGCAAAAAAGTTATGCCGCGTACACACGGTCGGAATTTCGACCGTATGTACGCGGCATTAGGAGCAAAATCGCTCCTCCGCCCCTGCTGCCCCCATGCTTCGGCATATATGCTCTTTTTTTTTAACTGTGGTGGTGAAATCACCTCCTACAGCACTGGAGTCACGGCTTTATGTATCATGGGAGCAAACGCTGTTGCTGTCAAGATAAATAATTCCGCGCTGCAGTTGAATGGCGCACCTGAAAACAAAAAATTACATACCTGAAAAGCAAGCATGATAAAACATTGCAGAATAGAATACAGTAAAAAAGAGCAGAACAATAGAGAGAAAATAGAGAGAGAGAGAACAATAAAACGACAACTATTTTTGTTTTTTTTATTTTATATTTTTTTTGTGTTTTTTGTTTTTTACGTTTTTTTTTTCTTTTTTACACTTTTTTTTGTAACTTTACAACTGTAATGGTTCGGGTCTCTCAAAATGTAATGGCATCTTGGGAGACCCTGTGTAAGTGTGTCCTAGTCTGTGAAATGCTGTACCCTACGCTAAAACTTCACTTTTGAGTGGTAGCGTTCAAAACATTCACCTTGGCAAAGACCAGGCTTGTCAGGACAGAGTGGACAAAAACTACGGGTGTCACGCCTAAATCCGCGCTTGCTACAGACACGACATCTTTTTTGGGGGGTTCGTTGGGTAGGGGTACTCGGGAGGACATACGAATAATGCCTCTCATGCAGCCGGCTTACTGCATTTGGTTGGGGATGGTGAGGTGCAGAACCGCCTGGATACAGGAGTTCTGTGACTATCTCATTCTGGAATTTTAGAAGAGATAACGTCCCGCCTGAAGCTCTGTATAGCACATGAGCGTTCAGCAAAGCCAATTGGAATAATGATAGAGACACTTTTTTGTACCAGCGTCTCGCCTTACGGTCAATTAGATACGGCGCCATCAACTGGTCGTTGAGGTCCACCCCTCCCATATTTTGGTTATATTCGTGGACACAGAGGGGTTTCTCCACAACACCAGTCGCCGTACGAATTTGGACTGTCGTGTCTGCATGAAGGGAGGTAAGAAGGAAAACATTCTTATTGTCCCTCCACTTCATAGCGAGCAAGTTATTACACTTCAAGCAGGCTCTCTCCCCCAGCCTAAGACGGGCATCTACAAGCCGCTGGGGAAAGCCCCGGCGATTAGGTCGCACGGTGCCACATGCTCCAATCTTATGATCAAACAAGTGACTAAACAGTGGCACGCTCGTGTAATAATTGTCCACATACAAGTGGTACCCCTTTCCGAATAAGGGTGACACCAAGTTCCACACTATCTTGCCAGCGCTCCCTATGTAATCTGGGCAGTTGACCGACTCAATCTGACTGTCTTTTCCCTCATAAACCGTAAAGTTCACTACATAGCCTGTTGCCCTGTCACAGAACTTGTAGAGCTTGACCCCGTATCTGGCACGCTTGCTGGGAAGGTACTGCTTGAAAGACAAGCGGCCAGAAAATTTAATCAGGGACTCATCAACGCAGACAACTTGATCGGGAGTAAACAAGGCTGCAAAACGTTCGTTGAAGTGGTTTATGAGGGGCCGAATTTTATAGAGCCGGTCGTATTCAGGGTCCCCACGTGGACGACAAAGTTCATTGTCGTTGAAGTGCATGAACCGCAAAATCTGCTCGTATCGTGCCCTGGACATGGAGGCAGAGAACACGGGCATGTGGTCAATTGGGTGCGTGGACCAATAAGCACGCAATGACGGAAATTGATGTGTGCCCATGTTGAGGGAAAGGCCCAGAAAGGTCTTAAATTCGGAAACCGTAATTGGTTTCCAATTTCTGGCAATTTTAGGCAACTGGGGGTTAGCGGCGATAAATTGACCAGCATATAAATTACTCTGGTCCACAATAGATCTATAGAGATCTTCCGTGAAAAACAGCGAATAAAAATCGATTGGCATAAAATCAGCTGTTTCCACCTGAATACCGGGTTGGGCAGTGAATGGGGGAAGTACGGGTTCTGCAGAAGTGGTGGAGACCCAATCAGGATAGGCGAATTCTGCAGGAAGGGCAGTATGGGCACGACGGGCCTGCCTTTGTCTTCTTGGTGGCAGCGGGACACTACTTGTGCTTGCCACCTCGCCAGCTTGAACTGCACTTATGGGACTCGCCACGTCACCAAGTGTTACTGCAGTGCTGGATGTACGTCCAGGCTGTACTAGGCCGCTGGTGCTTGCCAGTTCACCAGAAGGAATAGCGGCGCTAGTACTACTCTGCTCCATGATACGAGAGACCTGCGGTTCTTGCTCCTCAACAACCTCAGAAGATCGGGATCGGGTACGCCTGACCTTAGCAGGGACCTCAACTTCGTCGTCAGAGCTATCTGACGTGGGGCCGCTGACGTCACTGTCTTCTACGGGAAGATATTCTGAGCCTGAATCTGACAGATACGTGACCTCCTCTTCACTATCTGTCATGCTCAGAATCTCGTAGGCCTCTTTACTAGTGTACCTTCGTCTTGCCATTTTGGGCTCTAAATTTAGGGGTACACTAGTAAGATTCACAGGAAAAAAAGCACCTGACTGTCGTCAGCAAATATATCAAACGCTACAAAAAAACTGTTAGCGATCGCAGGGATCAGGCCTGTCTCTGCGAACGCTGCAGTTATGTGTGTTGTGTTTGGTAAGTGACAGTGATCGATCGATACTGCACTTGGGTGGGCTGGGCTGGGCTGGGCTGGGCGGAGGGGCTAAACGCAGGCGCTAGCAGGTATCTGGGCTGATCCCGCTAACACTGCGTTTTTGGGAACCCTAAACCGCTGGGGATGCTAGTATAGATCTGATCAGATACTATACCACTAAGGGGGGTGTATGCTTTGCGCGTGGGTGTTAGCGTTACTGGCACTAACCTAACACTGCCTGGGGCGACGCAGACCCTCTCTGGCGCTAAAAACCTAATTGATCTCACCCGCCGGGCGATCAGGGGGGTTAAACCTTTATTGGGTTATATACGGCGGGTGCCCTGATGCTATAAAAAGCAAACTAATCAACCAGCGTCACCCGTAACCTTTATATGGTGATCACTGGTGAAAGGGTTAACTAGGGGCAATCAGGGGGTTAAAACCTTTATTAGGTTAAATATGGGGGTACCTGACACTATATAAAAACCTGACGGGTAACCTAAATAACTAAATAACTTACTGGCTAACCAGTGACACCAGTGACGCTTATACGGCGATCACTGGTGAAAGGGTTAACTCTAGGGGCAATCAGGGGGTTAAAATAATATATGGGGGTACCTGACACCAATAAAAACCTGCGGCGAACCTAAAAAAAAAAATAACTGCCTATCTAAAACACCAGCGACACGAATACAGCGATCGGAAAAACAATCGCTTAGTGACGCTGAAGTTAGGGGGTGAAAGGGTTACCTGGGGGGTGATCAAGGGGTTAAACCTTTATTGGGTGGGGTTAGGGGGCTACCCTGGACCTAAAGGGGCCTAATCCTAACTGCCCTGCAACTTTTTACAATCACAGATGACACTAAATGCAGTGATCAGTAAAATAAATGATCAGTGACACTGTGATTGGGGGCTTTGGGGTGACCTGGGGGGTGATCTGGGGGTGACTGGGGGGTGATTTGTGTGCCTATGTGTACCTACGTGTCAGTGGACTGTTGGAGCACTAACCTCTGTCTTCACTCCTCGGCGCCGGGAACGAAAAGACCGCGGCGAGGGAGATGACATCACTTCCTCCAGCCTGTGTTTACATCACATGGCGGAGGAAGCAATTTCATTGGCCGGGAGCGATCGCGAGGGGGGGGGCGGAATCGAGCGGCCGCCCCCTCATGCCTGATCGCTCCCGAACACTTAACGGCCGCTCACTGCAGTGAAGGGGGGTCCGGATGGACCCCCCAACTGCACAAAGGCGATCACGTAGATCTACGTGATTCTGCCTGTCCGTGCCATTCTGCCGACGTAAATCGGCAGTGGGCGGTCGTTAAGTGGTTAATTTGTGTCTTTTATATCTGACTGTAGTTAAGGTGGTCTTAAAGAGCAACTCCAGCTATTCCTTGGAAAGGTTGTCCTAATGCTTCCTGTTCTGAGAGACACAAAAGCAAACAAGAGCAAATGTCCTCAATGTGAAAACAAATTCTACTTTTGACCCATTGAGAGAAATCCCTTCTCCTGTTGTTCCAATGAAAAAACATTTAGATTTCTCTAAATTTTCTGTAGGTCCTTAGGACAGAAAGTGCAAAGTGAGCTTTTCAAATGGGGATGTACACAACAATAAAACCATGATAAAAGTTCTCTCCTTTTTAACTCTATCAAAAAATGTTTTTTTTTTAGTATCTATTATTATAAGATTTTTCAAATAAGTAATTTTTGTTCATAAAATTGGGCCAAGATTTATACTGCTTCATTACTTTGGTAAAAAAAATGAATTGGTGGATATTTATTTAGTCTGTCTGAAAGCTAGAGTCTACACTCTACAAGCTATGGTGCCAGTCATTGAAAATTGATTACACCTGGTGTTAGGGCTGGGGAAAAAAATCGATTTTGAATCGAGTTGTGAGGTTAAATCGATTCAGATTTTGACCAAATCGATTTAAAAAAAAAAAATTCCATAGTACCGGCGCTCCGCGGACTAGGCCGAAGCCGCGGCCTCACCTAAAAAATCCTGCCCGTGGAAAAGGCCGCGAAGATGGATGCCGCGGACTAGGCCGAGGCCGCGGCCTTTTCCCAGGGTCACGGCTAGCTGCGGGCAGGGCCTTTTCCCAGGATCGCGGCAAGCTGCAGGCAGGATTTTTTAGGCGAGGCTGCAGCTTCGGCCTAGTTTGCGGCCTTGACCCAGGATTGCGGTGGACTAGGCCGAAGCCGTGGCCACGCTTAAAAAATCTGGAAAAAACTCGATTTGAATCGTGAATTAAGTTTTTTTTTTTTTTTTTTTTTTTTTTTTTCGCAGACTTTTTTTTGGGGCCAAAATCGCCCAGCTCTACCTGGTGTACTGACAGCCTATCTCATTTCTTGAGGCCCTGAAATGTCAGTAAAGTACAAATACCCCCCAAATGACCCCTTTTTTGGAAAGTATTTAGGTATTTAGAAGGAGGCATTGTGAGTTTTTTTGAAGTTGTAATTTTTTTCCTACAACTCTTGGGAAAATGAATTTTTTTTTCAAATAACAATTTTTATTGTGTTTTTCTACAAAGAAAATACAAAGAGATGTAAGACTTCAAAAAATGGAGTACATTACGTTTCCAGGTTGTCAAACAGAGACAGTAAGGTTTTATCCATATACTTGTAAGCAATAGCAGGCACCCAACCAAAGATGACAGGAAGAGGAAAAAAGCAGCGCCTTCTAAGCGTAGTAGTATCAAAGATTTATTAAAGAAATTAATAATACAGCAGCAAGAGATACACTCGCAAACAAGTATAGCATAAGGCTTATCTTAAGTGTTGTCATCCGCTCGACCCGGGAGCTGCGAGTCCTGATGTTTACAAGCTGAAATCCCACGTAGTTGTTAGCGGTGGTAGAAGGAACTTCACTCTCGTGGCCGCAGAGATGGGGAAGAATCCTCACTGGAACACAGCTAGTGGAATCGTCACTTCCGGGTATGATGTCAGCGGGGGATGCCATCAGCCACACAATACTATTTAAATGAGGACCCTATACTAAATCTTAGACAAATACATTTCCTCCTTGATATGTTAGAATACTGTGTCACCCATAATTATTTCGAAACGAATGGTGAGTTTTATATACAGATTCAGGGTACAGCTATGGGGGCCAACTTTGCCCCAAGTTATGCGAACCTCACAATGGGTTACTGGGAACATTTCCATATTTGGCATAATAATCCCTTTTCCTCCAATCTGGTATTTTACGGTCGCTATATAGACGACGTGGTGATTATTTGGGATGGGCCAGACACGTCCATTCCAGACTTTTTACATTATTGCAATTCTAACACCATGGGTTTATCATTTACTTCTGTTACTGACGAGAACACTCTAGCTTTCCTAGATTTGGAATTGTCTCACGATGATCACACCATACATGCCCAGAATTACACCAAGCCATCGGCGGGTAACTCCTTTTTGCACTACGGGAGCTGCCATCATCCACGCTGGGTGAATAATATACCCAAAAGCCAATTTTGTAGACTTAGACACAACTGCACTAGGCTACAGGATTACACAACTCGTGGCTTAAATCTGAAGACTAAGTTTCTAGAAAAGGGTTACCCCGATCAGTTAGTGGAGGGAGCCTTTCAACATTACCTCAACACTGAGGTTAGGAGTGACAGAATTACTACCACAGATGACAACTTACAACAGGTCAGGTTTGTTACCCAATTCCACAGTCAGTTTAGACGAATGGAAAGGATCTTGGTCAAACATTGGTCAATCTTGAGCGAGGATCCCCACCTCAAATCAACACTCCCTGAAAGACCAATAGTCAGCTATAGAAGAGCTAAAAACCTGAAGGCACGTATAGCCCCAAGTAAAATTACACAATTAGGGCCTACTGCTAGCACCTCTTTGACATTTTTCAATGTAAAGGGGATGTACCAATGCAGGAAAGCCCTATGTCTCACCTGTAAACATGTCACTCACAGACAAAAAGAGTTTACGTGTAAGGATAAAATATACACCATACCTGATTTTTTCACGTGCTCTTCCGAGTATGTTGTCTATTGTCTTGCGTGCCCTTGTGGCCTACTCTATGTGGGCCGCACTATTCGCACCCTCCGCAAAAGGTTTGGGGAGCACCGTAATTTTGTGGAGAAGGGTTTAGAAAAATACAGTGTTGCAAGGCATTTCAAAGAATTTCACCAGCAGTCTTCTGAGGGGCTACGTGTTTGGGTCATAGAGGCCGTCTCCAAACACTTGCCCAAGGCAGAACGTTACAAGAGGCTATGTGAGAGGGAAAATTACTGGATCTACACTTTAGATAGCCTCTCTCCTGGGGGCCTTAATGAGGGCATTCCCCTCTGACATCATACCCGGAAGTGACGATTCCACTAGCTGTGTTCCAGTGAGGATTCTTCCCCATCTCTGCGGCCGCGAGAGTGAAGTTCCTTCTACCACCGCTAACAACTACGTGGGATTTCAGCTTGTAAACATCAGGACTCGCAGCTCCCGGGTCGAGTGGATGACAACACTTAAGATAAGCCTTATACTATACTCGTTTGTGAGTGTATCTCTTGCTGCTGTATTATTAATTTCTTTAATAAATCTTTGATACTACTACGCTTAGAAGGCGCTGCTTTTTTCCTCTTCCTGTCATATTTCAGATTACTTCTATCTGCAAGCTGGCAGCCTTCCTTGCGGACAGTTTCCAAGCTATTCCACACATGGACTAATTGATATGGACTTTAAATGTGTGTCTTTATACAGCCTATTGAAGTTCCCATTCCTATCCTGTCAGCCCCTTTTATATGTTTAGTTTTATTTTTCCTGTATATCCTAATCCAGAGTGCGCTCAATCCATTTATTGTTTACCCAACCAAAGATGGAAGTGATGCAGAAATGCGTCATACAGAAACAAACATCCAGCAAACTATTCGGGACAAAGGGAGTCCTTAGAATACCCTCAGGGGAGAGCAAGAAAGAGGAAAGAAAAGAAGAGAGATCATTATGGTAGCTCAATCACCCGGTCACGGTGGATCCTCCCGAAGGTGCCACAGCCCCCAGACTTTGTCGTGGGCGTCCAGCTTATCCTGCATCCTGGCCGTCTTTTTCTCCATCAGCTCCACGTCTTTGATTCTTCTAGCGTGCAAGGCCTCGGGAGTAGGGGGGGATTGTTTTTTCCAGTTTAGAGCTATGAGACAGCGTGCAGCTGTGAGGATATGGCTTGTCAGTTTTTTTGTAGGGTGGGAGAAGCCGCAGCGGCGAGAGGCCTAGCAAGAAGAACTTGGGAGTCATGGGGATCGGCATTTCCAACAACCGTGACAACAGCTGCTGTACTTCAGTCCAGTAGGGAGTGAGTAGAGTGCAACTCCAATAAATGTGAAGGAGGGACCCCCTGTCTTTCTGGCAGCGCCAACAGCGGTCTGAGCTGGAGGGGTATATGGTGTGGAGCACATCAGGGGTCATGTACCAAAAAAGAAGGATTTTGTAAGTGTTTTCCTTGTACAGAGGGAGCTCTTCGCCGCCCGAGACCATATGATCCGCCACTGTTCTAAAGGTTTTTTTTTTATTTATTTTACACAAAATTTGTCATCATACCAAGTTATTTCTCTCGCACAGCAAGAACAATATTTCTAGCACTAGACCTCCTGTAACTCTAAACATGTAACCTGTAAAAAAAAATTCTAAATCTTCATAGGTGACGTTTTAAGTACTGAAGTTTGGCGCCATTCCACAAGTGTGTGTGCAATTTTAAAGTGTGATATGTTGGGTATCTATTTACTCGGTGTCAGAATTGGCCTGGGTGGCAAGGGGCTAATTACCGTAAGTAATATACAAATAATTATTATATATTGTTTTTAAGGTATTTTACTATTTTTAAAATCTGTACTCAAGCAGGTGGCTTACCGTACAAATTACTGCAGTTTTTGAAGTTATAACTTTAAACCAGTAATTTCACAGTAAATAGATAAATCATAATGTATTATCTTATAACATATAGCATAATAATTTATGATTTAGCTTGAATAAAACAGTACCTTTTCAACAGACACACAAAATATGGGAAAAAAAAAGTTAAACGCATAGATGTGAACGTGTACCATAGGAAACTATGTTAAATAGAATGTAGTGCATTTTCTGCAAACTGCAAAAAATGCATAGGAGTGAACCTAGGGTTATTTAGAACTGCGGCTAGTTGATTAATAGGTTGAAATTTTTGGGTACCATATATACTCGTGTATAAGCCGACCCGAATATAAGCCGAGGCACCTAATTTTACCACAAAAAACTTGGAAAACGTATTGACTCGAGTATAATAAGCCTAGGGTGTCCATGTGCATACCTCACTGTGCCCATGCCTCACTGTGCCCAATCTCCCTACCTGATCTCTGGCGCTGTTTAACATGGGAGTCTATGGAAGGGGTGCCCGGGTTTGAAAAATCGGTGCTCCCCGGCCGTAGGTCCCTTGGACAACAAACTTTACACACTTGTAGATGAAGAGTGGGGCTACATGTGTGCCAGGTTGGGGTCCAGGGCACCTAAGGCCAGCCGGTACCGGGTGCCCAAAATCACTGGAGAAATTACAGTTTAACATGGGAGTCTATGGAAGGGGTGCCCGGCTTTGAAAAATCGGTGCTCCCCGGCCGTAGGTCACCCGGACAACAAACTTTGCGCACTTATAGAGGAAGAGTGGGGCTATATGTGTGCCAAGATTGGGGTCCAGGGGACCTATGGCTGGCCAGGATCAGGCGCACAAATTTGAAGATGGACACAGACTCGAGTATAAGCTGAGGGGGGGGGGGCATTTTCAGCACAAAAAAATGTACTGAAAAACTCGACTTCTACTCGAGTATATGCGGTAATTATCTGGTGAGTTTTGTGTGGACCACAAGGCCCCAGCTATCATTGCAGTGATGTATGTGGTAATCCAGAAAATTACTAAGGCTTCTCCAGGTTGTATAATGGTGAACGTGTTTTTTTGAAATATTTTATATATAAATTTTTACTTTTAGACACCTTGTTTCTAATTTTAAAATAGAATGTCTGGTTCCTATTGCATGAATTTGTAATATGCACATCTCTCTTTGTACAGATGGCATCAGCTACAGACTCCCGTTATGGGCAAAAAGAATCCTCGGACCAGAACTTTGATTACATGTTCAAGATCTTAATTATTGGGAATAGCAGCGTGGGTAAAACCTCCTTCCTCTTCAGATATGCAGACGACTCATTCACCCCTGCATTTGTCAGCACGGTGGGAATAGACTTCAAAGTTAAAACCATTTACAGGAATGATAAAAGAATCAAACTGCAGATCTGGGTAAGCATATAATTAACCAAGATACATCTGTATCTGATTATCCCACCCATTGACTGACTGACTTTTCTGCAGTGTCTGTTTTTACATTTTCGATTATATATATTTTGTAGGATTGCAGTAAGAGACAATACATGAGCATTACACCTTCCAACATCATGCACTTTTCTGATATTTGTTCCTTCAGGGTCTATTTTTACACTTTTTGTATTCTATACATTTTGTAGATCACATTAAAGGGATTGTAAAGCTTCCTGTTTTTTCATCTTAATGCATCCTATGCATTAAGGTGAAAAATCGCTGTGCAATCTCAGGCCTCCCAGCCCCCCCGTTTTACTTGCCTAAGCCATGAAACTCCGTGGGCTCGTTCCCGCGATGGTTTCCCCCAGCTTGAGGCGGCTTGTCATTGGCGATTGATAGCAGTGCAGCCATTGGCTCCTGCTGCTGTCAATCAAATCAATGACGCGACGCGCTGCTGGGCTATAGCCGCCGGCTGTATCACGGGAGCGGGCCCGCAAGCTAACCCCCTTGGGAGAGCGCTTCCCAAGAAGGGGGTTAACTCTTGCGGGGAGGAGCCGAGACAGCCGCCGAGAGACCCCAGAAGACCAGGATCGGGGGCCACTCTGTGCAAAACGAACTGCACAGTGGAGGTAAGTATGACATGTTTGTTATTTAAAATCTATATACCTTTACAACCCCTTTTTAAGGCCTCATGCACACTGAATGTTATAAAAACATCAGTAGCGTTAGCTGCAGAATGAGTTTTGTAGCGTTTTTGTAGTAGTGTATTTTTGCGGTTTTTAGCTGTAGTGTTTTTTTTTTTCTTTTCTTAGCAAAATATACTACCACAAAAGCTTATGGCTCAAAAACGCTGATAAATGCTGAATAGCTGCGTTTTCCAGCTTTTATCAGAGTTAGGGCATTTTTACAGCAGGACTGAATGTGGATTAGTTTATGAGCAGCTTTATTGTCATTCTACCCAAGCTGTCCATAGTTAATTATTCCTCATTTACTCCCTACATGGCCACCTCCTTTATATTTTACATTTCTGAACCGAAAGGGTGCATATACGTTTCAGGCATTCTATGGAGGCATGCAGTGAAAAGGAGGGGGAGAGAGAGAGAGAAAGTGGTGGGTGGGAACGATGTTCAAGGGATGGGTGGGTGGAGAGTGTCCTAAAGGAAGTCAATGGCAACAGGAGGCAGAGATCTTGGGGGCCAATGGCTGCGCTGTCCTTCCTTTAGCACAGGATGCTTGACTAAGGCTGGGTTCACACTGATGTGATGGGTCATATCGCATGTGATTTGTACAGAAATCGCATACGATTCTGAGCAGTGTGATTTGAGCCCATCATTTTGTATAGCTCAAATCGCACCGCATCTGTATGAAAAAGGATCAGGCGCCCTTTCTTTGCCGCACTGAAACCCGATCGCATAGGTGTTCGTATCCATGCGATCCGATTCTAGCAAATGCACTGCGTTCTGCGACCTGCTTTTTGAGGTGTCGATAATGTTTGACACCGAAGCAGATCGCATGAACACAGTGCAATTGCTATGAAGTGAGGTGCAGGAAATGCAGCAATTCCTGTGCAATTCCCGCATTGCATTATTGTAAATGAGAGAAGTTTTTATGCACAGGGCGACTGGTGGATAAGGTAGACCTGGTCCAACACCTATGGATGCTTTTGACCATCCTATGGAAGAGGTACTGTATTGGGTATGGGGAAGCTGTGCCAAGCCTTTAGGAAGCAATAAATATAAACTATGCAACCTATAACTCACCAAAATAATAGGATTTTTATAACAGCTTACCTGTAAAATCCTTTTCTTAGGAGTACATCACGGGACACAGAGCGACATAGTCATTACTAATGGGTTATATAGATACCGTCAGGTGCTGGCACTGGCAACTTCCAAAACCGGAAGTACCCTCCCCTATATAAGCCCCTCCCATCCGGGAGCACCTCAGTTTTGTAGCAAAGCAATAAGTGTCCCCAAAGAGGGGCGGGAGCTCTGTGTCCCGTGATGTACTCCTAAGAAAAGGATTTTACAGGTAAGCTGTTATAAAAATCCTATTTTCTTTCTCGTACATCACGGGACACAGAGAGTCATTACTAATGGGATGTCCTAAAGCAATGCCCAATGAGGGGGGGGATACACCATATATAAGCTGAGCGCTATCAGACATGAGGATCTTTTGCGGCCTGCAACACACTGCGCCCAAAGGCGACATCCTCCTGACTTCTAACGTCCACCTGGTAGAACCTAGTAAACGTGTGAACTGAAGACCACGTTGCGGCCTTACAGATTTGAGCCAGGGAGGCCTGGTGATGCACTGCCCATGAAGTTCCAACTGCTCTCGTGGAGTGCGCTCTAACTTTGAACGGAGGCGGTCTCCTTCTCAAGCCATAAGCTTGCATAATGACCTGTCGAATCCACTTGGCTAAAGTAGATTTTGACGCTGCCTGACCCTTTCTGGGGCCTTCCGGCAGAATAAACAAAGTATCCGTTCTGCGAATCTGAGCAGTGGCTTTTAGATAAGCTTTAACTGCTCTTACTACATCCAAAGAATGCAATAACTTTTCCTCTACCGAAGTAGGTTTGGGGAAAAAAGAAGGAAGAACCACATCTTGGTTCGAATGAAACCTCGATACCACCTTAGGAAGAAAGGCTGGATGAGGACGAAACACTACTCTGTCCTTATGGATAACCAGATATGGCTCCTTACAGGACATAGCTGCTAATTCCGATACTCTTTTAGCCGAACAAATGGCTACTAGAAAAATCAATTTCCTGGTGAGAAGCACCAAGGAAATATGCTGTAATGGTTCAAATGGTTGTTTCTGTAGAACCGACAGAACCAAGTTTAGATCCCATGGACATATGGGAATATTAACCGGAGGACTAATACGCATCACTCCTTGTATAAAGGCTTTGACTAGTGAATGCGAAGCCAAGGGCCTTTGAAAAAATATTGACAAGGCCGAAATCTGACCCTTGATAGTACTCAAGGCAAGCTTCCTATCTACAGCCCACTGTAGGAAGTCCAGAATCCTACCTATTACATACTTATGTGGATGCCATTTCTTGGCCTCACACCACGCGATGTACGCCTTCCAGATTCTATAGTAGATCTGCCTGGATACCGGCTTCCTGGCATTGATCATGGTAGATACCACAGCATTAGAGAGCCCTCTCTTTTTTAGAATGTGGGCTTCAATAGCCAGGCCGTCAAACCTAGGGCTGGTAAGGAAGGATGGTATATCGGTCCTTGCGAAAGCCGGACGACGTGGGAGAGTCCAAGGACTCCCCACTGAAATTTTACAATCTCCGCGTACCACGCTCTTCGGGGCCACGCTGGAGCCACCGGAATCACCGGTTTCTTTTCTACCCTGATTCTGCGGAGTAATCGAGGTAACCATTGTGGCGGTGTGAATGCATATATCAGCTTGAACTGATCCCAAGGGAACACTAGGGCATCCGAGCCGCAAGCTAGGGGATCCCTTGTCCGAGAGACAAACCTGTCCCCCTTTGCGTTGAATCTGGATGCTAGAAGATCTACATCCGATGTTCCCCACCGCTGACATATTGTCCAGAAAACCTCGGGGTGAAGGGACCCTTCCTCTGGGCCTAATTGCTGGCGACTTAGAAAGTCCGCCTTCCAATTCTCCACTCCTGGAATAAATACCGCAGATATGGCTGGGACATATTTTTCTGCCCATTTCAGGATGTAATTTACTTCCCTCTGGGCTGCAGGACTCCTGGTGCCCCCCTGATGATTGATATATGCCACTGCTGTGGCATTGTCTGATTGCATTCTGACAGGGGACCCTTGGAGTTTGGATGTCCATGCTACTAGGGCATACCGGGCTGCTCGTATCTCTAAGAGATTGATGGGCAGGGCCATTTCTGCATCCGACCATCAGCCCTGGAGAGACTATTGCTCCAGTACTGCTCCCCAGCCTATAAGGCTGGCATCTGTAGTGACCACCTTCCAAGAAATCGGACTGAAGGATTTCCTTTTTTCCAGATTCTGGGGAACCAACCACCAACGGAGGCTCTTGCGAACGGAAGGGGACAAGGACATTGTAAGTCTAGGGCCTGAACTTTTTTGTTCCAGGCTGACAGTATGGCCCCTTGCAAATTCCTTGAATGGAATTGACCGTAGGGTACTGCTTCGAATGATGCCACCATTTTTCCCAGCAGCCTCATATACAGGCGTATGGACGGCTGTCTTTTTTGTACCCACTAAGTGGATCAAATCTTTCAAAGACAACACCTTTCCTCGAGGCAAGAATATTTTTCTCTGGCCTGAATCCAACCTTAGCCCCAAGTATTCCAGACTTTTGACTGGTTTTTAGGGCTGACTTGTCTCGGTTGATAATCCAACCGTGAGATTCCAGATACTTGATCGTCTTGTGAACGACCACGTCTAGTTTTTTCACTAAGTGGTCTATCAGCAACAAGTCATCCAGATATGCCATTATCATTACACCTTGTGTTCTTAGATTGGCCAATAAAGGGCCACAATTTTTGTAAACACTCGTGGTGCTGTGGCCAAACCGAAGGGTAAGGCTCTGAACTGAAAATGGCGCCCTTCTACTGCAAAGCGTAGAAATTTTTGGTGGACTGGAAAGATGGGAATGTGCAAATAAGCATCTTTGATGTCGATCGTGGCTAACCAATCCTCCCCTTGTAGGGCAGTGGCCACCGATCGGATCGACTCCATCGGAAAGTCCTGATATACAGGAATTTGTATAGCCCTTTTAGAATTAATATGGGCCTCCCGTCCGCGTTTGCTTCGGGACTGTAAAGAGGTTTGAGTAAAACCCGAACCCTCATTCTTCCAGGGGAACCTCCATAATTACTCCTTGGAGCAATAGTTGTTCTAGTGCCAACAGGAGGGACTCTCTCTTCCGGGGATCCCTTGGCACATTTGACCTCAAAAATGGGAAGGAGGAGAGTCTTTTAACTCCAAACTGTATCCCAAACCTACTGCGGAGAGCACCTATCTGTCTTGATCGTGTCCCGCCAGGTCTCTTGCGAACAACTGGAGTCCTCCCCCCACCCGACTGAGTGGGGGCTTCATGAATTTAACTTTGGGGGAGGTTTTGTACCTCCCCTGACCCAGGGTTTCTCATTACCCTGCTACTGTCCCTGTTTTTTACCCCCGGGATTTGACCGAGGAGGCCGTCGGAACTGTTACACAGCCGATGCCCCAGGGACTGGAGAAGCAGGCCTCTTAAAGAGGGACCTCTAACTCTGCTTTTAACCGGCAAGAGCGTATTTTTACCGCTGGAAATTTTCTGGATATATTTGTCCAGGTTTTCCCTGAATAAGCGTTCACCATGAAATGGGACGCTAACCAGCCATTCTTTACAGGGAGCTTCAGCAGACCAGTTTTTGAGCCATAGGAGCCTACGCATATGTACTATAGACAGCGTAAGGCGGGAGGCCTGATGGACTGAATCCTCTATGGCGTCAACCGCAAAGCCTAAGGCTCTAGGTAGATCAGCTAGGGCAAAGCCTGCTGATCTGTCAAGTCCCTCAAGACCTGTTTCAACTGATCGTTCACTGCTTAGCAGACCCCAATAGCTGCTACTGCTGGTTGTATCACCAAGCAGATTTTCATAAGGACTCCAATCTTTTATCTATTGGGTTCTTGAACATTTGGACATTATCCACTGGACATGTCAGTGATTTATACATACAAGAGATGGCTGCGTCCATTGTAGGGACCTTCCATTTTTTTTTTTTTTTTTTGATGAACTTATCCTCCATGGGATAGACCACCGGAAATCTCTTGGGGGAATAAATATTTTCTCAGGACGTTCCCAATCCTGGTAAATGAGCCCTTTCAGTAAAGGGTGAAGTGGAAAAGAACAAACAGTCTGGGGGCTTCTAGCGACCCCAACGAGGATACAGTAGTGGTTGATGGTTCCGCAAGGTGCATTTTTAAATGCTGATCGGACCATGTTAGTCAGAGACTGAACCCATAATCTTTCAGCTTGAGATGCTGAGAAAAGGTTCCCCCACTGTTGATTCCTCTATAACAGAATCAACCTTATCCTGATCCCCTTCAGGCAGGTCGATCCCTGTATGGGACTGTTGCTCTGCTAACAGGCATTCTGAAGGAGGAGACGGAGATCGAGCGTGCTTTCCCTGACAGGGAGGCAGCGATAAATGTTGACAATCTCTGTCTAATCCTCCCAGAGCTGAGGAAAAAACCTCCTCTGTTACATACACAGGAGCAGGTGACTGAGGACAGCCACAGTACCAAGTACCCCTGCGGGGTCTCTACGGTCACTTACCTCTGAATTTCAGGGGAGACTGGTGCAGCAGGAGTATGCCCAAGATCCTCCGAGCCCGATGAGACCCCCTTCGCTTCCTGGAAGATTCAGTTCCGGAGCTTCTGGACGGCATATTCCTAAGCCTAAAGCTGAGGTATTCCAGCCGTAATACACCACTTTTACTGAGAATAGTCTAGCACAATTGCTGCTATATCACAGTTGGTGTCTACTAATGTGCCTTTCTAGGGGATGCCTGTATCAACCGCTTGCTGTATGCCTTTAAATGTTGCCAGCTCTGTCTCTGTACTTCATAGCCAGCTCACTACAATATTGTGGTTTTTTTAAACTGCTGGGACGCCCGCACATGCGCAAAAGCGCTGCGGCGCGCACAGAGCGTCATCCCCCAGGCTCCGCCCCCTTTTCCGGCTCACCTCTATATATAGAGGCGCGTGCACGCGCACGCGCGCGGGCACGTGCGCCTTCGGCGCTAATTTCAAAATATGGTAACAAGGGACAGGAGCCAGGGCCCCTCTTTGCCGCAGGCCGGGGGATGGACGAGCACTGCAACATGGCAGAGGAAGCAGTTTCCTATAAGAGAACTCACCATCTGCCTGGACTTTGCTCTGCTGAAAGAAGCTAGTCCACATGACAAGAAAACATTCCACAGCGGCCTCTAGTGGACAAACACAGGTACCGCAGTCTAATATATTAAATATATATATATATATATATATATATATATATATAAAAAAATTTTTTTTTTTTTTTTTTTTCTTGACCACCATTAAAAATTATTACTTTTTTTTAGTAGTTACAGGCATGCACAGAATTTTGCGGGAATACCATTAGGTAACAGACAGAAAGACAAATTAGGCTTGGGGGGTCCCCCAATAGACCCAAGTTCCTGGGGGCCCCCACTTACCTGTTCCCCGCCGCAGGACTTTGTTTGGTCCACAAAAGCCCAAACTTCACCTATCACGGCAGGCATTGTAATCAAACCTTCAGGGACCGGGTTCCCAAGGATTCCACTCCCCTGGACCTGTATAGCACCCTGCACAGAAAACATCTTGGTCGTGGGTATGACCAGAGCTCTGGATCCCAGGGTCCAGCTCTCCTAAGAGAAGCATTACAGGCAAAACCTTGCTCTTCTCTGCAAGGCCCGGGTACCGACCGTTTAGCTATGAAGCTTTTTTGGTCGGATCCGGAATAGCTTACTGAGGCCCAAAAGAACCTGTACGCAAGCTCAGTGAAAAACACATGTTTCTTCTTGGCCAACACCTTAGACACTGGCAAAAAACTGAGGTGCTCCCGGATGGGAGGGGCTTATATAGGGGAGGGTACTTCCGGTTTTGGAAGTTGCCAGTGCCAGCACCTGACGGTATCTATATAACCCATTAGTAATGACTATGTCGCTCTGTGTCCCGTGATGTACGAGAAAGAAAATGCATTTTCTTATTTTTTTAAATGTAAATATTTCCAAAAGCTCTTTATGCATCTAAACTTTTCTTAACCCAAAAACAAAAATGTCAGATTGTTTGTTTGTTTGTTTTTTCCATGCTTATTTTCCTTTAACTTCACCCTGGTAATCATGCTATTGACACCGTTCCTGTAACTGGATAGGTACATCCATCTTTGGAGCAAGCCATGGATTTCACCTTGGCTAGACTTCCGACAAGTCTGCCTTTTTGTTCATCTTCATAACATGGGGGAGATGGGGAGACTATTGGTTTACAGAAGGAAGATGGCATAACAGGCATTTCTGTACTTGCTGAAAAGGTTCTTGGCCTGAAAAAAGAAAACCAATAGCCACCACATCCAAAGACTAGGAAGCTGTAGTATATTACGTTTTTGTGTTTGGGATTAGTTATATTTTAATTGTTATGCTTGGTATTGGACACACAATTTTGTCAAACAATTTCCCAATACCAAGCACTGTGATTAAAGTGGTTGTAAAATCAGAAGTGTTTTTTTTTATCTTAATGCATTCTAAAGCCTTCTTTGTGTAGCAGCCTCCCTAATACTCACCTGAGCCCCATCTCTATTTAGTGATGTCCATGAGTGTCTCGGCCATCCGTGACACTCCCTTCTGATTTGGCTGAGACACAGCAGTGGCGCCATTGGCTCCCGCTGCTGTCAATCAAAGTCAGTTGACCAATCAGGAGAGAGGGGGGGCGAACCACCGCTCTGTCTGAATGGACACACGGAGCTGCAGCTTGGTTTCGGTGCCCCCATAGCAAGCTGCTTGCTGTGGGGGAACTCAACAGGAGGAAGGGGCCAAGATCACAGAAGAGGGACCTGAGAAGAGGAGGATCCAGGCTGCTCTGTGCAAATCCAACTGCACAGAGGAGGTAAGTATAACATGTTTGATATTTTTATAGGGAAAAAAATTGAATTTACAATCACTTTAAAGGATAAGGGCAGTGTTTACTTCATTTGATGCTCTGCTATGCCTTCCACATTCTGTCTAATTATCAACCAAGTCGGTGTCCTAAATAAACTGCACACCTTGTGCCAGGTCATTCCAGTGCAAGGATAGGGTTTCCCTACAAGCTGAGAAGCCCTGCCCTTGCAGCTTTGTACTGTAAGGCAGAAACCCATTTTGTGTTACGTATTTACAGTTTTTTTTCCCCAACTCTGTGCTCCTTTTTTAGCTTTTTCTATTTAGTTTAGGGGCCATAAAAGCTATTAAAGGAAATCTGTTATTGGAGAAATATGAGAAGCTGTCATCGCTGATCTCTTTCAGAAAACGCAGTTGCCTGGTTGTTATACTGACCCGCTGGGTTTATTTGCTTGTTTTAGTGACCCAGAACAATATGCAGATCAGTTCTGACTTCTTCAGTTGGATTCAAAGGCTAAGTTCACCTTTGTGAAATAAATAAATAAATGCACAAATTTCTGCATAGGAGCATGTTACACTAAATATGGGTGTAACATGCACCTAAAGCTAAACGTATCCTTTTAAAGATTAAAAATTAGTGTGCATCGTCCCACTGTTTGCAACAGTCTTGCATGAAACTGGCCATAGGAAACTGCTTCGAATAAAGCCACCATCTTCCCTAGCAACCTCATGCAAAGGCGAATGGAAGGGACCCTTCCTTGCCCTGAACACCTGGACCAGCTCTCTTATAGCGTTGACTTTTTTGTCTGAGGCAAAAACACCCTTCTTTGGGCTGTGTCTATAACCAGACCTAAATACTCCAGCCTCCTTACTGGACGCAAGGATGATTTTTCTAGGTTGAGATTCCAACCCAGGTGTTCCAGATACTTGACCGTGCTGGACACACCCTGGTTTAACCATGCCACTGACTGATCTACCAGCAACAGGTCGTCCAGGTATGCCATTACTGCTATACCCTGGGCCCTTAGTCTCGCCAAAGGCGGGGCCAGAACCTTTGTAAACACCCGGGGTGCGGTGGCCAACCCGAAGGGTAAGGCCACGAACTGAAAGTGGCGGTGTTCCACTGCAAAAAGCAGAAACTTCTGGTGAGCGGGAAAAATTGGCACATGCAGATATGCATCTTTGATGTCTATTGACACTAGACATTCTCCTCCCCGCAAGGTGGAAACGACTGACCGGATTGACTCCATGCGAAAGGAGCAAATGTTTAGGAACCGATTCAGATCTTTGAGATCTAGAATGGGTCAGACATCTCCATTCGGTTTTGGTACAGTACAGAGATTTGAATAAAATCCCATGCCCTGCTCTTCTGAGGGGGTCTGTATGATTACACCCTGAGACATCAATTGGTCTAGCACCAGAAATAAAGACCTTCTTTTCACTGGGTCTTTGGGGACGTTCGAACTTGGAAAGCGAACCGGAGGAAACTTCTGACCCATCTGATCTCTTCTTGCCAATCCCCTGAAAACCACAGAAGTCTTCCCCCCACTTGATCGAGCGGGGGCGCCCCTTCATAAGGAGGCCTTGGGACTCTGCTTTGTAGGCTTCTGCTCCCAGGGCTTCTTCTGTCCTTGTACAAATACCAATAATCCAGCGCTCGATGGGAGCAGTAACAACGGAATTACAACTGATGTTGAAATAAAATTCTTTTAATTGAATGCATGCAAAAGGTTAACGTGAATTGATGTGGATAAAATCAATAGGATTCAAAAAACCTCCAAACGGATATCTTGGTCATAATGGAGCATAAAAAACACATAGAATACAAAACCGCCCGCCGAAGGGTTGAAATCAATAAGTGTGCTAAGTTACTTGGTGTTGTGAAGTAACACTGGTATGGAGCTGGGATGTCCTGGCCGTCAGGGAGGTGGAAAGATGAGCCGCTCTTCTAATACAGCATGTCGCTGGAGGATGGTGCCAGAGCCGTGGAATCAGAGGGAAGATGTAGCATACTGTAGGAAGTCCTGCGTCGCGGTCAGACCAGCTGATCGAGCGGACCGGATGGCGATGGATTCGATTGCTCTCTGGGCAGCGCGCCCTGCGTCTGGCGGCCGGAAACAGGACCAGTTGCCGGAACGAACGAACAAAGGAGACGTACACACTTGTCGGGCGGTATGTAAACTCCTGTGGTGTCGGAAAGCCCTCTAGTTTACATGTTTCGCGCGCATGCGCTTTGTCAAAACTGAGGGAAACGCAGCCGATAGATGGCATTAATAGAGCAAGGGAACAGGACAGGGAGTGAACAACAGCTCTTGCAATTTTAACCCTTTGTGTACATCCAGCACTATACCTATTCAAAAACTTCTTAATAACATAAAATCACATGAATAACATTGGGATGAAGACTGCATTGAAAGTTAATTAATAAAAATGAAAAAATGAAAATGAAATAAAAATTGAAATAAAATAAAATAGAATAAAAATAAATATATAAATAAAAAGGGGGGGGGAACTAATTGCTTAATTAATTAAACTAGTCAGTTGTCCAACCAATTAATATGAATTTAATATAAAAAATGGATGGAAAAGTGTGAATATGGAAATAACATCAAAATAGATGATGATAATGAAGTGCATATGCATGTTTAGCAAAATAGATTAGATATATATGTTGGGTATATACATTCATGTATTGTTGTTATTATTATAGTCATGAGTGTCTTGTGTGTGTAAGACACTCATACGAAAGACCTACCTCTGGGTACCACTGCATATATATATATGTATATGTGACACCATATGGCGTACTACTACCCATAGCAGGCTAGTATTGGCCTAAAGTAATCTAGAGGGAAAGGGCACGAGAAACAACCCAAGCCTCTGACATCAGAGACTCGAGCTATGTTATTGAAACCCTGAAGGATTACTCTTGGCAGGATGAATACATGTGGGCATCACTAGACGTGACCTCACTATACACGTCAATACCACATGAGGTTGGAATTACCGCTGTACAATATTTTCTATCAAAAAACTGTGATATGAATTCGAGACAATCTAGTTTTTTGCTTGGTAGTATCGATTTTTGTTTACGTCACAATTATTTTACATTCTTAGATCAATTTTACCTACAGCTCAAAGGCACGGCAATGGGAGCTAATTTTGCTCCAGGATACAATAACCTGACCATGGGCTATTGGGAAGAACTTAAAATATGGATGGATAACCCCTTTTCCCAACATATCGTCTTTTATGGTCGTTATATTGACGATGTGCTGTTAATTTGGAGTGGTGGTCCTGATCTTTTTGCTGCATTTGTTGCCCATTGTAACGAAAATCAGTTGGGTTTGTCCTTTACACATGAGATAGACCAGACTCGACTAGTATTTCTTGATCTGGTTCTGTCCCATGATGAACACACAATTATTACTAACAATCATATTAAGCCCACATCAGGGAACTCGTACCTTCATTACAACAGTTGCCATCATCCAATTTGGAAAAACAACATTCCGAACGGTCAATTCCACAGGTTACGTAGGAACTGTACAAAAATAGAGGATTATGTGGCGCAAGGTAGAAATATGCAAAATAAATTTGAGGAAAAAGGGTACCCGAAAGATCTAGTGGCACTTGCCTTTTTGTCCAACCATATACATATATACAGTGGTACCCAGAGGTAGGTCTTTCGTATGAGTGTCTTACACACACAAGACACTCATGACTATAACAATAACAACAATACATGAATGTATATACCCAACATATATATCTAATCTATTTTGCTAAACATGCATATGCACTTCATTATCATCATCTATTTTGATGTTATTTCCATATTCACACTTTTCCATCCATTTTTTATATTAAATTCATATTAATTGGTTGGACAACTGACTGACTAGTTAATTAAGCAATTGTCCCCCCCCCCTTTTTTTATTTATATTTTTTATTTTATTTCACTTTTTATTTCATTTTCATTTTTTAATTTTTATCAATTATTTTTCAATGCAGTCTTCATCCCAATGTTATTCATGTGATTTTATGTTAAGAGAAGTTTTTGAATAAGTATAGTGCTGGATGTACAGAAAGGGTTAAAATTGCAAGAGCTGTTGTTCACTCCTTGTCCTGTTCCCTTGCTCTATTAATGCCATCTATCGGCTGTGTTTCCCTCAGTTTTGACAAAGCGCATGCGCGCGAAACATGTAAACTGGAGGGCTTTCCGACACCACAGGAGCTTACATACCGCCCGACAAGTGTGTACGTCTCCTTCGTTCGTTCCGGCAACTGGTCCTGTTTCCGGCTGCCAGACACAGGGCGCGCTGCCCAGAGAGCCGTCGAATCCATCGCCATCCGGTCCACTCGATCAGCTGGTCTGACCGCGACGCAGGACTTCCTACGGTATGCTACATCTTCCCTCTGATTCCACGGCTCTGGCACCATCCTCCAGCGACATGCTGTATTAGAAGAGCGGCTCATCTTTCCACCTCCCTGACGGCCAGGACATCCCAGCTCCATACCAGTGTTGCTTCACAACACCAAGTAACTTAGCACACTTATTGATTTCAACCCTTTGGCGGGCGGTTTTGTATTCTATGTGTTTTTTATGCTCCATTATGACCAATATTTCCGTTTGGAGGTTTTTTGAATCCTATTGATTTTATCCACATCAATTCACATTAACCTTTTGAATGCATCCAATTAAAATAATTTTATTTCAACATCAGTTGTAATTCCGTTGTTACTGCTCCCATCGAGCGCTGGATTATTGGTATTTGTTCAGTGTATACTTTTTTCCGGAAGTTACCAGCTGCACTGGGGGTCAGTTTTTAAAGAAATATTTTTATATGACATCACGTTTTTATATTTCTGCCAGTTCCTAGCGCTGAAAGACTATTTTTTGTTTCTTCTGTCCTTGTGCCCAGCCCTGAGTCCTACCCTTTGATCCTGACGGCGGAGGCTGTCGCAACTGCCTGGAGGCTAACGCCCCTGGCACCGGAGAGGAAGCACGTTTGAATGAAGGACGCCTACTCCTTCTTTTAACTGGTAGAAGGGTACTCTTACCAACTTGAAATTTTTTGGATGTACTTAACAATATCTTCCCCGAACAACCGTTCCCCATGAAAGGGAAAACCACCAATAGCCTTTTACATGGCGACTCAGCTGACCAGTGCTTTAGCCACAGAATTGTACGCATATGTACTAATTAGGAGAGCAAGGCGTGATGCCTGATTATGAATAGAATCCTCGATGGTATCAACCGCAAAAAATAAGGCCCTTGGTAACTCAGCTAAATCCCGGGCCTCTTCTCCTAGAAGTCAAACTCCTATTCACAGAGGAGATAGCCGCACCTACTGCTGGCAAACTCAACCTTTTAGTGAACTTCTCTTCCATAGGGTAAAGAAGAGAAAACCTTTTAGGAGGAAGAAAATGCTTATCTGGGTGATCCCAGTCAGCATAAATTAGTTGTTCCAGCAAAGGGTGAACAGGAAAAGCGTGAGGACCCTGTGGAGGCTTTAGGGAACCCAAAGAGGAAAAGGGGGCTTCAGCCGCCTCTGCTGGGGTCAACTTATATCCAGAACAGACCAATTCCGTATGGGATTGAACCAGCAATCTTTGGGATTGCGAGGCTAAAAAAGGTTCTTCTGAGACTGAATCCTCAGAGGAGGAGACCTCTGCATGCCCTTCTTCTGGATCCCCCAAAGGTAATTCAACATCTCCTGCCCACTCCTGTTCCAATGGTGGAAGGTCAGGGGCAGGAGAGGGGGACCTGTCCTGTTTCCTCCCAGCCTGGGAGGAAGATGCAAGCATTTCTGCTATTTTCCCTTCCAACAAAGCTAATGCTGAAGCCAAATTGTCCTTAGTGATGTATGCAGAGGCTGAAATGTTGGAAGCAGCTGCAACACCTGAGGATCTGGATGGCTCAGACTGGCCAGTCAGTTCAGGTCTTTCAGGGGAGGATGCTACTGTGGAAGCGTGACTAGGATCCTCAGACCCCAACCGCGGCACCCTTGTGCTCCCCCCTGCTGTATTCCTACCTCTCCTTCGGGAAGACCTAGTCCTAAGCACAAAAGAGCAGAGGTACTAACACAATGCATCCACTGCTGAGCTCTAGTCCAGCAATGAGTATTATGCCGCTATAATTTCTCAGCCTTATGCTGAGTAGACGTGCCTTAAGAATGCCTGTATCCAATACCCATACAGCTTACATGCCCACACATATGCTCTGTGTCCTCTTCCACCAGCCTTTCTTCAGAGTGAGACTTATAAGGCAGTGATCCCTGCGCCGTGCATTAGGTACACGTCGGGTCCTCGTGCATGCCGGCCGCGCTAAGCCATGCCCCCCGCGTCATAGGAATGCCTCCCTCCTCCTTTTTTTTTTTCTTTTTTTAAAAAGGGCTATTTCCCACACGTAAAGCTCAGTCCCACGATCAGGAGGGCTGAGGGGTGTAGAGGAGCTTCTTCCAGGGGGACTTCTGAGCGCTCCTTTAGGATCTTCTTAACTCGCCATTCCCACCGCAGGATACTGCTGGAAATCTCAGACAGACCCAATCTTCACCCATCACGGCGGGCCATGTCATGACGGACCTTCAATGACTGGGTCCCCTTTGTATATGGGGTCCTCTCCCTCAGGGCTCGACAAACCCCGGGCGCCAGGTCGCCATTGCGACTAGAATTAGCGACCTGGCGCCTGGGGCAGCACAGCTGGGGTATCCTGTGTCTCCGTGCCCCCCGCGCCGCGGGATCGCGCCGGCCGGTAATTGAGGCCGCGGCTTTGCGGCCTTCTGCAGGCCTATGCTTCCTTCTGTGATCTAGCGCCATCTTGTGGTGGCCGTTGGTATGACAAGACAACAGCAATGCTAATGGAGTTTCCATGTCTGTTTTCACTGCCATCTCCTCCCATCTAATTAGAACCCCTAAACATTATATATATTTTTTATTCTAACACCCTAGAGAATGAAATGGCAGTCGTTGCAATACTTTCTGTCACACCGTATTTGCGCAGCGGTCTTACAAGCGCACTTTTTTGGGAAAAAATACACTTTTTTTTTTTAATAAAAAAAATAAGACAACAGTAAAGTTAGCCCAATTTTTTTTAATATTGTGAAAGATAATGAGTAAATTGATACCCAACATGTCACGCTTCAAAATTGCGTCCGCTCGTGGAATGGTGACTAACTTTTACCCTTTAAAATCTCCATAGGCGACGTTTAAAAAATTCTACAGGTTGCATGTTTTGAGTTACAGAGGAGGTCTAGGGCTTGAATTATTGCTCTCGATCTACCGATCGCGGCGATGCCTCACATGTGTGGTTTGAACACCGCTTTCATATGCGGGCGCTACTCACGTATGCGTTCGCTTCTGCGCGCGAGCTCGGCGGGACAGGACGCGTTCCTGGCTCCTAACTTATTTAGCTGGCTCCTAGATTCCAAGCAAATTTGTCAAGCCCTGCTCTCCCTTGGACCTGTACAGCACCCTGCCAGAGCAACCTTTTGGTATAGTATATGTGACCAAGGTGCTGGATCCCCGGGTCCAGCCCTCAAAAGAGGAGCATTACAGGCAGGAAACCTCGTTCTTCTTCCTCGAGGCTTGGGTACCATCCACTTTGGCCCTTTTTGGCACTTTGGATCCGACAGCATAGCCCCTTGATCCTGTCATGGATCTCTTTGCGGAGCTTACTCTTAGCACATCATTAATCGTGACCAACACCTTAGACACTGCCGAAAAAAAACAGGGTACTTCCTGTATGGGAGGGGTTATATCGAGGGGACTTCCTGTCTTTTTAGTGTACCAGTGTCCATTCACCTATAGGTGGCGTATAACCCACATAGTAATTACTATGGCTGCTCTGTGTCTCCGGTGATGTACGATAAATAACTGAAGTTTTCCATCCTCAACGTTCTGCTACCGCTACTGTTTCATTGTTGGAATACATGCTGGCAGATCAAAAAGTTTAAGTTGGCATTATAAGACCAGAGAATGTATATGCGCATGTGTAATGTTTGCTAGCAGGCACATGAAAGGCATGTTAAACAGAATTGTATTTTTCTTTTTGGCATTTGATTTTTTTTTTTTCTCCTTCACTATTTCTTTAACCACTTGACCACTGGGCACTTAAACCCCCTTAATAACCAGACCAATTTTCAGCTTTCGGTGCTCTCACATTTTGAATGACAATTACTCAGTCATACAACACTGTACCCATATGAAATTTTTGTCCTTTTTTTCACACAAATAGAGCTTTCTTTTGGTGGTATTTAATCACTGTTGGGTTTTTTATTTTTTGCGCTATAAGAGAAAAAAGACTGAAAATTTTGTAAAAAAATGATTTTTTTTTCGTTTCTGTTATAACATTTTGCAAATTACTATTTTTTCTTCATAAATTTTGGCCAAAATTTATACTGCTACATATCTTTGGTAAAAATAAGTACAAATTGGTGCATATTATTTGGTCTTTGTGAAAGTTATAGAGTCCACAAGCTATGGTGCCAATATCTGAAAATTTATCACACCTGAAGTACTGACGGCCTATCTCAATTCTTGAGACCCTAACATGCCAGAAAAGTACAAATACCCCCCAAATGACCCCTTTTTGGAAAGAAGACATTCCAAGGTATTCAGAAAGAGGCATTGTGAGTTTCTTTCTCGTACATCACGGGACACAGAGCGACATAGTCATTACTAATGGGTTATATAGTTACCGTCAGGTGCTGGCACTGGCAACTTCCAAAACCGGAAGTACCCTCCCCTATATAAGCCCCTCCCATCCGGGAGCACCTCAGTTTTTTGCCAGTGTCTAAGGTGTTGGCCAAGAAGAAACATGTGTTTTTCACTGAGCTTGCGTACAGGTTCTTTTGGGCCTCAGTAAGCTATTCCGGATCCGACCAAAAAAGCTTCATAGCTAAACGGTCGGTACCCGGGCCTTGCAGAGAAGAGCAAGGTTCTGCCTGTAATGCTTCTCTTAGGAGAGCTGGACCCTGGGATCCAGAGCTCTGGTCATACCCACGACCAAGATGTTTTCTGTGCAGGGTGCTATACAGGTCCAGGGGAGTGGAATCCTTGGGAACCCGGTCCCTGAAGGTTTGATTACAATGCCTGCCGTGATAGGTGAAGTTTGGGCTTTTGTGGACCAAACAAAGTCCTGCGGCGGGGAACAGGTAAGTGGGGGCCCCCAGGAACTTGGTTCTATTGGGGGACCCCCAAGCCTAATTTGTCTTTCTGTCTGTTACCTAACGGTATTCCCGCTAATATCTGTGCATGCCTGTAACTACTAAAAAAAAATGTAATAATTTTTAATGGTGGTCAAGAAAAAAAAAAAAAAAAGAAGAATGTTTTTTTATATATGTTTAGTATATTAAACTGCGGTACCTGTGTTTGTCCACTAGAGGCCGCTGTGGAATGTTTTTCTTGTCATATGGACTAGTTTCTTCTCAGAGAGCAAAGTCCAGGCAGCTGGTGAGTTCTCCTACAGGAAACTGTTTCCTCTGCCATGTTGCAGTGTTCGTCTATCCCCCGGCCTGCGGCAAAGGGGGCCCTGGCTCCTGTCCCTGGTTTCCATGTTTGAAAATTAGCGCCGAGGCGCACGTGGCCGCGCGCATGCGCGTGCACGCGCCTCTATATATAGAGGTGGCCGGAAAAAGGGGCGGGGCCTGGGGGATGACGCTCTGTGCGCGCCGCAGCGCTTCTGCGCATGTGCGGGCGTCCCAGCAGGTTTTTAAAAAGCCACATTATTGCAGTAAGCTGGCTATGAAGTACAGAGACAGAGCTGGCAACATTTAAAGGCATACAGCAAGCGGTTGATACAGGCATCCCCTAGAAAGGCACATTAGTAGACACCAACTGTGATATAGCAGCAATTGTGCTAGACTATTCTCAGTAAAAGTGGTGTATTACGGCTGGAATACCTCAGCTTTAGGCTTAGGAATATGCCGTCCAGTAGCTCCGGAACTGAATCTTCCAGGAAGCGAAGGGGGTCTCATCGGGCTCGGAGGATCTTGGGCATACTCCTGCTGCACCAGTCTCCCCTGAAGTTCAGAGGTAAGTGACCGTAGAGACCCCGCAGGGGTACTTGGTACTGTGGCTGTCCTCAGTCACCTGCTCCTGTGTATGTAACAGAGGAGGTTTTTTCCTCAGCTCTGGGAGGATTAGAGAGAGATTGTCAACATTTATCGCTGCCTCCCTGTCAGGGAAAGCACGTCCGATCTCCGTCTCCTCCTTCAGAGTGCCTGTTAGCAGAGCAACAGTCCCATACAGGGATCGACCTGCCTGAAGGGGATCAGGATGAGGTTGATTCTGTTATAGAGGAATCAACAGTGGGGGAACCTTTTCTCAGCATCTTAAGCTGAAAGATTATGGGTTCAGTCTCTGACTAACATGGTCCGATCAGCATTTAAAAATGCACCTTGCGGAACCATCAACCACTACTGTATCCTCGTTGGGGTCGCTAGAAGCCCCCAGACTGTTTGTTCTTTTCCACTTCACCCTTTACTGAAAGGGCTCATTTACCAGGATTGGGAACGTCCTGAGAAAATATTTATTCCCCCAAGAGATTTCCGGTGGTCTATCCCATGGAGGATAAGTTCATCAAAAAAAAAATGGAAGGTCCCTACAGTGGACGCAGCCATCTCTTGTATGTATAAATCACTGACATGTCCAGTGGATAATGTCCAAATGTTCAAGAACCCAATAGATAAAAGATTGGAGTCCTTATGAAAATCTGCTTGGTGATACAACCAGCAGTAGCAGCTATTGGGGTCTGCTAAGCAGTGAAGGATCAGTTGAAACAGGTCTTGAGGGACTTGACAGATCAGCAGGCTTTGCCCTAGCTGATCTACCTAGAGCCTTAGGCTTTGCGGTTGACGCCATAGAGGATTCAGTCCATCAGGCCTCCCGCCTTACGCTGTCTATAGTACATATGCGTAGGCTCCTATGGCTCAAAAACTGGTCTGCTGAAGCTCCCTGTAAAGAATGGCTGGTTAGCGTCCCATTTCATGGTGAACGCTTATTCAGGGAAAACCTGGACAAATATATCCAGAAAATTTCCAGCGGTAAAAATACGCTCTTGCCGGTTAAAAGCAGAGTTAGAGGTCCCTCTTTAAGAGGCCTGCTTCTCCAGTCCCTGGGGCATCGGCTGTGTAACAGTTCCGACGGCCTCCTCGGTCAAATCCCGGGGGTAAAAAACAGGGACAGTAGCAGGGTAATGAGAAACCCTGGGTCAGGGGAGGTACAAAACCTCCCCCAAAGTTAAATTCATTGAAGCCCCCACTCAGTCGGGTGGGGGGAGGACTCCAGTTGTTCGCAAGAGACCTGGCGGGACACGATCAAGACAGATAGGTGCTCTCCGCAGTAGGTTTGGGATACAGTTTGGAGTTAAAAGACTCTCCTCCTTCCCATTTTTGAGGTCAAACGTGCCAAGGGATCCCCGGAAGAGAGAGTCCCTCCTGTTGGCACTAGAACAACTATTGCTCCAAGGAGTAATTATGGAGGTTCCCCTGGAAGAATGAGGGTTTGGGTTTTACTCAAACCTCTTTACAGTCCCGAAGCAAACGCGGACGGGAGGCCCATATTAATTCTAAAAGGGCTATACAAATTCCTGTATATCAGGACTTTCCGATGGAGTCGATCCGATCGGTGGCCACTGCCCTACAAGGGGAGGATTGGTTAGCCACGATCGACATCAAAGATGCTTATTTGCACATTCCCATCTTTCCAGTCCACCAAAAATTTCTACGCTTTGCAGTAGAAGGGCGCCATTTTCAGTTCAGAGCCTTACCCTTCGGTTTGGCCACAGCACCACGAGTGTTTACAAAAATTCTGGCCCTTTATTGGCCAATCTAAGAACACAAGGTGTAATGATAATGGCATATCTGGATGACTTGTTGCTGATAGACCACTCAGTGAAAAAACTAGACGTGGTCGTTCACAAGACGATCAAGTATCTGGAATCTCACGGTTGGATTATCAACCGAGACAAGTCAGCCCTAAAAACCAGTCAAAAGTCTGGAATACTTGGGGCTAAGGTTGGATTCAGGCCAGAGAAAAATATTCTTGCCTCGAGGAAAGGTGTTGTCTTTGAAAGATTTGATCCACTTAGTGGGTACAAAAAAGACAGCCGTCCATACGCCTGTATATGAGGCTGCTGGGAAAAATGGTGGCATCATTCGAAGCAGTACCCTACGGTCAATTCCATTCAAGGAATTTGCAAGGGGCCATACTGTCAGCCTGGAACAAAAAAGTTCAGGCCCTAGACTTACAATGTCCTTGTCCCCTTCCGTTCGCAAGAGCCTCTGTTGGTGGTTGGTTCCCCAGAATCTGGAAAAAAGGAAATCCTTCAGTCCGATTTCTTGGAAGGTGGTCACTACAGATGCCAGCCTTATAGGCTGGGGAGCAGTACTGGAGCAATAGTCTCTCCAGGGCAGATGGTCGGATGCAGAAAAGGCCCTGCCCATCAATCTCTTAGAGATACGAGCAGCCCGGTATGCCCTAGTAGCATGGACATCCAAACTCCAAGGGTCCCCTGTCAGAATTCAATCAGACAATGCCACAGCAGTGGCATATATCAATCGGGGGGGCACCAGGAGTCGTGCAGCCCAAAGGGAAGTAAATTACATCCTGAGATGGGCAGAAAAATATGTCCCAGCCATATCTGCGGTATTCATCCCAGGAGTGGAGAATTGGAAGGCGGACTTTCTAAGTCGCCAGCAATTAGGCCCAGAGGAAGGGTCCCTTCACCCCGAGGTTTTCTGGACAATATGTCAGCGGTGGGGAACATCGGATGTAGATCTTCTAGCATCCAGATTCAACGCAAAGGGGGATAGGTTTGTCTCTCGGACAAGGGATCCCCTAGCTTGCGGCTCGGATGCCCTAGTGTTCCCTGGGGATCAGTTCAAGCTGATATATGCATTCACACCGCCACAATGGTTACCTCGATTACTCCGCAGAATCAGGGTAGAAAAGAAACCAGTGATTCCGGTGGCTCCAGCGTGGCCCCGAAGAGCGTGGTACGCGGAGATTGTAAAATTTCAGTGGGGAGTCCTTGGACTCTCCCACGTCGTCCGGCTTTCGCAAGGACCGATATACCACCCTTCCTTACCAGCCCTAGGTTTGACGGCCTGGCTATTGAAGCCCACATTCTAAAAAAGAGAGGGCTCTCTAATGCTGTGGTATCTACCATGATCAATGCCAGGAAGCCGGTATCCAGGCAGATCTACTATAGAATCTGGAAGGCGTACATCGCGTGGTGTGAGGCCAAGAAATGGCATCCACATAAGTACGTAATAGGTAGGATTCTGGACTTCCTACAGTGGGCTGTAGATAGGAAGCTTGCCTTGAGTACTATCAAGGGTCAGATTTCGGCCTTGTCAATATTTTTTCAAAGGCCCTTGGCTTCGCATTCACTAGTCAAAGCCTTTATACAAGGAGTGATGCGTATTAGTCCTCCGGTTAATATTCCCATATGTCCATGGGATCTAAACTTGGTTCTGTCGGTTCTACAGAAACAACCATTTGAACCATTACAGCATATTTCCTTGGTGCTTCTTACCAGGAAATTGATTTTTCTAGTAGCCATTTGTTCGGCTAAAAAGAGTATCGGAATTAGCAGCTATGTCCTGTAAGGAGCCATATCTGGTTATCCATAAGGACAGAGTAGTGTTACGTCCTCATCCAGCCTTTCTTCCTAAGGTGGTATCGAGGTTTCATTTGAACCAAGATGTGGTTCTTCCTTCTTTTTTCCCCAAACCTACTTCGGTAGAGGAAAAGTTATTGCATTCTTTGGATGTAGTAAGAGCAGTTAAAGCTTATCTAAAAGCCACTGCTCAGATTCGCAGAACGGATACTTTGTTTATTCTGCCGGAAGGCCCCAGAAAGGGTCAGGCAGCGTCAAAATCTACTTTAGCCAAGTGGATTCGACAGGTCATAATACAAGCCTATAGCTTGAGAAGTAGACCGCCTCCGTTCAAAGTTAGGGCGCACTCCACGAGAGCAGTTGGAACTTCATGGGCAGTGCATCACCAGGCCTCCCTGGCTCAAATCTGTAAGGCCGCAACATGGTCTTCGGTACACACGTTTACTAGGTCCTACCAGGTGGACGTTAGAAGTCAGGAGGATGTCGCCTTTGGGCGCAGTGTGTTGCAGGCCGCAAAAGATCCTCATGTCTGATAGCGCTCAGCTTATATATGGTGTATCCCCCCCCTCATTTGGCATTGCTTTAGGACATCCCATTAGTAATGACTATGTCGCTCTGTGTCCCGTGATGTACGAGAAAGAAAATAGGATTTTTATAACAGCTTACCTGTAAAATCCTTTTCTTGGAGTACATCACGGGACACAGAGCTCCCACCCCTCTTTGGGGACACTTATTGCTTTGCTACAAAACTGAGGTGCTCCCGGATGGGAGGGGCTTATATAGGGGAGGGTACTTCCGGTTTTGGAAGTTGCCAGTGCCAGCACCTGACGGTAACTATATAACCCATTAGTAATGACTATGTCGCTCTGTGTCCCGTGATGTACTCCAAGAAAAGGATTTTACAGGTAAGCTGTTATAAAAATCCTATTTTTTTGAAGTTGTCATTTTTTCCCACAATTCTTTGCAAAATCAAGATTTTTTTTTTCTCTTTTTTTTTTTTTTCACAAAATTGTCATATTAGCAGGTTATTTCTCACACACAGCATATGCATTCCACAAATTACACCCCAAAACACATTCTGCTATTCCTCCCGAGTATGGCGATACCACATGTGTGAGACTTTTACACAGCGTGGCCACATACAGAGGCCCAACATGCAGGGAGCACCATCAGGCGTTCTGGAGCACCCAGGCCAATTCTGACATTTCTCTCCTACATGTAAAAATCATCATTTGTTTGCTAGAAAATTACATAGAACCCCAAAACATTATATATGTTTTTTTAGCAAAGACCTTAGAGAATATAATGGTGGTTGTTGCAACTTTTTATCTCGCACGATATTTGCGCAGCAATTTTTTTAACGCGTTTTTTACGGAAAAAAAATGTTTTGTGCTTAAAAAAAAAAAAAACAGTAAAGTTAGCCCAATGTTTTTGCATAATGTGAAAGATGAAGTTACGCCGAGTAAATAGATACCTAACATGTCGCCCTTAAAAATTGCACACACTCGTGGAATGGCGCCAAACTTCGCTACTTAAAAAATCCCCATAGGCGACGCTTTAAATATTTTTACTGGTTACATGTTTTGAGTTACAGAGGCGGTCTAGGGCCAAAATGATTGCTCTCGCTCTAACGTTCGCAGAGATACCTCACATGTGTGGTTTGAAAACAGTTTTCATATGTGGGCGGGACTTACGTATGCGTTCGCTTCTGTATGCGAGCTCACGGGGACAGGGGCGCTTTAAAAAAATAAATAAAATTTATTCTTCATTTTACTTTATTTATTTTAGTTTGACATGTTTTTCCGCCCTAAACATTTTTTTGATCACTTTTATACCTATTACAAGGAACGTAAACATCCCTTGTAATAGGAATATGGCATGACAGGTCCTCTTTACAGTGAGATATGGGGGGGGGGGGGTGTCAATAAGACCCCACATCTCACCTCTAGGCTGGGAAGCCTGAAAAAAAACAAAAAAAAAAAACAACAATCCTGGCTTTGATCGTAGCGGTGAGTCGGTAGAAGCACCGGAGGGCGGCGGGGGGGGGGGACATCCCCTCTCGCCTCCCGTAAGAATGATCAAGCGGCGGAACAGCCGCTATGATTGTTCTTATGGTGTAGGGAATCGCCGGCTGAAAAAGCTAATATCTGAATGATGCCTGTAGCTGCTCCCATCATTCAGATATCCCCGCACAAAGTCAAGGACGTCATATGACGGCCGGAGGGCGGGAAGTGGTTATTGCAGAGTATTGCCGGGCATTGCGGAGTATTGCCGGGCATTGCGGAGTATTGCCGGGCATTGCGGAGTATTGCCGGGCATTGCGGAGTATTGCCGGGCATTGCGGAGTATTGCCGGGCATTGCGGAGTATTGCCGGGCATTGCGGAGTATTGCCGGGCATTGCGGAGTATTGCCGGGCATTGCGGAGTATTGCCGGGCATTGCGGAGTATTGCCGGGCATTGCGGAGTATTGCGGACTATGGCAGGGTATTGCAGTGTATGGCAGGGTATTGCACAGGGTATTGCAGGGTATTGCACAGGGTATTGCAGAGTATTGCGCAGGGTATTGCAGAGTATTGTGCAGGGTATTGCGCAGGGTATTGCAGAGTATTGCGCAGGGTATTGCAGAGTATTGCGCAGGGTATTGCAGAGTATTGCGCAGGGTATTGCAGAGTATTGCGCAGGGTATTGCAGAGTATTGCGCAGGGTATTGCAGAGTATTGCGCAGGGTATTGCAGAGTATTGCGCAGGGTATTGCAGAGTATTGCGCAGGGTATTGCAGAGTATTGCGCAGGGTATTGCAGAGTATTGCGCAGGGTATTGCAGAGTATTGCGCAGGGTATTGCAGAGTATTGCGCAGGGTATTGCAGAGTATTGCGCAGGGTATTGCAGAGTATTGCGCAGGGTATTGCAGGGTATTGCGCAGGGTATTGCAGGGTATTGCGCAGGGTATTGCAGGGTATTGCGCAGGGTATTGCAGGGTATTGCGCAAGGTATTGCAGGGTATTGCGCAGGGTATTGCAGGGTATTGCGCAGGGTATTGCAGGGTATTGCGCAGGGTATTGCAGGGTATTGCGCAGGGTATTGCAGGGTATTGCGCAGGGTATTGCAGGGTATTGCGCAGGGTATTGCGCAGGGTATTGCAGGGTATTGCGCAGGGTATTGCAGGGTATTGCGCAGGGTATTGCAGGGTATTGCAGGGTATTGCAGGGTATTGCGCAGGGTATTGCAGGGTATTGCGCAGGGTATTGCAGGGTATTGCGCAGGGTATTGCAGGGTATTGCGCAGGGTATTGCAGAGTATTGCGCAGGGTATTGCAGAGTATTGCGCAGGGTATTGCGCAGGGTATTGCGCAGGGTATTGCGCAGGGTATTGCGCAGGGTATTGCGCAGGGTATTGCGCAGGGTATTGCGCAGGGTATTGCGCAGGGTATTGCGCAGGGTATTGCGCAGGGTATTGCGCAGGGTATTTTGCAGGGTATTGCGCAGGGTATTTTGCAGGGTATTTTGCAGGGTATTTTGCAGGGTATTTTGCAGGGTATTTTGCAGGGTATTTTGCAGGGTATTTTGCAGGGTATTTTGCAGGGTATTGCGCAGGGTATTGCACCAGGGTATAGCACAGGGATGGCTGAGCAGGGATGGATGGATGGCTGGATCTGTGACTGCAATTGTCACAGATCCAGCCCACAGTGCTGCTGCTGCCATCCGCTCCCTCCCCCTCCCCTCTCACACTGTACCGATCGGTACAGAGAGGGGAGGGAGGAACCGGCGTCATCAAATGACGCCGGTCTGTTTACAAGTGATTGCTCCATCATTTGACGGAGTGATCACGTGGTAAACGGCCGCTATCTGCGGCGATTTACCGCGATTCGTGATCCGCCGGGTTCAGAGGACCCGGCGGTCACGGAGTTTCCCGTGTGCGCGCACCAGGGGGCGCGCGGGAGCGCGATTCTGGGAGGACGTTATATAACGTCCTCCCAGAGTTAAGCAACCACCTTGTCGACGTTATTTGTCGGCAGGTGGTTGTTAAGTGGTTAAACTCTGCTTTGCAAAGCGTCTGTGCAGTCTTTTGATAGGTTTCTCTCATCTCAAGAGTGGGTGCCTGCACCTCTGTTAGGCTGGGTTCACACTGGAGCATGGTGCTGCTCACAGCAGGGGTCCGTTGCGTCCCTGTTCATCGATTTCAGCCCGAATCTTGGGCTGAATTTGGACATGGAATGAACCAGTAGAGGCACAGGACCCCTTTGCAATTCGCACCAGAGCCGCCGTTAATTTTTAACCATTTTGATTCAGGACAAATTTTTCCAGTTTTCACACACGTTAAAATTTGTGGCTTGAAATTTTTATGTAAGACCCTCCAAAACCTAAAAGCAAACAAACGTAGAATTAAAAAATATTTTCATAAAAATAAAAAAAAGCTAAAATTTAATAATAGTGCACTTAAACACAATATAATTCCCAATTTTTTTGTAACATACAAGATAGACCGTGTTGAGTAAATATCAGATATGTCAAACCTCCTCCTAAAATTGTACATTTGGTTACACATTAAAATACTTTGCAGATCATCCGTTTCGATTATAGGTAACCACTAATGGCGGTCCTGGAATTGATACCCAAAAAGGGTTGCGCAGTTGGCATTTACATAAGACTGTGTCCGATGCTTGCGTATTTTTAAGTGTATTTTTCATTTAGCTTTTTCTTTTAGCTACCTTTTTTATTCGTTCTCACAAGGGGCTGACACCAGTGGTCTTTTATAACCCCTCCCACTACAAACATGCCTGAGCTTTTGCTAGTGTCCTTAGAAAGATGGATGTCCTTTCTTCAGCTCTGCTGATTCTGTATTTTATTTACCTGTGCCCTTAGCCCTTTTCTGAGCTGCAGAGACCATCTGATTCTGAGTTTCTCAAGCCCTTGGAAGTGTCCTGATAGAATTTTTTTTCTCCCCCTAAGCACTTGTTGACCACCAATCCGTATGGTGTCGATTTTGCTGAGAAGTGGTCTGTTCTCTCTGTGAATCCAGCCAAAACCCTCTTCCTCCCCCTCCTTCTTTGCTTCTTTTCACCAGCTGTAAAAAAAAAAAATTTTTTTTTTTTATGAAGGATGTTACTGGTAGCAAGATCACTCCTTTTCCCCAGGGGAAGAAGTCTACAGAACAGCCTGCAAAGTCAACCTCCTCTCTGAACATCCACTCCAACGTCGAGGCTCTCCAAGCTTTGCTCCCCATCCATACACAAAGTCTTGCACTCTAAGTCTTCTAAATCCTCCAACAAGCCTGTCTTGGCATGAAGGTGCACCCCCACTTTCCAGAGTGGGGTAATGTCTGTTGGCCTTTGCGGGTGCTTGGACATCTTGCATGCCAGATGCTTGGGTGTGGAGGTGGTGTTCCAGGGCTAAAACTCAAGTTTTTTGTTCCTTTTTGTCCCCTCCTCACTTTCTACCTTTTTTTAAAAAACTTTCTGTGTCTCAGAACAGACTGGCTGATCTCAATCAGACTTTTCTGGACCAAGGTATCATAGCTCCAGTCCTGGAGCCTGCCTGTTTTACTCCAGCCTGTTCCCTCTTCCAAAACCTAAAGGATTTGCCCAATCCTGGACCTTACTTTAATTTTGGGTCCACAAATTCTGGATATAATTAACCAGATCTTCCCTCAATGCCCTCCATCAGACTTTTTTGGACATTTAAAAGATGCTTGCTTGCATGTGCGCATCTTTCCAGCACACAGTTTATTGTATGACCTCTGCACTACCAGTAAACCTGCCTTTCCTATTATGTGCTGCTGTGGAGGGAGGGTTGAAGTATTATGCATGAGCAATGCACAGGTTTAATTTAGGTGAGCAGAGGCATTGGAATGGTAATATTTTTCAGAAGATTTTGAAAGGAAGCAGAAGCGTGTAATGTTAAAATATAACTAATGGTATTGTTACCAATGCGTCTTTGTATTGTTCCAATTTTCTTCATATCTCAGTAACCTTCACAATTTTATTTACATGTATTGATTTTGGATCCCTGTGCTTGGAAAAAGTTTATGTACCTAACAGCCCAAAGCACATATTGTCCCTTTTTTCTTCTGTAACTCTGACTTTTAAAGACAAAGAAAAATCACTTTTTATTCTAGAGGAACAGTGCCTTAGGTCTAATACTAGCTATATTAGAATAAATACATTGGACTCCTGCCCACCAGCAATTTTTAGTAGGGTCATGTACTGACTGATTACCAGATATTACACCAAATCCATCCAAATACATATAACATATGGTTCAACCATGGTCCTCCAAGGTAGTAGTCTCAGAAATAATACCAGTACCTCAAGCCACGCCAGAGAGACAGCAGGATATTAACAAGTGGCAGAGGAGTTAGTGTAGAAAGGAGGGGTTTGGGTTTCTGGAGTACTGGGCTGACTTATCAGTCGGTTACCAGCTCTTTAGCAGGGACGGACTGCACCTAAACGGGGAGGGTGCAGCTTGGCTGGGAGAGAAGATGGCCAAAAAGTTATGGTCGGAGGTGTATGATGAGAGGAGGGTCAGAAGCTTCTCTCTGTGGATATAAAAGTTGTAATGTTTTGCAATAATAAAGTAGTTCATTTTGGAAAGATACAGAGTGCGTCTCGTTCTTTTGGAAGGATTAATTCCTATGGGAAGTGGTCGTCTGACTGTGGAGGATCGGCAGTGAATTTGTGTCCAGGAGAGGGAAGAGATCTTAAACGGCGGTTAACCCCTTTCATATTTGGGGTGTCGTTACAGTTAGGAACAAGATTCAGCGAGTAATATTGGGGGCATTAGCGGTAGGGTGACTAGAATACCAAAACCCAAGTAGGGCTGGGAAAAAAATAGATTTTAATCTTGAATCGAGTTTTGAGTTCAAATTGATTTAGATTTTAAGAAAATCGATTTTTTTTTTCCTTCAGAGTTTCCGTAGCAGGGCTGCAAGGGGCGTATCCGGAATGGCACTGGGCGGCGTTACCCCAATTACATCTACTCGCCGCAGCGAGTAGATGTAATGTAACACTAACCGCAAGCCGCCATCTGCCTACCTGATCAGCGTGTCATGCAGACAGACGGCGGCCATTGCAGTGTTCAAAAGCCATGCCTCACGAGTCCTCGTCGTCTGTGATAGGCGGAACACTCAATTTCACAGCAGGCAATCACGGACCTCCTCTCATCCTCGTCTGTGTTATGAGGATGAGCGGATGTCCGTGATAGGCGGAACACTGAATGCTGGGAAATTGAGTGTTCCGCCTATCACAGACGAGGAGGAGGCACGGCTTTTGAATACTGGAATGGCCGCCGGTGTAGCAGTAAAATCCGTAACCCACGAAAATCTGCATCAGGCATGGGCACAGTGAGACACGGGCACAGTGAGGCACGGGCACAGTTCAATTCAACTAAGAGTAACCTCAGGATTTTTTGTTGTTTTATTAGCTAAATCCAAATACAGTATTAATAATTTGGATGTTTAACAATCTTTGTTGCACACTGACTTTGCAGTTAGAGAAAGGGTTTGCCTTTGCAATTTTGTTTGTTGATGCACTTTAATATAATAAAAAAAAATCGAATCGTAAATCGAGTTTTTTATAAAAAAATTGCAGATTTTTTTTTTGGGGGAAAATCGCCCAGCCCTAAACCCAAGGTAAGTAAGTTGGCAAATCTAAATTGTAGCCTCATTACAACTAACAAGAATATGGTATGGGACCAGACAAAATGGCGAGGCTTGTATACAAATGCTACAAGTCTGACTAACAAGCTGAGAGAACTAGAGTTGCTAATGTACGAGGAGGATTTGGATTTTGTGGGAATTTCAGAGACTTGGTTTGACAGCTCTCATGATTGGCTGGCAACAATTCAGGGCTATTTCCTATCTTGCAGAGATGGGGAGGGTAAAAAAGGGGGAGGGGTATGTCTGTATATCAGAAATTACGTGCAAGTGAATGTGAGGGACGATATCCCTAATAGAGCTAAGGAGGAGGTGGAATCCTTGTGGGTGGAGCGCCAAAAGGGAGGAAACTAAGAGGAAAGTAATACTGGGTGTATGCTATACGCCCCCTAACCAGAGGGTGGAGGGGGAGGAGGACCTCCTAGCGCAGCTTGGAATGGCAGCAAGAATGGGAAATGTCATTATAATGAGGGATTTTAATTAGCCAGATATAGACTGGGCAGAAGGAACCGTGCATTTGTCTATGGCTCGACAGTTCCTAAATGTCTTGCAGGACAACTTCATGGGACAGATGGTGGATGCACCAACAAGAAACAATGCGTTACTAGACCTACTGATTACTAACAATACAGACCTGATCGCAGGTAAGAAAGCGAGGCCAGAACATATTGGTCCCCATAAAGGATGATGAATGGAATTTGGCTACAAAGAACAGAGAGAAGGCTAAGGTTTGGAATATATTCTTTTCCTCAGTCTTCACAAAGGAATCAGGGGGGGGGGGGATACAGTAACCAAGACCTGTAATGTTTTTCATAATACGTCACAGAAAGCACATTCATGGCTAACGGTAGACAGAATCAGAAATAGACTTGAAAAACGTAACATAAATAAGTCACCGGGACCAGACGGCTTACACCTAAGGATCCTTAAAGAGGAAGTAAACTTCATCTGTAAACTTTTACCTATAGGTATTGAAAATATCTCCTAAACCTGTACAGTTTAGGAGATATTTCCAGTGCATGCAGCCAATGACATCACTGGCAAATGCACTCTGAATGAACGGCCCACGGGTGCTGTCCCTTCCGATCCCGTGACATCATTGCGGCTCCGGCCAATCACAGCGCCGGAGCCTGCAAGCCTGAAAGAAGCTCCGGGAAAGATGTCGGCCGTGACAGCGGTGTGCGGGGACCGCTGCAACAGCTTAGTTTTAAGATAAGCATTTCATAATATGCTAGTAGAGTTTTTTTGGTTTTTTTGCCGGGGGGGGTTCAGAGGTCAGCCAGGTGATAGCCAGACCATTGTTTCTAATTTTTATGGACAGTTTACTGACTGGAATGGTGCCAGCTCATTGAAGAAAAGCAAACGTGACGCCAGTATTTAAAAAAGGGCATATCCCTGGGAACTACAGGCCACTTAGCCTGACCTCAATAGTCTGCAATTTATTGGAGGGGGATGATAAGGAACTATATACGATATTTTAGTAATAAAAACGGTATCATTAGCAGTAATCGGCATGGATTCATGAAGGATCGTTCTTGCCAATCTATTAACCTTCTATGAAGAAGTGAGCTGCCATCTAGAGGAAGGCCTGCGGATGTGGTGTATCTGGATTTTAAAACCGTTCCCCACAAGCGTACAAACTGAGGTCTGTCGGCATGGACCAAAGGGTGAGTACAAGGGTTGAAAACTGGCTGCAGGGGCGAGTCCAAAGGTTGGTGATAAATGGGGAGTACTCCAAATGGTCTGGTATGGAAAGTGGGGTCCCCCAGGGATCTGTCCTGGGACCAATCCTGTTTTAATTTATTCATAAACGATCTAGAGAATAGGATAAACGGCTCAATCTCAGTATTTGCGGACGATACCAAGTTGAGCAGGGCAATAATTTCTGGGCAGGATGTGGAAACCTTGCAAGAAGACCTAAACAAAATATTGGGGTGGGCAACTACATGGCAAATGGGGTTTAATGTTGAAAAATGTAATGTAATGCATTTGGGTGCCAAAAATATGACCGCAAGTTACTGACTAGGGAGGAGAACCTCTGGGGCAATCTAGGATGAATAAGGACCTGGGAGTCCTAGTAGATGACAGGCTCAGCAATGCCAGGCTGCTGCAAGCAAAGCCAACAAAATATTGGCATGCGTTTAAAAAGGCAATTCACTCCAGAGATAAAACGATAATTCTCCCACTCTACAAGACTCTGGTCCAGCCGCACCTTGAGTATGCCATCCAATCCTCAGGCAGGATGTGTTGGAACTGGAGAGAGTCCAGCAACAAAATTAAGGGAATAGAGGGCCTCAGCTATGGGGAAAGACTACAAGCATTGAACTTATCCTCTGTGGAGAAGAGATGCTTGAGAGGAGATATAATATCAATGTACAAATAAGGTACTGGCAACCCTAGCATAGGGAAAAATAATTTGGTAAAAAGGAATATAAAAATACACACGACCATTCACTGAAATTGGAAGAGAAGCAGTTAAACCATAAACTGCGTAGAGGGTTCTTTACTGTCAGAGCGGGAAGTATGTGGAATTATTTTCCACAAACAGTGGTATCCGCAGGGAGCGTCGATGGTTTAAAAAAATATATTAGATGGGCACCTCAACGACCACAACATACAGGGGTATATGATGTACTATTGACATAAAAACACACACACACACACACATCATAGGTTGAACTGGATGGACTGATGTGGTTTTTTTTCAACCTCACCAACTATGTATGTAACCATATTTTTACTGCCCCCAGCCGCTCTCTCTTAAGATGCAAAGGCAGCAGACACATGCCACTTCCACATTGCTTTGCATTGCATTTGTGCCATATGTGGCCAAATGCAGTATTTGCTGTTTTTAAATTGATGAAAAACATTCAACCAGCACAGGAATAACATCAGTGGTTTTTTTTTTTTTTTTGTGTTTTTTTTTTTTTTTGCCCTGTTCGCACAGAATAAATATACATGCACACTGGGTGGATTGCTATGTATTTTTTTCATAAGTACACACCCTAGGGCATTTGGTTTTGAGGAAGCTATCAGAATATGCCTAAATTGTCATACTGGTTTAGGTTTACCATTGAAATAGTTAGTTATATTAACAATCTGTTATGTTACAATAAATATATATGTGTGCTATCCTGCTAAAGATGAGTGCAGACTTTGGATTCCAGCAGTCACCTGAACACAGTTGCTCCTCAGCTAAGGTTACCACCTGGCCAGTTTTAAACAGGACAGTCAGGTTTTGTCTGTCCGAGTTCAAGACCTTCCTCCCCTGCTATCAAGTTTTAAAGATGTTCACCAACCTGAAGAAAACGGCAGTAGAAATGAAATAGCAGAAGGGGATGGCAACAGCATGGCATTTGTGAGCTGATTGTGTCGCTGATCTGTAAAATGCCAAGATTGCAAGCGGCGTGGCAGCCCTTCAACCGCTCCAGTCTTACAGAAGTGACATGAAGAGGTCGGGGGCAGCTTCAAAGATACTGTATATACTCGAGTATAAGCCGAGTTTTTCAGCACATTTTCTTTTTTTTTTTTTTGTGCTGAAAATGCCCCCCTCGAGTTATACTCGAGTGTCGCTGTGTCCATCTGCAGCCTCATGTGTCTGATCTCCCAGCACTGTGACATGCAGTCAGTCTAGTCGGCGGCCGTGCAGTGTAACAAAGCCCCGCCTCCTCTCGTCCTCGCCTGTGATAGGCGGAACACTGACTCACTGCTGGGAAAGACTAAATCAGTGTTCCGTCATGGATGAGGGACGAAGAGGAGGCGGGGCTTTGTTACACTGGACGGCCGCCGACTAGACTGACTGCATGTCACAGCGCCGGTGTTCTGGAGCTCAAGGTACATGAGGCAGGGAAATGGGCACAGTGAGGCAAGGAGATGGGCATTGTTGACCCTCTTTTCCACTTACAGTAGCTGCTGCATTTCTCACCCTAGGCTTATACTCGAGTGTATAAGTTTTCCCATTTTTTGGTGGTAAAATTAGGTGCCTCGGCTTATACTCGAGTATATACGGTAACTGTCTGTGTATTCTCCAGAATGGAGTTCACAGGTAGTTCTCTGAGAGTGGTGTAAATTAATCCGGCCATAGATGGTTCAAATCTATGCCAGTTCAGCAGGTACCAGATGAGATTTGAACCATGTATGGACAGACTGCATATACCCCGTTGATCAATTGATCAACTTTGGTACAACCAGCCTGTTGGATTTAATATGCAGTTATTATCACTGTGTTCTCCCAGCAGGGACTGCTCCCCCCCCCCCCCATTCTCCCATTCCAGGAGAACACAATGGCTCTGTGGGAGGGATCCCCCCTTCAACACTGTTGATAGGGGAGTCAAGCGACTTTCTTTCCTGCAACCTGTGGTTGCGGGAAAGAGAATCGTTCTGTCTATTGCCGGCTTAAAGTGTTACTAAACCCTGCATTCAATATATCTGGTCTCCCACTGTACACAGAACATGGAAATGCAATTATTTTAGTTGATATATAAACTGCTAAATACCTTTTCTCATCAGCAGTATACAGCAGTCTTGTGACTTCTATCAGTGTCTGATTAAAGCTTGTAGGAGGAGTTTTCATTCTCCCATGACTGACCTATGAGGATGTAGGACCCCTGACCCTCTGTCTAGACAGTGCTGATTGTCCCTGTGCTGATCACATGCACTCTCCCGGAAAAAAAAAGAACTCTCTCGCAATACACACTAAACTGAGCATGTGCAACCTGTCCCGTAGCCTCTGTACTATCAGCAGATATATTGGGGAGTCTGGAAGAAGGGAAGGATCAGAGGAGACAGGATCAAACAGCCTTTTTACACAATGCAGAGGATTAACCCCTTAGGTTTCACTGTGAGTATAACGCGCATGCTTTACTGCATATACAGACTGATTTTACTGTTGTGGGTTTACAGGGGGTCCCCGGGTTACGAACAAGATAGGGACTGTAGATTTGTTCTTAAGTCGAATTTGTTTTTAAGACTGGGCACGGCGCAGGAAAGAGCGGTGATCTGCAGGCTTCCCTAGGCCGGACGGGGCGGTTTTAGCGGCCCGGCAGGCCACCGGACCATACCATACCATACCATACCATACCATACCATGCCATGCCTGTGGATGGGCAGGCAGGATGACGAGGCGGGGCCCCTTAACTCGCAGCCAGGCCAGGAACGGCAAGGCACAGGCCAGAAAGATGGCGGCGGCCGCCAGTGTGTGGGATCGATGTTTCCCTGAACGGTCACGGGCGGAATCTCCACAATACAGGCACAGGACACAGCAGGGTATGGAGAAGGACAGGCAGGCAGGCAGGTAATTAGGTTGTTTTTCAGCCTTTTTTGTGCACGGATGGCTAAGGATGGAGTGCAGGATTCTTGGAGCTCCTCACTAACACGGCAGTGACTTCACTCGGACCCCGTTCGTAAGTAGGAGTCATTCGCAACTCAATGTTTGTAACTCGGGGACCCCCTGTATATTGTAACATTTACATTAAAGTGGTTCCAAGGGTGGTTGAAGGTTTCTTTTCTCAGGCCTCGTACACAAGACCAGTTTTCTCAGCAAGAAAGCTCTCCCAACAGTTTTCTTGTTGTTTCTTGCCGAGAAAACCGTTCGTGTGTATGGTTTCTCGTCGAGAAAACTGCCGGGAATCTCGACGAGAAAAATGGAGAACCTGCTCTCTATTTTCTCGTCTAGATTCTTGTCGGCCTGTTTCCTGTCGAGAAACCTGAGCGCGTGTATACTTACCTGTGGCCGTGGAAACTCGTGCATGCTCGAAATGACTTCGACGCATGCGCGGTAGCTTCCAAGGCATAGGTAGGGTGAAGCAAGATGGCGGCGACGGCATAGAATGTGACGAGCGCATTCTCGTCATAGTCAATGACATCACCGCGTTTGTGCCATTCAAAAGAACGGCGGTTCTTTTGAAGTGTACGTGTGTACACTTGGCCGGGACAAGATTCTTGCCAAGAATCTTGTCAGGAAAAACTACGTGTTTTTTCCTGATGAGATTCTCGGCCGTGTGTACTAGGCTTCACACTAATGCGCACACACACAGAGTGCACCTGGGGATTGAGCTCACGCGTGTTCCACCACACTTAAAAGCACACTAAAAAGAGGAGGAGAGTAGAATTAGGGCTGCTCTATGACAAACCATTGCACGAAGCAGGTGTTGCATGTTTCTTATTTAAAAAATAAATAAAAACTTTACAATCGCTTTAAAAAAAAAAAATATTGTAAAAATAAGTGTATCTGCTTTTCTTGTAAACATGGCTTTGCTATGGTGGTGTACTATTGGTAACCAGTAAAAAACAGACTGGCGGCTTTCCTATTAAACAATGTATGATTTTTTTAATTTATTTTTTATTGAGTGAAAAGCTTGGACAGACATATTGATTGCAAAGATAGCATGTATCCTGTAGAAGAAAACATGTCCTGCTAAAAGGAAACAGCAGGTTGCTTGTGGGAGGTTCTGGGGATTAATTGGCAGATCTGGCTGCTGCCCAGAAAACATGAACTTGGAAAACAGCCTGTAAGCTGGATAGAAACTGCAGTTTTCTTAGCGACAACTTGCAGAATGTAATAGTGTTATACAATAAAATTCACAAATCTAATGAGACTTTTAAAGAGAACCTGTCTTTTTCAAAACACACCAGCTACTATATTGATTTTTAATCCCACTGAGTGCTTGAAATACATTCTCGGAAACATGTAGGACCAAGAGTGGGTTTCTCTCTCATACAGTATTGGAAAGAGCCTGCATTTTCTATTTCTTTCATGGATAATATAGTTGTTGATCACTGTTCTTGTAGAGCTGACTTTCAGAGTGGCATTCCACTGCGATCCTATCAATGTATGAAAGGTTTTTGTTTTTGCAGGGGCAGAAGTTCAAATCCAAGACCATAAGGGCTCTCTTTAGAGAGCAATCTGCATTTGGATGACAGGCGACGAGGAGACATTTGTATCGGTTCCATATGGCCTGCTTTAACCCCTTGGACCTTGCACTTGTGAGGAGCAACCGCGTGGGTAGTTGTGGGGCACCCCCATTCAGTTCAATGTAGGGTTGCACCGATACTTTATTAAGACCTACTCTTTTTTTTTTCCAAGTACTCGCCGATGCCGATTACCGCGCCTTTTTTTTTTTAATGTCATGTGACAGTGGCACTAATATGCAGCACTGATGAGGTGTGGACTGTCAGTAGTGTGTGTTTTTTTTTTTTTTTTATAACAATTTTTACATATTTTTATTTTTTACAATACTTTATTTATTTTGTTTGGCGGGGGGGTTGGAGTGGACGGTGTCAGTGGATTTTTTATTTTATTTGTCTTTTTTTTTTTTTTTTTTTTTTTTTTACAATTTCACTTTTAAATATTACAATTCTTTCCGTTTTTTGTTTTATCATTTTTTTTTATTAGCCCTGTTGGTGAGATATCAGGGGCCCCTGACATCTCCTCCCCTTTTGAGACATGGGGAAGGGACAGAGGACACAGTTTCCCGAGTCCCTTTTTTTCTGCAGCCTTAGGCCCGGTTCACATAGGGGCGACTCCTCAGGCGACTCGGTCGCCTGAGGAGTCACGTCCCGGTCTGTGCTATGGAACCGTTCTAATAGGAGCGACCTGAGTCGCTCCGACTTAGAAAAAGGTTCCTGTACTACTTCTGGGGGCGACTCAGGGCGACTCGCATTGACTTCTATACAGAAGTCATTATGCAAATCACCTCAGGCTGGTGTCTCAAGTTGTCTTGAGGTCGCGCCGCTGAGTCGCCCCCGAAGTTGTGCCGCCGCTGTGAGAACCGGGCCTTACCGGCACTGAAGATGAATGGACAGGAGACAGATTTTATGTATTACCTTGGGGAGATGCAGACTAGAATACTGCAATCACTGAGCAGCAAATGAGATCACCTGTGATGTATTTCAGTAATCTTGCAAACCTGGTCTGTAAGGCCGGGTTCACACTAATGCGATGCGAGAACCCTGCGACTCCACTGCGGGTTCCCGCATCGCACCCGACTCGCACGGCAGTTCACACTGCCATATGCAAACTGCTGGGGAGTGTCATACAACACTAACGACACCCCCATTTCAGCTCGCATATCGCACTGCAAACTGACAGTTCGGACATAAATCGGATCGCATGCAATCCGATTCTGGTGCGGACCAAAAAATGGGTACTGTGCGTGTTTTGGTCCGAATCCGGTGCGGTATCAGCCATACTACCTGTACAGGAATTGAGAACCAATGCTTTACAGGCTCCAAGTGGGGAAAAAAAAGCTACTCCTTTTTAAAAAAGTAAAAAAAAAAAGTGAACTTATCCTTAAGTACCAATAAAATATCATCATATAAATAATTATAAAACTCCGCCGTGGAGGTGGTCTGCTGGAGCTCTTGGAGAAGCATTGGAGCCATTTGATGGGATTGATCCCGGGCTGCTGTTCTTTTAATGCATCTATACCAGATCGACCTCCTACAACTTAGAGGTCTGATCTTTCTAATAAAGAGAGTGTATGTTGGTGGTGGGACACCTCCATAGGAGCATTTTGGTAGCACCGGTCACTATCTTAATTCTGGAGGAGTCTAAAAAATTGGGGGGGGGGGGGCCTGGAAAGCATTGCACCAGCGGTCAACAGATCACTGATGTCATGCAGGATTCCTTCAGACTGTCAGTGTGAGCTATTTGTCCTTTCATTGTATGGCCAAGCAGGTTCACACTGACAAGAAGACTCAATGAACTACCAGAGCGTTCAACAGCACCGTGGTAGTTTATTGTAAACTACAATCCGACAGCCACAAAGGATTCGAGGCTTGTAGCTCATTCATACACAGAATGTCTGTGCTGTTTTCAAAAAGTGACAGCTGGTACCGGAAACTTCTCCCCATACTGCTGCCACAGGAGAGAAGACATCGGGGAGCGGCTGCAGCAGTGGAAACATGTTACATGTTCCACCCTAAAAACAGGTTTCCAACATCTTCCTAAATGTGAACTTCTCCTTAAACTTCCTCTGAAACATCCTAAACTAGTTTCCTTTTTTCTTTTTTTTTTTTTTTTTTTCTTGAAGGACTAAAAACTTTAAAGGCAAAACTTTTTTTTTTTTTTTTTTTTTTAGGTTTTGGATATATTGCAGGTGGATTAGAACAGCTGTCAGGTTATTATTGCTGTCTGTGCCCCCATTAGGGAGAGTCCCCTACTATTTACTGTTATTACAGAGAGTCAAAGAAAATCACATACGGTATTTTGGATTGTTTCCAGAACAGGAATCGAGGGAAATATTTTTCTGACGCAGACACTAGTTCTGGCGATAACTAGGGATTCCCTCACTTTGGGGGATTTTCTTTCACTTCTTGATTTGGTTATGGGACAGGAAGTAAAGGGTAATCTCCACTGTGAGATACAGATTAGAAAACTCAAAACTAAAGGGTTAAAGAACCTCTATTACTTTTATTTATTTATTTATGGAAAAAGTATTGCCTTTTTAGTTTTTTTTTAATTGGGGAGTGATCCTGCCAAATGAGTAAATGCATTCCAATTATTTCTCTGTACTTATAATTTGTCATGTTCATTGGACAAGTTTAAAGTGGTTGTAAACCCTTACATATACCCAGTCAAGTGACCAGCCTCAGTTAATACAGAGATGCCAGATCGTACGATTTTCGTTTAATCAGTACAGGTGTCGTTCGAAAATGCAATACAAATGCAATACAAATGCATTACAACACATGACATCACTTCCGATTATTTTTTAAATTTTTTAAAAAAAAAATGTTATTCTGTCGTACAAGAATTTTTGTGACTTTAGTAAACATCAGATTCGACGTGAGATTAGCATGCAAAAAAAACGGACAATCATTCGTCCGATACTCGGATCGTGTGTACCGGGCATAAAGGATAAGTATAGCCAAAGCTCATTAGGCTGGGCTTCTATGGGTCACAGGAGTGCAATTAATTTTGCACACCTGTGACCCGTTTTCAGCAGAGAGCGGTCTGAAGTCCGCTCTCTGCTGTTGTCACAGAAATCTGTCCAGGCACCGTGTCATCACGGCACTAAAGTCTGGATCCGCCAGGTGCCTGGACCGATGCCTGTCTCAGCGAGCCGCTGAGAGCCCCTCCACAGCTCAGCGCTCCCGTGAACGAGGAGGAGCAGAGAGGAGAGCTTCTGACAGTCAGCAGCTCTCTGCTTGGGGAGCTGTGAGAACCAAGCCATCGACAATGTTTGATCGATTCTCAATGCAGAGGCGCTGGGGGACAGATGCAGCATCGGACTGATGCTGCATCCACCTAGGTAAGTATGAATATGGAAAAAGAAAAAAAAACATACTTCTCTTTTAAACAAATACTCCTACATTTTATTTATTTCAGGTACTTGTATAGCGCTGTCAATTTATGTACATTCACATCAGTCCCTAACCTCAAGGAGCTTACAGTCTAAGGTCCTTAAATCACATTCATGCATACACATAATAGGGCCAATTTAGACATTATCCAATCAACCTACCAGCATGTCTTTGGAGTGTGGGAGGAAACTGGCATACCATGAGAAAATCCACGCAGGCACAGGGAGAACATGCAAACTCCAGGCAGGTGGTACCATGGTTGGAATTCGAACCAGTGACCCTGTTGCTGCTAGGCGAAAGTGCTAACCACTACATAAGTTGTACCTGTTGATCTGCAGCAATCTCTGTAGATCATTCTAAAAACAGATTGCACTGATTTTTCTCGGCTCTAGCAGCAGGGGGCAGGGATCTGATGTCACATGCACTGCAGAGCACATCGTTTTCCATATCTGAAAGCTGATTGGAGAAAAGGGACACACCCTCCTCTACACAGGCTTACAGGCTCCTAGAAAAATACACAAATCTAAAGCCTTATACACACGGTACGAAAATCAGAAGGGGATTGACGTTTGACCGGCTGTTGTCCGAAATTCTTACCGTTAGTACGCTCCTTTCGACAATTGTTTTCCAATTTTTGGACAACAAATGTTGGATGACAGGCTAGTAAACTTTTGGTGAACGACGGCTCCACATCTGATTTTTGGGTGGTTGGTACACAAATCCATCACACAAAAGTCGAAAGTACAAACGAGCATGATCGGAAACCAAGGAACGAGCCGTAAGCGTTCGGTCTTGTAAACTAGCGTTCATAATCGAGAATTAACATTTGTGACGTGGCAATTGATGAAATGTCAAAATTCTCATCTTCTTTAACCACTTAAGCCCCGGACCATTTGGTAGCTAAAGGACCAGAGCTGATTTCAGAATTTTGCACTGCGCTGCTTTAACTGTAAATTGTGCGGACATGCAATGTTGTACTGAAACGAAATTTGCGTCCTTTTCTTCCCACAAATAGAGATTTCTTTTAATGGTATTTGATTGCCTCTGCGATTTTTTATTTTTTGCGATATAAACGGAAAAAGACCAAAAATTTTGAAAAAAAATGATATTTTCTACTTTTTGTTATAAGAAAAATCGAATAAACTCAATTTTAGCCAAAATGTATTCAGCCACATGTCTTTAGTAAAAAAAATGTCAATAAGCGTATATTTATTGGTTTGCGCAAAAGTTATAGCGTTTACAAACTACGGTACATTTTCTGCAATTTACACAGCTTTAAATTTATGACTGCCTATCTCATTTCTTGAGGTGCTAAAATGGCAGGGCAGTACAAAACCCCCCCAAATGACGCCATTTTGGAAAGTAGACACCCCAAGGAAATTGCTGAGAGGCATGTTGAGCCCATTAAATATTTTTTTTTTTGTCCCAAGTGATTGAATAATGACAAAAAATTTTTTTACAAAAAGTTGTCACTAAATGATATATTGCTCACACATGCCATGGTTATATGTGGAATTGCACCCCAAAATACATTCTGCTGCTTCTCCTGAGTACGGGGATACCACATGTGTGGGACTTTTTGGGAGCCTAGCCGCGTACGGGACCCCAAAAACCAAGCACCGCCTTCAGGATTTCTAAGGGCGTAAATTTTTGATTTCACTCCTCACTACCTATCACAGTTTTGAAGGCCATAAAATGCCAAAATAGCACAAAACCCCCCCAAATGACCCCATTTTGGAAAGTAGACACCCCAAGCTATTTACTGAGAGGCATGTTCAGTCCATGGAATATTTTATATTTTGCCACAAGTTGCGGGAATATGACAAACTTTTTTTTTTTTTGCACAAAGTTGTCACTAAATGATATATTGCTCACACATGCCATGGGCATATGTGAAATTACACCCCAAAATACATTCTGCTGCTTCTCCTAAGTACGGGGATACCACATGTGTGGGACTTTTTTGGGAGCCTAGCCGCGTACGGGACCCCAAAAACCAAGCACTGCCTTCAAGGTTTCTAAGGGCATAAATTTTTGATTTCACTCCTCACTACCTATCACAGTTTTGAAGGCCATAAAATGCCAAGATAGCACAAAACCCCCCAAAATGACCCCATTTTGGAAAGTAGACACCCCAAGGAAATTGCTGAGAGGCATGTTGAGCCCATTGAATATTTTTTTTTTGTCCCAAGTGATTGAATAATGACAAAAAGAAAGAAAAAAAAAATGTACAAAAAGTTGTCACTAAATGATATATTGCTCAAACATGCCATGGTTATATGCAGAATTGCACCCCAAAATACATTCTGCTGCTTCTCCTGAGTACGGGGATACCACATGTGTGGGACTTTTTGAGAGCCTAGCCGCGTACGGACCCCCGAAAACCAAGCACCGCCTTCAGGATTTCTAAGGGCACAAATTTTTGATTTCACTCCTCACTACCTATCACAGTTTTGAAGGCCATAAAATGCCAAGATAGCCCAAAACCCCCACAAATGACCCCATTTTGGAAAGTAGACACCCCAAGCTATTTGCTGAGAGGCATGGTGAGTATTTTACAGCTCTCATTTGTTTTTGAAAATGAAGAAAGACATATTTTTTTATTTTTTTTTTCAATTTTCAGAACTTTGTGACAAAAAGCGAGATCTGCAAAATACTCAACATACCTCTCAGCAAATAGCTTGGGGTGTCTACTTTCCAAAATGGGGTCATTTGGGGGGGGTTTGTGCCATCTGGGCATTCCATGGCCTCCGAAACTGTGATAGGCAGTGAGGAGTGAAATCAAACATTTACACCCATAGAAATCCTGAAGGCGGTGCTTGGTTTTCGGGGTCCCGTACGCGGCTAGGCTCCCAAAATGTCTCACACATGTGGTATCCCCGTACTCAGGAGAAGCAACAGAATGTATTTTGGTGTGCAATTCCACATATAACCATGGCATGTTTGAGCAATATATAATTTAGTGACAACTTTTTGTACATTTTTTTTTTTTTTTTTTCTTTTTGTCATTATTCAATCACTTGGGACAAAAAAAAATATTCAATGGGCTCAACATGCCTCTCAGCAAATAGCTTGAGGTGTCTACTTTCCAAAATGGGGTCATTTGGGGGGGTTTTGAACTGTCCTGGCATTTTATGCACAACATTAGGAAGCTTATGTCACACATCGTCCACTCTTCTAACCACTTGAAGACAAAGCCCTTACTGACACTTTTTGTTTACATGAAAAAAAATTATGTTGAACCCCCAAACATTATATATTTTTTTAAAGCAAAGGCCCTACAGATTAAAATAGTGGGTGTTGCATTTTTTTTTCCACACAGTATTTGCGCAGCGATTTTTCAAACGCATTTTTTGGGGGAAAAACACTTTTTTTTTATTTTTAATGCACTAAAAAACACTATATTGCCCAAATGTTTGATGAAATAAAAAAGATGATCTTAGGCCGAGTACATGGATACCAAACACGACATGCTTTAAAATTGCGCACAAACGCGCAGCGGCGACAAACTACATTCATTTTTAAAAGCATTTAAAAGCCTTTACAGGTTACCACGTTAGATTTACAGAGGAGGTCTACCTCTAAAATTACTGCCCTTGATCTGACCTTCGCGGTGATACCTCACATGCATGATGCAATTGCTGTTTACATATGACGCTAGACCGACGCTTGCGTTCGCCTTTGCGCAAGAGCAGGGGGGGACAGCGGTGCTTTTTTTTTTTATTATTTATTTTGCTTTTTTATTTGATTTTTAAACTGTTCCTTCCATATTTTTTTTTACCATTTTTGTTATCTCAGGGAATGTAAATATCCCCTATGATAGCAATAAGTAGTGACAGGTACTCTTTTTTTGAAAAAAATTGGGGGGTTAGACCCTAGATCTTTCCTCTGCCCTCAAAGCATCTGACCACACCAAGATCGGTGTGATAAAATGCTTTCCCAATTTCCCAATGGGTTTATATCCGGGGGGGCATTCCCTCCCACTGCTTGTAAAAGCAGTCTAGAGGCTAATTATCTGCTAGAATTGCTTTTACATGAAAGCCGGCCACTGGCTGAAAAGAATGATACCAAGATGATACCTAAACCCGCAGGCATCATTCTGGTATAAACATTCAAAGTCCAGCAACATACCAGTACGTTGCTGGTCCTTGTTGGACATGTATTGTAATCTTTTTTTTTTTTTATGCAGCCTGTTGGCTGAACGAAAAAAAGAGATTGATCGGTGGGTATGCACACCATTAGAATACCTCCCTTCATCCACCCACTTCTAATGATGGGCATATATGCTGAAGCATGGGGGCATCCTCCCGCAAAAAAGTTATGCCGCGTACACACGGTCGGACTTTTCCACGGGCAAGCCTTCGTCGGAATTTCGACCGTATGTACGCGGCATTAGGAGCAAAATCGCTCCTCCGCCCCTGCTGCCCCCATGCTTCGGCATATATGCTCTTTTTTTAACTGTGGTGGTGAAATCACCTCCTACAGCACTGGAGTCACGGCTTTATGTATCGTGGGAGCAAACGCTGTTGCTGTCAAGATAAATAATTCCGCGCTGCAGTTGAATGGTGCACCTGAAAACAAAAAATTACATACCTGAAAAGCAAGCAGGATAAAACATTGCAGAATAGAATACAGTAAAAAAGAGAAGAACAATAGAGGAGAAAATAGAGAGAGAGAGAGAGAGAGAGAGAGAGAGAACAATAAAACGACAACTATTTTTGTTTTTTTTATTTTATATTTTTTTTGTGTTTTGTTTTTTACGTTTTTTTTTTTTTCTTTTTTACACTTTTTTTTGTAACTTTAACAACTGTAATGGTTCGGGTCTCTCAAAATGTAATGGCATCTTGGGAGACCCTGTGTAAGTGTGTCCTAGTCTGTGAAATGCTGTACCCTACGCTAAAACTTCACTTTTGAGTGGTAGCGTTCAAAACATTCACCAAGGCAAAGACCAGGTTTGTCAGGACAGAGTGGACAATGACGGTGTCACGCCTAAATCCACGCTTGCTACAGACGCGACATCTTTTTTGGGGGGCTCGTTGGGTATGGGTACTCGGGAGGACATACGTATAATGCCTCTCATGCAGCCGGCTTACTGCATTTGGTTGGGGATGGTGAGGTGCAGAACCGCCTGGATACAGGAGTTCTGTGACTATCTCATTCTGGAATTTTAGAAGAGATAACGTCCCGCCTGAAGCTCTGTATAGCACATGAGCGTTCAGCAAAGCCAATTGGAATAAGGATAGAGACACTTTTTTGTACCAGCGTCTCGCCTTACGGTCAATTAGATACGGCGCCAACAACTGGTCGTTGAGGTCCACCCCTCCCATATTTTTGTTATATTCGTGGACACAGAGGGGTTTCTCCACAACACCAGTCGCCGTACGAATTTGGGCTGTCGTGTCTGCATGAAGGGAGGTAAGAAGGAAAACATTCTTATTGTCCCTCCACTTCATAGTGAGCAAAATATTACACTTTACGCAGGCTCTCTCCCCCAGCCTAAGACGGGCATCTACAAGCCGCTGGGGAAAGCCCCGGCGATTAGGTCGCACGGTGCCACATGCTCCAATCTGATGATCAAACAAGTGACTAAACAGTGGCATGCTCGTGTAATAATTGTCCACATACATGTGGTACCCCTTTCCGAATAAGGGTGACACCAAGTTCCACACTATCTTGCCAGCGCTCCCTATGTAATCCGGGCAGTTGACCGGCTCAACCTGACTATCTTTTCCCTCATAAACCGTAAAGCTCCATACATAGCCTGTTGCCCTGTCACAGAACTTATAGAGCTTGACCCCGTATCTGGCACGCTTGCTGGGAAGGTACTGCTTGAAAGACAAGCGGACAGAAAATTTAATCAGGGACTCATCAACGCAGACAGCTTGATCGGGAATAAACAAGGCTGCAAAACGTTTGTTGAAGTGGTTTATGAGGGGCCGAATTTTATAGAGCCGGTCGTATTCAGGGTCCCCACGTGGACGACAAAGTTCATTGTCGTTGAAGTGCATGAACCGCAAAATCTGCTCGTATCGTTTCCTGGGCATGGAGGCAGAGAACACGGGCATGTGGTCAATTGGACCAATAAGCACGCAATGACGGGAATTTATGTGTGCCCATGTTGAGGGAAAGGCCCAGAAAAGTCTTAAATTCGGAAACCGTAATTGAATTCCAATCTTTGGCAATGGAAGGCAACTGGGGATTAGCGGCGATGAATTGACCAGCATATAAATTACTCTGGTCCACAATAGATCTATAGAGATCTTCCGTGAAAAACAGCGAATAATAATCAATTGGCATAAAATCAGCTGTTTCCACCTGAATTCCGGGTTGGGCAGTGAATGGGGGAAGTACGGGTTCTGCAGAAGTGGTGGGGACCCAATCAGGATAGGCGAATTCTGCAGGAAGGGCACTATGGGTACGACTGGCCTGCCTTTGTCTTCTTATTGGTGGCAGCGGGACACTACTTGTGCTTGCCACCTCGCCAGCTTGAACTGCACTTATGGGACTCGCCACGTCACCACGTGATACTGCAGTGCTGGATGTACGCCCAGGCTGTACTAGGCCGCTGGTGCTTGCCAATTCACCAGAAGGAATAGCGGCGCTAGTACTACTCTGCTCCATGATACGAGAGCCCTGCGGTTCTTGCTCCTCAACAACCTCAGAAGATCGGGATCGGGTACGCCTGACCTTAGCAGGGACCTCAACTTCGTCGTCAGAGCTATCTGACGTGGGACCGCTGACGTCACTGTCTTCTACGGGAAGATATTCTGAGCCTGAATCTGACAGATGCGTGACCTCCTCTTCACTATCTGTCATGCTCAGAATCTCGTAGGTCTCTTTACTAGTGTACCTTCGTCTTGCCATTTTGGGCTCTAAATTTAGGGGTACACTAGTAAGATTCACAGGAAAAAAAAAGCACCTGACTGTCGTCAGCAAATATATCAAACGCTACAAAAAAAACTGTTAGCGATCGCAGGGATCAGGCCTGTCACTGCGAACGCTGCAGTTATGTGTGTTGTGTTTGGTAAGTGACAGTGATCGATCGATACTGCACTTGGGTGGGCTGGGCGGATGGGCTAAACGCAGGTGCTAGCAGGTATCTGGGCTGATCCCGCTAACACTGTTTTTGGGAACCCTAAACCGCTGGGGACGCTAGTATAGATCTGATCAGATACTATACCACTAAGGGGGGTGTATGCTTTGCGCGTGGGTGTTAGCGTTACTGGCACTAACCTAACGCTGCCTGGGGCGACGCAGACCCTCTCTGGCGCTAAAACCTAATTGATCTCACCCGCCGGGCGATCAGGGGGTTAAACCTTTATTGGGTTATATACGGCGGGTGCCCTGATGCTATAAAAAGCAAAATAACCAACCAGCGTCGCCCGTAACCTTTATATGGTGATCACTGGTGAAAGGGTTAACTAGGGGCAATCAGGGGGTTAAAACCTTTTATTAGGTTAAATATGGGGGTACCCGACGCTATATAAAAACATGATGGGTTACCTAAATAACTAACTAACTAACTGGGTAACCAGTGTCACCAGTGACGCTTATACGGTGATCACTGGTGAAAGGGTTAACTCTAGGGACAATCAGGGGGTTAAAATAATATATGGGGGTACCTGACGCTATAAAAACCTGCGGCAAAACTAAAAATAAATAACTGGCTATCTAGGGCACCACCGGCACTAAATACAGCGATCGAAACTACGATCGCTTAGTGACGCTGGCGTTAGGGGGTGAAAGGGTTACCTGGGGGGCGATCAAGGGGTTAAACCTTTATTAGGGGGCTACCCTGGACCTAAAGGGGCCTAAACCTAACTGCCCTGCAACTTTTTACTGTCACAGATGACACTAAATGCAGTGATCAGTAAAATAAATGATCACTGCAATCAGTGACACAGTGTTTGGGGGCTGGGGGGTGATCTGGGGGGTGAAATATGTGCCCAAGTGTCAGTGGACTGTTGGTGCACTAACCTGCTTCTTCTCTCCTCGGCGCCGGGAACGAAAAGACCGACACGAGGAGAGATGACATCACTTCCTCTGCCTGTGTTTACATTACACAGGCAGAGGGAGCATTTTCATTCGCCGGAATCGAATGGCCGTCCCCTCATCTCCGATCGCTCCCCAACGATAAACAGCCGCTCACTGTATAGGAGGGGGGTCCGATCGGACCCCCCAACTGTACAAAGGCGATCACGTACACTGTACGTGATTGTGCCTGTCTGTGCCATTCTGCCGACGTACATATACAGTGAGCGGTCGTTAAGTGGTTAAAGCGGTTGTATACTGTTTTTTTGTTTTTTTGTTTTTTTGTTTTTTTTTACTTTTACCTACAGGTAAGCCTATACGGTTTAGGAGATATTCCCCTTGCACTGCGCCGCTGACTCATGCAGATAGTGGAGCGAGGAGAGATCATAGAGAAATGACACTCTGTGCTTTGTAATTGGGCTAGTACACACTATAGCTGGATGTGCTTTGTTAATTTTTCATGTTTGAAGCTTACAACCACTTTAGGCTAACATCTCACCCTCTGTTGCTAATACCTTTTGTAACGTCAGCAAACAAAATCTTGCATGTTCCTTGTTAGTTGGTTCAATACCAAATCATCTTGTAAATCAGTAATATGAGCTGTTTTGATACCTTAAATAAGATATAACAATTTTCACATATTAGTCATGGTCTAATAGCAAACAGTGTGGGATTGCTGTTAGAAATGTGTGGGATGTTGAAAGGAAAGCTAGAGAATAAATAACATTTAAAGCAAAACTGCGCCAAAAATGTACAAGATTGTAATGGTGTGGAACCTCCTTAGCTTGCTGTACAATGACGCACTGTATGGCCTTGAAGTTGACTGTCGTTGCAGCGTTGTGCATGCCAGTGTTCCACCTGCGGTACTCTGGTGACATCTGTTTACAACGCCCGATGCTTGTAGGTTTTGCAAGTAAACTTTGGTAGAACCATAGCATGACCAAGGGACTCCAAACTTGGGAAGTAGTTTGCAGTAAAATTAACTAACCGCAAGTCCCTCCCAAGCAGCTTACCTTCCCATACCCCATCTTCTCTCCCAGCAGCTCACCTAACCATAGCCTCCCTTCTTCCAAGCTGCTTAGTTTTCCGCCATGCTCCCAATAACTCCCCTCCCACATACCTCAGCTCTTCTCATGGCAGCTCATCTCCATATAGCTCTGCTCCCCTCTCGACGGCTCACCTTTCCTCCTGGCAGCTTGGTTCTCCATTCAGAGCAGCTCCAAATGTTGGGAACCACTCCTGTACACACCCCATCCCTGACTCCTGGATACCCTGCACATTCACCCCAGTGCTGCAGCTACCAACATGTACAAAACAAATCTGAGGTCTGGCTTCCTTGCTCGCATGCCTACCCCAGCATCACAACTCTCAGGCTCCCTGCTGCTAAAGATTCAAGCTCTGAGGAGAGGGGACTAGGGACTTGTGCAGCAGGGAGCCTAGGAACAGTGGCGCCTGGGTGAGCATGCAAAGGAAAGTCTGGTTTGCTGAACTACTAATTTCCCTTCACTTCTGTGTTTATCTTGGTCCCGGTAGATCATCCTCCAGCACTGTGCCGGCAGGATAGGCTGAGGCAGCAGGACACTATAGCCCTAGGTCTTTACAGCAATACCTCTCTCACATCTTGTCCTTGCCACAGCAAGATATTTAGTACATCCCTGTCTCCATTTGCACCCCACCAACTCCTATCTCTAGCACATTTGTTCCCATTAGCATTATATGCTTCTCACTTATTCCCTGCACACCATTAACCACTTCAGTACAGGGCACTATTACCCCCTTCCTGCCCAGACCAATTTTCAGCTTTTAGCACTCTCACACTTTGAATGACAATTACTCAATCATGCAACACTGTACCCAAACAAAAGTTGTATAATTTTTTTCACACAAATAGAGCTTTCTTTTGGTGGTATTTAATCACCAGTAGGTTTTTAATTTTTTGCAACATAAGTGAAAAAGTTTTTTTTTTTTAGTTTCTATGATAAAATTTTGCAAATAAGTATTTTTGTTCATAAATTTAGGCCAAAATTTATACTGCTACATATCTTTGGTAAAAATAACCCAAATATGTGTATATTATTTGGTCTGTGTGAAAGTTATAAAGTCTACAAGCTATAGTGCAAATCATTGAAAATTGATCACACCTGATGTACTGATGGCCTATCATTTCTTGAGGCCGGGTTCACACTAGTGCGACACGACATCCGTCCTACTTTGGATCCGACTTTGCCCTGCGACATGAAGCCGACATATGTCCGACTTTCAATGAACGGGGATCCGACTTGGATCCCCGCCAATATCAGGCACTGTGTTTGGTATGAATCTTGAGGGGGAACTCCAGGCCAAATTTTAAATTAAAAAAACGGCGCGGGTTCCCCTCCGGAGGCATACCAGGCCCTTGGGTCTGGTCTGGATTTGAACGGGCACCCCCTACGCCGAAAAAACGGCGTGGGGGTCCCCCCAAAATCCAAACCAGACCCTTATCCGAGCACACAACCTGGCAGGCCGCAGGGGAAGAGGGGGGGACGAGAGGGCGGCCCCCCCTCCCTCCTGAACCGCACCAGGCCGCATGCCCTCAACATGGGGGGTTTGGTGCTCTGGGGCAGGGGGGGCGACCTGCGGCCCCCCCACCCCAGAGCACCCTGCCCCCATGTTGATGAGGACAGGGCCTCTTCCCGACAACCCTGGCCGTTGGTTGTCGGGGTCTGCGGGCGGGGGGCTTATCGGAATCCGGGAGCTCCCTTCAATAAGGGGGCCCCCGGATCCTGGCCCCCCCACCCTATGTGAATGAGTATGAGGTACATTGTACCCCTACCCATTCACCTGGTGGAAAAAAATTGCAATAAAAAAACACTACACAGGTTTTTAAAGTAATTTATTACACAGCTCCGGGGGTCTTCTTCCGACTTCCGGGGGTCTTTTCCGACTTCGGGGGTCTCCGGTGTCGTCTCCGCGCTCTCCGGTTCTTTCTTCCGCCGGGCCTCCGCTAACTTCTTTTTAGCTCTTTTGCTAACAGAGGCCCGGTCTTCCCGTTGTCTCGTCCGGCTCTCCGTTGTCCTTCTGCCGGCCCCTCCACTAACTTCTTGGTAGCTCTTTCGCTAGTGGAGGGGCCGGTCTTCCCGTCGTCGGCTTCTTCTTCTTCCCTCTTCTCCTTCTCGATGTTGACGCGTCGCTTCCTCCCGCTGTAATACTGGCTCTCCGCTACGCATTAATATAGGCTTCTCATGACGTCAATAGTCACATGTTCCGGGGCACATGGCCCCGGAGCATGTGACTGTGACGTCATGGGAACATGTGACTGTGACGTCATGAGAAGCCTATATTAATGCGGAGCGGAGAGCCAGTATTACAGCGGGAAGAAGCGACGCATCAACATCGAGAAGGAGAAGAGGGAAGAAGAAGCCGACAGCGACGGGAAGACCGGCCCCTCCACTAGCGAAAGAGCTACGAAGAAGTTAGTGGAGGGGCCGGCAGAAGGACAACGGAGAGCCGGACGAGACAACGGGAAGACCGGGCCTCTGTTAGCAAAAGAGCTAAAAAGAAGTTAGCGGAGGCCCGGCGGAAGAAAGAACCGGAGAGCGCGGAGACGACACCGGAGACCCCCGAAGTCGGAAAAGAGCCCCGGAAGTCGGAAGAAGACCCCCGGAGCTGTGTAATAAATTACTTTAAAAACCTGTGTAGTGTTTTTTTATTGCAATTTTTTTCCACCAGGTGAATGGGTAGGGGTACAATGTACCCCATACTCATTCACATAGGGTGGGGGGGCCAGGATCCGGGGGCCCCCTTATTGAAGGGGGCTCCCGGATTCCGATAAGCCCCCCGCCCGCAGACCCCGACAAACAACGGCCAGGGTTGTCGGGAAGAGGCCCTGTCCTCATCAACATGGGGGCAGGGTGCTCTGGGGTGGGGGGGGCCGCAGGTCGCCCCCCCTGCCCCAGAGCACCAAACCCCCCATGTTGAGGGCATGCGGCCTGGTACGGTTCAGGAGGGAGGGGGGGCGCTCTCTCGTCCCCCCCTCTTCCCCTGCGGCCTGCCAGGTTGCGTGCTCGGATAAGGGTCTGGTTTGGATTTTGGGGGGACCCCCACGCCGTTTTTTCGGCGTAGGGGGTGCCCGTTCAAATCCAGACCAGACCCAAGGGCCTGGTATGCTCCTGGAGGGGGAACCCACGCCGGTTTTTTATTTAAAATTTGGCCTGGAGTTCCCCCTCAAGCACAAGTCGCATGCCAAAGTCGGACCATGCAAGACTGCGGTCCGACTTTGATCCGACTTCAATGATAGTCAATGGGCTGAAGTCGGATCAAAGTCGGACCAAAGTAGTACAGGGAGCATTCTCAAAGTCGGACCGCCATGTGTCGGACCAGTTAAGACGGCTCTCATAGGGAAACATTGATTTTCACACGTCATGCGACATGAGCTCCCAATGTCGGAGCGTTTGTCGCCCCAGTGTGAACCAGGCCTGAGACACTAACAAGCCAGGAAAGTACAAATACCCCAAATGATCCCTTTTTGAAAAGTAGACAGTCCTATGTATTTAGTAAGGGGCATGGCGAGTTTTTTGAAGTTATAACTTTTTCCCACAATTCTAGGGAAAATTAAGATATTTATTTTTTACACAAAATTGTGTGAGACTTTTTATACAGCCTGGCCACATAGAGAGGTCCAACATGCAAGGAGTGCCGTCAGGCGTTCTAGGAGCATAAATTACACATCTCATTTCATTCCTACCAATCACGCTTTTGAAGACCCTGGAGCACCAGGACAGTGGAATTACCCTATTTAGGAAAGCAAACACCCCAATGTATATTCTATGAGGCATGGTCTGCAGATAGGTACTCGGGTACTCATGTGCTGGAGACAGGTACTTGGGTACTCTGATGGGCTGGCGACAGGTACTTGGGTACTCTGATGGGCTGGCGACAGGTACTTGGGTACTCTGATGGGCTGGTGACAGGTACTCGGGTACGCTGATGGGCTGGCGACAGGTACTCGGGTACGCTGATGGGCTGGCGACAGGTACTCGGGTACGCTGATGGGCTGGTGACAGGTACTCGGGTACTCTGATGGGCTGGTGACAGGTAATCGGGTAGTCTGATGGGCTGGTGACTGGTACTCGGGTACTCTGATGGGCTGGTGACTGGTCCTTTGATGGGGGGGGGTGACCGGTCCTTTGGGTGGTGACGGGTCCTTTGATGGGTGGTGACGGGTCCTTTGTTGGGTGGTGACGGGTCCTTTGATGGAGGGGTGACGGGTCCTTTGTTGGGTGGTGACGGGTCCTTTGTTGGAGGGGTGACGGGTCCTTTGATGGAGGGGTGACGGGTCCTTTGATGGAGGGGTGACGGGTCCTTTGATGGAGGGGTGACGGGTCCTTTGATGGGCTGGTGACGGCTCCTTTTTATTAGGGGGGCAATCGGTGTAATTGGGTGTACACTGTAGGCGGTAACGAGCTGTTACTGCAATCTCCTCCTCACACACGATTGGTGTGTGAGGTGGAGAACCCGGTATCGGCTTGTTTCTGCGGTTTGGTGACATTCTGTGACCGGCTGTGATTGGACACAGCCGGTCATGTGGTGAAGACCCAGGGTGACGAGCCTCATCCTCGATCGCAGCTCTGTGCTCCCCTAGGGTCGCGCACGAGCGCCGTGCATGAGGACAGTGCATGTGACCGGCTGTGATTGGACACAGCCGGTCATGTGGTAAAGAGACATTTTTTATAGGCTCTTTACACTGATCTGGGCTGGGCTGTGTCCGAGGGAACACGCCTCATCCCCGATTGTTGCGCTGCGGGGGCCTGCAGGAGCATCGAGAACGGGAGGACATCATATGACGTCCACCCAGGATGAGAGGGTGTTTCTGTCGGCATCATATTACTATACGCCAGTATGGAACTGGTTAAAGCCTCAGCACTCCTTTGCTGCTCATACTGCCTGCTGTCATACACTCTGTACTTTTTCTTCTGCATACACCGATCAGCCATAACATTATGCCAGATACAGGGAATATCTTGTTACAATGGCATCTTAAAACTGGTGGGATATATTAGGCAGCAAGTGAACATGTTGTCCGTGAAGTTGATGTGGTGAAAGCAGAAACAAATGGGCATTGCGGTTTGTTGTGTATGGGGCTGTGAAGCCCACGGTGACCCATGTCCACAGCCAAAAGATTCTACAATGGTCACATGAACATCAGAACTGGACTACGGAGCAATGGAAGAAGGTGGCCTGGTCTGATGAATCAGGTTTTCTTTTACATCATATGGATGGCTGGGTGCGTATGTGTCACTTACCTGGGGAAGAGCTGGCACCAGGATGCGGTATAAAAAGGCAAGTTGGCAGAGGCAGTGTGATGCTTTGGGCAATGTTCTGCTGGGAAACCTTGGATCCTGCCATTCATGTGGATGTTACTTTGGTGTCCATGCCTCCAAGGGGTCAGGGCTGTTTTAGCAAAAGGGGGGGAATACTTAATATTAGGTGGCTGTTCATAATGTTATGGCTGATCGGTTCATACTGCCCACTGTCGCTCCACATGACTCTCTTGCACATACTGGTCATTATCATACCCTGTACATTCTTTTCCTGCACATTACTACCTTAAGTCTATACTCCACACATCATACTAAAATCAATATTATTGTACTACCCCCATTGTGCCTGTTCTGGAACAGGCACACTTTTTTGGTTATGTATAAAAATATTAATATCTATGCTGTATATAAATATGAATGAATGCCCTAAAAATTCACATTTACTCCTAATAGCTGAATCATAAATTGGTTAGTTATGTGATATTGAGGGAAGGGACTGACTGTTGTCATATAGTAGTAGGGATTTAGGATGAGGTGCGATAATAATTTTTATAATTGTTGTTGTTGTTGAAGGAAGAGTTTTTTGCTAGCCAGTATAGAATGCAAAATTCCTCTATCCAAAAAGTGAATTATTCCCACAGCAACTTGGTTCATCCAGAGAGATGCATTTTATCGAGTCCCAGCACAGAACAAAGTCCACAAGATACTTGCAACAGATTACAAAGTCCAGTAATTTGTAAGGCTCCATGTACACAGAAGCTGATAAACTGCAGTTAATGGGCGTTTTGGCATTTTTTTTAAAAGCCCATTAACTGCACTCTATGTTAGCCTATGTGTTCATGTACACATAACGTTTTTTAGCTTTAATGAGCAGTGGAGTTAATGGGCTTTTTTCTGAACGCAGGAAATTTGCGTTCAAAGTGCCGTTTTTCGGCAGAAAAAAAACGCAAAACGCCGAAAAAACGCTCATAAACGCTCAAAAACGCTGGCCTCGAGCGTTTTTTGGTCCATTGAAAATGTTATTTTATTTTTTTTAAAGCTAAAAAAAGCTACACTGAAAAACGCTAATAAAAGCTAGTAAAAAAAAACGCTGATAAAAGCTAGCTTTTTCTGCTGCTTTAAAAACGGACGTTTTTGAGCTTCTGTGTACATGGAGCCTAAATGTTACAATGAACAGCAGCCTTCAGAGTCCCATTCGTCATTCATGTCATGGCAAGCATAGAGACCCTACAATTCAGCATAATATATCCAATCTATTTTATGCACCTAGGTAGCTTCCATACATGCAATAATGTGTGTTATAAGTAGAGGTCGACTGATATGGGTTTTTCTCTGGCCGATGCCGATATTTAGAAATCGCGGCGGCCGATGGCCGATATGTTGGGCCGATTTTTTTTTTTATTTTTTATTTCCCCCCCTTCATCTCATAAAATCTAACAGTTAGACCCATTTCACACTGGGGCGTTTTTCAGGTGCTTTTGGGCTAAAAATGGCACCTGTAAAGTGCCTGCAAAACGGCTCCCCTGAAGTCTCAGTGTGAAAGCCCGAGGGCTTCCACACTGAGGCGGTGCGCTGGCAGGACGTTAAAAAAAAAGTCCTGCAAGCAGCATCTTTTGGAGCAGTGTATACCGCTCCTCCACCACTCCTGCTCATTTAAATGAACTGGCACCGCTGCCGAACCGCCTGAAAGCACTTCTGCAGTGGCGCTACACGGGAGCATTTAACCCCTTCATCGGCCGCTAGCTGGGATATAAACTCCCCGCTAGCAGCCAAATGGCACCGCTAGAATGATGGTCCAGTGTTGAAACGCAGCGTAGTTCCGCTGATTTTTTTTAATTAAAAGTCAGCAGCTACAAATACTGCTTTAATATATGACTTTTAATATATGGACACTTACCTGTCCAGGGTGCCCACGATGTCGGCACCCGAAGCCGATCTCTCCCTTGCGGCTTCACTTCCTGGTTCCATACTGTGCATGCGTGAGTCGCGCTGCGCGATCCCACTGGTCCCTGCTGTCTTCTGGGACCTGTGTGTCTCCCAGAAGACAGCTTGGGGGGCGGAGTAGGCGCCAGATGTGGCGTATGTCACCGCGGTGATCTATGCCCGGAAGAGGGAGTAAATACCTGGATTACACAGGTATCTGCTCCCTCCTCCCCCTGAAAGGTGCCAAATGTGATACCGGAGGGGGAGGATTCCGAAAAGCGGAAGTTCCATTATTACTCCGCTAAGTAATAAGTGATATAGAATTTTTTTTTTTTAATTTAAACATTTATTTTAAACACAACAAGCCTCCAATCAGTGCACTTGTATGAATAATTTAGAATATATATATCTCTCTATATATCTCTCTCTATATATATATATATATATATATATATATATATATATATATATATATATATAGGTAATCAAAACTTTTGGACAAAAAAAAAATATGGGCTAACTTTACTGTTTTTTTTTTGTTTTTGTTTTTGTTTTTTTTTTATTCGTTAAAGTGTATTTTTTCCCAAAAAAATCATTTGAAAGACCGCTGCGCAAATACCGTGCGACATAAAATATTGCAACAATCGCTATTTTATTTCCTAGGGTGTCTGCTAAAAAAAAATATATATATATAATGTTTGGGGGTTCTAAGTGATTTTCTAGCAGAAAATACAGGATTTTTACTTGTTGTAAGCAACAAGTGTCAAAAAAAAATGTAGTCTTTAAATGGTTAAACTGAGAACTCCTACACACAGGAGTTCAGTCCTTTGAAGATTAGGGCCTCATGCCCGCAGACGTTTTTACAGCTGCGTTTTTGAGCGTTTTTTACAGCTTAAAAACGCCTGTCCATGTTAGTCTATAGCTTCATGCCCACCTAGATGTTTTTGAGCTGCAAATAGCATAGACGTTTTTAAGCGTTCCTCAGCGTTCCTCAGTGTCGGCGTTAGGCTTAAAAAAATGTGCAAAAACGCAGCGATTGCGTTTTTAAGCTCCGACGTGTTTTTTTTTTTCGAAAAAAAATAAATTATACAATAACATGGACAGGCGTTTTTAAGCTGTAAAAAACGCACCTGTAAAAACGTCCGTGGGCATGAGGCCTAAACATTGTATCTTATCTCACCTCACACTTGGCAGGCTGCCCAGGAGGGAGAAATCGCTTCCACAGGAAACTTCTCAGGCAACTTGTATTGACCTCTATTACAGAAGCTATCTGCAAGTCGCGCTGAAGTTTAAATCTGTTTTTTTTTTTTTTAACAATCGGCCGATGCCGATTAATGAAAAAACTGCAAATATCGGCCGATATATCTGTCGACCTCTAGTTATAAGCTAGACCTGTGCTTCCATGTTAATAAGTGAAATGAATGCCCGCTTTAACAGCTAAAAATGTCACCTGAAATACCAGTGTTTGACACTGGAGGGGTCTCTGATTGGTTGACCAAACACTTTTGATCTTGTTAATCCAAGATGAAAAGACCCTACTTGTAATTACTGGCAATAATCTTTTAAAGTATATTTACCAGGTAAACAAGTCACCATTTCCCATAAATGTCCCCTTGAGTCTAATTGCCATCAAATACTTCTTGTATGGTCAACTTGCATTATTTATCATCCTTAAAGCAGAGTTCCACCCATTTAAAAGTCAGAAGCTACAAAAAGTAGGGCGTTGGCCAGGAATTTGTCTTGCATACAAATGGCACGCAATTGTTGGCCAACAAACACAAAACTACGTGTTTTTTCGGTTCTTTAGCGCCACCCTTTGGGCAACTTCTGCTAATGTTCTGTTATGGTTAGCATTGCTTCTGAGCATGCGTTTTTGTACTTTTAGAGTTTTGTCCGATGGAGTGGTGTACACACGATCGGATAATCTATCAACACGCATTTGTTGGCAGACAATTTTAACAGTAATTATCCGACAACAGCCTGTCATCACATAATTCCCGTCGGATAATCCGATCTTGTGTACGGACGGGCCTTTAGATATGCTCTATATCACAGTATTTTATAGGTAGGCTTTTTCGGTTCATTTTGTGCCTCCTCACTGCACCCCTAGGCTCCATTCACACCTGAGTGTATCGATTTACTGGTGGTTTTCAGGTGGTTTTTTTTAAGCTTTTTTGCAGCTCTTTACAAGCTTATTTAAAGCCTTTTAGAAGTGTATTACAAGCGTTTTACAGCTTCAGGCATTTTTTTTAGCCAATAGAAAGCACTAGGGCAGGGGTACCCAACCAGTGGCATGCAGAGCCCTTTGAAGTGACCCACAACCTCCTTCTATGGCGGGTCGCAAGCCCAGGCCGCAGGTTGCCGACCCGCCATCCCAGATCATCAGGGTTGTGAATGAAGCCAGCTGTAGAGGAAGCTACAGTCGACAGGCAGATTTCAAAATGGAGGCAAAAGCCCTACAAAATCATCTTTTGACAAGAGGCTATAGCCGGTCATGCCTGAAAAAGGCATCGTCGGGTAAATATTGGCATCTATTGGTGGCTGACGATGTTGTCTCAAAATGTTAGTCCCTATGCTCAAATCACATATAAAAGATCTCAATCAATAAAAGATCATCTTGTTCACAGTGATTTAACCACAAAACCTAAATGTATTGTTCGAAAAATTACAGGCACAAGGCCATACAGAAAGTGCAATTTTTGTAGATACATGAGTGCTCATCAGATGATATTGCCAAATGGAGAGCAATACAGACTTAATTTCTATGCAGATTGCCAAACTATCGGTGTAGTGTACCTTATGAAATGTGAATGCAAGGCTTTCTATGTAGGTAAAACTAAAAGGCCATTTTTTTATAGGGTCAGGGACCATGTGTCCTTAGTCTCTAAGAAGAAATTAGAAACCTATATCAGCCTGCACATGGGGCTCTATCATAGTTTTAAATGATCCAAGATGAAATTCTTTGCCCTTGAACATATACCAGTACATGAAAGAGGGGGTGATGTTGATAAACTACTCTCACAGCGTGAAAATAAATGGATCCACACATAGTTACAGCAGGAGAAAAAATTCCTTCCTGATCCTCCGAGGCAATCGGATATTCCCCGGATCAACTTTACCTATAAATGTTAGTACTCCAGTTATATTATGTACATTTAAGAAAAAATCCAGGCCTTTCTTAAAGCAATCTACTGAGCTGGCCAGAACCACCTCTGCAGGGAGTCTATTCCACATTTTCACAGCTCTTACTGTGAAGAAACCTTTCCGTATTTGGAGGTGAAATCTCTTTTCCTCTAGACGTAAAGAGTGCTGCCTTGTCCTTTTGTGTTGACCGTAAAGTGAATAACTCAAAACCAAGTTCACTATATGGACCCCTTATATATTTGTGCATGTTGAACATATCCCCCCTTATGCCGCGTACACACGACCGTTTTTAATGTCATTGAAAAAAACAATGTTTTTCTCGACGTGATTCTTCCCAAGCCTGCCTTGCCTACACACTATCATGAAAAAAAATGCTCGAGCAAAGCGCGGTGACGGACGAAATGTAGGACGGCACTATAAAGGGGAAGTTCCATTCGGATGGCGCCACACTTTGGGCTGCTTTTGCTGATCCTCGTGTTAGTAAAGTTTGGTGAGAGACGATGCGTGCTTTTCAGCCTCGTGCTCTTCAGTCCGTTACAGCGTGATGAATGTGCTATCTCCATTACGAACGCTAGTTTTACCAGAACGAGCGCTGCCGTCTCATCACTTGCTTATGAGCATGCGCGTTTTTTTTTCTACATACATCGTTAAAGCCTACACACTGGCGTTTTTCATGACGAGAAAAACGACGATGTGAAAAACGACGAGAAAGATTAGAGCATGTTCCAAATTTTTAATGACCACTTTTCACGTCGTGAAAAATGCTCTGGATCCCACACACGATCGTTTTTAATGACCAAATAAAAAATGGCTTTTTTTTTCTCCTCATGAAAAATGGTTGTGTGTACGCGGCATTAATCTCCTCTTCTCTAGAGTGAATAAATTCAGTTCCTCTAATCTTTCCTCATAGCTGAGCTCCTCCATGTCTCTTATCAGTTTGGATGCCCTTCTCTGCACTTTCTCCAGTTCCCCAATATCCTTTTTGAGAACTGGGGCCCAAAACTGAACTGCATATTCCAGATGAGGTCTTACTATTGATTTGTAAAGGGGCAAAATGATCTCTCTCTCTCTCTCTCTCTCTCTCTCTCTCTCTCTCTCTCTCGTCCATACCTCTCTTAATAGAAGAAAAGACTTTGCTCGCTTTGGAAACAGCAGCTTGGCATTGCATGCCATTATTGAGCTTATGATCTACCAAAACCCCCAGATCCTTCTCCACTACAGATCCCCCCAGTTGTACTCCCCCTAGTATGTATGATACATTCATATTCTTAGCCCCCAAGTGCATAACTTTACATTTATCAACATTAAACCTCATCTGCCACATAGTCGCCCAATTAGACAGTGCATTGAGGTTGGCTTGTAAATTGGAGACATCCTGTAAGGATGTTATTCCACTGCATAGCTTGGTGTCATCTGCAAAGACAGAAATGTTACTTTTTGATCTCGGACCCAATATCATTTATAAAGATATTAAAAAGTAAGGGTACCAACACTGAACCTTGGGGTACACCACTGATAACCTTAGACCATTCAGAGTAAGAATCATTAACCACTACTCTCTGAATTCTGTCTTTTTAGCCAGTTTTCCTGTAGACTTTACCTTGCACATGAGCCGTGTGTGGGGAACTGTATCGAACGCTTTTGCAAAATCCAAGTATACCACGTCCCCTGCCACCCCTCTGTCCAAGGTTTTACTTACCTCTTCATAAAAAGAAATCAGGTTTGTCTGACAACTTCTGTCTTTCATGAATCCATGCTGTCTGTTGCTTAAAATATTTTTTTCCAGCAAGAACTCATCTATGTGGTCTTTTATTAATCTCTGCAGTATCTTCCCAACTATAGAAGTTAAACTAACAGGTCTATAGTTACTTGGTAAAGACTTTGTTCCCTTTTTTAAATATAGGCACCACATTGGCCCTGTGGTACTATTCCTGTCATTAATGAGTCCCTAAAAATTTGATACAATGGCTTTGAAATTACAGAGCACAATTCTTTTAGGATTCGTGGGTGGATGCCATCTGGTCCAGGTGCATTATCCACTTTTATTTTGTCTAAATTTCTGGACCATATCACTTTTGAGCCATTGTGGATTTGGGGCTGCGTCACTACCACCCCCATTTTGTACATGAGCTCCCCCATGCTCCTTTGTATACACAGAGCTGAAGAAAGTATTTAGTAAATTAGCCTTCTCTTTGTCCCCAGTCACCCACTCTAGATTATTTTGTAAAGGGCCTACATGCTCAGACTTGACCTTTTTACTTTTAATATATTTGAAGATTTTTTTGGGGTTTGTCCTATCTTTTGCAATCTGTCGTTCATTTTGAATTTTTGCATCCTTGATTTCCCTTTTACGTATTCTGTTATATTCTTTGTAACATTTAAATTACACTAGTGTTCCCTCATTTTTATATTTTTTAAAAGCTCTTTTCTCTTACCGTCCATTGACTGACACAGCATCTTCAATCTTGATAAAGTGGGTTATGTTCCTGCTCATAGAAGAAGACTAGGCAGAATGTTAGTTTTAACATGCATTCCATTACCAGAGCTCAACAGCCCCGCCCAGGGGGCGGTCCCTCCAGACATAACCCTTCTACCTGCAGCTTCAGTTTTTTTTCTGCCTAGCAGAGGAGAGGGCGTGGCTCTCTTCGGAGCCAGTCTCTTGAAGAAATATTTTTATTCCTTTTGAATTTTTATTATTTTATTTTTTAGAATTCTTCTATCAACAGTCGGCTGGGCAACAGGTTGGGTAGTTGCTATCCTCGTAGTTTTTCCAGTCCGACCATTGAGCGTGCTGATCCTCGCTCAGCGTGGGATCAGTCCACGACATACTCCAGGGGTGGCGTGAGCTTTTTGCTCCAGGGTCCACATGTCTGAACAGTTTTGCTGTATCTTTCACAGTGGACCGGGCCGAAAGCTACTCAGTACTGCACTGTGATAGGCCTGTCAGGAACACACCAGTGGGTCCTAGCTGGATGGGTAAGTACTGTTTCCCCTGCCTCAGCAGGTGAGTACATGCTGTGTGTTCCTATGGTAGGGGGGTTTCCCTGTCTCCCCCTTGTTTTTACTACTCTGTCACCTTGCTCTGGCATGCGCTGACTGGGGGTGCCTGGGGGTCATTCTGTCCCGGTGGGGGTTCGTGGGGGTCTGCATTCTATGTGGGGATGCTTCTTATGTCAACCTGGGCCTTCTGTTTTTTCTTGCGCCGCTGGGCGCCATGTTTTACTTTTTTTTGTTTTATATTGAAAACTGCATTGGCGGCCATCTTGCTGTGGCGAACTTATCATTGCGGCGGCCATTTTTTTGAAGTTGCGAGCTTTTTTTGTGCTAGTTGGCCTCTATCGCTGCCTAAGAACGGCGCGATTCTCCTCAGTCACTTCACTGTTCACTCGCTCTCTCCTTCCGGTGCATCGGGCTGCCCTATTAGGGGCAGTGCAGGACTTGCTGAGGTGCGGAGTAATTGTGCCGGTACCGGCAAAGGAGAGGTTTCAGGGATTTTATTTGAATCTGTTTGTGGGCCCAAAGAAGGACGGAGTCCGTCCAATTCTGGACCTCAAGGCCCTAAATGCCTTTGTGAAGGTTCGGAAATTCCGCATGGAATCCATTCGCTCAGTGATTGCTGCACTCCACCCGGGGGTTTTTCTGGCATGCTTGGACATCAAGGACGCCTACTTGCATGTCCCAATCTGCGCGGGTCACCAGAAGTTTCTGCGCTTCGCGATAGGCGAAGACCACTATCAGTTTGTGGCTCTTCCCTTCGGTTTGGCGTCAGCACCGCGGGTTTTCACCAAGGTGCTTGCCCCGATTCTAGCTTTGCTGAGACAGCGAGGCATTGCTATCATGGGCTATCTAGACGATCTTCTTCTGAGAGCAGACTCTGGCTCAGAATTAGAGGAAAATGTGGTGATAGCCAGTCAGGCCCTCCGAGAATTCGGCTGGCTGCTGAACATTCAGGAGTCGGTCCTGGTTCCGACTCAGCGTCTGGAGTACCTAGGATTGATCCTGGACTCCTTGGAGACTCTTCAATCTGCGGTACGGTTGCTGACGTCCCGCAAATGGTCGTCACTCCGTTTTTGCATAAGGGTCCTGGGACTCATGGTGGCTTCCTTTTTGAGGTGGTGCCGTATGCCCAATTCCACACTCGCGTCTTACAAAAGGAGATCCTATCTTGCTGAAACAAGTCTCCATTATCACTGGATCGTCAGATCCAGGTGAGTCACCTGGTCAGAGCATCCCTGACGTAGTGGCTGAGATCCCCGGCCCTTCGGTCAGGGAAGTCGTTGCTTCCTGTCCAGTGGACTGTGATCACGACGGCCAGTCTTTCGGCCTGGGGCGGAGTCTGGGGAGTTCTGTCAGCTCAAGGACTCTGGACTCCGGACGAGTCCCGTCTGCCGATCAATGTCCTGGAACTCTGGGCAATCAGACTGTGCCTCGTGGTCAAGGAGACTGCAGGGCCGCTCAGTCAGGATCAAGTCGGACAACGCCACGGCGATGGCTTATGTCAACCATCAGGGGGGAACTCGTAGCTCAGCTGCGGCGTCCGAGGTCGCTCACATCCTAAGATGGGTAGAAAGAAGCGTGCCGGCTCTGTCGGCCGTTTACATTCCAGGAGTAGACAACTGGCAGGCGGACTATCTGAGCTGCCAGATGTTGGACCAGGGGGAATGGTCCTTGCATCCGGAGGTGTTTCACCTCATTTGCCGGAGGTGGGGCATGCCGGATGTGGCCCTATTGGCCTCTTGACTCAATCGCAAGGTGTCGCTTCGTGGCCAGGTCCAGGGATCCCTGGGCAGACGCGTCGGACGCGTTGGTGGCCCCGTGGGGTCGGTATCTGTTGATTTATGCCTATCCTCCACTGAAGTTGCTTCCTCGCCTTCTTTGCAGGGTGGAGGCCGAGGGGATTCCGGTGATCCTCATCGCTCCAGATTGGCCTCGGCATCCTTGGTACGCCGATCTTGTGCGCCTAGTGGCGGACGTTCCATGGTGACTGCCTGTGCGGGAGGACCTTCTGTCTCAAGGTCCCATACTTCATCCTGCTTTACAGTCGCTGGCTTTAACGGCATGGCTATTGAAAGCCAGGTGCTGAAGGACCGTGGTCTCTCAGATTCGGTCATCTCGACCATGCTGAGGGCACAGAAATCTTCCTCCAGGAAGATATACCACCGTACCTGGAGAGCCTACATCGCTATGTGCGAGGAGCTGGATTGGCGTCCATGGACGTATTACGTTCCCAGGATCCTGCTGTTCTTACAGCGCGGTGTGGACAAAAAGCTTGCTTTAAGCACCATTAAGGGTCAGATTTCGGCTTTAGCTATTCTCTTTCAGCGGCTGCTTGTGGGCCATTCTTTGTTTAGTGCCTTCGTACTGGTGGTCCGCCATGTGCTCCCCCCCTATTAAACCACCTCTTTCTCCTTGGGATTTGAATTTGGTGCTCTCGGTTCTTCAGGAACCTCCTTTTGAGAACATCAGAGAGATTCCTCTCTTAACTTTGTCTCAGAAGGTGGCTTTCCTAGTAGCCATTACTTCTGTCAGAAGGGTTTCTGAATTGGCGGCCTTGTCTTGCAAACCGCCATACTTGGTCCTCCATAAAGATAAGGCGGTGCTACGCCCGCAGCCTTCTTTTCTCCTGAAGGTGGTCTTGGCCTTCCACCTTAATGAGGACATCGTACTTCCGACTTTATGTCCTTCGCATCCCAGAGAGTTTGCGCTCCACACGTTGGACGTGGTACGTGCCTTGCGGGTGTACCTGTCCTGCTACGGCTTCGATTCGGAAGTCTGACTCGCTGTTTGGCCCTGGTTTGGACCAGACACAGACACAATCGGTTTCGTCTCCCACCATTTCCCAGTGGATCAGGCAGACTGTCATACAGACCTATGCCCTTAAGGGGCGGGCGCCTCCCTTTCCGGTTACGGCGCATTCAACCAGGGCAATTGGTGCTTCCTGGGCTTTACTACATCAAGCGTCTGTTGCACAAGTGTGCAAGGTGGCGACCTGGTCGTCCGCACATACCTTTTCAACGTTTTATAAGGTTGATTTGGCTGCATCTTCTGATGCTTCCTTCGGCCGCAAGGTTTTACAGGCGGCTGTTTTAAAGTTGCAACTCCTCCGTTGAGGAGCTCTGCTTGTTTGGGGTGTAGTTTGGTTTTTCCTTGGTACTGTTCCCACCCCTCGTTCTTTGACACTGCTTTGGGACATCCCACTTTGTCAAGATTGAAGATGCTGTGTCCGTCCATGGACGGTAAGAGAAAATTAGGATTTTTTTGTACTCATCGTAGAATCATTTTCTCTGATGTCCATGGACCGACACAGCACCCACCCCTCCAGTTATTTTTTGTGTTTGTACTGCTTTAATACGAACTGAGGCTGCTGGCTGCAGGTAGGAGGGTTATGTCCGGAGGGACCGCCCCCTGGGCGGGGCTGTTCAGCTCTGGTAATGGAATGTATGTTAAAACCGCTAACATTCTGCCTAGTCTTCTCCTATGAGCAGGAACATAACCCACTTTGACAAGATTGAAGATGCTGTGTCAGTCCATGGACGTCAGAGAAAAGGATTTTACAGTGAGTACAAAAAAATCCTATTTTCTTGTAGTTTACAGCTTTTTTTTAACTTTGGCCGTGAGCCACATAGGTTTTATTTTTAGCCTTTTAAACTTATTGCCCATGGGAATATACTTTTCAGTGAGTTCACAAACGGTCTTTTTGAAGAATTCCCATTTCTGTTCCGTGCCCATTGATGCCAATATTCCCTCCCAGTCTAACACCTTGTCCGCTATGAAATATACGGGACTGAATGAGTCCATAAGCTATAAACCCTTCCTTTAAAACCATAGGCGTTATTTTTTTAGGAAGAACTCTAAAAAAACAAAAATACTTTGAAATTGGGATAATTTTCTGATCTCAATTAACAAATGGCTATTCTATTTTTGTGTATGTACATATGTAGATTTTCTTCTGTAACTCGGTCATGCCTTGGCTGGGAAATCTCCCGTGTGTCCCTAGATTGAATATTGTCGTGTTTTCTTCCTCCTCTTCCTTTCTTTTGAGGAGAGCCTTTAAATACAGGCTCTCATGTCATCATGAATATATTTTTGTTTTTCTATACTTGGGATGCTTTTCCCATGTTTGACCACTAGGTGGTATCATATGACTCGAGGTGTCTACTAGGGGTGCGCATCTTCACTGGTCTCACGATTCGATTACGATTATCATGTCAACGATTCGATTCCGCGATGCATCACGATTACAGCGCAAGTGCTAATGGTTTTCATCAAAAAAAAAATGAAGTACTCCTCCATTTTTTTTATTCTGTTTGAAATTTTGCCCGAAAAGGTGAACTTGGCCTTTAATTTTGCATATAAAATATTTTCCTTTTGTAGGATTTGGTTTATATTGCTGTTAGTTTAAAATCTACTAAGCATGCCTCACTGTGCCCAATGCCTCTAACTGTGCCCTGTGTCTCACTGTGCCCAATGCCTCACTGTGCCCGTGCTTCAATGCCCCTACCTGATCAGCGGCCATTCCACAGTATTCAAAAGCCGCGCCTCCCGAGTCCTCGTCGTGTGTGATAGGCGGAACACTCAATTTCCTAGCATTCAGTGTTCCGCCTATCACGGACATCCTCTCATCCTCATACCACAGACGAGGATGAGAGGATGTCCATGATGGGCGGAACACTGCCTGCTGGGAAATTGAGTGTTCCGCCTATCACAGGCAACGAGGACTCGGGAGGCGCGGCTTTTGAAAACTGCAATGGCCGCCGTCTGTCTGCATGACACGCTGGTCAGGTAGGCAGACGGCGGCTTGCAGTTTGTTAGTGTTACATTACATCTACTCGCGGCGGCTGCGGCGAGTAGATGTAATGGGGGGTAAACATAGATTATTAGGGTCGCCTGCATCGATGCCGCATCGGGGACACCCGAATCGCGATGCTGCGATTAAATTCGGCACCCCTAGTGTCTACATTGGGGTACATTGTTTGAATATCGGTGACCATACGGAATGCCCAGAGCGTCACCACCGTTTGCTATGTATGGAGTTTCTCCTGCGATTGCTCATGGTGTTGGCGCCATTGGCCACCTGTTTTACACGCCCCCTTGATTTGGTCTCCATCTGTTGGCACCATGAATGTGGGAATATGGGTGGAGGAGAGCAACTATTGGCTAATCCAGTCGATGGCCATGCCCTTTCCAACATGGCGTTGTGTAATTGTTGCGCCTGTGCGTGGCCTCATTTGCAGCGCGGTGGCTATTTTCCGGCGTCCGCACTTTCATTGGACGCTGAGAAGGAGGAGGGGACATAAAAGGATCTCCTGATATGCAGACATGGCAGCGGCCAGATTTTGGATTGGAGCGGCATGCCGTGCATCAAGTGTTTATAAGTAAAAGATTTATCGAACTGTATTGGAATCCATTTATTGGATAGTATTAATGTGGTCTGAACATCTCTCAATTATTTTCCTCCTGTGTTAATGGTTGCTGATTAGGATGTGTGACTGCTTGGGAGTTTCTCCTTGGAAAATCTGTTTCCAATTCTGTTAACCAACTGGGAGCATTGTTTACTTGGATGGATGTTTTCTGCCACAGAATGATAAATATTAGATGTTGGATATACCGGTAGGTTAGACCAATTCTTTTGATCATTTCATCAATGCTTTGTCTACATATGGATTGATAGCTTAAAACATATCCTTTCCTAGACAGGCCCTTTTACTTGGAGTCCTTATATCCTTCTCTGTGGTACACCAGATATCTCTGCAACATCAATGTCCTGACATCTGAGCCGTAAACTTTGTCTATATAGGACACGCATCATAGTTCAGGTGGTGACGCATTGGGGTTATTTTCCTATTCAATGCATTTCTGAGACATTTTTGATTTGTTTATATATATATATATTTGTTATATGATGTGATGTTTCACATCAATTATGTATTTATAATCGAATCTATGATCTAATATATCGTTTTCAATCTATAGTGACCATATATGCAGTACTTGCCTGAAACTTCCTGAGGAAGCCATCGTATGGTGAAACATGTAGAGCAAAAAGCTATTGCTGTTCATCTATTTATATGGTTATTGTATGATGATATCCTGATGATTTTAATCTCTGTACCGATGACTGATATTTTTTTTTATATATATATTTGTTTGCAATTGTTCTGTGGCACCTTTTTAAAAATCCCATCGTCCCCTCTCTATTAAATCTATACATGCATAATGTTTATTTTCCAGGACACTGCAGGCCAGGAAAGATACAGAACAATCACCACAGCCTACTACCGGGGTGCCATGGGCTTTATTTTGATGTATGATATTACCAATGAAGAATCATTTAATGCTGTACAGGACTGGTGAGTACTAAAATGCTGGAATGTGTTGCTTTTTTTTGTCATTCTATAGATTTCTTCACTTATTTTCATTATCTTGATTTCTGCATGCATTTTCAAGACGTCAAATCCCGGCATTTTCAAGCACACTGGAGGCACAGGTGCCGTGTCCATCCCAGAGGCCAGCAGTCAAAATCTGTGACCGGCCGAAATGCACAGTGAGGTAGATTTACCTAAACTGGTGCACCTCAGAATCTGGTGCAGCTGTGCATTGTAACCAATCAGCTTCTAACTTTTAGCTTGTTCAATTAAGCTGACAATAAATCCTGGAAGTGGATTTATTTCTATGCAGAGTTGCACCAGATTTTAAGCTCTTTCGTTTTAGTAAATAACCCCCAGTAGCAGGGAGCTGTACCAAGCAGTACTCGTGTTTTAGGGTGCTATCTGTTCAGGGATACATTCCACGAACGCAGAAATTCTGCTGGCAGCAGCAGGGTTGTACGCTGCACCTTAAAACGCCGGGATTTGACATTAATAGGCCAAAACACCCAAGTACGGGTAGCCTAAATGATGGCATCAATGGACCATCTGTGGTACAGTATTTATCTTCCCATACGTAAACAGTGCTGACCATATGTTGCAGTTATGTTTGGCCAGAGAACTTAATAGCCATTTTGCCCAATGCATGTCCACAGCTTGACACCGTCTCTGGGCTGACTGGGAATTTAAAGCTACCTTTCAGACTTTAGGAATATAACCTTATGCACATAACTACTCGTACTGCAGCCACACTCACCTAAAAAAATAAGTTCACCTTTACAAAAAAATAACTATGATTTTTGCAGGTAAAAAAATATGCATTTATTATTTTGTTAGGAACCTGTGAAGCATTGCACCCACAATCAGCAGATCGTGACAGGTGGCCTGTTTTTCATCCGATCTCCCCATAGAGGAGAGCGGGACTCTGACAGGTCCGTCTCAGCACAGTGAGCGGAGACGCACCTGGCATCCGTTTGCTCAGCAGGGATCAACGGATCGATCCCCCGCTGAGCAAAGCTGAGTCCACCAAGCGAATCGCCCATGTGAAAGGACCCCAAGTCTTTGTGGAATAGATTGAACAAGGTGTTGGAAACATTCCTCAGAGATTTTGGTCCATGTTGACATGATGGCATCACGCAGTTGCTGCAGATTTGTCAGCTGTACATCCATGATGCGAATCTCCTGTTCCACCATTTTCCAAACATATCCCAAAGGTGCTCTATTAGATTGAGATCTGGTGACTGTGGAGGCCATTGGAGTACAGTGAACTCATTGTCATGTTCAAGAAACCAGTGGTGAGATGATTTGAGCTTTGTGACATGGTGCATTATCCTGCTGGAAATAGCCATCAGAAGATAAGTACACTGTAGTCATAAAGGGATGGACATGGTCAGCAACAATACTCAGGAAGGCCGTGGCGTTTAAATGATGCTCAATTGGTACTAAGGGGCCCAAAGTGTGCCATGAAAATATCCCCCACACAATTACACCACCAGTCTAAACCATTGATACAAGGTAGGATGGATCCATGCTTTCATGTTGTTTACACCAAATTCTGACCCTACCGTCTGTATGGCGCAGCTGAAATTGGGACTTCTCAGACCAGGCAATGTTTTTCCAATTTTCTATTGTCCAATTTTGGTGAGCTTGTGTGAATTGTAGCCTCAGTTTCCTGTTCTTAGCCGATAGGCGTGGCACCCAGTGTGGTCTTCTGCTATTGTAGCTCATCTACTTCAAGGTTCGATGTGTTGTGCATTCAGAGATAGTATTCTGCATACCTTACTTGTAACGAGTGGTTATTTGAGTTACTGTTGCCTTTCTATCATCTGGAAGCAGTCTGCCCATTCTCCTCTGACCTCTAAAATCAACAAGGCATTTTGCTCCACACAACTGCCGCTCACTGGATATTTTTTTTTTTTTTTTGGACCATTCTCTGTAAGCCCTAGAGATGGTTGTGCGTGAAAATCACAGTAGATCAGCAGTTATTGAAATACTCCGACCAGCCTGTCTGGCACCAGCAACCATGCCACGTTCAAAGTCACTTAAATCCCTATTCTGATGCTCCGTTTGAACTTCAGCAAGTCCTCTTCACCACAGCTAGATGTGTAAATGCATTGAGTTGCTGCTATATGATTGGCTGATTAGCAATTTTTATTACCAAGCAATTGAACAGGTGTACCTAATAAAGTGTCCGGTGAGTGTATGTTTCAGTTAATGACCTTAGGGGTTTTTTAAGTATTATAAACCGACTAGCCCCAATGATTGTTTCATTAAGTTTAAGGTCTATGATATTTCTTTAGTTTTTGATTAATCTTAACTAGGAGTTCCATAATTAACAATTATAGCGCCATTAAAAATGGGTAATCCTTTTTTCTCTTACCGTCCATGGACTGACACAGCCTCTTCATACTGAACACGTGGGTTTATGTCCCTGCTCGCAGGAGAAGCCTAGGCAGAATGTTAGATGTTACAACATACATTCTAAAAACCAGAGCTGAACAGCCCCGCCCAGGGGGGTGGTTCCTCCGGACATGACCCTCCTACCTGCAGCCAGCAGCCCTCAGTTTTTTTTCTGCCTAGCAGAGAAGACGGGGCTCTCTTAGGAGCCAGTCTCCTGAGATTTTTTTTTTTCATTCCTTTTGGAATTTTATTTTTGAGATCTTCTATCAACTGTCGGCTGGGCAACAGGTTGGGTACAAGATATCCTCGTAGTCTTCCCTGTCCGACCATCGAGCGTGCCGATTCCTCGCTCCGGCGTGCGACTCAGTTCACGACATGCCCCATGACTCCAGGGGTGGCCGGTGGGCTTTTATGCTCCGCGGTCCACACAAGACTGAACAGTCCTGCTGTATCTTTTGCGGTTGACCTGGCCGACAGCGACTCAGTACCGCACTGTGATAGGTCACACCAGTGGGTCCTTCTGGGACGGGTAAGTAGTATCTCCTGCCTTCGCAGGTGAGTACATGCTGTGTGTTCCTTTTGTATGGGGAATTTTCCCTGTCTCCCCCTTGTTTTTTGTTGCTCTCTGTCACCTTACTCTGGCGCTGTGCTGTCTGGGGGTCACTCTGGCCTGGGGGGGGGGGAGGGGCTCATGGGTGTCTGCATATAGCTGTTCGGCGCCATGTTTTTGTGTCACTTTGTCTTTTTTGCATTGACACGCATGGCGGCCATCTTGCCGTGGATCGCTATGGGGCAGTTACATTGCGGGGGTCATCTTCTTGGAGTCGCGCGCGTTTTTTGTGATTGTTTGGCCTCTATCGCTCCTGCAACGGCGCGATTCTCCTCACTGCTCACTCGCGCTGTACGAGCACAGCACAGGCAGCGTAACCGAGCGATCCTATCCGGGTTGGTGAGTCCCCTAGGTAACCCAGGGGACAATTGTATGGTGTATGGCCAGCTTTAGACTTGTTTTTTTTTTCTAGTTTTTTTTTCTAGAAAGTTTTTTAATTCAGTGAAGGGAGTACATACGTTGGCCTCTGGAGTATCCTTAAATGCAAAAATTCTAGAGCTTGGTGTAATCTTTTTCGTATTCTAGCTTATACAGCGCAGCCAGAGGGTGGATTTTTTTTATTGGGAAAAGTCTCAGAGAGTGGCGAGTATGGAGTCTGGTTCACCTGCTTCCCCATTCATGTCAGAGGCAACAGGCAGTTGCGCTCCCTATGGACCAGTTGTTGGAGGTCCTGGAATCGTTTCTTGTCAGGATGGAAGCGGTGTGCGAGCGCAAGGGGGCTATGAAGCGCCCTCTCCCCACACAATCTCCAGTAGGGGAGTGCTCTGATTCAGATATGGGCCTAACTGCAGCTCCAAAATTCCTTTTGCCCCTTCCAGAAATCTTATGAGTTGAACTTCCTGTGCTCCCTGCTTGTGCTGTACTCCTATCAGTTCCATTATTCCCAGCTATCTCTTAGGACTGCAAGACACCTGGGGTCCATGTTGTAGAGGAGAGGGGGAGGTGTTCTGTAGTCTTGTCCTAGTGTGACATCACTGCTCCTCCCATAGATAATAAAGTAAGGTTATTGAACACTGTCTCCCTAGGACAGGAAGTGTGCTACTGGCATGATCACCTGTTAAAAATAAACACATAGCTGTGAAACCAGTCTTACAGTGGGGAAAATAATTATTTGATCCCCTGCAGATTTTGTAAGTTTGCCCACTTACAAAAAAATTAAGGGTCTATAATTTATATCATAGGTGTATTTTAAATGATAGAGCCAGTAAATCAACCAAAAATGCAGAAAAAAAACACATGATACAAATGTTATAACTTGAGTTGCAGTTCAGTGAGTAAAATACGTATTTGATCCCCAAGCAAAACATGACTTGGTACTTGGTGGAGAAACCCTTGTTGGCAAGCACAGAGGTAAGACGTTTCTTGTAGTTGGTTACCAGGTTTGCACACATCTTGGTCCACTCTTCTTTACAGATCTTCTCTAAATCCTTAAGGTTTCTTGGATGTCGCTTGGCAACTAGAAGTTTCAGCTCCCTCCATACATTTTCTATAGGATTAAGGTCTGAAGACTGGCTAGGCCACGCCATCACCTCAATGTGCTTCTTCTTGAGCCACTCCTTTGTCGCCTTAGTGTTATGTTTTGGGTCATTGTCATGCTGGGAGACCCATCCATGACCCATCTTCAGTGTTCTGGCTGAGGGAAGAAGGTTCTCATCCGAGATTTTAAAAATACATTTTCCCATCCATTTGACCCTCAATGTGACTAAGTCGGCCTGTACATTTAGCAGAGAAACCGCCCCAAAGCATAATGTTTCCACCTTCATGCTTGACTGTAGGGATTAGTGTTCTTCGGGTCATAGTCAGCATTTTTAATCCTCTAAACACAGCGAGTTAATGCCAAAGAGCTCCATTTTGGTCTCGTCTGACCACAGCACTTTCTCCCAATCATTTAGATGTTCATTAGGGATCATCAGACAGGCCCTGTACATGTGCCTTCTTGAGGAAGCGGGACCTTGCGGGTGCAGACAGGACCCAGTGCATTCCAACATTATGGGTAGCCCCACTTTTTTGGTCTGGCTGGGTCTGGGTACAGTCCCCCAAGGCTCAGCGGAGAGGTCAACCGGTCCGGAAGCTGCAGCAAGAGCCAAGAGCAGCTGGGAATCTTGATAGAAGAGCAGTCAGAGAGAAAAAAAATGCCCCTATGAAGAGGAAAAGGTTCTCTCAGCAGGGGGAAGTGGTTTATCACCTAAGGACACTAGCAAAAAACTGAGGCCAGCTGGGAGTGGCGAGAATTATATAAGCAGATGTCCCTGAAGCCTTCTTTTTCCTCAATTACCTGAAGGTAGCTGCATATAACTACATAGTAATAACTAAAGGTCCTATGTCCCAATATTGTATGACAAAAAAAAAAAAAGCATTTCCAAAATTACCGGTATGTCTTTTAACACAAGGATGATTTATTAGATGTGTAGTTTGCCAAAATGCATTAGCACAAGACTATACAGTTTTTCTTGTTCCCATTTGTCATATCCCAAAATAGATATGTTTTTGGCTGACAATCGGTCAAAATGAATCTCCTCTACAAAAAAATACTTTACATGGTCTGAACATTCCTCATTACTCTGTTTCAGATGTCTATAATCAACCCACCTAACATCTATGATGTAATAATATGTTTAACGCTGTATAAGCTAGAATACAAAAAGATTACACCAAGCTCTAGAATTTTTGCATTTAATGATACTCCAGAGGCCAACGTATGTACTCCCTTCACTGAATTAATAAACTTTCTAGAAAGAAAGCAAGTCTAAAGCTGGCCATACACCATACAATTGTCTTATTCAATTTCCTTTAGATTTACCTTTTTAAAGTGCAGTTCCAGCCTTTTAATGTTTATTAAAAGTTAGCAGCTACAAAAAGTATAGCTGCTGACTATTAATAAACAGACACTTACCTGTTCCACGGTCCAGCGATGCAGCGCACGAAGCGTCGCTCCTCTCCTCAGCACCTCCATTCACATTCTGGACACCTGGCCGTGACAGCTTTCGGCTTCACGGCCAGGCATGCACTGCGTCGCAATGCGCTCCCGGAATGGACAGGCGATCTCCTGGGACCTGTCACGTGTCCCAGGAGATCGCCTAGAGGGAGGGGCCGCCTAGGGGCAGAGAGGAGTCGTCGCCTAGGTGGAAGTAGAAAGTGGGACAGGAAGTCCCACTCCTACCGAAGCCCCCACTCCCCCCCCCCCCCCTCAGCTTTAACTATGTAGTACAAGGGCCTGCCTGATTGAATACAAATTGTAAGTGTTTAGATTTTACCTCATATTCTATGGTTTTGGTAAATCTAAAGGTAATCTATAGAAGAAAATTGTATAATGTATGGCCAGCCTAAGGTCAATGTCAGACTGGCGACTCTGCTACTAGCATCCCTGCTTTGCTTTGTCAAAAATACCAGTGACAGGATTGCTAAGAGGCTGTCTGTTTGTACCTATCAATTCTTCTCTCTAGCTGAGGCAGTGAGATGACGCTCCAATCACTAGCGATCTTATTGCACCCAACTAACCCAGAAGAACCTGCTACACAGAAATACGCAGACAACCTCTGGCTCTTTCTGCTGTCCTGGGTCCTAGAGTCTATTCCATCCTGCTTCCCAGTCTCTGGCTTTAACAGCATGGCCGTTGAAGTAAAAGTCTTAAAAGACAAAGGGGTCTCTGAGTCTTTTATACCTTTCTTCTTGAAAGAAAGAAAAGCCACCCACTTCCAGGAAGATCTTCTATCCTACCTGGAAATCCTTTTTTGCCTGGTGTGAACACAGGCACGTCAATCCCAGAGAATACTCTAAGCCTCGCATTCTGGACTTCCTACAATCATGTCTTGCCTTCAGCACTCTTAAAGGACAGGTTTCTGACTTCTTGCTTCTCTCCCCTTGTAAAAACTTTTCTCTAAGGTGTATCTTGTATTAGGACCCCATTGCAGTGCCCTGTGCTTCCTTGCAATCTCAACTTGGTTCCCTACCCTGCAGAAATCAGCCTTTGAACTCATCAGGGATATTCTTTTATATGATCTCTCCTGAAAAGTAGCCTTTTTGGTTGCTATCACATCTGTCAGACATGTCCGAGTTGAGGGCTCTCTTGTAAGGAACCATTCCTCATACTTCACAAGACTATCCTTTCTTCCCAGGGTGGGGGTCAGTCTTCCACCTCGTTGAGGCTATAGTCCTACCATCCTTATGCCCTGGACATTGAACCATTAGCGTCTACCTCAAAACTATAGCTTTAAATGGATGGATTCCCTATTTGTACTGTCCACAGGACCTTGCAAGGGATGCTTCACTTCAAAATCTGTCATCATGAGATGGATAAGAAATCTGATCGCTAGAGCTTACACTCTCAAGGACAAATCTCCTGCACTTTTACAATTTCGTCCCGCCAGACCAGTGAGCGTTTACTGGCCATTTCAGCATCTGGCCTCTGTAGCCTAGCTGTGTAAAGGCTACCACCTGGTCCTCTGAAAAAGCATGAACAAAGTTCTACCAGGAGGATGTACAATCTTTGCAGATGCAGCTTTCGGCCACAAGGTTCTTGCAGGGGCATTCTGGAGTTCAGTCGTTTGATGCTTGTTGTTGGGTCTGTTGGCACAATTCTGTTTGCCTAGTTGTTGCCCATGGTTCCCAGGATCTATGGATACTTTGCCTGTGTGCTGTACTGTACAATTAAGATGAATTTTTTTTTTGACTTGGATGTAAATTCCATATCTTGGAATACAGTACAGAGCAAAGGTCACCCTCCATACCTTGATTACTCTGCATTGCTTGTTAAAAGGCTGAGTACGCAGAGTGGTGTAGGGCTATAGGGAAAGCACCCAGGGGCGTGTCCTCAACAGCAGTGCCAGTGTCCAGTCACCTAAAGTTATGAGCTTATAACCCAGGGTCTATGAATACATTGCCTGTGTCCTGTCCTGTTTTGTTCACCAAGATTTGGAATTTACAGTTAAGCAAAAATAATTTTTTTCGCAGAACTTCACTCTTTCAATCAACATTGACTATTTTTTTATCTCCATTTTTTTTTTTATAGCATTCGTAAATAGGAAAGTATAATATCATAGTTACTTTCTGTTTTTCAGGCCCAGGCAAATTATGTTCTACATCCCAGGAGTCCTGGGGGGGGGGGGGGTTTCTCGGCTAAACACACGCTCCTGCCTGCATCCCTGAGCGAAGTGCAGATGGTTTCCAGGAAGTAAATGCTACATGAATTGTCTGCCCTTATTCAAGATGGCCATGGCCAGAAATGCTAGGGGAGTTACTTCTCAGTAAAATAAAGCATGGTGACATGGGTGCTTTTGAATTTTTAAAAATGAATTGAATGGCTTAAAAGGTTTGTGATTCTCAGATGCAGTGTTCTGCTTCTTTTTTTTATTTTATTTATAACGGAGGAATTAATCCACACGGACCCCAACAGTAAATAACAGACATATATACATCCAAAAGAAAATATGATACAGCAGTACAGGGGGACCCCCTTGGAGCTCAGATCTCCTAGTGGTCAGTTGTATAATTAAATTCCCCAATGGGGGGTGAAGCCCCAACTGGTCCCCAGTGTATCCCTCTGCCGCCAACCTGAACATGTCTGTCAGGATATTGTTGACGTCAGAATGCCCGGGTCCTGTGGAGATCACCTCCCTTCTAGTTTTATCTAAGTGGTATAGAAACAGGAGGTATAGTACCTCAGATGGAAAAGAATTGGGTCGAACCCAGAGAAAAGGAAAGAAAAAGGAAGGAACATAGACGGCGATAGAAGGAGGGGGTAGGGAATAAGACAGGGAAGGGCAAAAGGGAAGGGTAGGGGGGAGGGGGGAGGGGTGGGGACCAGGTATACATACATTTTAAAAATGTTCCATAACTGCCAGGTCCTGGAGTATGTCTCGCGTCTATGCTGGCTAGAGAGGATCAGGTCTTCCAGCAGTGTTCTGCTTTTAAGAAGACATGACCCCCCCCCCCACCCCCAAACCAACAAATGCCTCTTCTAGTGATGGGGCGCCCCCGTATCTCAAAATGAAGGGACATCTGGTCACAGAAAATCTCAGACGCCTTAGTCCAAAGTGTCATTTTCAGGGACTGCAAACTGGAATTTTGAACTTTGCCTCCTCCCCAATTCATGTTCAGTGTTTTTCTCCAGGAGTCCTTTACCACTGTACCACCAGAAGAACACTTTCAACTCTTCTACTCAAACCTGTTTATGATTCCCAAATCAAATTTAAGAACCCACCCTATTCTGGATTTAAAGACTCTTAATTTGTTCTTGTGGGTTCCAATGTTTTGCATACAAAATGCCAAGCATTACCTTACTCCTTCCGTGGGATTTTTCTGGCTTTAGTAGGCATTTGGGATGCTTACCTACACTCTTGATACTTGGATTTTTAGGGCCCCTTCTCGTTCATTTAATTTGCATTTAGTGTTGCATGACTGAGTAATTGGCTGTCGTATCACAGCACTGAAAAATGGCCTGGACAGGAAGGAGGTGTAATATGCCAGTCCCCAAGTCGTTAAATAAACCTATTTCTCTTTCGTTCATGGACGGACACCGCCATAATCTTGACAAAGTGGGTATTGGCCTTCATTCAGGAGTGACTAGGCAGAATGTGTTTAACAACATCAAAGCTGAACAGCCCCGCCCAGGGGGCGGTCCTACTGGCTATATTACCTCAGCCTGCACTCAGCAGCTCCAGTTTTTTTCTACCTAGCTAAGGAGAAGATATGGCTCCCTTCGGGCCCACAGGCCTGGAGGTTTATTTCAAATTGAAATTTTATTATTTTTTTATTTAATTTTTTTGTTCCTGTGATCTTCGATCAACTGCCGACTGGGTGACAGGCTGGATCCCAGATCCTTGTAGTCTCCCCATTTTCGGGCCATCGAGCATGTGCCGACCGTAGCTATGCGCTGGGTCGTCCACGACATGCCCGTTGCTCTACGGGTGGCCAGTGAACTACACGCTCCAGGGCATGCATATGACCGGTCTATAAGGCCGAGTCGCAGCAGCCGGGCCGACAGTCACCTCCGTCACCATGCGGAAGATGGTCTGTCTGGGATGCTTCCAGCACAATCCACACAGGAAGGGTAAGTAGTAATCCCCTGCTTCGGCAGGACATAGCTGGGCATTCCCGGGGAGGTCGATTAAGGGGTTCTATCCTTCCTTTCCTCCCTCCCTTCCTTCCCTCCTCCCTAGGCTCTCTGAGCTAGGCTGGCTGCTGGGGCCGGGGGTTCACCTGGGGGGGCTTCACCTGTGTGTGAACTGCGCTATACGTCCGCTAAACAAATGTTATGAGCTGCCATGAAAAGTTTGCTTACCTGTGTGTTCTCCTCCATGCTGTCGGCGGTCATTTTGGCTGTGGTCCACGCTGTGTTTGGCCTCTATCTGCGCTTGGCGGCCATGTTTTTGTGGTCCACGCTGTGTTTGGCCTCTATCTGCCACTCGGCGGCCATTTTGCCTGTGATCCACGCTGTTTGGCCTCTATCTGCGCTTGGCGGCCATGTTCTTGTGGCCTGCTGCGTTTTTGGCCTCTATCTGCCGCACGGTGGCCAATTTCTTGCGGTCCACGCTGATCAACCGCATTTAAACGATGCAAGCTTACAGACACGCTGCAGAGTGGTCAAACTGACACAGCTGACAATAAGCAGCTCAACTAGGAAGCGGACGGCAGCCGTACGACTGTTCAAGGGTGGTAAGTCCTCTGGGGGGGAACCCCTCGTCTCTGGGACAGCTAGGAGGGTGGGCTGTTGGTACCTTGACTGGAGTCCTTGTGTCAGGTGCGTGGGTATGCATGGCATCAGAAGCAGACGCTTCTCCCCCTGATACACCTGAATTGGCATCTGGTGCTCCTGCACCTGCTGTGTCAGACGCTATGCCGGCGTCCTGGTTGGTTGCCAAAGTGGAAGCGGCGCGTGGGAACATGGGGGGGTAAAAAAGTGCCCCCTCCCCCCGCCATCTTCTGGGGACAACTCTGATGCGGAGCCGGGCACAGCTACGGCTCATGGCCCTGACGTGTCAGAGGATGCGGACCGTGGCCGGTCGGACAGTGAGGATGACTCCGGGTCGGGTCAGCACGCGATAAGGCTCTGGTAGGTAACCTTATCACTGCAGTGCGGGATACTCTAAAGATAGAGGAGCCTGCGGAAACGCCAGAGGCGTTGGTCCCTTTCGGGTTCCGTAAAGCCGACCCGCACTGCTAAGGTGTTTCCTTGTGCGTCTTATCTAGACAAGCTTTTATACAAGGAGTGGGACAAACTACAGAAGGTTTTTTCGGTCCCTAAAAAGTTTGGCGGTGCGTTACCCTTTCGAGGAGAGTTTCCTGAAAAAATGGACCTCTCCTCCGATAGTGGACCCTCCGGTGTTCAGATTAAACAAGGTAACCACAATTCCGGTGAAAGGGACTCCTGCTTTCAAGGACCCTGCGGGGACAGGAAGGCTGAAGCGGTCACCCGCTACCTATACACGGTGGTGGGCTCGGCTGTGCGCCCAACGGTGGTTGGGGCCCTGGTGTCTCACACTCACTGAATGGGCAAAGATGCTGCTCCATGGGTTTAAAGCACATGAGGCTCCCTCGGACGAGGAGGCTATGGCCGACCAGTTGATACAGGGCCTTAAATTTGTCTGCGAATCGGCCTTGGACACTATTCCTTTGCTGTCCAGAGCCTCATGCTATGCGGTGGGGTTATGCCGTCTGCTCTGGCTAAGGTGTTGGTCTGCGGACCAATCTTCAAAGAAGGCCCTGATGGATTTGCCCTTTAAGGGCAACAGACTTTTTGGAGCATCCCTGGATGACTTGATTAAAGATGCCACAGGAGGTAAGAGCACGCTGCTCCCACAATCCAAAAAGGGTAAGGAGCCACGCCATAGGCAAGGGCCCTCCTTCACCGCGCACAAGCGGTTTTTTTTTCGTCCGCCTAGTGCGGCAAGTTAACGATCCCAGGCCGATAAAGCGCCTGAAGCGTCCCTGGTTTCGCAAGCCCAACAAGCCTGCGAACAAATCTACGTCCGCATGAAGGTCTGTCCCCACCCACCTCTTGGGTAGGGGGGACGTCTTCGCGAATTTGCGACCTGGTGGACATCTCGGATCTCCGACCGGTGGGTTTGCGAAGTATTCTCAGGGTACAAGATAGTTTCTCTCTTGCCCACTGAACAGATTTTTTTCTTCCCTCCAACCGCCAGCTTCAGCCGTCTCGTCGGGAAGCCCTATATGGGGCGGTTCAAGACCTGCGGATACGCAGGGTGATCATTCCTGTCCCAGTACAGAAAACGGTTTCAGGGGGTTTTATTCAAATCTGTTCGTAGTACCAAAGAAGGAGAGCGTTCGTCCAATCCTGGATTTCAGGGCCCTCAATTGCTTTGTGAATGTACAAGGATTCCGGATGGAGTCGGTTCGCTCTGTTGTCGCTGCCCTCCATCCAGGGGATTTTCGGGCATCCTTTGACATCAAGGACGCATACTTGCATGTCCCCATATGCACCAGGCATCAGAGATGTCTGCGCTTTGTCGTCGGGGAAGACCACTACCAAGTTGTGGCTCTCCCCTTTGGCCTGAGGGTGTTCACCAAGGTGTTCGCCCCGATTCTGGCCCTACTAAGACAGCGTGGCATCGCTATCATGGGCTACTTGGACGATCTTCTTCTGGGGGCCACTTCAAGCTCAGAATTGGAGGTGAGCGTGTCTATAACTGTCAGACCATCCGATACTTTGGTTGGGTGCTGAACAGTATTGGTACTGACTCAACGCCTAGTGTATCTGGGGTTGATTCTGGACTCCTCAGAGGCAAAAGTTTTTTCTCCCTATGGGGAAGTTGCAGACCCTTCAAGCTGCAGTGCGGCAGTTAACATCCCAAAGATGGTCGTCACGCCGCTTTTGCATGCGAGTCCTGGGCCTCATGGTAGCCTCCTTCGAGGCGGTACCGTATGTGCAATTTCACGCGCGAGTGTTAGAGAAGGTAATTCTGTCCAGAAGGGACAAGTGCCCATCATCCCTGGATTGTCGAATCCGGGTGAGCCACCTAGTCAGGACCTCCCTAGTTTGGTGGCTTTCATCACCGGCACTTCTGTCCGGGAAGTCGTTCCTTCCTTTTCATTGGATGGTGGTCACGACGGACGCCAGCCTTACCAGTTGGGGGGGGGGGGAGTTTGGGGGGTTCAGTCGACCCAGGGTCACTGGACTCCGGAGGAATCCCACTTGCCGATCAATGTCCTGGAACTCCGAGCAATCAGGCTGTGCCTCTCCACATGGTCGCAGAGGCTACAGGGGCGTCCAGTCAGACAACGCCGTGGCGTATGTTAACCATCAGGGAGGAACAAGAAGCTTGGCTGCAGCATCGGAGATCGCTCACATCCTAAGGTGAGCAGAAAGGAGCGTACCGGCCCTGTCGGCCGTATACATTCTGGGCATAGAAAACTGGCAGGCGGACTACCTGAGTCGCCAGATGCTGGACCAAGGAGAATGGTCTCTACACCCGGAGGTGTTTCAGCTCCTTTGCCAAAGATTGGGCACGCCAGACGTAGATCTCCTGGCTTCTCGACTCAATCGGAAGGTATTGAGGTTTGTGACCAGGTCAAGAGACCCATGGGCAGACGCGACAGATGCGTTGGTGGCACCGTGGAGTCAGTACCGGCTAATCTATGCCTTCCCTCCTCTGAAGCTCCTTCCTCATCTGCTTCGCAGACTGGAGGCAGAGAGGATTCCAATGATCCCAATTGCTGCGGGTTGGCCTTGGCGTCCTTGGTACGCCGATCTAGTGTGTCTGGTAGCAAGGTCCCATACGCCATCCTGTTTTACAGTCACTGGCTTTAACGGCAGGGCTATTGAGAGCCAGGTGCTAAGAGACCGGGGCCTGTCAGACACGGTGATCTCTACCATGAGGATTGCTCAGAAATCGTCCTCTAGGAAGATTTACTATCGCACTTGGAAGACCTACATATCCATTTGTGAGGAAATTGGGTGGCATCCGCATACTTATTTGGTTTTCAGAGTCCTACTGTTCTTACAGCGTGGGGGCAGACTAAAAGTTTGCTTAAGTACAATTAAGGGGCAGATATCTGCCCTGGCTGTCCTTTTTTTTCAACGACCCCTGGCGGCTCACTCTCTAGTGCGAACGTTTGTGCAGGGGGTTCGGCATGCGGCCCCTCCGGTCCGCCCTCCACTACCTCCGTGGGGCTTTTATAGCAGATGTCCCTTGGCGTCTACCGCTACGAGAGGACCTGCTGTCGCAAGGTCTCATACGCCATCCTGCTTTACAGTCACTGGCTTTAACGGCATGGCCTCTCAGTGCTTCAGAAACCACCGTTTGAGAACATCAGGGAGATTCCATTGTTGACACTTTCTCAGAAAGTGGTCTTTTTGGTGGCCGTTACGTCAGTTAAGACGGGTTTCTGAGCTGGCAGCCTTGTCATGCAAGGCTCCCTATCTGATCTTCCACAGGGATAAGGTGGTGCTGCGTCTGCAGCCTTCTTTTCTTCCTAAGGTCGTTTCAACCTTCCATCTCAAGGAAGACATTGTACTGCCATCCTTGTGTCCTCATCCGTCGAATGCTAAGGAGACGACGTTGCATTCCTTGGACGTTGTCCGAGCTCTGAGAGTGTACTTGTCTGTTACTGCTCTGTTCCGGAGTTCAGACTCACTGTTTCATGGCTGGTCCCAAGAAGGGCCCAGCGGTCTCGTCGGCCACCATCTCGAGGTGGATCCGACAGATCATGATTCAGGCTTACGCCATAAAGGGTCGGGCGCCTCCTTTTCCCGGCGCATTCGACCAGGGCAAGAGGTGCCTCTGACTTTCTGACATCAAGCGTCTGTTTCCCAGGTGTGTAAGGCGGCGACCTGGTCGCCCGTTCACACTTTCACTAAACTTTACAAGTTGATGTGCGTGCATCTTCGGATGCTTCTTTTGTCTGCAAGGTTTTGCAGGCGGCTGTTTAGAGCTACAACTCCTCCGTTGAGGAGCTCTGTTTTGTTTTGGGGTGAAGTTGTTTTAATGCTGTTCCCACCCCTCGTTTTTTGACACTGCTTTGGAACGTCCCACTTTGTCCAGATTAAGGCTGTGTCCGTCCATGAACGAAAGAGAAAATAGGATTTTTGTACTCGCCGTAGTGAGTTCATGGACGGACACAGCACCCACCCCTCCTTTTTTAAGTTTGTACTGCTTTTGACGAACTGAGCTGCTGAGTGCAGGCTGAGAGGATATAGCCAGTAGGACCGCCCCCTGGGCGGGGCTGTTCAGCTTTGATGATAACACATTCTGCCTGGTCACTCATGAATGAAGGCTAATACCCACTTTGTCAAGATTAAGGCTGTGTCCGTCCATAAACTCAGAGAAAAGGATTTTACGGTGAGTACAAAAATCCTATTTTTGAGATTATGAGGAAAAGGAAGGCTGTCGCAGCAGATGAGGAAAGTCAGAGGAAAATGCAGTGTCTCTATCTACATACAATCTGCAGGTCATTGACTAAACATTATTAAAGCAAGAGGGTCAACGAGACAGACGGTTGACTATTATAGCTAAAGGAATGATCCCCTTTATGCAGTTCTATCATGACAGGTACAGGTTTCCTGTTGTGTTTGTGCGTGTGTGTTTTTTCTTTTAGAAATTAGGTAAGCTAGAACTGGCACTCTGGGGGGCTTTTATTTATTTTTTAAAATTTTACACATTGCTGTGTCTGCAGAGACTTACTACATGTATTATAATCATTGTAGAAATGGCTTCTATGGCAGTACAAGTATAGTTCTATATATAGTAAAAAAAAAAAAAATTATAACAATTATTTCCATCTATAGTTTGCTAAAGTAGACAAACCTCATGCAGTATATTGTGTATAAGTTTATCTTTGTAATTTACTAGGTCCACTCAGATCAAGACATATTCCTGGGATAATGCTCAGGTTTTACTGGTCGGTAACAAGTGTGATATGGAAGATGAACGGGTAGTGTCTTCAGAGCGAGGAAGACAACTGGCAGAACACCTAGGTAAGAACATGGACCATTATTACATTTATTCATTTAAAGGGCAAGAAAGACTACAATGTTGTACCACACAATAGGGTGCTAATTTAAATTTTTTCTAAAATTTACGTTGATTTGCAAAGCTGAAGAATCTGCCATTTTGCCAGTTCAAAGAACTTGAGTGGCATAAGTAATATTTTTTTATACATAACGCTCAGTTTGGTAATCACATATTTCCAGTATGCCTTCCTTTCCATTTATTTGCTTGATTTTATTATCAGCCTCTATTTAATAGCATACAAGTGTCTCGCCACTAATTATTTTTTATTCTAAGCCTTAACTTTTTCATCTTTTTCAGGTTTTGAATTTTTTGAAGCAAGCGCCAAAGACAACATAAATGTGAAGCAGACATTTGAACGCTTGGTGGACATAATCTGTGAAAAGATGTCTGAGAGTTTGGACACCGCTGATCCAGCTGTCACTGGAGCCAAACAAGGACCTCAGCTCACCGACCAGCAGGCTCCACCACACCAGGACTGTGCCTGCTAAGGAACATGCCTTTCCCATATACACACAGCACTCCACACCCCTGCCCTTATCTCCTGCATAGTGGTGACCTCTCCTTCACTAACCTTGAAACCTGCATATCATCTGAAAATGACTTTGTCTGTTACAACCTTTTTAGTTAGAATCTATGTAGCAGTGAGAGAGTAAAAACTGAGTGGTTGAATAAAAAAAATATAGTTTAAAAATAAAATTATATAAATATTATATATCTATATAGAAAGAGTTTAACAAACTGAGTGGGTACAACAATTAGATGATTGGAGAAATGCCATGTTTTCTCTATAAAAGTATTCTTGCATCATTCCAAGGAGTTTTTTTACAGCTTTACTGCACAATAAGTAATTTACCTTGTATTGCATACCAGGGCTGATTTGAAGGAAAAACTGTACTGAAAAAAATACAAAGACTGCTATTGCTGAAGTATCTGTTTCTGTTACAAGCCTAAAAACAAGATTGCAGATAAGGAAAGCTGGACTGAAGTCAGAACTCCTAATCTACAAACTTGTTGCAAGTCAATAATCAGAAAGTACTGAGACTATTACATCAGCATGACAACCAGGGAACTAGTATAATAAGGTAAACCGCCTTCATCCTTCTTTACTAGAAATTTCTTGTAATCTCAGCACAAAGAGCAGTTGACCTGGATTAAGACGTTGAGGCCTATACTTTTACTTGGGCATTAGAATCTATCGCTAAACCTTCAGGCACCGGACAAAGGCTCCTTTTTGCATTCCGCCTTTCTGGTAGTTTGCTTCAAAACAGTCCCAGCATCTTCTGAAAAAAAAAAAAAATTAACAAAACATATTTTAAACAATTCAGCATTTGACCATGTTTTCAAGAACATGAGTGACTGCTCCTGGAGACACCTGAGCACTTCTGCCTTTTGTACTTCTGGGAGCAATTTATGAATGAAATCTCCAGAGCAACAATATTCCTTTGCTGTGAACATCGGTGTGTGATCAAAAGTCAACAGGCTGCAAGAATATTAGACATCTCTGACTATGGTCTCTTTAATTGTACTTTGTGTTTAAAAAAAAAACAAAAAAAACCATATATGTTCAACTGTCTATGGCATTGCAAGAAAGGGACAAGGGCTGATTTAATGCTTCCCCCCCCCCTATTAATCCTGGGATCATTATGGCTTAAAATAGCTCTGTTGTGCAAATGTTACTTCAAGGCAAGTATTCATATTGGCACTGACTGTATAAATTCGATTTCTTCAACCATTTTTTTGCAGTACCCATCAGAATTCAGAGACCCTATAAATGTGTACGCATGAAACGTGAATGTTCTATCCGTTTATCCAGCATTGCTTTTTTTTTTTTTTTTTTTTTGTGTGTGTGTATGCGTGTGTGCATTTAAACACTTCTATATTGTAACTCTTCCCACTTTTTGTGTTAAATTATTTACATATATATATATATATATATATTGTTATATTTTTGTTTTACTGTGTCTGAATCTGCAATATGTATGTAAGAATTTTATCTTCCTATTTAAATGGAGTGACGTTTCAGGTTCCTGCCACAAGGAGGCAGCTGCTTGTAGAGGAGTACTGTGGCCAGTAATAGTCCTTTTAATGTCCTGACTTTAGTCGGTGATACAAATATTACCCTCAACATAAATAGTTCTAGTTCTATTTAATTTTCCATCTCCTAGAGTATATAGTAACATAAATATATAGCAAATTGTATGTTAAATATTATAGGGTTTTAAAAACTGCAGTTGAGTGCTGTGACTTTCTTCTGCAATTTTGTTGATGTAGTTACAATAGAAAATGTGAAAAAAAAAATTATAATTTTTGTTTTAATAATTGTATTTATAAAAAGAGCCAGCTCTATATAAAATCTGTTTAAAGGTGCAACAGTTCCATTTGATTATTTTATGTTTTGAAATAGAAACTTACACGGTACAGACAATGTTCTGTGGTAAGGATCCACATCACAGTATTTAACAGTCAGTATCACTGCAGACACTTGAAATAAGCTTATTGAATTAGCCTTACAATAATTGCAGTGTATGCCAAAATGTGTTTTGCTTAATTTAGACACGTTCATTTTTCACATCTGTGGGACTGTATTTTTCACACACCATAACCATTATCCCTTTTTTTTTAGTCGTATATTCTTCTAGTTAAAGTTGTTTATAATGACAGGTACTCGTTTTAAATGACTGAAAAGAGATCTTATATAAGGAATTAAGCAATGATAAATTCATTGAGTGAATTCTTCAGGACATTGCTGGAGATGGCTCCAGTCAGGTACAGTGGGGCCTTTGGAGATTCTTGCACATGAAAGAGAAAATTCTGTCTGGGGTGTTGCAGAAATGAATAAAACGTTGATGGTTGCACCTTTAACAAGATGGTTTACTTGATTTTTCCAAGCTGAGAATAAAATCTACAGTCTGCTGTAAAAAATTTAATTTTGTATTTTTTCCTTAACGGTTCTGTCACTCTAAAGTAGTATGCACATTAGCGTTAAACACCTTTTAACCGATTCCAGCCCAGGCCTATTTTGGCGCCCCATGTAAAAATCATCTTTTTTTTTGCTAGTTAATTACTCGGAACCCGCAAACATGTTTTTTTTAGCAGAGACCCTAGGGAATAACATCATTGTAACATGACATAACGGTCATTGCAACCTTTTATGTCTCACGATATTTGCGCAGCACTTTTTCAAATGTGTTTATTTTTTTGTTTTTTTAATTAAAAAACAAAACCGTAAAGTTTTTTCTTTTTTGTATAACGTGAAAGGAGATGTTACGCCGAGTAAATAGATGCCTAACATGATATGTTTTAAAATTGCACAAACTCATGGAATGGCGCCAAACTGCGGTACTTAAAAATCTCCATAAGCGACGCTTTAAATATTTTTACTGGTTACCTGTTTAGCATTACAAAGGAGGTCTTAGGCTAGAATTATTGCTCTCGCTCTAACATTTGCAGCGATACCTCACGTGTGGCTTGAACACCGTTTGCATATGCAGGCGCAACGTGCTTCTGCGTGCAGGGACGGGGGCGCTTTAATTTTTTTTTAATTATTATTTAACGTATTTTTTTACTTTTTCCCTATTTTATTTATTTTTTGATCACTTTTATTCCTATTACAAGGAATGTAAACATCCCTTGTAATAGGAATAGTGCATGACAGGTCCTCTTTACAAATAGATCTTTGGTCTATGAGGCCCCACCCTCTCCTCTAGGCTGGAAAGCCTGAGATAAAAAAAAAAGGCTTTCCAGCTAAAAACACGTTTTACATCTGCCAAGGCCGGAAGTGACATCATAAAGTCGCGCCCGGCCTCAAAGTCAAAGAGATGGCCGGGGACCATCTTGTTCTCGGTCAGCTCTATGGTAAACCGCCACCACCGGCTGATTCATTCTCCAAGATGGGCGTTGGGATGTCCAATTGCTGACGTCGACACGGAATGTCACTTCCGTTGTTCCGCCCGCTGACTTCCGGTTGCGCCGGGTCGCCTAATCTCTCCCAGGTATCGGATCTGGCATCGGGAGCATTTGTGCCATAAAAAAAAAAAATGCAACTGACACCATTTTATTCAGGCTTTCTGCTTTCAGAAAATATATGCTAGGGGTTTTACATAAAGTTCAAACCTAAAATGTGTTTTTAACATGTGCAAAAAATAAAACATGTTTCCTGCAGAAAAAGGGCTAAATCACCTGAACATTTTTAATATTTTTCACAGCCACTGTGAGATATCCGCACTATGTTTTCTGGGTCTACATATAGCGGGTAAAATAAGTACTGAACACGTCATTTTTCTCGCTAAATATATTTCTAAAAGTGCTATTAACATCAAATTATCACCACATGCTTGTAACAACCCATGCAATCCATACATACAAATAAACCAAAACAAATACATTTTAGAAATGAAATTATGTCTAATAAAATGGAGTGACACAGGGGAAAAAGTATTGAACGCGTGAAGAAAGGGAGGTGCAAAAAGGCACAGAAAGTCCGGACACCAGCTGAGATCTATTAGTAATTAGAAAGCAATCCTACCCCTTGTCGGTGCAAATTATTATCAGCTGGTTCAGTCTCAACTGATGGCCTATAAAAAGGTGTCTCATTACCAAGGTGTCGCACAAGAAACATCTCATGATGGGTAAAAGCAAAGAGCTCTCGAGGCCTTCGCAAACCTTATTGTTGCAAAATATACTGATGGCATTGGTTAAAGGATTTCTAAACATTTGAATGTTCCAGTGAGCACTGTTGGGGCCATGAAAATAATTATCAGAAGAGTTGTCGAAGAGCCAAGGACCACTTGTAGAGAGCTTCAGAAAGATCTGGAATTAGTGGGTACAATTGTTTCAAAGAAAACAATAAGTAATGCACTCAACCGCCATGGCCTGTATGCACACTCACCACTTAAAACTCCATTGCTAAAGAAAAAAAGATGTGTAAGCTTGTTCGAAGTTTGCTCCACAACATTTAAACAAGCCTGTGAAATACTGTGAGAATACAGTCTGATCAGATGAGACCAGGATGCCATAATATACACCATGTTTGGAGGTCAAATGGCACTGCACATCACCCAAAAAACACCATACCAAAAGTAAAGTTTGGAGGTGGGAACATCATGGTGTGGGGCTGTTTTTCAGCATACGGTACTGGCAAACTTTTTGTATTGAAGGAAGGCTGAATGGAAAAACATACCAAGAAATTGTTGATAAAAATCTGCTACCAGGATGATGAAGATGAAACGAGGGTGGACATTTCAGCAAGACGATCCCAAACACAAAGCCAAGGAAACTCTCAATTGGTTTCAAAGAAAAAAAAAATAGAACTACCAGAATTGCCCAGCCAATCACCTGACTGGAATTCAATAGAAAATAAATGGAAAGAACTAAAGATCAGAGTTCATAGAAGAGGCCCACGGAGCCTTCAAGATTTAAAGACTGTGTGGAAGAATGGGCCAAAATCACACCTGAGCAATGCATGCGACTAGTTTCTCCATACAGGAGGCATCTTGAAGCTGTCATTACCAACTAAAGGATTTTGTACAAAGTATTAAATACAATTCAGTTCCCATGTTCAATACTTTTTCACTGTCATTTTATTTTATTACACATAACTAAATTTCTGAATGTATTTGTTTTGGTTTCTTTGTATGTCTGGATTGCATGGGTTGTTACCGACGTGTGGAAAATATCATGTCAATAGCGCCTTTACAAATATATTTACCTAGAAAAATGGTGATGTGTTCAATACTTATTTTATCTGCTATACCTGTTGTTCCCATACAAAGGCATTTGCACTCTCTCTGCTGTATTTTTTATTAAATTATTATTATTATTGCAACAGGAAGTGCTGTAACACTTAAATCACCCAGGTGCACAATAGTTGAGTAAGGAATAGTGACACGCAAATGTTCACTCTTAAAGCCCCATTCACACCCTGAGTGTTTTGTAGCTTGAAGCTCAAAGCGGTAATACGTAAATCAATTATTCTCTATGGTGGTGGTTAAAATTTCCACTCCAAAAAAAAAAAGTTTCTCTTTCGTTCATGAACGGACACAGCATCTTATTCTTGACATTAGGGTGTTGGCCTTCTATCAGGAGAGGACTAGGCAGAAAAGCATGTTAAGTGTTAAACATACATCAAAACTGTACAGTACTGCCCTGGGGGTGGTCCCACTAGGTACAACCCCTCTCCCTGCATCATGCAGCTCAGTTTTTTTCTGCCTAGCATAGGAGAAGGACCTGGCTCCAGGTGGGCCCCTGGTCCTGTGGATTTTTTCTATATTTTTTTTTCTACTTTTTGATCCTGAGATCTACTATCAACTGCCGACTGGGTAACAGGCTGGATCCCAGATCCTTGTAGTCCCCCCAGTTTCGTCCATCGAGCGTGTGCCGACCTTTAGCTACGCGCTGGGTCGTCCGTGATATGCCCCGTTGCTCCAGGGGTGGCCGGTGAGCTATATGCTCCGGGGCACACATGTGACCAGGCTATATGTCCGTGTCACAGTGTGCCGGGCCGACAGCCATGCTGTAACAGTGCGGACGTTGGGTCTGTCAGGAATGCCTTCAGCTAGTCCAAGCAGGACGGGTAAGTAGCAGTCCCCCTGCTGCGGCAGGGTGGCACGGCTGGGCATTCCCGGGGAGGTCGATTAGGGGGGAGGCATTCCCGGAGAGGTCGATTAGGGGGTCCCACCCTCGCTTTCCTCTCTCCCTGTCCTTTCCCCCTTCCCATGCTGTGTGGGGCTGGGCCTGCTGTACTGACCGGGGGGGCTCCGTGTCCTGGCTGGGGGCTGTGCTCAGGGTCCGCTCTCCGTGGGGGGTGTTTGGTGCCATGGGGGGGCCTCTGCGCTGAGGCCTAGCATGTTTTCTCTTTTTATCTCATTTTGGCGGCACCCGGCGCCATATTCTTGTAGTCCACGCCCTTTATACAGGGGCGGCTGGCGGACATTTTCTTGTAGTCCCGGCTCGGTTTTTGCCTCTAGCAGTGAAAACGTCCCTTCTGAATGTCGCGAGCGGCGAAGATCACCTCAGGCACAAGAATACACCGCAGCCATGCCTGTTGGGAGGCATATGGGGAGAGTGGACAGCGGCGCTGGCAGCACCTGGATCAGAGCGGTGAGTCCCCTGGGGTCCCTCACTCTGAGCAGCTACGGGGGTGGATTTTGTTTTTGCTGCCTTGCCTTGGTCCCTATGGGTGTCGGGCAAGTGCGGGTTGCATGGCGTCAGAAGATGGCATTTTCTTTCCCTGACATTCCTGTGGTGGCAACCGGTGCCCTGTACCTGGGGTGCATATGGATGCCTTGTCGGTGGTCCTGGAGTCCCTTATTACAAGGGTAGAAGCGGTGTGTGGGCGCAAGGGGGGTAAAAACGCCCCCTTCCCCCACCATCTTCGGGGTAAAGTTCTGATTCAGACTTGGGCCTTGCTGTGGCAGATGTCCCCTGCTCTGACCTGTCAGAGGATGCAACCCAGGACCTTCGGACTGTGCGGAACTGCGTTCTTGCTTGCTTCCGTGTCCGGGTCAGCGCTAGAAGGCGTTTGTTGGAGCACTTATCACAATAAAATGGAGGTTACGGTGAGTGCATCTATTATGGTGTCGGTCCCTTCTGGGTCCTACAAGCGGGCCCGCACCGCTGGGAGGTTTTCCCTACAAGCTTATTGGATAAGTTTACATGCTAAAAATGGGAACGGCCGCAGCGTTTCAAAAAACCGCATGGCTGTCCGTTGTCCCTTTGCGGAATGTTTCCTGATAAGGGACATCTCCCCTGATGGGGCCCCCTGGTATCCAGGGCCCGGCCCTTGTTCAGGGTATGGGGGTCAGCATTGCGGCCACTGTTGGCCAGGACCCTGGGGTCACTGATACGTTCCTAATGGACAAGATTTGCTGCACCGTGATTTGGATAGCAAATGGCTTCCCCGGTCTGCATGATGGCGGACCAGGTGGTGCATGGCATTAAGTATGTCTGCAATGCGACCTTAGATACAGCTTCCTGGCTGTCAAGTACCATCAGTATCTGCGGTGGGGCTACGCCGCATGATTTGACTGGGATGCTGGTCTGCGGACCAGATGTCCAGGAAGGCTCTGGCGGATTGCTCTGCCGGGGTTAGAGGTTTTTGGAACCTCGCTGGATGACATTATTAAAAATGTTGTTTGGGGTGAGAGTACTGTGTTCTCACACACTCCGAAAAGGTAAGGCGCCACGCCGTAGGCCAGGGCCCTCCTTTTTTCCACTCACAAGCGTTTTTTTCCTTCCCCCGGGCCCACGGGTAAGTGTTCCCAGGCTGACAGGGCACCCGCAAAGGGACTAAAAATGTATCCCTGTTTCTCGCAAACAAAACATGCCTGCGAGCAAATCTGCGGCGATATGGAGGTTTTTGCCCCTGCCCAACTATGGGGTGGGGGGTCGCCCTCGTGAGCTTGCAGCTCGGTGGACCTCCCTACTTCCGACCAGTGGTCTGTGAAGTGGTTTCATCTGGGTACAAGATGGAGTTTGTCTTGTCTTATCCACCAAAAACATTTTTTTTCCTCCAACCTTCATCCCCTTCTGGCTTGCCGGACTGCCTTGTTTGGGGCAGTGCAGGACCTGCTCATGTGTAGGGGATAGTACCTGTGCCTGCGCCAGAAAGGTTTTTCAAGGAATCTACAATCTGTTTGTAGTCCCAGAGAAGGGAGGGGTCGGTCCGGTCCTGGATCTCAAGACCCTCAACAGCTTTGTGATCGCACAAAGGTTCGGGATGGCAGCTTGTCACTTTGTGGTCGCTGCACTACGTCCGGGGAATTTTTTTGCTGCCATCTTTGGACATCAAGGACGCATTTTATTGCAGCACCCATATGCGTCAGGCATCGGAGGTTTCTGCGGTTTGCAGTCTGGGATGAGCACTACTAAATGGTGGCTCTCCCTTTTTAGCCTGGTGTCGGCACCGGGAGTTTCTTCAGGGTGCTCGTCTCGATCCTGGCCTTGCTGAGGCAACGAGGGATCGCAATCGTGGGCTATTTGGTCGATCTCCGTGTGAGAGAAGATTCCGCCTCAGAATTCAGGGTGGATGTAGCGATCGCCAGTCTGACTCTTCGGAGTTTTGGTTGGAAACTGAACCCCCAGAAGTCGGTGTTGGTGCCGACTTCACGCCTGGAATACCTGGGTTCGATCTGGACTCCTCAAAGGCGAGAGTCTTTTTCTCCCTTCACAAGTTGCAGACTCTTCAGGCTGCGGTACAGCGGTGTGTGTCACGCTGGTGGTGGTCACTGCGCTTTTACATGCGTGTCCTGTTTTTTCATGGTAGCAACCTTCGAGGCGGTCCCGTGTGTTTAATTCCACACTCGAGTCTTGCAAAACGGAGATCCTGTCGACATGGGACACATCTCCATTGTCCCTGGATTGTCAGGGATTCCCTGATCCGGTGGCTGAGGTCTCCGGCATTTCAGTCCGGGAAGTCGTTTCCTATTTGTTGGACGACACAGGGTCGCTGGACGCAGGAAGAAGCCCGCCTGCCGATCAGGGTGCTCCTTCGGGCATTCAGGCAGTGCCCCTCCACTTGGTCACGGAGGCTGCGGGAACGTCCAGTCAGGATCCAGTTGGACAACGCCACGGCAGTGGCATATGTCACCCATTGAGGGGGAACCAGACGCTTGGCTGCTGCATGCTGTCGCTCACGTCGAGCGGGGCAAAGATGTGCTGGCTCTATCGCCCGCATACAGTCTGGGCGTAGAACTCTAGCAGGAGGACTCCCTGTGTCGGCAGTTGCTGGGCCATGGACTATGGTCTCTACAACCGGAGGTGTTTCGACTCCTCTACCGGAGATGGGGATCTCCTGGCTTCTCGACCCAATCGAAAGGTTTTGAGGTTGTGGCCAGGATCGAAGATTACTGGGAGGACGCGTCAGACGCGTTTGGTCCTGTGGGGACAGTCTCGGCTATGTATGCCTTCCTCCTGAAAATACTCTTCCTCATCTGCTCACAGAGTAGTGGCTGTGGGGATCTGAGTAGTCTACTTGCCCCAGATTGATTCCGGCGTCCCTGGTACGCCGCTTTAGTGCGACCGGTGGCGGATGTTCCTTGGTGGCTGCCAATACGAGAGGACCTTGTATCGCAAGGTCATACATTTCATCCTGCTTGCAGTCACTGGCCTTCACGACATGGCTGTTGACAGTCGGATACTAAGTGACCGTAGCCCGTCCGTTCGGTGCTTCCACCATGCTGAGGGTACGGAAGTCATCTTTTCGGATGAATTACCATCACACTTGAAGGGCCTACATCTCTAGGTGTGGAGATGGAGTGGCGTTCACGTACATATTCGGCTTCCAGGATCCTGCTGTTTTTGACCGCGTGGAGTGGTTAAAAGACTTGCTTTTCGCTCCATTGAGGGGCGGATATCAGCCTTGGCTGGTTTCTTTCGTGACCCTTGGCGGCTCATTCACTTGTGGGTACGTTTGTCCAAGGGGTTCCATGTGTGGCCCCTCCGGTTCAATCACTGCTGCCTTTGTGGGATTGAATCTGATACCCTGGGTGTTTTCAGAAACCACTTTTTTTTTTTTTAAGTACATAGAGAGATTCCCCTGTTGGCACTCTTTTTTGGTAAGTAGCTTTCGGGTGGATGTTACCTCTACCAGGGGGTTTTTGAGTTGGCGGCCTTGTCTTGCAAGTCTCCCTACTTACTCAGCCTAAGGGCGGTGCTGCGTCCGCAGCCATGTCTCTACCTGAGGTTTGTTTCAGCCTTTTTATCAAAATGTGGACATTGTGCTTCATCCTTGTGTTCTCGGCTGTCGCATTCCAAGAGGTTGCTTGCTTTCCTTGGTACAAGCTCTGCGGGTGTATCTGTCTGCTACGACTCCATTTTCAGAGGTCAGACTCCCTGTTTGTGTCAGTGACTGGGCCATAGAAAGGCATGGCGGTCTCGTCGGCCACCGTGTCTCAGACAGATTGTAATTCAGGCTATGCCCTTATAGGGCAGGCGCCTCCCTTTCCTGTCACAGCGCATTCGACCAGGGCAATAGGTGCCTCCTGGGTTTTCTGACATCAAGCGTTGGTCTCACAGGTGTGTAAGGCGGCGACCTGGTCGTCCGTTCACACTGTCACTAAGTTTTACTAGCATGCGTCTGCCTGCTTCGGCCGCAAGGTTTTGCAGGCGGCTGGTTAAGGTTGCAACTCCTCCGTTAAGGAGCTATGTTTGTTTGGGGTGAATTTGGTTTGATTACTGTTCCCACCCCTTGTTTTTGACACTGCTTGGGGACGTCCCTAATGTCAAGAATAAGATGCTGTCCGTCCATGAACGAAAGAGTAAATAGGATTTTTGTACTCACCGTAAAATCCTTTTCTCTGAGTTCATGGATGAACACAGCACCCACCCCTCCTTTTATATGTTTGTACTGCTTTTTGACGAACTGAGGTGCATGATGCAGGGAGAGGGGTTGTACCTAGTGGGACTGCCCCCAGGGTGCTACTGTACAGTTTTGATGTATGTTTAACACTTAACATGCTTTTCTGCCTAGTCCTCTCCTGATAGAAGGTTAATACCCTAATGTCAAGAATAAGATGCTGTGTCCGTCCATGAACTTGGAGAAAAGAATTTTACGGTGAGTACAAAAATCCTATTTTTGGAGCTTGATTCAGGCAGATTGGTGCATTTTTGAAGCAGCTAAAAGCAGAAACAAATGATAGAACAGATGATAGTTTTCTGTATTTGCTAATACAAAAAGTCCAATGCTCTAAAACTTTTGGAAAACGCTGTACACAAATGTGTACACTCGGGTGTGAATGCAGCCTGAATAGGCCTCTTAGAAACCAGAGGCTGACTCGGCCCCCCAGGCTTGAACTATGGCTCAAATGCCAATTTTGGGTGGATTGACCTGGGTTCATTGCGTATGTTTTTAATATAGAACTTTACAAAAGTAAACCTAGAACAAACCGAACCTTATTCCTGTGTAGTGATTGCATCTAGTAGAACTTTTGAGCATGTTTTGTGAACACATCTAAAAGACAAAACTTTGATGTGTTTTGACAAAATGTAATGTGGGAAATTACTTTACATGGTGGCAGCTAATTTATTTTTACCTTTTTCATTTCAAATTATTGTAACTACATTTCATTGGAAACACAAGTGGCATGAAACAAATCATTACTATCTGTAGTGTAGCCACCTGGGTTTAGATTATTATCCTGGATGTCTTGGCATGAAGGGCGTTTCATTACTCACTGTGCAGGACTGAGGCTATAGAAAATATCTCCCAAAGAATCGGACACACAGATCTCCCCATCCTCAACTGGGTCACCTGATCACCAATAACAGCATGCACACATGAGGAAATTGATTATAGAAGCTGTTTCACAAATAATGTGCAATTTACATGCAAAAAAATTGTCATAAATCAAAATGTCTGTTTTATGACCAAGGAGACATTTAGTTCTGCTTCATGGTCAGCTTGCTAAAGCAGTTGCATATCCATATGCAATTTGCATGCAAAAATGTTAACATGAATCTGTGAGTCTGTTTGGTGACTAAATTTACAGATTTAGTTCCGCATGATTGTGCAGCCGAATCCTCACATGCAAAACCTAAGAAATGATATGGACTTTTTTTTTTAAAAGGTGTAGATTTGCTTATTGCATCTAATTTGTCAATTTATGTACAGAAAATAAATCTGTCCCCAATTTGCATTTTAAATTATAAGATTCCATGTTTTTAGGTGCATAAAAGCTCAATATGTACAAAAATAACCAATAAAAAATATTCTTCAAGTGGCACTACACCCTAGATAAGTTTCGCACCATATATCCTTCTGGACGTGTAAAAAAAAAAAAAACTTGAACAACTCAACATATCTGTTGCTACTACCCTCTTATCCTGCCTAACTGACAAGCTGTCCATATTCATATCCACCAGCTCTTTGACTCCTGGATCCTATTTACACCTAAAACATACCTTTTCAGATTTACCTCTTTCAGATTTTTCTAAAACATCCAAACAATTGTTGATGCACATCCTCACTGCAGCAAGAGGTCTAATTGCCCTTAAATGGAAGTGGCTTGCACCTCCTCCTTTGATGGAGCCTCATACTAGGATCCAGGGTGTCAAAAGGATGGAATACATTACAGCTACCATCAATATATTTGTTGACAAATGTAGTAAGGTTTGGCATATGGAAAAGACTCCTTAAATTTTTTTTTAGCAATCGCTGCTGGCCTATTTGTATGTCTGGATGGAGGCTTGAATCCTGATGGTGGTAAAGGGCATTGTTTAGTCACTTCTCTTACCTTCTCCCTTTCCACTGCTTCTTTTCTTCCTAAACCTTATTCTTTCTCCCCCTCCCATATCTAATTTTCTACTTCTTAGTCACCAATTGCAAAACTATTACCAAATTATGTTAACCCCTTTAAGATATAAGCTAAATGCCCAATGAATCCCCTACACTATGAGGTGTTTTGTAGACTGTTTACCTGATATACTTCACACTTGCTTAGTCTACATCCTGTAAATTTACTTGACAGTTCGTACTCTGTGTAATCCATATAACATGAATTATCCTTTCCTAAGATGCATCATATGACCGTTGTTTCTTATATTTTGCAATTACTGTAAACTCCCTTTTCCACTCTAAAAAAATGTATTAAATAAAAATAGTTATAAAAAAATATATATATATATGATGCAACAAATTAGCGACCAATTTCAAGGCAGCACTGATAAATGTCCCCACATTACTCTGATCCTTTTCTCTGTTTCACAGCCATTTTGATTGCACTGAGTTTTTCCAACATGTTTCCAATGCCTATGATGTGCATCAGAGGTGCCCCCTGGGTGGAAACAGCCTAGTAATCGCAGTTAACGCATGAAACTGAGAATATCACTTGTAATTATCAGGCAGTAGTTCTGTTAACAGAACAGGGTGGCTATGTGTATTTCTTGGAAATTGTCTCTATTAAACCACTACAGTTTTATGTAACACTGCACATAATAGCCCATGTATGCTGGCTCATACAGCACCTGTAACCTGTCAGCTTTTGCCAGCAATCAGTGCAGTTGTACTTGACTTCTCACATGCTGAATTTAGGACTCACTGAACTCTCAGTAGAATGTCTGCAGTGTTCATCAATTTTTTTTGCATGGCCCAAAGCCTTGTACAGGTATAAAGCTATGTCATATATACGCGCATTGTATTGAAGTCAGCAAAAAATGCAATGTGCAGCGTAGGTAAACTGTTTATTGGGTTCAGCAAGTGAAAAATGTGCTGCACTGACTGCAGCTAAAAGATGGAATGGGCACTTTATGAACACTTGTACAAATAACTCCTAAATAAGCTTTTCATTCTTAAGTGAATACACAGTTTTGTTATGTTTATTATTTTAAAAAAATGTTTTCCTCCAGAGGCAGCTGAATGACATGATATTCAGTGTGGAGAGGTTGTACAGCAGATTCCAACAAGCTGTCACACAGAAAGTGACCCACGGTTGGGCAGGAAATGACTTCACAGGAACTGCAGAAGGCTGGGATGAAGCCACAATGCTCACAGGAAGGAGGCTTGAACCAAAATAGTTGCCATGACAATGCGTTTGGCAGTCTTGCCACTTATTCAAACTAAAATGACTTCCTGTGCAACGGCTTGTGACATGGGACCAGCTATTAACCCGGTGTTATTCAGTCCTGTTGTTCCAGCTCTACTGCACCTTTGATCCAACACTGCTAAATTGAGGAGATCCCTGGTGAGGTATTCATGGAATAGATGCAGAAGGTATGAGATTTTGCATTTCTGTATTACAGCAGCTGTTACAACTCAGGCGTTGACCATGTTCTTGGTTCGGTATCTGTAGCAAAAACTTTCAAGAAGTGCAGAAAACACGGTGTGCATGTTTTCAGTAAATATGGCGGGCAAAAATGTGTCAGCCAGGTGGTAATTTGTGACTACATCAAGTCCAGAAGGAAAAATGTCAAATTAAGTGGCAATATTTAGGATGCCAAACGAGTTAGCGACAAGTACAACAGGGAGTAACACAATAAAGTGAATAGCTCTCTATACATGTACCTATGTGTACTCTTTAGCCAGGAATGGTCCAAATTACAGGGAAATTTCTTCTACAGGGAAAGGTCTTACCTTATCCATTTCACTAGGCCCGTTCGGGGTTCAGGTTTCGCCCATGATGGCGGCAAAGCCTCAAAAGTTTGTTCAGTGCCTGGGAACCATAGAGATGGACAACGACCATTGGACTGTTTTAGCACCCTACGGTTAACTGCATGTGTTGAAATAAACTGCTAATCACTTAAAGTGGAGTTCCACCCAGAAAATGTTTTTTCACAAAAAATCCCCCAAAAAATTGAAAAAAATAAATACATTTTATACTCACCCAAAATACCTGTTGCTATGCGGAAGTCCGTAATCTGCCTCTTCGGCGGTCTGTCTTCTTCCCCATCCTCTTCTAGTGAATGGGGTGCGCTGCTTTCTGGGAACTGTGTGTAATCCCAGAGAGCAGCCGCTCATTCACAAGTCGGCACGCGACTCGCGCATGCGCAGTAGGAAAGGGGCAGTGAAGCCATAAGGCTTCACTGCCCGTTTCCCTTAGTGTGGATGGCGGCGCGGGACCTGCCCCGATCAGGGGGGCCATCAGCGCGGGAGAGTAGGACAGGTAAGTGTCCTTTTTAAAAGTCAGCAGCTACAGTGTTAGCAGCTGCTGACTTTTAAAAAAAAATAAAAAAATTTGCGGGTGGCTTTAACGCAGGATCCAATGCCCAAATCAAACATTACACGCCAGACCCACACAATGGGGGCTGGGTACTATCCCTCAAAGGTAAATACTGAGGGTTAGTGATCTTGATCTTACTAGATAGCCCAGGACAATAAAAAGTCAGATCTTGATAGATGTGGCTGAAGAAAAAAAAAGTAAAACAATAGCAAGAGAAGGGTGCACCGACCTAGTGCAAAAACCACAATAAATTTTATTTTGGTTAAAAAAAAAAAATAGGATTTTTATAACAGCTTACCTGTAAAATCCTTTTCTTGGAGTACACCACGGGACACAGAGCTAGTCATTACATAATGGGTTAAGGGTCACCAGCGGTGATTGGACACTGGCACAACCAATGGAAGACAGTTCCCCTCCATATAACCCCTCCCATCAGGGAAGTACCTCAGTTTTGTAGCAAAGCAGTAAGGTTCCCATAAGAAGGGTGGGACCTCTGTGTCCCGTGGTGTACTCCAAGAAAAGGATTTTACAGGTAAGCTGTTATAAAAATCCTATTTTCTTTATCGTACACCACGGGACACAGAGCTAGTCATTACATAATGGGACGTCCCAGAGCAATGCTCATATGAAGGGGGGGAGACACAGATCAAAACAGGCCGCTTGCGGACCAGAAGCCCTATACTGCTGCCTGCAGCACACTTCGCCCGAAGGCGGAATCCTCATGTCCTTTCACATCTATTTGATAGAATTTGGAAAATGTATGGACTGAGGACCAAGTTGCAGCCTTACAGATCTGAGCCATCGAAGCCTGGTGGTGCACTGCCCATGAAGCACTTATCGCCCTGGTAGAGTGCGCCTTAACAGGAAAAGGAGGAGTCCTGTTCTTTAAACCATAAGCTTGAACAATTACTTGTCTAATCCACCTGGAAATGGTGGATTTTGATACCGCTTGGCCCTTCTTGGGACCATCTGGTAAAATAAACAAAACATCTGTTTTACGTATCTGAGCGGTTGCTTGCAGATACACCCTTACCGCTCTCACTAGATCTAGAGAGTGTAATAATTTTTCCCCCGCCGTCCGCGGGTTTGGAAAAAAGGAAGGCAGAACAATGTCTTGATTCAAGTGAAAAGCCGACACCACCTTAGGCAGAAAAGCCGGATGGGGTCGTAGTACGATCTTGTCCTTGTGACAAATTAGATAAGGCTCTTTACAAGAAAGAGCTGCTAGCTCTGATACTCTCCTAGCAGAAGCTATAGCAATCAGAAAGGCCAATTTCCTACTTAATATAATTAAAGGAATATGGCGAATAGGTTCAAAAGGTTGCTTTTGCAACACTGACAATACCAAATTCAAATCCCATGGACACAAGGGAGACCTGACTGGAGGATTTATCCTCAGTACCCCCTGAATGAATGTCCGAACTAGGGAGTGAGATGCCAATGGTCTCTGAAAGAAGACTGATAGAGCCGATATTTGCCCTTTGATGGTGCTAAGGGCTAATTTCATATCCACTCCTAACTGGCAAAAAGCAAGAATCCTACTTATTTCATATTTCAGAGGATTCCAACTTCTGGATTCACACCAGGAAACGTATGCTTTCCAGACTCTATGATAGATGAGTCTGGAGGCTGGCTTTCTAGCATTAATGAGCGTAGAAAGAGCCAGGCCAGAGACCCCTCTCTTTTTCAAAATGTGGGTCTCAGCAGCCAGGCCGTCAAATTTAGCCTTTGTAAGGAAGGGTGGAATACTGGACCCTGTGACAACAGGTCGTGTCGAAGTGGAAGCTTCCAGGGCCTTCCTATCGCCATTTTTACGATCTCGGCATACCAAGGCCTCCTGGGCCAGTTTGGGGCCACTAGGATTACTGGTATTCCCTCCTCCTTGATCCTGCGAAGCAGTCTTTGTAGAAGAGGGATCGGAGGGAATGCATAGATCAGTGAGAACTGATTCCATGGAGTTATTAGAGCGTCTGTCCCGTAGGCTAGAGGATCTCTCGTTCTGGACACAAAGTTGTCCAATTTCTTGTTGAACCTGGAAGCTAGCAGGTCTACATCTGGGTTTCCCCATCTCAGACATATGGCCTGAAAGATCTCTGGGTGAAGAGACCACTCTCCTGGTAGCAGCTGCTGACGACTCAGGTAGTCTGCTTGCCAGTTTTCTATCCCTGGAATGAAGATTGCAGAGATGCAAGGTACATGCTCTTCTGCCCATGCCAAGATCCGGTTCACCTCTCTTTGGGCTGCCCGACTGTGGGTGCCTCCTTGGTGATTAATGTAAGATACTGCCGTAGCATTGTCGGATTGAACCCGAACTGGGTAGCCCTGTAACCTGTATGTCCAGGTTTTGAGGGCTAGATATACCGCCCGGATCTCTAGCACATTGATGGGCAGGATCCCCTGAGTCTTGGCCCAGGTTCCCTGGGTAGAAGCCTCCTCGAATACTGCACCCCAGCCCGATAGGCTGGCATCCGTAGATACCACCTTCCAGGCCACTGGGAGGAAGGACTTTCCCTTCCGTAAATTCCTGGCTTCTAGCCACCAATTGAAGCTGTGGCGTACTTGTGAGGACAGGCGCATGGGTATATCCAGAGCTTGGCTCTTCCTGTTCCAGGAGGCTAAAATATTGCCTTGAAGTAGTCTCGAATGAAACTGGGCGTAAGGGACCGCCTCGAAGGAGGCTACCATCTTTCCCAATAGTCTCATGCAAAGGCGAATAGACGGCCTCTTGTTTGCTTTGACCTTGTGGATCAGGTCTTTCAGAGACTGTATCTTTGGCTCTGGCAGGTATACCCTGTTTTGGGCTGTATCTATGATCATGCCCAGGTACACTATCCTTCTTTGGGCCTGGAGAGAGGATTTTTGTAAGTTTATAATCCATCCTAAATGCTCCAGGTATCCTACTGTAGTGTCTACAGCGTGATCCAATCCCTCCTTTGACTGATCTATTAATAGTAGATCGTCTAGATAGGCTGTTACCGCAATGCCCCGTGTTCTTAGGTTTGCTAACAGAGGAGCTAGCACCTTTGTGAATACTCTGGGCGCGGTGGCTACACCAAATGGCAGGGCCACAAATTGAAAGTGGCGATCTTCTACCGCAAACCTTAGGAATCTTTGGTGAGCGGGGAGGATTGGTATGTGTAGATATGCGTCTTTGATATCTATGGACGCAATGAATTCTCCGCCTTTTAAAGTAGCGACCACGGATCGAATCGTTTCCATTCGAAAATAGCGAACGTTCAGAAACTGGTTTAGATTTTTTAGATCCAGGATGGGTCTGACTTCTCCGTTCGGTTTTGGAATCACAAAGAGGTTTGAGTAAAAACCTGAACCTTGCTCCTTTTGGGGTACCTCTGTAACCACACCTTGAGCTATTAAGTGATTCAAACCTTTGAAGAAGGATCCTCTTTTTTGTGGATCCTTGGAGAGTCTTGAACTTCGGAATTGAGAAGATGGGATCTCTCGAAATTCCAGTCTGTACCCTGAGGATATTGTGGATACCACCCATTTGTCCTGGGTTTCTGTCCGCCAAGTCGCTGAGAACTGACGAAGCCTTCCCCCCACTCGGCCGAGCGGGGGCGCCCCTTCAATGAGAGGTTTTGGGGGCTTGCTTATTAGCTCTTGAACCCCACGGCTTCTTGTTCTTCTGAGCCTGTTCTTTGGCTTTTTTGGGCGGCTGAAAAGGCCGTCGCCACTGGCTGGAGTCAGATTTCCCGGGAGCTGGGGAGAGAGTGTGTTTAAAACAAGGTCTCTTGTTTTTCTCTCTCAGGTAAAAGTGTCGTTTTACCACTTGATATCTTTTGGATATATCTTTCTAAATCTTCCCCAAAAAGGCGTTCGCCATGGAACGGGAAACTTGCCAACAACTTTTTGCATGGGGCTTCCGCTGACCAATGCTTAAGCCAAAGTACTCTGCGCATCTGTACCAGCTGGAGTGTAAGGCGTGATGCCTGTATGATAGAATCTCTCATGGCATCCACTGTGAAGCATAAGGCTTTAGGCAAATTCTCCCAATATTTAGCCTGCTCTGAAGGCAGCTCCTTCAGCCCCTGCTTTACCTGTTGGCTGACGACCTGACACATACCGACTGCTGCTACTGCAGGTTGGATAATTGAGCCGGCCAAAAGGAAGGAGGATTTCAACTTCCTCTCAGAAGGATCTTTAAACACTTGTACATTATCCACTGGACATGTCAGGTTTTTATTTACACAAGAAATAGCCGCATCTACCGTAGGCAGGCTCCATTTCTTTAAAAATTTTTCCTCCATAGGATAAAGAATGTTAAACTTTTTTGGAGGTGAAAAACGCTTATCTGGATGTTGCCAGTCTGCGTACAATAGATCCTCTAGTAACGGATGAACCGGGAAGGAGCATGCACCTTGCAGGGATCTTAATGATCCTAGGGAGGAGACAGGTGATTCTGTTACCTCCAAAGAGGGTAACCTAAATGCAGCTCGCACGGCTCCTGCATAGCATTGCACCTGTGACTTTAAAATCTGGGATACCGAAAAAGGCTCATCCGATATCCCTGATCCGTCTGACTCCTCATCCTCTGCTGATGTAGCCTCCTCCTCATCCTCCTCCTCCTCAGGTACTTCTGAAGGGAGGTCCAATACTGGAGGAGATCTGCTTCGCTTATTGTCCTTTTTAGAGGATTTAGCGATTAAAGTAGCAATTTTCTCCTCCAGATTATTTAGGGCAGCTGATAAAGTGTCCTCAGTGACATATGCAGGCCCAGGCTTCACTGGGGAAGCCGCCATACCTGACAGAGGTAATGGCTCATCCTGTACAGGTGCTTTTGGCAACACAGGAGAGGAAGGTACCGAGTCAGCACAGCTAGAGCCCCCTGTCTCAGGCGGCGGTGCTCTTTTATCTCTTTTTGTCCGCATTACTTCCCCTGGAAGACTTACTGTTTAGACAAAATACAAGGTACCTAAATGCATATACTACCGTGTTCAGTTTAGCAAATACATTAAGTATGCAACTTTTAACACATAACTATGCATAACATGGATGTCTTCTAGGAAGTACCCAATCCAACCACATGGAGTCTTACGTCCCTGTATAGCTGCTGTGTTTCTCTGCCAGGAACAAGAGAACTAACAAGCTTGCTTGCTTCTGCAGTGCTTTTTACACTGACAGTCTTTTAAATTTGGCGCCGTTTCTGTGCCTGCGCGCGCCACGTGCCCGCCTCGGCCCCCCCCCCTCCGATAAAGCGCGCTCCCGCGCGCTGTGCGCGGCCTTTAGCGCTATGGTGGTGGCCATAGTGAGAGAGGACTCTCATCAGCCCCTGTCCCCACTTACCTGCATCTGCAGGTGTCTGTATCGGCCACCGGAAGGAGGAGCGGGGTGCTCAAGCAAGCTCAGCAGCGGAGGTGACGAGCAGTGTACTTCGCCGAAGCCGACACTGAACAGAGTGAGGTGAGTATATTCAGCTCTTTACTCCCCCCAGTGGTGGAAAAAAAGAAGACATCCACTTTTTGAAAAAGGTCCCAACCTAGTTATGGACCTTCTAATCTCACCTTATCCACGCCGCAGGTTTTTCTGCTGAAAAGATTTCAGACAGATACCAAACTTCACCCTTCACGGTGGGCTATGTGTGCCAACCTTCAGGGATATGGGTTCCTATTTAAAGGATACCTCTCCCCTGGGCCTTGTACAAGACTCTTACCAGGACTTTATAGCGAAATAGCGAAAGTGCTGGATCTTAGAGCCCAGTCCTCCGAAGAGAGACATTACAGGCGACGCCTCATGGATGAGGCCCGGATCCCATCCAGATTCAGCTCATTTGTAGGCGTCTTGGATGGATCCGAAAGCATAGCTCTTTTACCCCCAGAGGGTCTCTTTGGTAGAGCTTTCCTTTAGCACCTCCTAACGCGTCCAACACCTTTCGACACTGGCGAAAAAACTGAGGTACTTCCCTGATGGGAGGGGTTATATGGAGGGGAACTGTCTTCCATTGGTTGTGCCAGTGTCCAATCACCGCTGGTGACCCTTAACCCATTATGTAATGACTAGCTCTGTGTCCCGTGGTGTACGATAAAGAAATATTGTTTAATTATATATAAAGTAGCAATTCACTACTTTGGCTCTAAAGAAGAGGGTTCTCCCTCAAAACACGTCAGCCATTACAGACGCCGCTTGATCCTTCCACACTACTGGTTGACTACAGCAGACCCGAAGGTGATCAATCTCATTTGCTATGCTATGTTCTATGATATGATATGATATACTTACATATACCATGTGTATGGAAGTATAACAATTGTTTTTTTAATCAAAATAACATTTAATTGGTAATGCGCTAGGTTGGTTCCCTCTTCTCTTGCTATTCTTTTACAGTCTCAAGGATACCCATTGTCCTGAGGGGGGCAGCAAGACCATTGGCACAGAAGAAGGATATTTATACTATACACCTCCAAGCTCACCACCCAAGCACAGGAGAATAGCTTTTGGATTGTACTTTTTTTTAAAGATAAAAAAAAGAAAATGGCGGACATGGAAAAACAAATCCTTACACTAGCAAACATTTGGAGTTTCACTAAGTGATTGGGGTAATATAAGCATGCACTAGGGGTGGCTCTAGCAAAGGATTTTGGAAGTGTGCAATCACCTGAGGGCAGCCAACCCATGGATAATGAATACAAGCCCTCTGTGTTGTACTGTATGTGTAAGCTTGCATTCCAACGTGAGCAGAGCATATCCCTGGTAATTTTGATGTGTTTTTTTTGACATGCGTCTTTCAGGCACTTTACAGGCGTTCCCATTGAAATCTATGGCATCAAAAATGCCTGAACACGCTCACAAAAATAGCTCATGTACTCCTTTGTGTGTTAAACAGAGTGGCTGAGCGTACAAGTGTGAACAACCACAATTAGAAAGAATGGGATTTTGCATAGACAGGTCTAGGGAGAAAAAAAAAAAAAAGCATAAATATGCTCAAAAGTGTGAATGGTAGCTAAGATAACCTTTTTTACTTAGTTGTTATTCCAGCCAACAGATTCTTTTTTTTTTTTTTTTTTTTTTTTTACACATTTGTTTAATCTCAAAGCAGATTCAACATCTGCAAATACTCACCTCTGATCCAGCGATGTGAAGTCCATGGGTTTCCTTGCCAGCACCAATATTTTTTCCACAGCTTCTTCCGGGTGTGGGGGACGTCAGCTTTCTTGATTGTCCAGCAGGCAAATTATGGATGCCCCGTGTATTCCTCAACAAGGTTTCCGAAGAACATACACTGAGCTGCACGTGTACAGCTTGTTGTAAATTATAAAGCAAAAACAGGTGTATTTACTAAAGCTAGAGAGTGCAAAATCAGGCTCACTTCTGCATAGAAACAAATCAGCTTCTAACCTCAGCTTGTTCATTTAAGCTTTGGCAATAAAACCTGGAAGCCAATTGGTTTCTATGCAGAAGTGAGCTTGATTTTGCACTCTCCAGCTTTAGACCCCTTTCACACTGGGGCGGGCAGGAGCGGTGGCGGTATAGCAGCGCGATTTTCAGCGCTGCTATACTGTCGTTCTTACCGCGGTATGCGGTCGCTAGGGGGGTTAATTTAACCCCCGCTAGTGGCCGAAAAAGGGTTAATACCGCCCGCAAACCGCGGCTATTGCCGCGGTTTGCGGGCGGTATTACCGCGCTGTCCCATTGATTTCAATGGGAGACCGCGGTAAAGGAGCGGTGAACACACCGCTCCTTTACCGCTGTAAAGAAGCAGCTAGCAGGACTTTTGGAGCGGTCCTGCTAGCGCACCGCTTCAGTGTGAAAGCCTTCGAGCTTTCACATTGAAGGCACAGGGCAGGATTTTTTCATGCGGTATAACAGCGCTATTATTAGCGCTAAACCGCATGAAAAACGCCCCAGTGTGAAAGGGGCCTGAGTAAATAAACCCCATAGAATGTCTCTTCCACAATAAGAGCCCATTCACACAGGGGCAACACGACTTCCAGCGCGATTTTATGAGGCAACTCAGACACGACTTGAGAATGAATCACAGCGCGACCTGGAGCTATTTACAAGGCAACTCCAAGTTGCCTGCAGGACAGGAGACATTCCAGTGACCAATCAAACAAGAATCAGCTCTGTGGGAGGGAGAGGTTTGCAGGAGAAATGTATGTTTTCTTCCTGGAGAGTTGCTCCTATTAGGACAGTGAGAGGCGACTCCCATTGAAATGAATAGTTACAGGTCGCCTAGGAGTCGGATTGAAGTAGTACAGGGACCTTTTTTGAAGTCGGAGCGACTGCAGTAGTGTGCATAAGGACGGCTCCATTAACTTACATTGATTTCTTCAGCCAGTGCGACCTGAGGCGACTAGGGGCGACCTGGGGCGATTTGGAGTCGGATCCAAAGACGCCCCTGTGTGAATGGGCTCTAAAGAGTCTGACATTTTTATTTTTGTTTCACGTTAACGCCTCTTTATGTGCTTTACTGAAAGCAAACAGAGCCAATAGCTGCAGCTCAAATTACAGTACACAGAGCTGAATAGAATGACTTGTATCCTTTTCTTGGAGGATTTAAAATATAGTCTCAAAAAGAGAATGTAATCATGTGCTTTCTTTAGAAAACCCTGAATTCTCTGCAAAATTCTTGTTACCAGAACAACCTGCATTAAAAATGTTTATTTGTAAAAATAACATTGTACATAAAGCCTAAAAAATATTAAACATCGAATTCAGAAAAGTACATTTACCCAAAAACATTATCATTCCCTTAAAGTGTGTCGATGGTTATACTTTACAGTGGGAAGATCACAAACTGATAAGAGAACCAAGAAGTCAGTTAGGCTCTACAAAATTACAATAGAAGAATTAGGCCTCAAACCTGGTGCTGTGACAACAGAGGCTGTAATCAGTAACTGAACTTTAAGATCTTGGAATAGATTGCAACAGAGCTGGACAAATCAGGGTTAGGGTGGCAGCAAAAAGTGTCATCTTGTCCATAAACTCACCTAGTCAGACCTACTTTCCAGACAAGTGACCCCAATGCAAGCCAGGAAGCATGACCCAGGTTTTCTTGATTTGTGTTTAAAATAAGGGACTCTTGTTTTATTAAAAAACACCACAAAGAAATAAAATAAGGGATTTCTGGTGAGTCCAAGGGCTCCAATCATCACAGAGGATTTTTATTAATCCAATTAAAAATTATAGTTCATTCTTTATCATAAGTGTTGTGCAATAGGCAACAAAATGCCATTTACCCACTTGAGTCTCCAGGCATTTTTCACCCCTTGTGGTTATTGGTTCCCCACGTTTTACATTTTAGAATCGCTCTACCCCCACATGTGTTTTTTTTTGGGACAGATAGGGCTTTCATTTAGATTTAGAGATAAAAAATATATATATATATATATGTTTTATTTGTGAATATATATAGCAACATTTCCTGTCATTTTTCCTAACTCAGCCTTTACATTATTTGTGCTCCCCCTATATTTATTCCAATATAAACAATCAAAGTCTGCTAATTAAAATAATATTACATTAGTGCGACTTTTATGTAATGTCACAGAATGGTAAAACTCAATATGACATGTGTTGTACTTTAGGAGAGCTTTCAACGCTACATTGTGACGCACAAACAAGATAAAAAAAAAATTGCAATAATTTTTTAGGTAATGTTTAAGATAAAATTAACTGGGGTAAACAAGAGCACAAATAAGCGCAACAGCGACTTATTCACAGTGAAAATGACATTTGTGTTCACTCAAGTGAGCATCTGATGCTTGCACAATAATCAAAATGAGAGAGTAGATCCAGTGATTTAGTGATCTAGCTAATCGTTTCAGCTCCTGAGCTTAGCTCTTAGTCCCAGCTGTCACAGATAGCAGCTTTAAAGAGGAAGTAAACCCACTAAAACATTTCTTTAAAAGAAAAAACCTTGCAAGAGAAAGGCATAATGAGCTAGTATGCATAGCATACTAGCTCATTATGAATTACTTACCTGAGATCGAAGCCCCCGCAGCGACTCTCGTTCCTCTCCTCCGCCATGATATCCAAGTGACTTCCGGGTATCGCTGCTCCGGCGCTGTGACTGGCCGGAGCAGCAATGACATCACTCCCGCACGCATGCAGAAATGCATGCGCGCGGGAGCCGCAAGTGACGGCACGATCGCCTTCACTAACGGCATGCTCAGTGTGCCTGCGCCGTTGTCTACGGCGCACATGCGCCGTAGACATCGGTGCAGTCTTTTCTGCAAATATCTCCTTAACCGTGTAGGTTAAGGAGATATTTCTTGCACCTACAGGTAAGCCTTAATCTAGGCTTACCTGTAGGGCCAAGTGGTCTGTAAGGGTTTACAACCACTTTAATGCAGGAATCTCTAGATAGGAACAGTAGAATCCACGAAGATCTCCATTGTTAAAAAAAAAGAAACCACTAAGATCAACTGCCATTTTAAAATCAGGCTGGAGCAGCTCTGAGAAGAATAGTCGCTATCCCTGCACAGTTTTAAAATTGCACTGGGGACTCAAGTGATTGAAGTCTCTAATCATCTCAATAATTTTAGTAAGGCACTCCTTTTTGAATCAAAGTAAACACTATTGCCCATTCTATGATGTGTTTTTTGTTGAAGGCAGAAAAATGCATGCAGAAATGTGAGCATGCCACCATGTAAGGCAATGAAAAGTATTCCATTCATTCATTCCTGACATATACTGAAAAAAAATGCAGGTTAATTAGATCTACATGTTTCAGTGAACACATACGAACGGGCCCGGAGCTTCATTTACATCGCTTGACGTAACTCTTCTAATTTAGGATGAACAGCTGCTTCACACTTTTTTATCTTCTGATACCTGAATACATAACAAACACAAAAAAGTTAGATGCGGTTACCAAATTACCCAGGGTTTTGTAATTTGCATAAATATTGTCAAAAGATGACATACCCTGTGTTTGAGATAGGACAGGTAGACATCCCAGCCCAGGGATATGAAATTAACATACATTACCCGGTACTTAGTAGGTAAGAAATAAAAGTTAATTAATTGGGCTGGTGGCCACACACACCATTCTGCCTGCAAGTAATAGAACAAATATATTAACAAATACGTTTTAAATAACTACACATCAGCCCCCCCTACCCACAAAGAAAAATAATCTTGTACAAAAAGGACCATACAACATACTCCCTCATTTTACATTGAGATTATATTAAAATATTGTAAGTTACTTCTTTTTGATACCCCAAGCATTTAAAGGGATTGTAAACCCTTACAACACACTTTCACCTACAGGTAAAGCCCTGTACACACGGCGAGAATCCCGCCAGGAAAAAAACGTCAGTTTTCCTGACGAGATTCTTGGCAAGCTTTTCTTGCAAAGCCGCGCATACAGATGGCCATTCAAAAAAAACGCCGTTCTTTTGAATGGCAAGAACGCGGTGATGTCATCGACTACGACGAGCATGCGCTCCTCACATTCGATGCCGTCGCCGCCATCTTGCTTCACCCTACACTACCCTTGTAAGCTACCGCGCATGCGTCGAAGTCTCATCAAGCATGCGCGGGCTTACCGGAGGACAGGTAAGCTTGTAGCCTCGTACACACACGCAGTTTTCTCGTCGGGAAACAGGCCAACCAGAATCCCAATGAGAATCTGGACGAGAAAATAGAGAGCAGTTTTCTCGACGGGAAAAAAACAAAAACACATGAACGGTTTTCTCGGAAAAAAGCTCTGCCAGCAGTTTTCTTCCTGGTTCTTGCCAAGAAAACCTTTGTGTGTACGAGGCTTTAGCCTAGATTAAGGCTTACCTGTAGGTGCTATAAAGATCTCCTAAACCTACACGGTTTAGGAGATATTTACAATTCCCATACAAGGATTTCTTCTGCGCATGCGCCGATGGAAAAAATGCATTAAATTAATTTTGGTACAAACAAACACAATATAATATCAAATTTTATCACAACATTTTAAAGATGGGGTTGTGTCAATAAAATGATGACCAAGTGAGACAAGCCCAACCGCACATGTCCATGAAATCGCAAAAACTATGCACCCAAAATTGTGCATACACAACATTTTAAAAGCCTTTACACTACAGGTAATCTAATTAGAGGTAGAGCCTAACATTTTTTTTATTGGTTTGTAATAAAAAAACATTTTTTATTTATATAAAAAATTTTTTTTTTAAATTGCTATCACAAGGGGCTAACAAGCCCTCTATGTGATTGCAAGGGCAGATGACAGGTCCTCTTTGAGCATACATCAGGGGTCTATTAGATCAAGTCACCACTGCCCTCCACTACAGCTAACCAAGCACAGATCATGCTTAAATAGCTGCTTTCCCAGCTACAGTAGCCAGAAAGTGACAAAATCTGTGTTCCAGGTTCCTTAGTCGAAAAGGAGATCAGAGAACAGATGTTTCCCAAGCTTCTCCTGCTCTCCGTGCTGAGACATTTTACCGTGTTGCTGGACCCCCAGAGCAATGAGGAGCCCAAGACCATCAAAGGTGGCACCTTTAGAGTCCTATTAAAGTAATCACTTATACACAAAAGCCAATCGCCATTATCAACCTCTTCCCGAAGATGCTAGCTGCCTGCCGGATCTTTTTTTTGGGGGGGTGTTAGGTGTTGCTATTACTACACATTATAGTTGATCTGAGCCAGAAAAGTTTAGCTCTTCTGCAGTATAGCATGAGATGGTGCCTTGTACTCAAGAACTATTACTTTTCAAGAAAAGTAGGTGGGTGTATGAATGGATTATGTTTTTAGATTCAACAAATTCTTGTTTTAAGTATGCAGATTTTTCAGCTGGGTTGGACTTATTTAGGGTTAAATTTGGCCATCCTTGCAAAACCCACCTTGTACATTTCCCAAAATTTGCTTCGAAATTCATTCCAGCTTCCATTCAGAGTTTGTCCCTCCATGGAGCCAATACCTGTAATTAAAAACATAGATCATCTTTAAAAAAAAAAAAATATTGGTATACCATTGGGGTTTTTCAGCCATGAGTGCAAGCTAAAAATGGAAAAAAGGCTTTAGGGTCCATTCACACCAGATGCAGTAGGACTGCGTTGGGCGGTTACTCCAGCATAGACCCACTGCATGACAACTCAAAATGCCTTCTCTCCTGTGTGCCTGGTTCACATCATTGCATTGCAGTGATGTGTAGACACAATGAGCTGAAAATAAAACTAGTGCATGCAGCGGCCAATTGAACTGTACGAAGTGTCAAAATGTCATTGTGACATTTCAATAAAGTTTGTTTTAAAAAGAAAAAGTGGTGTTCCCCCAAGATCGCATCACACATCAGCAGCTGTGTTATAACACAGTGGTTGGTATGAATGTACCCTTACACTGATTTATGCAGTTCTTAAAAGCGGAGTTCCACTCAAAAGTGAAACTTTTTCTTATCTGTCTCCTCCCCCCTCCGGTGCCACATGGCACCTTTCAGGGGGGATGGGAGAAGTGGGACCCATTTTTGACAGGCCCCCCTTCCCGAGATGGAGCCATCCCTTGGATGTTCGGCCCCCGTCCTCCTTCCTCCACCACCGGGCAAATTAGAAAGCGCAGCACACTTCGCAAATGCGCAGTAGGGTTCTTTTACCAGGAATGGCGGCAACAGCAGCCGATCCGAAAATGGGTTGGGGTGCAGACATCGCAGGAAACTTGGACAGGTAAGTGTGCTAATATTAAAAGTCAGCAGCTACAGTATTTGTAGCTGCTGACTTTTAATATTCCCACTATAAGAGCTTATTTACACTTGTTCCTGTGATTGCTGCCTTTCTGAAAAGCGATCCACTGCGGATCTCTTTTCAGAGAGCAGGTGACAGGTGGCTGGGAGGTAATTTGTTGCCTCCTGGATGATTGTTTTGACCCTTGAAAGCCTGCAGCAACGTACCGCAACCATGTGCATTACACACAATTGCAGGACAGCCCAATTAACTTAAATGAGTCACATTTTGGTGGCAGCACTGCCTGGCAAATGCAGCGTAAAGTATACATTTTTGCTGCAGCACATGTACCAGCCCCTACAACATATACACATATACATACATTATATATATATATATATATATATATATATATATATATATATATAAAAAAAAAAGTGGGCGGTCAGGGGGCAGTAAAACCATGACTCATGCCCCTGGCTGCAAGTGTAAATGAGCCCTATGAGATAGGCAAACAAAAATGGCATAGGTATGCAACCCTTTAAAGAGCAGGATGTTAAATCCAGCTTCACAGACAGCCACTCACACAACTGTCAGAAGTTAAAGCATGGATGATGCATTTAAGAGTGTATGTATAGCAAACACTTGTTTTCAGTTTGAATAGAATAGGGAAGGTTTCAAATAGAAAGGCTGAATCTTCCTAACAATGACACTGACCAAAGGTGTATTTTCTAGGGCAAGGAGAGGTAATGTTGTGGTTTTAATAGGGATTCACTGGACCGATCTTGTGCTCTGATCCATTCAATCTAAGTATTTAAAGCATAAGTCATATCTTGCAACTGCTCAAATCACCCATTCTGGCACTGACAATTGTCTAATTTATTAGTCATTTGTGCACATGCTATGTGAGGAAAAGGAGATTCTGTCAACTGCCAAATGGTTGGCAAAGTCTCTGCCTTGTGTGTCATAAAACTGCACAGCATAAAGGAGGAAGAAAAAGCCTTTTCAGATGTTGTGATTCTGCAGAATCTGTACCACCGACTCTTTTCTGCTCTTTACATTACCAGCAACAAAGTGATTTTGCCAGTTCAGAGCTCTCTGCCTCCTATAAGCCCCTCTAAGCATATTACCTCCCACCAATCACTTAAAGCTGAACTCTAAGCAGAAATGTAAGAGCATTTTATTAAAAGATGGTGCAAACCTTTTATAGATACTGTATGCGTTTCTGCTTCATTACTTGCAGCTGCCAATATGATCCTTGTATTTACACGGCTTGCTGTCCCTGCTTTCCTGTTAGCAAAACTGGTGGTCGCTATGCCCACTATTTCCCTGTGCCACCAGTTAGGTAACAGCGCCTATGTAATTTTAGTATACGAGTAGTGACTTATTATTATTATTATTATGCAGTGGAAGAACCTGGGCTTCTTAGACTCCTGGTCTGTCCTGTTCTGTATGACAGTTACTTTGATCACCCATAATCCCACCCACTTCCAAGAATACTTTCCAATTGCATGATGGGGCTTGTAGTCTGTTCCTATGGCACTGGACTTGACATCAGTAAACCCTCCTTTGACTGTCAGCCACAGCTGCAATTTACTTTACAAGCAATTACATCATGGCACCTGAAAAATTGCAAATTCTACAGAAACGGGTGAGTTAAGAAAAAATGTTTGTTTTTATTGTGTCTACGAAGTGGATGTATTGGACATTGTTGTAAAGTATCCCGAGTTCAGCTTTACAACAGCAAAGACCTAATACAAGTTTGAGTTCATTCAGCTAAAGTGTGGCAACTCCATACAAAATTTCTGGTAAATACAGTGACTAATGTTACATTGTATGAAGTATTACATAAGTACTGTATATACTCGAGTATAAGCCGACCCGAGTATAAGCCGAGGTACCTAATGTTACCACAAAAACTGGGAAAACTTACTGACTCGAGTATAAGCCGAGGGTGAGAATGCAGCAGCTATTGTAAGTGGAAGAGGGTCAACATTGCCCATTTGCACGTCTCACTGTGCCCATTGCAACTTCACTAAGCCAATTGTCACTGCCCATTGCCACCTCACTGTGCCCATCCTCACTGTGCCCAACCTCACTGTGCCCCTAAAATTGAAAATTGTACCTGAAAAAAATTGAGAGGCTGCGGCGTCCATCGTTTAAAACTCGGTCTCTTCCTGGTCCCTTCCGTGATAAGCGTTTTCTAAGCAGACACAGTTCCGCCTATCACGAACGTTCTCTCATCCTCAGTTTCCCAGCAGACGTCCGTGATTGGCGGAACACTGAACACAGTGTCTGCTGGGATGGGTGAGGATGAGAGAACGTTTGTGATAAGCGTTTTCTAAGCAGACACAGTTCCGCCTATCACGGAAGGGACCAGGAAGAGACCGCGAGTTTTAAACGATGGACGCCGCAGCCTCTCAATTTTTTTCAGGTACAATTTACAATGTTCAATTTCACTGACTCGAGTATAAGCCGAGGGGGGGGACTTTCAGCCCAAAAAAAGAGCTGAAAATCTCGGCTTATACTCGAGTATATACGGTAATGCAATATGTTTTTTTTTTCCCATTTAAAGTTTTTATTTTTAGAATAATAAAATAACAACAGTTACAGTATATCTCATGTTGTCAAAAAAACAAAAAAAAAAAAGGTACAATATTGAGATACAGATCAATACAAATATAAGTATTATAGTATATTTACTGTCCATTTGAAAAAGCTCAATATAAAATAGGTTTTGGTTTACACCATAGAGATAAGAGAGCAAATAGCATAACCATAAAAGTCATTAATTAATAGTTGAAGAGTTTGGTTCTTCTAAAAACTAAGTATAACATGGGTCAATTGAATTGAGGATTTAGTCTACCCGGACCAAAACCATAACTTTGATTACCGTATATACTCGAGTATAAGCCGACCCGAATAGAAGCCGAGGCACCTCATTTTACCACAAAAAAATGGGAAAACTTATTGACTTGAGTATAAGCCTAGGGTGTCCATCTGCATGCCTCACTGTGTTTCACTGTGTCAATGCCTCTGCCTCTGGGAGTCTATGGAAGGGGTGCCCGGCTTTGAAAATCGGTGCTCCCCCAGACAAAAAAAAAACTTTGCACACTTATAGAGAACGAGGGGGGCTATATGTGTGCCACGTTTCGGGTCCAGGGGGACCTACGACCGGCCGGTACCAGGTCCCCAAATTCACTAGAGAAATTACCGTTTAACATGGGAGTCTATGGAAGGGGTGCCCGGCTTTGAAAAATCGGTGCTCCCAGGCCATAGGTCCTCCAGACAAAAAAAACTTTGCACACTTTTAGAGGAAAGTGGGGGGCTACATCTGTGCCAAGTTTGGGGTCCAGGGGACCTACGGCCGGCTGGTACCGTGTCCTCAAAGTCCGGGACATCAGGCGCAAAAAGGTGACGCGAGTATAAGCCGAGGGGGGCATTTTCAGCACAAAAAAAATGTGCTGAAAAACTCTGCTTATACTCGAGTATATATGGTATATAGTAAAAACATATGCTGTAGTATGAAAAAAATAAAAATAAAAAATAAAAAGGGAGTTAAGATAGGTAGAGATTCTTGAAAAAACAATAGGGTAGAAAATAATAAAAAGGGGGGTGGGGACTAATGAAAGAGGAGGGGAGGACCAAATCGCTCCGAAGGTAGATTTCATGTATGTTATTTTCTGAGTATCCATGAAAAAGCATCAACACCATGACGAGAGAACTCGTGTATCAAAATTATCTGGCGAATATTATATGTTCCATGGTTTCCATATGTTGTCAAATTTCTTCAACTTATTTTAATCTAGTGCATCCATTTTAGCATGTATGAAAGATTGATTCATTCTCTTTTTGGCTTCCGACAGATTCACTATAGGTGATTTCCATGCGCTAGCCATTGTCTGCTTTGTGGCTATCATAAATGAAAGGAATAATTTATATTGATTCTGAGAAAGGGATACTGGTTTAATATTGAGAAGGGCTGCCATTGGATCTGGTAAAATAATACAGTCGAATAATTTGGAGGCAATCCGGAAAATCTTCTCCCAGAATTTACGCATGAGTGGACACTGCCACCAAATGAGCATATGGGTTCATTTATCTGGACAACCGCAAAAGTAGAGATCCGAGTTGTTTGCTGCAAATTTGGCTAATCTGGCGGGAACCAAATACCAACGAGAGAGTACTTTATATGATGCCTCCGTTGCTTATACATTAGTAGAGGAAGAGCTAGTGTTAGACCAAATATTATACAAGTCTTGTTATCGATTTTACAGTCGAGATCTGATTCCCACTTAGCAACATAAGAGGGTAAGATTGTATTTGATTTAGTGATCAATTGAGAATAAATTATCGAGATGCGACCTTTAGCATGTGGTTCTTTTAGGCATATTCTTTCAAATTGGGTAATATTGTGTATATTATCACTAGAGTTGAGGAGAGGATCGTAAAAAATTTTGATTTGCAAATATCTGAAAATTTCTGATTTGGGGAGTTCATAAGTCTCGCATAGTTCTGGAAAAGGTCACATTGAGGTTGTTGATGTTAAATTATATAGACACGTAATGCCAACCTTAGCCCCGGCTTTAAAAGTTCTTGGAAATATCCAAGCTGGCCGGGTTTTTATGAAAGGAAAGAAGCGGGTTATGTGGAGATTGTCGACCATGTGAGCTTTTGTGCCTATCCCATAATGATAAAGAATGTTTAGAGATTGGATTCTTTAAAGCTCTACGATCTGAAGAGCGTAGCCATAAATTACCGTATATACTCGAGTATAAGCCGAGTTTTTCAGCCCTTTTTTAGGCTGAAAATGCCCCCCTCGGCTTATACTCGAGTCATGTTGCTTGTCATGTCACTTACTTGTCTAAGGCGAGTCCAGTGTGCGCGGCATTTATCTCCGGTGTGTGTGGGGTCTCTGTATCCCTGCCCGCAGCTAGCACCCGCCCGCCCATGTATTATTCCCACTCGTGTCTGTAGCAGTCAGAGCCGCTGCCGTTACTCCCGCCCATGCTCTGTGCTACGATTGGCTGCTGGGACCGCCATGTCCTTGCAGCCAGTGACATCACTGGCGTGGCACCTCCTGGCTACCCACCCACAGCATAAACTTCCAGGCACACAAAGGGCAGAAATGGAAACCAAAAAGGTAAGAAAGGCGCTGTGCGGGGGTCACTTGTAAAACATGTGTGGTCTTGTTTGGGAATGAAGCGGGAGACCTGCAATGCTGTGGCTAAGTGTGCTGCTGGGTCAAGAGGAAGGGACATTGAACACACAGCTCAATGCAGTATTGCTGGGATATATGTGTCCTGAGCTTAGCCTATCAATACAGGGGAATCCTGAAGCATCAAACATCTGTGTGTGTATTTGCGATGTGTTCTAGGCGAGGCACAGCTCACGGGAGATGCAGCTGCTGCTGCTGGATTGTGCATCATTAATATATGCAGTATGTCTAGGCAGGGTGCTCAGCCACTAACATTCACTCTCAGGCTTCATACGCTGTCTCAGCAAGGGCTGGATTGGCATGAAACCTCCAGTCTGCCTTTTCAGTGCATTGCTATGATGAGATCTACCGTACCAGTAGCTGCTGCATTTCCCACCCTAGGCTTATACTCGAGTCAATAAGTTTTCCCAGTTTTTTGTGGTAAAATTAGGTGCCTCGGCTTATATTTGGGTCGGCTTATACTTGAGTATGTACGGTATTATTTGTAGGAAGTGGGTCGAAGTCTATTGCTTCAATAAGTACCCACAAAAGGAGTCTCCGTGGTTGAGTGATATTTTGATAATTGTGCCATTTGAGCTGCTTTATAATAAGTTGCAACGTCTGGAAATCCCAGAACACCCATCAATTTGGGGAGGATTAAGGTTTTTTTGGGTAGCCAATGTTTTTTCTTTCCCCAAGTGAACTGTGTTACTTTTCGTTGGATCAATCTAAAAAAATAAGCAGGAATATGAATTGGAAAAGTGTTCTAAATAGATATAAAAACTTGGGGAGTATAGTCATTTTTATTATGTTAATTTTCCTGAACCAAGGAATCGGTAGGGCAGACCAGTCAGATAACAAACTTGTGATGTTTTTCAATAAAGGTGGGTAATTGGCAGCGAATAATTCTGAGGGATTGGCAGTTAGTTGAATACCTAAATATGGCAGGTTGCGATCCACCCATTTAAAGGGTAGCGAGTTCTGTATATTCTGTTTTACCGTTTCGCTGAGTGAGATGTTCAATGCCAAGGATTTTTGGTTGTTAACTGTAAGGCCTGAAATATGTGAGAGAAGTCATGTAATACCAGCATAAGATTTGGGGCCAAAACCTGTGGTGAAGATAAAAATAGGAGTATGTCATTCGCACATAAACATATTTTGTGATGACCACCCAATTTAATACACGTGATTGCTGGCTCCATCCTTATTCTTTGAGCCAAAGGTTCGATAAGTAAAGCGAATAATAATGGTGAGAGAGGACATCCTTGACGTGTCCCTCTCTGTATATCAAACTCTTCCGATTTGTAACTGGCATATTTGATGTAAGCTTTGGGTTTGTGATATAATGCAGAAATCCAACTCAAAAAATGTGGGCCAAAGCCCCACTTTCTGAGTGTGAAATGCATATAAGATGATACTGTGTCAAATGCTTTCTTAATGTCAAGAGAAAGAAAGCACGAGGGGATTCGGCGCGTTTTAGCGGCATGTGACAAAAGGGCAGCAAGTCTGATATTAAATGGCAGGCTGGTCGAATGGGGATGAAACCAGTTTGATTGCGGTGTATTAGTTTGCCTATAATCTTATTTAGTCTGCTAGCTAGAACCTTGGCTAGAATATTAACATCTATATTTAACAAAGAGATGGGGCGATAGTTTGACCAAATTGAGTCATCTGTCTGCGGTTTGGGAAGCATGCAGATAATCGCAGTCAAAGTTTACTTCCTAAAAAGGAGTGAATATCCAAAAAAGAGAATTGAAAGTATTTGTTAAAACCGGTGATAGAATATCTGCAAAAGTTTTATAATAAAGAGCAGAAAATCCATCAGGACCAGGTCGTTTGTTCACTTTCAAATTTTTAATAGCCTCGTATACCTCCTCACCAGACACCGGTTCCTCCATCATTTCCAGTTGCGTTTTGGATAATGTAGGAAGAGAAATTTGAGAAAAAAAGTTATTTGCCTTAGATTGATCCAACTCGTTATCAGATGAGTATAGACTTTTTAACTGTGTTTTAAATTTTTGAAGGATTTTTCACTGGGTTGGTAGAGTATACATCCCTTGAAAGTTTAAGGCGGATGGGTTTAGTAGCATTATGGCAAGATCTCAATGTTCGGGCTAGAAGCGTATTTGGTTTATTCGCATTCATGTAATAGTTATGTTTTGATTATTTAAATGTTTTATCCACTGACTCCGTAAGGAATAAAATCGAATTCCAATTTGGCTTTGTCTAATTTTGATCTGCATGATGGTGAAGGGTTTTGCTGAAATCCCATATGACAGGAATTAAAATGTGTTTTTAGAGTGCGATACGTGGCTTTTCTTTCTCTATTGCATAGATTAGCTTGACGTAAACATGTTCCACGAAGAACAGGCTTGTGGGCTTCCCATAAAGTAATTGGAGAAATGTTGAGTGTGGAATTAAAATTTTAAATACTCCTTGAGTGCAATTTTGATATTTTGTTTATATACTGGGTTTTTGAGCAGAAAGTCTCTAAGTAACCACGTTGGGTCACGTAATTTCGGTATTGTAGATGCCATAGTATTTAAGATTGCACTATGATCAGACCAGGGGATGGGAACAATTTCGAAATTTAAGATTTCCGGCGTCATGGCTATGGACATAAAAATGTGGTCTATTCTTGAGAATGACCGGAAGGGGAAAGAGTAGTGTGTATATGGTTTCTTGGTTGGGTTCAATTCACGCCAGGAGTCTACTAGGTTATATTTTGCGATTAATTTTGAAAAAGATTGTTTATCTGACTTTTGGGATTGTGGAATTGGTGATTTATCCAGAAAAAAGGGAAAGATAGTCTGGTTAGAATCTCCACGTTAATATTACAGTACCTATTTTATGGGAATCAATTACTTGTAGCAGATGGGATAGGAAAGAATTAGGTTGCTTATTGGGGCATAATATGACACGAAGTACGAAAGTACGAAAGGCTTTAGTGTGTTTTTGTGGAATGTTTAATCCCTGAACATTAAGGGAAAAGTATATGTAATGGAGCCATGGTATTAAAAAAAAAAAAAAAAAATTTGTTCCAATGATGCCCAAACATGGAATAACTAAGGAAGTATTTATCTTCGGATTATAAGGAAAAAATGGAAATGGAGGGGAAAAAAAGAAAGAAAAGAGGACTCAGAGAGAAAGTACGACTTAGGAATATCCTAATGAGATAGCAAAACATATATAGGTTCATGACATATCCGTTGAGGGGAGAAAAAATCTCCCTCCAAGGGCACATGGACTACCGTCAGCCATCCACTGAGTCACTGGGCAACTGAGGGTAGCAAAAGGGGGCACAAAGAACGGTCCCACAGAACTTGGAGAGCCAACCAATTAAATTACAATCTCACAAACACTAAGCAAACCTAAAAACTAAGGCAATAGACCAGTTAGTAATAACTAATGACTAATTGGGGGTTAGTGGAATACAAACTGTACCTAGGAGGCACAAAATCGGTTAAGGCCAGCCTGGAAGATTGGAGATATCTAGTATTCATCCTCTAAACTTGATGGTGACAAATTATAAAGGAAACTTAAAACTAGACTTGGCCTTAAAGTGGTAGAAAAATAATGGTTATTAACAATTAACAAATTACTAAATATTCTAAATTGCAAAGAATAACAGGCTAAACCTGGTTATAAGAAGAGATTAGAGAAGAGTCACAGCAGAATAAATACATATGCAACGATGAAGGGATAACCACCAGGGAGTCATTAGAGGGTCAGGGCAAGACCAAGTCGGTCAAGCAGACTCCCAGCAAAAGGAATAAACACGGTACACAACTCTGGTGATGGTTTGCGAAATCTTTTGTTGGGACTATGGTTCTCATTTTCCCTGGAGGTAGAAGAGGAATTATCAGGAGATGGAGGATGATCTTCGACGCGTGTCGGTGGTGTCCTTAATTGTACTCATCAATCCTATATTCTGTAGGGTAGTTTGCAGGTCCTTAGCATTGCGACATGTGTATTTATGATTTTGATAGGTGAATTGCACCGAAAAGAGGAAGCCCCACTGGTAAATTATGGTGTTGTGTTGCAATATTCGGAGTAGTGGCTTCAATGCCCACCTCTTGTTGATGGTTAGCTGTGAGAGATCCGCAAATAGTTGATAGTTGTGGCCTTGTAAATGTAACGCATCTTTATGTCTTGCTGCATTCAATAGTTGTTCCTTGGTAGGGTAGAAATGGAATTTTGCGATATCGCGTGGCGGGCCATCAGTTTTTTTGGGAGTAAGGGCTCTATGCACCCTATCCATCTCGAGGCGTTCTACCGGGATTCCTGGTTGCAATTCCTGAAAAAGAGCTGTCATTGTGGCTTGCAGATCAGTCACCGATTCGGGGATTCCTCTAATGCGTATATTTGACCTTCTCGCCCTATTCTCGCAATCTTCTTTGTAGGGTCATGTTTTCCTCTTTAACCACTTGCCGACCGCTCACGGCATATATACGTCGGCAGAATGGCTCGTACAGGCACAATCACGTACCTGTATGTGGCCCTTTAACTGGCGACCCCCCTGCCTTCCCCGTGAGTGGGACCGCGGGTCCCGCGGACTCGATCGCCGCGGGGATCCCCGCGATTGTCTCATGGAGGCTCGGAGCGGGGAGATGTGCGTGTGTGAACACAGCATCTCCCTGCTCCTCTACTGACACTGTCAGCGATCTCCGCTCTGTGTAATCAGAGCGAAGATCGGTGACATGTCAGTCGTAGCCACGCCCCCCCTCAGTTAGTAACACGCCCCTAGGCACACTTAACCCCTTCAGCGCCCCTAGTGGTTAACCCCTTCACTGCCAGTGTCATTTTCACAGTAACCAGTGCATTTTTAATTGCACTGATCGCTGTGAAAATGACAATGGTCCCAAAAATGTGTCAACAGTGTCCGATGTGTCCGCCATAATGTCGCAGTCACAAAAAAAAAAAAAAAAAAAAAGAAGAAGAAGATCGCCACCATTACTAGTAAAAAAATAAATAAAAATTAATAAAAATGCCTTAAAACTATACCCTATTTTGTAAACGCTATAATTTTTGCGCAAACCAATCAATAAACGCCGATTGAAATTTTGTTTACCAAAAATATGTAGAAGAATACGTATCGGCCTAAACTGAGGAAAAAAATTTTTTTTTTTTATATATTTTTTGGGGATATTTATTATAGAAAAAAGTAAAAAATATGTAATTTTTTTCAAAATTTTCGCTCTATTTTTGTTTATAGCGCAAAAAATAAAAACCGCAGAGGTGATCAAATACCACCAAAAGAAAGCTCTATTTGTGGGAAAAAAAGGACGCCAATTTTGTTTTGGAGCCACGTCGCACGACCGCGCAATTGTCAGTTAAAGCGACGCAGTGCCGAATCGCGAAAAGGGGCCTGGTCATAATGGCCCGTATTGGTCCGGGGCTTAAGTGGTTAAGGTTGTCAATTTCTGTAGAGAAATTTGCTGTGCATTTCTCCATATCATCAACTCTTATTTCAAGTGCTGAAGTACACTGGCCTAATTCCCTAATTTCTCTGGTAAGGCTTGTAGTGATATGGTCTGAGGTAGCCTTTAGTGATTTTTGTAAAAGCTGTTCTATTTGCTTCAGTGTTATATGCGGTGACAGTTCCTTATGTGGAGAATTATCAAAGTTCTCCATTTCTACCACATCATTCTCAGAGAGGGAATTAGACTGACTGTGATGTGCCTTTAAGGAAGAAGAATCCTTCTTGTGTGATGACACAGAAGGGGCTGGCTGCAGCTTCTTTTCCCTGCTTGTTACCTCAGAGTAGGAGGGCTTCAGCGCCATGACAGTCACACTGTGGTACTGTGAGGCGGCGCTCATTTGCCGTTTATTGCCTTAAACAGCTCAAAAATCCCCCCAAAAAGGACTCTGTCAAAGTAGGAGTTGCTGGGCTATAATTTCTAAATGTTGTATGACGGTGGGCGAGTTACCTCCACCGTTATCAGGCTCAGCAGTCCCGTGGAATGCGGAGCTCTAAGCCGGCATTACCTCACGGCTCAGCTTCACGCATGCACCTCGCAATATGTTTTTTTATGTTTTGCCTGGAGTTATTGTTCTTTATTTGTTAATAATACAAAATGTTTGTATATTTCTCTTTTTGAAAACAAGTACATTTTGAAATGAAAAAGAGTGATCCTGCCCATAGTAACCAATCAGGCGATTTATTTATTCTTCAGTGGGGGGGGGGGGGGGGAGAGACAGTTGGAATATTTTGAATTGATAGGTGCAACACCAGACATTTAAAAAAAAAAAAGTCTTAAAGTGTTACATTACATCACAGTCCATTTTTGGTATTAGTCCAAATACTGCATCAGCAATGCACTTGCCCACATCTGGACTAAACCCGCATATTTGCTGTATTGTCAGAGAAAACTCTGGGAAGACATCTTCCCAGAGTTCCCTGTGAAGATGGATAGTTAAAAAGGAGGTCCAGCCTCCCTACGAAAAACTAAAAGTCAGCAGCTACAAATACTGCAGCTGCTGACTTTTAATATATGGACACTTACAGTGGGGCAAAAAAGTATTTAGTCAGCCACCAATTGTGCAAGTTCTCCCACTTAAAAAGATGAGAGAGGCCTGTAATTGTCATCATAGGTAAACCTCAACTATGAGAGACAAAATGTGGAAACAAATGCAGACAATCACATTGTCTGATTTGGAAAGAATTTTTTTTTGCAAATTATGGTGGAAAATACGTATTTGGTCACCTACAAACAAGCAAGATTTCTGTCTCTCACAGACCTGTATCTTCTTCTTTAAGAGGCTCCTCTGTCCTCCACTCATTACCTGTATTAATGGCACCTGTTTGAACTTGTTATCAGTATAAAAGACACCTGTCCACAACCTCAAACAGTCACACTCCAAACTCCACTATGGTGAAGACCAAAGAGCTGTCGAAGGACACCAGAACCATAATTGTAGACCTGCACCAGGCTGGGAAGTCTGAATCTGCAAAAGGAAAGCATCTTGGTGTGAAGAAATCAACTGTGGGAGCAATAATTAGAAAATGGAAGACATACAAGACCACTGATAATCTCCCTCGATCTGGGGCTCCACGCAAGATCTCACACCGTGGGGTCAAAATGATCACAAGAATGGTGAGCCAAAATCCCAGAACCACACGGGGGGACCTAGCGAATGACCTGCAGAGAGCTGGGACCAACGTAACAAAGCCTACCATCAGTAACACACTACGCCGCCAGGGACTCAGATCCTGCAGTGCCAGACGTGTCCCCCTGCTTAAGCCAGTACATGTCCGGGCCCGTCTGAGGTTTGCTAGAGAGCATTTGGATGATCCAGAAGAGGATTGGGAGAATGTCATATGGGCAGATGAAACCAAAGTGTAACTGTTTGGTAGAAACACAACTCGTCGTGTTTGGAAGAGAGAGAATGCTGAGTTGCAACCAAAGAACACCATACCTACTGTGAAGCATGGGGGTGGCAACATCATGCTTTGGGGCTGTTTCTCTGCAAAGGGAACAGGACAACTGATCCGTGTACATGAAAGAATGAATGGGGCCATGTATCGTGAGATTTTGAGTGCAAACCTCCTCCCATCAGCAAGGGCATCGAAGATGAAACGTGGCTGGGTCTTTCAGCATGACAATGATCCCAAACACACCACCCGGGCAACAAAGCAATGGCTTCGTAAGAAGCATTTCAAGGTCCTGGAGTGGCCTAGCCAGTGTCCAGATCTCAACCCCATAGAAAACCTTTGGAGGGAGTTGAAAGTCCGTGTTGCCCAGCGACAGCCCCAAAACATCACTGCTCTAGAGGAGATCTGCATGGAGGAATGGGCCAACATACCAGCAACAGTGTGTGACAACCTTGTGAAGACTAACAGAAAACGTTTGACCTCTGTCATTGCCAACAAAGGATATATAACAAAGTATTGAGATGAACTTTTGATATTGACCAAATACTTATTTTCCACCATTAGCAAAAAAAAAATATTTCCAAAATCAGACAATGTGATTGTCTGGATTTGTTTCCACATTTTGTCTCTCATAGTTGAGGTATACCTATGATGACATTTACAGGCCTCTCATCTTTTTAACTGGGAGAACTTGCACAATTGGTGGCTGACTAAATACTTTTTTGCCCCACTGTACCTGTCCAGGGAGCCCGCAATGTCGGCACCCCAGCTGATCTTTGGATCAACTGTCGGGTGCAGCTGCCGCTGACCATTCCTGTTAAGGGAACCCGGCAGTGAAGCCTTTCGGCTTCGGAGGCAGAAGGATGGGGCTGAACTTCATCTCCTGGAAGTGGGGAACGGTACCTGTTCCACCTCCCCCCTGAAAGGTGCCAAATGTGGCACTGGAGGGGGGGAGGAGACAGATAAGCGGAAGTTCCACTTTTGAGTGGAACTCCGCTTTAATTAGCTAGTTAGGCTGACAAAGACACAAGTTCATGTAGTTCAAGCAATGGTAAAAATAATAAAACAAATGTCATATACAGAACCCAATACCCAGAGTTGATCCAGGGAAAGGCAACACCCTCCCCACCCCCCCCCCCCCCCCCTTCCCACCCTATAGCGCAAGGTCCAGTTTGCTCCAGCTGTGAAAAAGAAATAAGTTATTCCCTGGATCAGCAATCTCTGGTGTTATAACCGATAAATGTTTATATATAGTTATAGGCTCCATGTACACAGAAGCTCAAAAACGGTCGTTTTTAAAGTAGCAGAAAAAGCTAGCTTTTATCAGCGTTTTTTTACTAGCTTTTATTAGCGTTTTTCAGTGTAGCGGTTTTTTTTTTGTTTTTTTTTTTCAATGGACCAAAAAAACGCTAACAAACGCTCGCGGCCAGCGTTTCAGCGTTTGAGCGTTTTGCGTTTTTTTCTGCCGAAAAACGGCACTTTGAACGCGAATTTCTTGCGTTCAGAAAAAAACCCATTAACTCCACTGCTCATTAAAGCTAAAAAATGTTATGTGTACATGAACACATAGGCTAACATAGAGTGCAGTTAATGGGCTTTTTAAAAAAAAACGCCAAAACCCCAATAAACTGCAGTTTATCAGCTTCTGTGTACATGGAGCCATATTGTGTATTTTTTTTCCCCCACTCTTTGTTGTATCACACGTGTTGCCACTAGCCACTAGTATTTTTTTCCCCCACTCTTTGTTGTATCACACATGTTGCCACTAGCTAACACTAAAGAAAAATGTAAGTGTAAACAGTTAGGCTGTTACAAGAGTAAATTGTCTTATTTCCCTAAAATCGTCTGGTGAAACCATTGTCGCCTTGAGTGGGAGAAACGCTCTCTTACTGAACCTGGATATCAGTAAAATCTGAAATCAGTTCTAACCCATTACCAATCCAAAACTAATAAGAAAGCAAAAGAAAGTATTGGCTGAATATACAATTGTAACATACAAATGCAAATTGGTATTATGTTATGTTGGTACTCTTGCAGGCTTGGAAATTTAGGAAACATAATAAAAAGGTATTTTCTTTTCCACTCCACCCATTTTTCCTCAATTTGCTTATTTTTTCCCCCAGCTCTTAGATGTTCCTGTACCAAATACCTATTAGATTTCAGATGTCCACAACATAATGTGTTGTTTTCTTTGCTCATCAGTCTATTCGCGATTACATGATGGGATTGATGGGCAAAAGCACAATGTTTTTTTATATCAGTGTGAGACACTTCTGCGACAATCCATTACAAGTGCAGTTAACTTGCATTTTCCCAGCCTCAGCTGCTTCTGCATCCCTATAGACTTAGGCCCACCTCAGCTGCTTCTGCATCCCTATAGACTTAGGCCCATTGCACACGGGCGGACCGTTCAGGTCCGCCTGTCAGTTTTTTTAGGCAGACCTGAACGGACGCTCCGTGCACCTCTATGGAGCCACGGATGTCAGCGGTGACATGCCCGCTGACATCCGACCCGCTCCGATCCGGACTCTACGGTCCGTCGTCATCCGATCCCCCATAGTGGAGAGCGGCGCTCTGACAGGTCGGTCCCCTGCACAGTGTGCAGAGACCGACCTGTCATCTGCATGCTCAGCAGGGATCGACGGAGCGATCCCCACTGAGCAAAGCGGAGCCCCGCACACGGACACGTCCGCATGAAGGGGCCCTTACACATACCGGCCACTTTATTAGGTACACCTGTTCAATTGCTTGGTAACACAAATTGCTAATCAGCCAATCACATGGCAGCAACTCAATACATTTAGCCATCTAGATGTGGTGAAGATGACTTGCTGAAGTTCAAAGCATCAGAATGGGGAAGAAAGGGGATTTAAGTGACTTTGAATGTGGCATGATTGTTGTTGCCAGACAGGCTGGTCTGAGTATTTCAAAAACTGCTGATCTACTGTGATTTTCACACACAATCAACTCTAGGGTTTACAGAGAATGGTCCAAAAAAGAGAAAATACCCAGAAAGCGGCAGTTGTGTGGACGAAAATGCTGTGTTGATGTCAGAGGAGAATGGGCAGACTGGTTCGAGACTATTTCTCTGGAGAAGAGACGCTTGAGAGGGGATATGATAGCGATGTACAAATATCGTACTGGTGACCCTAGCATAGGGGAAAAGCTTTCAGTGACGGAGTTTTAAAAAGACACATGGCCATTTACTGAAATTAGAAGAGAAGCTGTTTAATCCTAAACTGTGTAGAGGGTTCTTGACTGTCAGAGCGGTAAGGATGTGGAATTCGATAGTTTAAAAAAAGGATTCGATGGGCACCTTAACCACTTAAGCCCCCGGACCATTTGGTAGCTAGAGGACCAGAGGTGAATTCAGAATTTTGCACTGCGCTGCTTTAACTGTAAATTGTGCGGACATGCAATGTTGTACCCAAACGAAATTTGCGTCCTTTTCTTCCCACAAATAGAGCTTTCTTTTAATGGTATTTGATTGCCTCTGCGATTTTTATTTTTTGCGATATAAACGGAAAAAGACCGAAATTTTTTTTAAAAAAATGATATTTTCTACTTTTTGTTATAAGAAAAATCGAATAAAACTCAATTTTAGTCATACATTTAGGCCAAAATGTATTCAGCCACATGTCTTTAGTAAAAAAAATGTCAATAAGCGTATATTTATCGGTTTGCGCAAAAGTTATAGCGTTTACAAACTAGGGTACATTTTCTGGAATTTACACAGCTTTTAATGACTGCCTATCTCATTTCTTGAGGTGCTAAAATGACAGGGCAGTACAAAACCCCCCCAAATGACCCCATTTTAGAAAGTAGACACCCCAAGGAAATTGCTGAGAGGCATGTTGAGCCCATTGAATATTTTTTTTTTTTGTCCCAAGTGATTGAATAATGACAAAAAAAAAAAAAATTACAAAAAAGTTGTCACTAAATGATATATTGCTCACACATGCCATGGTTATATGTGGAATTGCACCCCAAAATACATTCTGCTGCTTCTCCTGAGTACGGGGATACCACATGTGTGGGACTTTTTAGGAGCCTAGCCACGTACGGGACCCCGGAAACCAAGCACCGCCTTCAGGATTTCTAAGGGCGCAAATTTTTGATTTCACTCCTCACTACCTATCACAGTTTTGAAGGCCATAAAATGCCAAAATAGCACAAAACCCCCCCCCCAAATGACCCCATTTTGGAAAGTAGACACCCCAAGCTGTTTGCTGAGAGGCATGGTGAGTATTTTACAGCTCTCATTTGTTTTTGAAAATGAAGAAAGAACATTTTTTTTTTTTCTTTTTTTTTTCAATTTTCAAAACTTTGTGACAAAAAGCGAGATCTGCAAAATACTCACAATACCTCTCAGCAAATAGCTTGGGGTGTCTACTTTCCAAAATGGGGTCATTTGGGGGGTTTTGTGCCATCTGGGCATTCCATGGCCTCCGAAACTGTGATAGGCAGTGAGAAGTGAAATCAAAAATTGACACCCTTAGAAAGCCTGAAGGCGGTGCTTGGTTTTTGGGGTCCCGTACGCCGCTAGGCTCCCAAAAAGTCTCACACATGTGGTATCCCCGTACTCAGGAGAAGCAACAGAATGTATTTTGGGGTGTAATTCCACATATGCCCATGGCATGTTTGAGCAATATATCATTTAGTGACAACTTTGTGCAAAAAAAAAAAAAATTATTTTTTCCGCAACTTGTGTCATCATATAAAATATTCCATGGACTCGACATGCCTCTCAGTATATAGCTTGGGGTGTCTACTTTCCAAAATGGGGTCATTTGGGGGGGTTTTGAACTGTTCTGGCATTTTATACACAACATTAGGAAGCTTACATCCACTCTTCTAACCACTTGAAGACAAAGCCCTTTTTGACACTTTTTGTTTACATGAAAACATTTTTTTTTTTGCAAGAAAATTATGTTGAACCCCCAAACATTATATATATTTTTAAAGCAAAGGCCCTACAGAATAAAATGGTGGGTGTTGCATTTTTTTTCTACACAGTATTTGCGCAGCGATTTTTCAAACGCATTTTTTGGGGAAAAAATACACTTTTTTTAATTTTAATGCACTAAAACACACTATATTGCCCAAATGTTTGATGAAATAAAAAAGATGATCTTAGGCCGAGTACATAGATACCAAACACGACATGCTTTAAAATTTCGCACAAACGCGCATTGGCGACAAACTACATACATTTTTAAAAGCCTTTAAAAGCATTTACAGGTTACCCCGTTAGATTTACAGAGGAGGTCTACTGCTAAAATTACTGCCCTCGATCTGACCTTCGCGGTGATACCTCACATGCATGTTGCATTTGCTGTTTACATATGACGCCAGACCGACGCTTGCGTTCGCCATTGGGCAAGAGCAGGGCAGGACAGGGGTGCTTTTTTTATTTTTTTATTATTAATTTTGCTTTTTTATTTTATTTTTAAACTGTTGCTTCCATATTTATTTATTTTTATCACTTTCATTGTTATCTCAGGGAATGTAAATATCCCCTATGATAGCAATAGGTAATGACAGGTACTCTTTTTTGAAAAAACTGGGGTCTATTGGACCCTAGATCTTTCCTCTGCCTCAAAGCATCTGACCACACCAAGATCGGTGTGATAAAATGCTTTCCCAATTTCCCAATGGCGCTTTTTATATCCGGGGGGGGGGGGGGACATTCCCTCCCACTGCTTGTAAAAGCAGTCCAGAGGCTAATTAGCCACTAGGATTGCTTTTACATGAAAGCCGGCCGCTGGCTGAAAAGAATGATACCAAGATGATACCTAAACCCGCAGGCATCATTCTGGTATAAACATTCAAAGTCCAGCAACATACCAGTACGTTGCTGGTCCTTGTTGGACATGTATTGTAATCTTTTTTTTCATGCAGCCTGTTGGCTGAACGAAAAAAAAGATTGATCGGTGGGTATGCCCACCATTAGAATACCGCCCTTCATCCACCCACTTCTAATGATGGGCATACATGCACCATTTATATATGCCGAAGCATGGGGGCATCTTCTCGCAAAAGTTATGCCGCGTACATATGGTCGGACTTTTCCACGGGCAAGCCTCCGTCGGAATTTTCGACCGTATATACGCGGCATTAGGAGCAAAATCGCTCCTCCGCTCCTGCTGCCCCAATGCTTTGGCATATATGCTTTTTTTTTTTAACTGTGGTGGTGAAATTACCTCCTACAGCACTGGAGTCGCAGGAATCAGGCCTGTCTCTGCGAACGCTGCAGTTATGTGTGTTGTGTTTTGCAAGTGACAGTGATCGATCGATACTGCACTTGGGTGGCCTGGGCTGGACGGAAGGGGCAAAACGCAGGTGCTAGCAGGTATCTGGGCTGATCCCGCTAACACTGCGTTTTTGGGAACCCTAAACTGCTGGGGACGCTAGTATAGATCTGATCAGATCAGATATTGAGCTGATCAGATACTATACCACTAAGGGGGGTGTATGCTTCACGTGTGGGTGTTAGCGCTACTGGCACTAACCTGACGCTGCCTGGGGTGTGACGCAGACCCTCTCTGACGCTAAAACCTAACTGATATCACCCGCCGGGCGATCAGGGGGTTAAACCTTTATTGGGTTATATACGGCGGGTGCCCTGACACTATAAAAAGCAAACTAACTATTAGGGTTAACTAGGGGCAATTAGGGGGTTAAAACCTTTATTAGGTAATATATGGGGGTACCTGACGCTATATAAAAACCTGACGGCGAACCTAAAAAAAAATTACTGGCTACCTATCAGCATCACCGACACTAAGACAATGATCATAAAAACGATTGCTTAGCGACAGTGGTGATAGGGGGTGAAAGGGTTACCTGGGGGGCGATCAGGGGGTTAAACCTTTATTAGATAATATATGGGGGTACCCGACGCTATAAAAACCTGCGGCGAACCTAAAAAAAAATTACTGGCTACCGATCAGCATCGCCGACGCTAAGACATCGATCAGAAAAATTATCGCTTAGTGACAGTGGTGATAGGGGGTGAAAGGGTTACCTGGGGGGGCGATCAAGGGGGTTAAACCTTTATTAGGTAATATATGGGGGTACCCGACGCTATAAAAACCTGCGGCGAACCTAAAAAAAATTACTGGCTACCGATCAGCATCACCGACGCTAAGACAACGATCAGAAAAATGATCGCATAGCCACGGCGGTGCTAGGGGGTGAAAGGGTTACCTGGGGGGTGATCAAGGGGGTTAAACCTTTATTAGGTAATATATGGGGGTACCCGACGCTATAAAAACCTGCGGCGAAACTAAATAAAATTACTGGCTACCGATCAGCATCGCCGACGCTAAGACATCGATCAGAAAAATTATAACTTAGTGACAGTGGTGATAGGGGGTGAAAGGGTTACCTGGGGGGCGATCAAGGGGGTTAAACCTTCATTAGGTAATATATGGGGGTACCCGACGCTATAAAAACCTGCGGCGAACCTAAAAAAAATTACTGGCTACCGATCAGCATCACCGACGCTAAGACATCGATCAGAAAAATGATTGCTTAGTGACAGTGGTGATAGGGGGTGAAAGGGTTACCTGGGGGGCGATCAGGGGGTTAAACCTTTATTAGGGGGGGTTAGGGGGCTACACTGGACCTAAAACTAAATGTAGTGACACTTTTACAGTCACAAATGTCACTGATTGCAGTGATCACTAAATAAATGGTCACTGCAATCAGTGACACTGTGACTGGGGGCTGGGGGGGGGGGCTGGGGGGTGATCTGGGGGTGTCTGGGGGGGCCTGGGGGGGCGATTTATGTGCCTATGTGTCCTGGTGTCAGTGTGCTGTTCTGTGTACTAACCTGGCATCTTCTCCTGTACGGCGCTCGGTATATGTGAGCGCCCCAGGAGAGATGACATCACTTCCTCCTTCCTGGCAGGCAGGGGAAGCTCTCTCATTCGCCGGGAGAGATCGAGAGGGGGTGGCCGGAATCGAACGGCCGTCCCCTCATGCCGGATCGCTCCCGAAGGTAAAACGACCGCTCACTGTAAAGAAGGGGGGTCCGATCGGACCCCCCAACTATACAAAGGCAATCACGTACATATACGTGATTCTGCCTGTCGGTGCCATTCTGCTGACGTATATTTACAGTGGGCGGTCGTTAAGTGGTTAACGATCACAACATACAGGGATATACGATGTACTAATGACATAAGCAGACTCACACACCACAGGTTGAACTGGATGGACTGGTGTCTTTTTTTCAACCTTACCGACTATGTAACTATAAGATGATAGAAAGGCAATAGAAACTAAAAATAACCTTTTGTTACAACCAAGTTATGCAGAATACCATCTCTGAATGCACAACACATCAAACTTTGAAGCAGAAGCAGATGGGCTACAGCAGCAGAAGGCGCCTTCTGTCAGCTAAGAACAGGAAACTGAGGCTACAAGTTGCACAGACTCACCAAAATCGGACAATAGAAGATTGGAAAAATGTTGCATTTATATTATGAGTCTCGATTTCAGCTGCGGCATTCAGATGATGGGGTCAGAATTTGGGGTAAACAACATGAAAGCATGGATCTATCCTGCCTTGTATCAACGGTTTAGGCTGGTGGTGGTGGTGTAATGATGTAGGGGATATTTTCTTGGCACGCTTTGGGTCCCTTAGTACTAATTGAGCATCATTTAAATGCCACAGCCTTCTTGAGTATTGTTGCTGACCATGTCCATCCCTTTATGACTACAGTATATCCATCTTCTGATGGCTACTTCCAGCAGGATAATGCACCATGTCACAAAGCTCAAATCATCTCACCACTGGTTTCTTGAACATGATAATGAGTTCACTGTACTTCAAATGGCCTCCACAGTAACCAGATCTCAATCTAATAGAGCACCTTTGTGATGTGGTGGAATGGGAGATTTGCATCATGGATGTGCATCCGACAAATCTGCAGCAACTGCGTGATGCCATCATGTCAATATGGACCAAAAAAGGTTCAGACACCTTGTTGAATAATATATGCAATGAAGAATTAAGGCAGTTCTGAAGGCAAAGGAGGGTCCAACCCGGTACTAGCAAGTTATACCTAATAAAGTGGCCGGTGAGAGTATATTGGGTGAGAAGCAGTTCTGAAAAGAACAAAGTCTGGACATTGACTCCAACATTAGTGCATGTATTTACTATAATGATCTTCACTGCTATGTTTAAGATATATAAATGCTTACCCAAGAAAAATATAACAGAAAGGATGGGTGATACCACAATCTGCTCCACAAGAACTTTCTGCACTACTGCTTGAATTGATGCACCCGGTAGTACCCGATCCAGCCAGATATACCAATAATGATCCACTGGACTCAAGCAAGTGCCAATGACAAACATCCTACCTGTAAAAGGTATTTTAAGCAGAAAAATATTAACTCAAATAATTAATCTGCTAATTTTCAAATGCAAATCAGTATCACTTTATATACAATTATTTTCAATGGGCGCAAGTTAGAGATGGGAGCTGTAGATTATTGCGATGCATTAAGCTAAAGCTTTGTGACTGTAGCGCTTGGCTCTTTAAAAAAAATTCCCAGCAGTGCTGACAAAATAACCACAGAAAGGACTTTTTTTTGTCTTCTCTCCTGTGATGGACAGCTGCAGGGAGAGAGAGGACTAGACTGTGCCCTGACAGCTGAAGAGGACCCAGGCTCCTACCAACCCTGGGGAAGGACTTCTAATTAGCTGCCTAAGCCAGGCTGGTTCCCAATTGGCTGTGGGGCGTTTTTTCAGTCCCACCACCACTGAGAGAAGGAGGAGATCCATGTGGCATGTGATAAGAGGGCTCTGGGACCCATTTAGAGAGCCCGGGAACCACTAGGGGAACAGGAGTGCCTGGCCAGTACAATATATCCCGAGAACTGTTCTGTGAGTAAAGAAACAGAATTGAGAACGTTTTGTGACTGCTATTACAGAGCTGAACTGTGCTGTGTGTGTCCAGAGAGTGTTAGCCTGGAAGCTTATGTTACAGGGCTTAGGGCTGCAAGAATCCACAGGACTGTTGTTGTGACCTGCTGACCACATGCAGTTGCCAGAGCATCTATTCTGACAGGAAAAGTGTGCTGCACCTGAATTACATACAAAAATGTGTGCAGGGATCGGCTGTGGGCTGCTGCTATGCTGAACACTACATAATGCAGTGAGGGAGGAGCTTAGATTCCAGTTGCTCCCAGTGACCACGTGTTCCAGCTACCTGCTAAAGCTGCAGAGAACTGGCTCAAGAGGAAGCACCCTTTCACCAGCCACAGAGGAACCCCTCAGAACTAGAATCAGTCATCAGTGGTGAGAGGCCTCCAGCCACCATCTTGTTTACTTTAGTGAGTACTCCCACGCAAGGGCCCCATCGCCGGCAGACTCTCTACATAGTCCCACTGGCCAGTGGTTAGGCAGGAAAACCCTGCATTAGGTAGTAGGTAGGCTGTATTGCCTTTGAAAAATGCCATTTATACTGCTGTACTGTGTAGGATTGTCATTAACCGGTTCCCGACCGACTCATGTACTTTTACTGCTGCAGAATGCCTCTCCTGGGAGAAATCCCGTACGGTACGGCTTTGCCCAGGACAGCCGCCAGAGGGAGCGAACACACCGCCGTAGGCACCCGCTACACAGCAGGGGACCCGATGCGCATGGCCGCGGGCATGATCCCCACTGGCCACGCACGAGCACATGAGCCAGCACACAAATCCCTGTGCTGTCAGGGGGTTGGAGACAGATCGTGTGTTCCTACTAAGTTGGAACAACGATCTGTCTCCTCCCCTAGTTAGCCCTATCCCCAAACAGTTAGAACACGCTGAGGGAACACACATTTAACCCCTTGCTCTCCCCCTAGTGTTAACCCCTTCCCTGCCAGTGACATTTACACGGTAATTAGTGCACATATATATCACCGGTCCCAAAAATGTGTCTGTCCCAATACCGCTAAAAATCGCAGATCACCGCCATTACTAGTAAAAAAAAATAATAACAACAACGCCATAAATCTTTCCTATAGTTTGTAGACGCTATAACTTTTGCGCAAACCAATCAATATACGCTTATTTCAATTTTGTTTTACCAAAAATATGTAGCATACATATTGGCATAAACTGATGAATTATTTTTTTAATTTTGGGGGATATTAAATATAGCAAAAAGTAAAAAATATTGTTTTTTTTTTTTTTTTTTAAAATTTGTCGCTCTTTTTTTTGTTAATAGCGCAAAAAATAAAAAAAACCACAGGAGGTAATCAAATACCACCAAAAGAAAGCTCTAATTGTGGGAAAAAAGGATGCAAATTTTGTTTGGGTACAGCATTGTATGATCGCGCAATTGTCAGTTAAAGCGATGCAGTGCCAAATTGTAAAAAGTGCTCTAGTCAGGAAGGGGGTAAAATCTTCCGGGGCTGAAGCGGTTAATCTGCAATTACAAGCCAATATCGCTCGCTAGCACCTGCCTAGTGCACATTTGTGCACCAGTTGCTTCCTAGGTGGATTTGGTAATTGAACAATGACACGCTGTGAATTGTGTCACTTAACAAGGTGCCTACATTGCTATATTGTTGTTAATTAGCCCATTCCTTTCTAGGGCTTTGCCATTAAATAAAGCCTATTTAAACCTTCAAGGTATGTCAGTGTTCTCAGGTCCAGGAAAGGGGCGAGTCATCACAGGTGCAGGGCAGAAGGGACTCAATAAAAAATACCAGCGGCTCCTGCGCTACATGAGCAAAATAAATAAGGCCTAGCAAATAGTTATTTTATATGGGAAAAAATATATTACTATTTAGAAACCATCATGAAGGCTTTCATAGCTTCCCAGCATAGCAGTACCTACAACATTAATTTCATTATAGTTCAGGCACAGTTGTCTTATTTCTCCTTTTTCCTTTGGAGCCCTGTGATAATTGTTTTTTGTTAAACAGTGGCTGACATCACGTTGCAAGGCAGCAGCTCCCCATATGGCAAGCTAGCTGCAAACACAAGGCATCCCTGGCAAGCTAATGATGTACTATATACTTTGACAAGAAAACAAAGGGAGATCACAATTATCTATTCACTTTCCAGCAAGTCAGTTTTATTTCAGTATACATTATATTCTGCATAAACAGTGTTTATATGGCCAAATTAGTTCATTTTAGCTGCATTTGGTTCATGTTAATTTTATGCCAACATTAATTTATTCATATAAAAGTTTGGTAATTATTCAGCCCCAAAAATATACAAAATTTTCCTAGATCGCCTACTTAGACAATGCAACCGATCAGCAGTGCACAAACTGGCGTATCTGTATTAGAATATTACGCCTGAAATCTAATCAGGAACGGAGTTGCTTCCACATTGTGGATTACTTACTGATTATTTAGAAAAAAATAATAATAATAGTCCTTAATTGGTGTGTGGATGGGTAGCTTTTGTTTACAACCTCAGCAGACAGATGCAAGTAAGAACAGGGTATTTTAATTTTTTTACCTGTCCTCCGCCAGTCTCGATTTTTCTCAGAATTTTTCCTGATCTCCCATGTCTGTTGAAGAGAATCTGCAACAGCGAAAAGTATCCCACCGCTCACCGTGTTTGTCAGCAGCAAATTTTGCCGTTTAAAACATTTTATGCCAGCAGCCCGTAAACCGTTTCAATAATACTCTACCCTGGGGAGTCATTGTTTTTATAAATCTGCAACCAGCAAATAGGCATTGAGCAGGCAGAGATCACACTGTACACCTAAAGAAAGATACAAAAATCACATAAACCTCAAATAAATAATCTTAGAATAGAGCATCATTAGTACATGGAAAAAAAGTGATTTACAAACATGTTATACTTACCTGCTCTGTGCGGTTTTGCACAGAGCAGCTCTGATCCTCCTCTTCTCAGGACCCTTTCTGTGCTTCTGGCCCCTCCCTCCTGCTGAGTGCCCCCCACAGAAAGCAGCTTGCTATGGGGGCATCCGAGCGGAGTCACAGCTCCCCGTGTCCATTCAGACATGGAGCCATGGCCTGGCCCTGCCCCCTCCCTCTACTCATTGGCTGACTGACTTTGATTGACAGCTGCGGTAGCCAATGCTGCTGTCTCAGCCAAGGAGGGGAGTCCTGGGCAGCCGAGACACTCCTGTAACATCCCTGGATCTAAACGGACCTCAGGTAAGTATTAGGGGGGTTGTTGCACACAGAAGGCTTTTTATCTTAATGCATAGAATGCATTAAGATAAAAAACCTTATGCCTTTACAATCCCTTTAAGTCCATGGGGAGTTAATGAAAACTTTTTCAAGAGCTGCTATCACAAAAATGTGTGGTCACACCACATCATTAAATGATATATACATGCAATATAGTGAAGCGCTCCACCTATCAAAGGGTAAGTATATAGCAATTATTTAAAAAAATGAAATGAAAAATTAAATACACTAAAGCCTCCACCCCCCCCCCCCCCCCAAAAAAAAAACTTATACAGCCACCACATTTTAGGACTGATAAGCTAAACGAAATCTTGTTTTGGGGTTCAGTACCACTTTAAAGCTTTTTTCCACTTTTGCAGCCATACTAGGATGACATTTGCTGTCAAAGTCAGTAAGCCAATGAGAAGGAGAAGGAGAGAAAAGGAGGAGAAGGAGAGAAAAGGAGGAGAAGGAGAGAAAAGGAGGAGAAGGAGAGAAAAGGAGGAGAAGAGAGAAAAGGAGGAGAAGAGAGAAAAGGAGGAGAAGAGAGAAAAGGAGGAGAAGAGAGAAAAGGAGGAGAAGAGAGAACAGGAGGAGAAGAGAGAACAGGAGGAGAAGAGAGAACAGGAGAAGAGGGAGGAGGAGAGAGACACAAGCCGAAGCTCCATGTCTGAAAGGACACACAGAGCAGTGGCTCGGCTCTGGTGCCCCCATAGCAAGCTGCTTGCTGTGGGGGCAGGAGGGAGGGGCTAGGAGCGCCGCAAGGGACCGGAGGAGGATCCAGGTTGCTCTGTGCAAAACAACTGCACAGAGCAGGTAAGTATAACATGTTTGTTATTTTTAAACAAACAAAAAAAAACAAGACTTTATTATCACTTTAAATTTACACATAAAGAAGATTAGACCCAAGCATTCTACTGAATAAGACAGCTCTCACTAGATATTTAAAAAGGGATGCATGTCCCTTTAAAACTCTAAGCCCAGGTTCACACCAGTGCGATTACAGCCATCGCATGTGATTCGCACCTGCGGTGCCGATCACATGCAATGTCTGAGATTCGCACAGAAAAGGGTGCAGGGACTTGTATTTCTCTGCACTAGAATCAGATTGCATGGGTGTTCTCACCTATGCGATACGATTCCTGTAGGGCTGCAACTAATGATTATTTTCATAATCGATTAGTTGGCCGATTATTGTTTTGATTAATCGGTTAACAACCTAAAAAAAAAAAAAAAAAAAAAAAAAAAAAAAAAGGTTTCGCAGTGATTTGCATTTTTACTTTTTTTTGGGCCAATTTGTTGGGCAGATTAAAAAACACAAATTGACGCAAAAACGCATTACATTCTTTTCTGCAGCTTCTCCATTGAAGTATATTGAACCAAAAAAAAAACTAAATAGCACCGTTTTGCATTAAAAAAAAAGTCCTTGCCCTTTCCAGATACGCAGCAGCTGAAAAAAGCTTTGATGTGAACGTGTCCCATAGGAAACCATGTAAATGGACTGTAAGTGTGTTTCTGCAAAAAGCACCAAAAAAACTGAGGTGTGACCCAGGCCTGAGATGTTGAGTAACATAATGGGTTTAAAAAAACTAAAATTAGTACAAAAAGAGCAAATAATCGCTACTGTAAGGGTTTAATTTTTTACTGTGGGTCAGTGAAAGTAATATTTACAGTAGTGATTTGCTCTTTTTGTACTATAAAGGGCTAATTTTAATTTTTTTTTATCCCATTATATTACTGGCCGATTAATCGATTATGAAAATAGTAATTGATTAATGTCATAATCGATTAGTTGTTGATTAATCGATTAGTTGTTTCGGCCCTAGATTCCTGTGCAAGTTCGCCATTCGCACTGCGATCTGTAAACCGATCTGGGGGTGTCAGTAACAATATAATGACACCCGCAGCGGTTCGCAGAAGCAGAAGGCAGTGTAAACTTCCTGCAGGAGAGATGAGATTCAGGAACCAGCGCTGTAATCGCGCTGGTTCCCACATCGCATCAGTGTGAAACTTATTGTGTCTGTGTGTGTGCGTGCTGTAATCATGTGCAACATGCTGTGTGAACTATACTCTGCTCACCTCCCTGCTTGTCTCTAGCACCGCACACGGGAACTAACAGGGAGGAGGAGAGGTGAATCATGATTGGATAATGCCTGAAGGAAAAGGAAGAGTGGGAGAACCTTTCCGCACAGCAGCAGCGGATCTACTGGGGGAAGGGGTGGAGAATACAAGGAGGTCACAGTGTAGGTGTATATATATATATATATATATATTATATATATATATATATATATATATATATATATATATATATATATAGTTCATCTACTTTGGGCAAGCTGTAGGTGAGAGCAGAAACCAGCTCTAAATATGTAACAGAAAAGAGAAAAAACAGCGTCTCTAAGTCTAGACTTTTAGTGACTTAAATGTAAAGAAACTTAAGCAATTTACATGGTAAATAAAGATAGCAATAAGATGAATATCGGTGATGGAACTGCCCAGGTGTGTAGCTGAAGTGGATCGAAAAAGCTGGCCGTCACCTCTGCCGCCTCAAGGCGTTTACTGGAACGCAACCCTGGACCGCAGCTTGAGAAAGGAGCACCGCTGTCCAACACGGACATCGCTCATGCTCAGAAACACGTCACACATTCTTGGTGACATCATAACACCAGACATTGTGGTCTAGGGTTGCGTTCTGATGAACTCCTCAGAGCGGCAGAGGTGACGGCCAGCTTTCTCGGTCACTAAAGTCACGAAAAGTTTACACTTAGGGGCACTGTTTTTTTTTCTCTTTTCAATGGGCTGACAAAAACCCAGGCGCCAGGACACAATTTCTAGGTGCCATGGCGACCTGGTACCTGGGATTTGTCAAGCGCTGCATGTGAGACCTACATGCGTGTTAGCATTTGCGTGTGAGCACAAGGGTCAGGGGCGCTTTAAAATTATATATATATATATATATATATTACTGTATGTACTCAAGTATAAGCCGAGTTTTTCAGCACATTTCTTTGTGCTGAAACTGCCCCCCTCGGCTTATACTCGAGTCGGTGTCCGACTTCAACTTTGTGCGCCTGATCCCGGCCAGCCGTAGCCCCTGGACCCCAAACGTGGCACACATGTAGCCTCACTATTCCTCTACAAGTGTGCAAAGTTTGGTGCCCGGGGGACCTACGGCCGGGGAGCACCGATTTTTCAAATCAGGGCACCCCTTCCATAGACTCCCATGTTAAAAGTCAGTCACACAGCGCCCGAGATCAGGTAGGGAGATTGGGAACAGTGAGGCATGGGCACAGTGAGGCATGCACATGGACACAGTGAGGCATGCAGATGGACACCCTAGGCTTATACTCGAGTCAATACGTTTTCCCATTTTTTTGTGGTAAAATTAGGTGCCTCGGCTTATATTCGGGTCGGCTTATACTCGAGTATATACGGTATTTGTTTTACTTACAAATTTAAAGATATAGTGTAAAAAAATAAATATCAACTTTATTGCTATCACTAGGAATGAAAAATATCCCTTGTAATAGCATGGGATGTGACAGGTCCTCTTTATGAATAGATTCTGGGTCTATTAGACTCCAGATCTCCCCTTTGGCCTCCAAAGCATCTGATCAAGCCCAAAAAAATTGCAGCTTACAATATTTAAGACCTTCTGGAGCTCACAGAAAGGAAAAATTTGACTTAGTTCTGTTTGTTTTGAGTACTGATCAGCTAAGGCATGTTTGGATCCTAGTTTGAACTCACCTAAGCGATCCCACCAGGAAACTGTCTTTGCACTAAGCCAATCATAAGTCGCCAGGGCATGCCCCACCCTGCACATATACCATGGTAGTGTATATGTGTGGTTGTGGGGTAGGGCATGCCCTGGCGACTTAGGTTGGTTCAGACTAAGTTCCAAACATGCCTGAGCTGATCCCTAGTTAGGGGGAGAAGGGCTGTGTGTTTGCAGGAACTAATCCTGTCTGTACTGTGCAGGCAATTATCCCAAATTGTACTAGATCTGAATGCCCTACAAAGCGTTAAAGGTTTGAAAACTGGGCTTCTCTGATGTATGTTAATGAGAACTGGATTAAGCCAATCCCTGGCATTTCTATTAGGACAGATCATGCTAATCTAGTTGAGAAATGCTAGCAGTCAGCCACATCACCTTCTCCTCAGAAACATCTAGGGCTCATGCACACTGCAGCTCTTTTGCACGTTTTTATTTAGCCTTTTTGAGCATAAGGCCTCGTACACACGGCCGATTTTCTCGGCAAGAACCAGCAAGAAACTTGCTGGCAGAGAGGTCTTGCCGAGTAAATTGGTCGTGTGTACGCGGCTATCGGGTTTCTCATCAAGAAAACCGACAAGAAACCTCGACGAGAAAATAGAGAACCTGCTCTCTATTTTCTCGTCGAGATTCTCCTCGGCATGTTTCTCGACGAGAAAAGTGAGTGTGTGTACACTTACCTGTCCTCCCGGAAGCCCGCGCATGTTCGAAATGAATTCGACGCATGCGCGGTAGCTTCATAGGCATACGTAGGGTATACCAAGATGGCGGCGACGGCATTGAATGTGACGAGCGCATGCTCGTCGTAGTCGATGACGTCACCGCGTACGCTCCATTCAAAGAACCGCGGGTTCTTTGAAACGAGCGTGTGTACACTCGGCCGGGACAAGTTTCTTGTCCAAGAATCTCGTCGAAAAAAACGACATGTTTTTTTCAACAAGAATCTCGGCCGTGTGTACAAGGCCTAAGTGGTTTTTTTTTCACAAACCCAGCAAATTTTTTCGATGTGTTATTGGGCACTTAGGCATCTTTTGTGCTCGAAAGCTCCTCTCAAAAACGTGAGTTTGGTAAGGGGGAGATCTGACTGTAAACTCCTAAAAAAGCCATAGTGTGCATGGCCAACATGGAGGGAGAGGAGTTTCCAGGCAGAAAAAAATAAGAGCTCAAAAACCTGTAGGAGCCGCTTCTTTGAGCTGCAGTGTGCATGAGCACTTAAACAGAGGAAGTATATTTTAAGGGTTCCCGCATGATTCACATGCAGTTCTGTGCAGTCCGATTTTAGCCCTATTCATTTTAAATGGGCTGAAATCGCACCACACCAAAAGTAATGCATGTACTACTATTTGAAACGCACGATGATGATGCGGGCAAACGCACTGCGTTTGCAACCTGTGCTTGGGGTGACGTTAACTCTGTATTGACCCCCGCAGCAGATCACAAGGGCAGTGCGGAAGCACATTCTAGTGTGAACGGGCACGAGATGCTGTGTGAATGGGAACACATTGAGGGTTATTTACGAAAGGAAAATCTTCTTTGCACTACAAGTGCAAAGCACACTTGAAATTGCACTGAAAGTGCACTTGGAAGTGCAGTCGCTGTAGATCTGAGGGGGAAGATCTGAAATGAGGGGAAGCTCTGCTGATCTTATCATCCAATCATGTGCAAGCTAAAATGCTGTTTTTTATTTTCCTTGCATGTCCCCCTCGGATCTACAGCGACTGCACTTCCAGGTGCATTTTCAGGTGCAGTTTTGCACTTGTAGTGCAAAGTGGATTTGCCTTTTGCAAATAACATTTTTTTGTGGGTACACATGCAATTATTGTTGTGCAATTTCCTTTAAATTTACCTTCAACTATGTAATGCAAGGGCCTACCTGATTGCATACAAATTGAAAGTGCTTAGGTTTGACTTCATATATTTGGTTATTATATGCTCCATGCACACTGAAGCTGATAAACTGCAGTTTATTGGCGTTTGGGCGTTTTTTTAAAAAGCACATAAACTTCACTCTATGTTAGCCTATGTGTCCATGCACACATGGTCGTTTTTTAGCGTTAATAAGCAGTGGAGTTTATGGGCTTTTTTTCTGATCGCAAGAAATTTGCGTTCAAAGTGCCGTTTTTTGGCGGGAAAAAAACACCAAAAAAAAGGCAAACGCTGATAAACGCACATAAAAGTGAATAAATGGCCGCTAATTAGCGTTTCTCTGGCTCTATTCAAAACCAATGGTTCCCTATGGGAGCCCATTTATTTGAATAGAAGTTGCACCGCAAGTTGGATCATCATGATCCGACTTGCGGTGCGACTTGGGTGCTGAGGATGAAGGGGAACCCCGCCAAAATAAGAAAAAAAAAAAATAGGGTTGGGTTCCCCCTCGGACGATACCAGGCCCTTCGGTCTGGTATGGATTCTAAGTAGAACCCCCTACGCCGAAAAAACTGCGTGGGGGTCCCCCCAAAATCCATACCAGACCCTTTATCCGAGCACGCAGCCTGGTCGGTCAGGAAAGGGGGTGGGGACGAGCAAGCGCGCCCCCCCCCTTAACCGTACCGGGCCGCATGCCCTCAACATGGGGGGTAGGTGCTTTGGGGCAAGGGGGCCCTGCATCCCCACCCCAAAGCACCTTGTCCCCATGTTGATGAGGACAAGGGCATCTTCCCGACAACCCTGGCCGTTGGTTTTCGGGGTCTGCGGGCGGGAAGCTCATCGGAATCCGGGAGCCCTCTTTAATAAGGGGGCCCCCAGATCCCGGTCCCCCCACCCTATGTGAATGAGTATGGGGTACATCATACGCCTACCCATTCACCTGGAGGAAAAGTGTCAATAAAAAAATAAACACACTAGACAGGTTTTTAAAGTAATTTATTAGGCAGCTCCGCGGGTCTTCGTCCGACTCTCCGGTGCCTTTCTCTGCGCTGTCCGGTTCTCCTCCCGCTCTCCGGTGCCTTCTGCCGGGCTCCTCCTCTATCTTCTGCCAGCTCTTTTGTTAGTGGTGGCCCGGTCTTCATCATCGTCTTCTTCCCTCTTCTCTTGTCCCAATGTTGACTCAACGCTCTCTGCCGCTGTCATGCCGTGTGCGCAGCTCACAACGACTTATATAGGCATGGGGCGTGGTCACCGAGTGATGTCACCCGGTGACCCCTCCCCCTTATGGCATCACAGTCCCAGGGCATGATAGGACTGTGACGCCATAAGGGGGCGGGGTCACCGGGTGACATCACCCGGTGACCACGCCCCATGCCTATAAAAGTCATTGCGAACCGCGCACACAGCATTACAGCGGGGGGAGAGCGTCGTGTGAACATCGAACAAGAGAGGAGGAAAGAAGGCGGCGGAGAAGACCGGGCCAACGCTAGCAAAAGAGCGGCAGAAGATAGCAGAGGAGCCCGGCAGAAGAACCGGAGAGCGGGAGAAGAGACCCCCGAAGTCGGAAGAAGACCCCCAGAGCTGCCTAATAAATTACTTTAAAAACCTGTCTAATGTGTTTTTTTTATTGACACTTTTCCCCCCATACTCATTCACAAAGGGTGGGGGGCCGGGATCTGGGGGCCCCCTTATTATTAAAGGGGGCTCCCAGATTCAGATAAGCCCCTCTCCCGCAGACCCCGACAACCAAACGCCAGGGTTGTCGGGAAGAGGCCCTTGTCCTCATCAACATGGGGACAAGGTGCTTGGGGGTGAGGGGCGCAGGGCCCCCTTGCCCCAAAGCACCTACCAGTTGAGATTCATGTGGCCTGGAACGGTTCAGGAGGGGGGGGCGCTCGCTCGTCCCCACCCCCTTTCCTGACCGACCAGGCTGCGTGTTTGGATAAGGGTCTGGTATGGATTCTGGGGGGACCCCCACGCCATTTTTTCGGCGTAGGGGGTTCCCCTTAAAATCCATACCAGACCGAAGGGCCTGGTATCGTCCGAGGGGGGAAACCACGCCAATTTTTTTTTCGTTTTTTTGGCGGGGTTCCCCTTCATCATGATGATCCGGCTTGCGGTGCGACTTCTATTCAAATCAATGGGCTCCCATAGGGAACCATTGATTTTGAATAAAGCCAGAGAAACGCAGCTGAAAGCTAGTGCCGCTAAATGTGCATTGACGGCAATGCAAAACGCTGATAAAATCTCGTTTTTAAAGCAGCGTTTTCCTGCCAGCAATCCGGCGTTCAAAACGGCCATTTTTGAGCTCTAGTGTGCATGGAGCCTTAGATTGTAAGCTACCAACGAACCCACTTGTATTGTAAGTGTACTGTCTCCCTTTATAATGTAAGACTTGTATAAATCCTGTATAATCATAATTTGACTACAAAAGTGGAAATACCCTTTAGGACATTTTTAAGCCCAAAATGCTGATCTTTAACGTGATTAGCCCCACCTATTCTCAGGAATTTTCTAAATCTTCCAGATAGGAACACAATGCGTATTTCCTTTCAATATGGAGAGAGTTCCCTTCCTTCCTGGACTGAGACAACAAACAAGAAAAACCTGACAGAGGCTCTAATAATCCCCCCACTGCTCCCCAGATCATATCTATATCCTCACGTCTGACCATACACAGGAGAATTGGGAATCCTCACAGCCTGCAGCGCCACCTGCTGGGCACTTCTGGAACAGAAAGCGCACATGAGATTTACTAAACTTGAGGAATAGGTTTTAAGAACATTACACCGACATTCTAATAACAGGGAAGCAAACGACGGGGAATTCGCAGTAACTGTTGCCTTACATCCCTAAGATAGTGTATAAATCTGTGCCATGTCCTAATGTAATAACCTCACACACACCATACCTCCAACAGGAAGAACAGGACACCAGCAGGTGATACCACCGAGAAGGCGGAAGGACCTTTGCTGACATCATCATCATGTGTCATGTGATTGGTCACATGGTACCCTGGGACAAGGTTATGACTGGGGTCACTGCCAACCTTGCTGAGATGTTGTGTGTGATTCACAAACAGAAATGTGTGTTGTGTTGCAGTCTGACTCCAATGATAAAATTATTGTGTGCTTTCTGCTTTCCTTTCAAACATGTGAGCTCAACCCATGCTCATAGGAATTAAAAATGTATTTTGGGGTAAAAACCATTTTCTTTTTTTTTTTTTTTTTTTTAAAGCGGTTGTATAGTCCTTTTTTTAACTTTTACCTACAGGTAAGCCTATACTAAAGCCTCGTACACACGGTCGGACTTCCATCTGACTTTTCCGTGGATTTTTTGTCCGAACGGAGTTGGTCGGGAAAACCCATTGCATACACACGCACCACAGGACTTTTCTGCAAACTTTCCCAAAACTTTTTCCAACATCACGTGGTTTTTCTGCTCTTTACCGCCACCCTTTGGTCAACTTCTGCTATTGTTGGTTGATTGTAACATTATTTGTTTTGTCCATCGGACAAAAGTCCGATGGTTTTCTGTACACACGGTCGGACTTTGCTCCATCGGACTTTTGTTGGGCAAAAGTTTGTCCGTTTGCAGACCCAACATTTGTCCGATGAAAACAAAAACAAAACAAAAAAAGTTTGTCCGATGGAGCGTACACACGGTCGGATTATTGGTCCAACTTGCTCAAAATGAAGTTTGTTGGCCAAAAGTCCGACCGTGTGTACGGGGCTTAAGGCTTACCTGTAGTTAAAAAAAAAATATCTTCTAAACCTTTATGGTTTAGGAGATATTCTCCTTGCACTGCAGAGGCGCATGCACACAGGGGATTCTCGGCTGAAGACCCGGCGGACGCTGGACCTTGCCGGAAAGAAGTCTCCCGCGCGCATGCGCGGGAGTGACGACATCGCGGCTTTAGCCACTCACAGCGCTGGAGCCGCGATACCCGGAAGACACGCCAAGGCATAATGTCAGCTGCCTCGGCGTGGACCGGGAGGGACACCGACACCTCGTTCTAAGGTAAGTATTTCATAATAAGCTAGTATGCGGTGCATACTAGCTCATTATGCCTTTTTCTTTACAGGTGTAAAAAAAAAAAAGTCAGCGGGTATATAACTGCTTTAAAGAGTGGGGGAATGTCAGAAAGCTTTTATTGCTGTCGGGAACATAGATCCCCTCTATTTGTACTATCTGGCAGGGCTGTTGTTCCAAATCACGGGGCCCATACAGCCTACCTGACAGAACCCCCCCCCCAAAGAGATCAAAACGAAATTTTCGCTAAAAATACACTAGAACCATTATTAAACGGACACGACATAACCATACCTCCCAACTTTTGGAGATGGGAACAAGGAATATCTATTAGCAAAGGGTATACTAAAAAAAAAAAACGCCAGTAGGGTTGCCACCTCATCCCTTTAAAACCGAACACATTATACAGGGTCTGTGGCTGATTAAGGTGGTAATTAATCTCACTTGGTGCCTTATCTGCATTAAATTAGCCTCAGAACCTGTGTAATTCAGATGTGTTCGGATTTAAAGGGATGAGGTGGCCACTAGGGTTGCCACCTTTTCCTCAAGCCAAACCCGAACACTTTAGCGGCGCATGGCAAATTTTTGGTGGTATACACTAAAGGATTTTAAAGACCTGGAGGAGAGCAATAATGTGTCACGGTTAGCGTGGATGGTAACTACTGGTACCATCCACTGCCCTACTGACACCGTCCACCTCCCTCCCCAAAGACTTCCCTCCCTTATATCTGTCCCTCCTCGATTAGATCAGGGAACCCCCCCCATCAGTGTCCCCTGCCCCAAAAGACCCCCATTAGACTGCCTTACCGAGAGCCGCTTCAAGCCAGGAAGTGTGGGAGATGGAGTTTGGGCGTGGAGCTCCTCTACTGTAGTGCTGTTTTCCTTCCTTCCATTGGTGGGGAGCCTTGGGGAGAAGTGTGTCGGCAAGACACAGGATTCAGGACACATCCGAACTGGTGCGCTCACTCACAGGGCTGCTGTTAGCAATTATTGGGGCCCCATACAGCCATCCTCATGGGGCCCCCACCCCCTGAGGAGGGAAAGAGGTGGGGGAGGGAGGTGAGAAAGGGGAAGGTGAGAGAGAGGAGGAGGTGAGGGGGGTGAAAGAAAGGGGGGAGGGGGGAGGAGGCAGGAGAGAGAGGGGTGAAAGGGGGGGGAGAGAGAGAGAGGGTGGGGTGAGATGGCAGGGTGAGAGGGGGTGGGGATGAGAGAGGTGGGGATGAGAGGGGTGGGGGTGAGAGAGGGGGGATTAGAGAAAGAGTGGTGGGTGCGAGAGAGGGGGTAAGCGAGAGGCTGAGAGAAAAAGAGTGAGAGAGAGAGAGAGACACAGAGGGAAAGGGGGGCTTACACAGAGATGGGGGGTGACACAGAGGAGGGGGGTGACACAGAGGAGGGGAGTGACAGAGGAGGGGGGCTGAGACAGGGGAGGGGGGCTGACACAGGGGAGGGGGGCTGACACAGAGAAGGGGGAGCTGACACAGAGAAGGGGGAGCTGACACAGGGGAGGGGGAGCTGACACAGAGGAGGGGGAGCTGACACAAAGGAGGAGGGGGTGACACAGAGGAGGAGGGGGGTGACACAGAGGAGGGGGGTGACACAAAGAAGGGGGTGAGGAGGGGGGTGACACAGAGGAGGAGGGGGGTGACGCAGAGGAAGGTCTGACACAGAGGAGAGGGGGTGACACGGAGGAGGGGGGTGACACAGAAGAGGGGAAGGGGGTGACACAGAGGAAAAGGGGGGTGACACAGAGGAAAAGGGGGGGTGACACAGAGGAAAAGGGGGGGTGACACAGAGGAGGAGGGGGGGTGACACAGAGGAGGAGGGGGGTGACACAGAAGAGGAGGGGGGTGACACAGAGAATGGAGGGTGACAGAGGAGGAGGGGAGGTGACACAGAGGAGGAGGGGGAGGTGACACAGAGGAGGAGGGTGACACAGAGGATGGGGGTGTGTGACAGAGGAGGAGGGGGTGTGACACAGAGGAGGAGGGGGTGTGACACAGAGGAGGAGGGGGTGTGACACAGAGGAGGAGGGGGGGTGACACAGAGGAGGAGGGGTGACACAGAGGATGGGGGGTGACACAAAGGATGGGGGGTGACACAGAGGATGGGGGAGATGACACAGAGGATGGGGGGTGACAGAGGATGGGGGGGTGACACAGAGGATGGGGGGTGACACAGAGGATGGGGGGGTGACACAGAGGTTGGGGGGGTGACACAGAGGATGGGGGGGTGACACAGAGGATGGGGGGTGACAGAGGATGGGGGTGACACAGAGGTTGGGGGGGTGACACAGGGGATGGGGGGGTGACAGAGGATGAGGGGTGACACAGAGGTTGGGGGGGTGACACAGAGGTTGGGGGGGTCACACAGAGGATGGGGGGGTGACAGAGGATGGGGGGTGACACAGAGGTTGGGGGGGTGACACAGAGGATGGGGGGGTGACACAGAGGTTGGGGGGGTGACACAGAGGATGGGGGGTGACACAGAGGATGGGGGGTGACACAGAGGATGGGGGTAAACTGACAGAGCAGATGAGACCTCAGGATAAACAGATTGTGAGGCAGGACTCTGTCTCCGGGAGCAAGCAGGCGCGATGATCAAATCCACAGTCCAGCCCCGTCCCCGCCTCCACACGTGATCAGCACCAGCTCCGCAGGGCCATTCACAGACCCCCATGTCTGCCGCTCGGCCCGCCCCGCACATGGCCCATTCAGCCAATTACAGGGCACCCGCTGGCTCACTGTGTGACAATGATAGCGGGCCGGGGATTATGCGCACAGCGCGCCGTCTCTCTAGAAGTTGCGCCAGGGACAGAGATCCGGCTGCCACTGGCCACAGGACGTTGTAATGTGTGCCCGGGTTTCCAGCGGGTGGAAACCCGGGCACATGTGTCAAAACCCGTAGTGTCCGGGTCAAAACCAGACAGGTGGCAACCCTAGTGGCAACCCTACCCGCCAGTGCTTTTTTTTTTTTTTTTTTTACCACTACTATTCCTTTGTACTGGCTTTGGAAATTTACAAATGCAGCGATTTAGAAATTGGATGAAAGGTTTAGCACTGGGAAAAAGTGCATTTTATATACAATGACATTGATCAGACCAAAATGCATAACTTCAACAAAATTCCTGCTAAATGTAAAGGATAGCACTATATTGAGTTAATAAAAAGTTGTGTATGTAAATGAGGTCTCGATCACATAGGTGCTGTGTCCTGTACAGCCTCAGGTCTTCATTTGACAGGCTTTTGGATGCAGGTGTATGCCCCCCCCCCCCCCTCGAACATTCACAGTGTGCATTCGGGTCCACTCACCCACACCTATCAAATTAGGACCTGTGGCTGTGTTCATACAGTACTGCATCCTTATAGAGCAACAGACAGCTCCCACTGCACAAACAACCCACTCATTCACACTTTATGGGCCAGAGAACACATGTGAATTACCCCTTATTTTTTACAATTTTTTTAAATGATTTTTTACAAAAAGTTTTTTTATTGTACAAAATATTAAAAATTATTTTTTACATTTTTTTTTTTACAATGCTGCTGGGGGGGAGCAATTATAGGAATGATGCCATGTGTCTGTTTCTCCCTGCAGCAGCTTAAAGCTGGTGGGAGGGAGAGAAGCAGGCTTTCAGCTGCTGCAGAGAGCCACACAGTGCATCCTTCTGTAAGATTTAGTTCACACCTCTGCCTGTGGCTGTGGGATTCACAGCAATACCCACAACCACCCACAGTGAAAACGCGCAGGGCTGCCCTTCATTCTTATTGGCGCACCCACACATGTAAAATCACAGTGTGGGTACCACAGGGAAAACCGTTTGGTCAGGATGACCATGCGATTTTCCTGCAGGCTGCGTTTTGAAAAAAAAGATGCATGTACCTTTTTCTGCAGGAAACCCAGGCACGGCAGCCCATTGAAATGAATGGGCTGCCATGCCCACACAAACGCGGCCCGCAGAAAAACACATATGTGAACCTAGGGTTATTGCTCCACTGCACTGATTTCCCCTGCTATTCGGGCCCCCCTGTGTGACCTGGCCCCCTATAGGAGGGCCAGTAGTCGTCCCCCTATCGGCAGCCCTGTGTACTGGTGACTAAGGATTAGAGATAGGCTTGGGTGTGTTTGGATGCTCTTCTGTACCCACTCGGCCAAGCCCACCAGAAAGCTGTCACCTCTAATCGTTTGAGATGGAAGCATGCCGAGCAGCTGCATGTATAAATTTCTCTTGTATATACAGTATGCAGCCTGAGGGTAGGGAATGCCCCATTAGAGGGCAACAGTTTCCTGGTGAGCTTAGCCACATGAGTTCAGAAGAGCAACCAAACACATCTGAGCTCATCCCCGCAGAAAAATGTCAAATTGCAGCTGCACAGAACCCCATTTTCCGATCTGTGGGGGTACCATTATGTATTAATGGCACCCCCTTGCGTCTGCTAAAAAGCAGCGCATTTTACCTGCGAGTTGGGGAATGCATGCGATTAGCACACAATCGTGTGCATATGTGTGGACCTAGGTTACGAGGGGAATTCTCAATTCCCACTGTTGCGTCTCTGGGACAGAAAGTGGAGGAACATTTCCCTAATGGCACACAGATAGCAAAAGAATAACCTAGCAGGAGGTTTTAATCCTTCCGAGGAACAGGAAAAAAAAAAAAAAGAGGTTTGGCTAAATATGCACTTTAAAGTGGAGTTAAACTAAAAAAAAGAAAGAAAAATGCTGACAGGTAGACCCTATTGGTCTCTTCTGTCATAAGTGCTTCTCAGCCTGTCAGTGTTCATGTGCCATGACAATGTGGCTCCTGTGCGCATGCATGGGAGTGACATTATTGCAGCTTGGCCAATCAAGGGGCTGAAGAGTCTAAACCCTGAAAGAAGACTGGGAGAAGATCGACATACCTGTTAAGAGCGGGAGTGCTGACAGCGCAATCAGAACAAAGAAATGTATTGGACAGCCGCACTCCAAACCAACGTAGCTTTATTGAGTAAAAATGGAAGCAAGCACTACAAGTCACAGCAACGGAAACCAGGACAGCTGACGCATTTCACACTAACTTAGTGTTTACTCATAGCTGGAGTAAACACTAAGTTAGTGTGAAACGCGTCAGCTGTCCTGGTTTCCGTTGCTGTGACTTGTAGTGCTTGCTTCCATTTTTACTCAATAAAGCTACGTTGGTTTGGAGTGCGGCTGTCCAATACATTTCTTTGTTCTGATTGCTACGTGCATGGCTGGCACCCTTGGTTCCTGAGAGGAAGACTACAGCCAATTAGACCTGCCTAGAGCAGCAATTTCCTTGCTCTCTATTTGTCTCAGTGCTGACAGTGCAGCCCTGGAGGCAAGCCTGCCAAATTGTGCCAATATGCTGTGCGTCTAGATGCCTAAATGCATTGAGTTGCTGCCATGCGATTGGCTGATTAACAATTTGTGTTGCCAAGCAATTGAACAGGTGTACCTAATAAAGTGTCCGGTAAAGGGTGTACTAATAATTTTTTTATATACATACACACACACACATATATATATATATACATATACATACATATACACACACACACACACACACACACACAATATATGATTTATTTATTGCTCCTTGTATAGCCACTTACCAACCCGCCATAGTATATCTACTGTGGATGGGCGGCAGCTACAGGCACTGCATTGTACGGTACGTTGCTGTCTGTTTCCGGCCCCACCCACCTACTCCACTGTGATTTGACACAGCAGGAGTGTGTCAGCAGATCCCAACCGATGATTCACGGCCGGGACCTGCTGATCAGCGGTGTCAAATTTCAGCCTAGAGCTCTGTGTTGGTACAGTGCCTTGCAAAAGTATTCACCCCCTTGGCTTTTTGCCTATTTTGTTACATTACAGCCTTTAGTTCAATGTTTTTTTAATCTGAATTATATGTGATGGATCAGAACACAATAGTCTAAGTTGGTGAAGTAAAATTAGAAAAATATATACCGTACATAAAACAATTTTTCAGAAATAAAAAACTGATAATTGGCATACGCATTCACTCCCTTTGTTATGAAGCCCATAAAAAGCTCTGGTGCAACCAATTACCTTCAGAAGTCACATAATGTGTGAAATGATGCCCACCTGTGTGCAATCCAAGTGTCACATGATCTGTCATTACATATACACACTTTTTTGAAAGGCCCCAGAGGCTGCAACACCTACGCAAGAGGCACCACTAACCAAGCACTGCCATGAAGACCAAGGAACTCTCCAAACAAGTAAGGGACAATGTTGTTGAGAAGTACACGTCAGGGTTAGGTTATAAAAAAATATCCAAATCTTTGATGATCACCAGGAGCACCATCAAATCTATCATAACCAAATGGAAAGAACATGGCACAACAGCAAACCTGCCAAGAGACGGCCGCACACCAAAACTCACAGACCGGTCAAGGAGGGCATTAATCAGAGAGGCAGCACAGAGACCTAAGGTAACCCTGGAGGAGCTGCAGAGTTCCACAGCAGAGACTTGAGTATCTGTACATAGGACGACAATAAGCCGTACGCTCCATAGAGTTGGGCTTTATGGCAGAGTGGCCAGAAGAAAGCCATCACTTTCAGCAAAAAACAAAATGGCACATTTTGAGTTTGCGAAAAAGCACGTGGGAGACTCCCAAAATGTATGGAGGAAGGTGCTTCGGTCTGAGGAGACTAAAATTAAAATTTTTGGCCATCAAAGAAAACGCTGTCTGGCGCAAACCCATCACATCACCCAAAGAACACCATCCCCACAGTGAAACATGGTGGTGGCAGCATCATGCTGTGGGGATGTTTTTCAGTTGGGACTGGGAAACTGGTCAGAGTTGAGAGAAAGATGGATGGTGCCAAATACAGGGATATTCTTGAACAAAACCTGTACCACTCTGTGTGTGATTTGAGGCTAGGGCAAAGGTTCACCTTCCAGCAGGACAAGGACCCCAAACACACTGCTAAAGCAACACTTGAGTGGTTTAAGGGGAAACTTGTAAATGTGTTGGAATGGCCTAGTCAAAGCCCAGACCTCAATCCAATAGAAAATCTGTGGTCAGATTTAAAGATTGCTGTTTACAAGAGCAAACCATCTAACTTGAAGGAGCTGGAGCAGTTTTGCAAGGAGGAATGGGCAAAATCCCAGTGGTAAGATGTGGCAAACTCATAGAGACTTATCCAAAGCGACTTGGAGCTGTGATAGCCGCAAAAGGTGGCTCTACGAAGTATTGACTTTAGGGGGGTTAATAGTTATGCACATTGACTTTCTGTTATTTTGTCCTATTTGTTGTTTGCTTCACAATAAAAAACAAAGAAAAACATCTTAAAAGTTGTGGGCATGTTCTATAAATTAAATGATGCAAATCCTCAAACAATCCATGTTAATTCCAGATTATGAGGCAACAAAACATGAAAAATGCCAAGGGGGGTGAATACATTTGCCTGTCTCTGCACTTTACCTCACGGGTACTGTTCCCTTCCTGCTGTACACCAAGACTTTAAATATACCTGCCGCCCAGACACAATTCCAGGTGTTCTATCCCATATTTTAAACAAAATGTACCTAAAAAATAAAATTTGCGATACTTTCCTTTCAATTGACATCTGTGTAAAGTTAAAAAACATGTCCAGGTGTCGACGAAGGTCTACATACTGTGTCCAAAACTGGCCCTTACTTTCCTGCTCCATCAACAGTGGATGTACCCAATAACGCCTTCTCTTTCGGGCATGCAGTCTCAGCAGTACAATGGCCATAACCATGAATAAGCCTGCAAGTGCAGAGATCTTCTCCACACAGCACTCAAAAGGACAATTCCAAGAGATAAAACAGAAAAAGTGACCCAGAAGCATTGTCTTGATCAAAAAACAAACCTGGGAGAAAAAAAAAACCCCATCCGGAAACACATCAAAAATGCGTTAAAAAGCGCATGCAGAAACGATCTGGAGGATGTTTTTATGGTGTGAACTAGCCCTATAACAGTTCAGGTGATTGATTATATGATTTGCAGAATGGTACCAACAATCAGAAGTCAGTAAAGTTGAACAAACTGGGGGGCGTGGCCTGGCAGGCGATGGAATAGGACGCAAGTGACCAGAGCTCCTCTTGCCGTATATCCTATACACCAGCCTGTGCACATTAACCAAGAGATTTTCGTCCTACAAGGTGCCTGTAAACCTCGGGACCGAGACTACTAATGTCACCCTCAAAGAAATCCGCTTCAGCGGCAGAGAAGCTGGCCAAATTCCGGCATGAGGGGGAGGACGAACAGACCCAAGATGGCACCGCCGTGTGCAAGGGGGAAGATAGTTGTGCGGTGGAGACAGCGAAGATCCTGGAAGCTATGGCTACTCTCCAGGGAACCCTCACAACCAAGATAGACGAGGTAAAAATTGACATCTCCCTGCTGAGGCAAGATCTATCGACAGTGAGGGACAGGGTTGCTGAGGCAGAGACTCGCATCGGTGAGGCGGAGGACATCCTGCACCCGCTACAACACACCGCGGAGGAGATGCAGAGACAGATCCAGCAGCTCCATTCCCACCAAGATGAGATGGAGAACAGACTCCGCCGCTGTACCTACGGTTCATAGGTTTGCCTGAAAGAGCTGAGGGACGGGACCCGGCGGAATATCTAGAAAAACTTCTGATCACTACTTATGGAAGGGAGGCGTTCTCAGTGATGTTCGCCGTGGAGAGGGCTCTCCGTATACCAGCCAAGGCCCCACCTGCTGGAGCCCCCCCCCTCGGAACTTTATCGCTAAATTTCTAAATTTCCGGGACAGAGACAAGATAATGAGACTATCCAGGGAAAAGGGCAACATTCGGGTGGAAAATGGGCAGGTGGCGGTATTCCCTGACTTCTCCAACGAGGTGCAGAAAAAGAGATCCCAATTTCAGGAGGTCAAGCGCCGGCTTAGAACCCTGCACCTCAAATACGCAATGCTTTTCCCGGCCAGACTCAGGGTGGAAGAGGATGACAAGGTTCACTTTTTTGAAACTCCCGCTGCGATAACTGCCTGGCTGGATCGACGTGGGAGGCCGGAGGGATAGCTGAGACCGGTCGCAGTAAGTACTTGCTGCAAGCAAAATCCCCCCCTGTTGTGTGATAACCCAGGAGAGCTTTCTTTCCCTGTGCCCTATGCCAGACTTTAAATGCCATTGGGAACCCGGCATGTCTAATGATGTGACCTCTCCCTCCCCGGCTCGCTGTTTGAGAGATCCCGGGGGGACCGTGGGGGAGGGGAGGTCCGCTTTCGGTTTCAAACTTTGTGAGACGGTTCCCGGGGGGTGAGAGTGAACGGGACATGGCAGGGTGATGACAACCCCCCCCCCCCCCGGACCGTTGATACACCGGATTGCAATCTGTGGGCACAGGACTTCATGCCTCCTTACTATCCCCCCAATGGCTTATTAAACAGTTATATAGATGTGCTATAAGATTCGCACCTCCAGTAGGAATCTCTTACTGGATGAAAGTTGCAGTGTTTCTGTTTGGGACATGGATGCTCTCACCAGGTTGGGGAGGTGTAGAGCTGGGTGGGTGGGATGTTGCCCTGCTATTGGGCGTATGTTGTGAACTTACTAATGTTAACGTTCGTTTACAGGCATATTGGCAAGCAGTATTATGCACCTTTCTCAGTTATATGCAGGATACAGAACATAATGTATGGATGTATGGATACTCTTATTACGTTTTTTTCTTTTGTCACAGTTAGAATGGTTTGATACATTAGATGATATATGGGGTTATAATGGCTACAGTTAAATTTCTGACCTGGAACGTCCGGGGAGTGAGGGACAAGATCAAGCGCACAGCTGCGCTGCAGTTTTTGAAAGCACAGAGGGCCAATGTTATAGCGCTGACGGAAACACATATCACTGGACATTTACAATCCGCTCTCAAGCGGCTGTGGGTGGGTTGGGCCTATCACAGCACACATACGAGCTTCTCTAGGGGAGTGTCGCTATTGGTCACTAAGGCTACCCCATTCGAGCTCATATCTCTGGAGTCAGACCAGCAGGGTAGATATCTCTTCTTACATGTTTTATTGGGAGGACTGCAGATGTTGTTGATTGCCTGTTATATCCCCCCCCCATACAGCTCGGAGGTTGTTACAGCTGGTCTGCTTTTTATGGCCAGACACCCGACCATCCCGGCGGCGTGGATGGGGGATTTCAATATGGCCATGTGTCCCTTCCTGGATCGCCCGTTACAACCGGGCACCGTGGGAAGGGAGCGTGAACAAACTAGACTGAGTCGCACACTGACAGAATTTGCATTGGTAGATATATGGAGACACAGAAACCCCACCGCTAGGGCCTATACTTGTCACTCCACTGGACATGCCACTATGTCCAGGATTGACTTTGTTTTGGTCTCTAAATCGCTCCTTCCCAAGGTTAGTGAGGCGGGCTTTGCTCCTAGGGCCCTTTCAGACCACTCCCTGTGTTGGGTTCAGTTATCTCTACTGAATACGTCCCCCCAGAGGGTGTGGAGATTGAACCCTGAGGCCTCGTACACACGACCGATTTTCTCGTCCAAAACAGTCAAGAAAAGTGCCGCGAGAGTTTTTTTGTCTAGAAAAACGTTCGTGTGTATGGTTTTACGACGAGAAACTTGACGAGAATCTCGACGAGAAAATAGAGAACCTGCTCTCTATTTTCTCGTCAGGATTCCAGATTTCCTCTTCGTGTTTCTCGTCGGCCTGTTTTGTGACGAGAAAATGGTTTGTGTGTATGCTTTTACGACTCTTCCAAAAGCGCGCATGCTCACAAGCAACTATGAGACGGGAGCGCATCTTCTGGTAAAACAAGCCTTCATAATGGAGAGAGCACATTCGTCACGCTCATAAATATTTCATAGTTTAAATGTTCTGCATTGAATTCTTTGTTAGAATGTTACATTAATCAAAACGAGTGACCTTCTTTTGCTGCTGATATTCACACAGAGTTCTGCCTTATTTTTAACCTTTTTCATGCTGCTCTTTATAAGATTTATGTGTATTATATCGTGCAAGTTTTTAGGAATACTTAAAATGGTTAGATTTTTCAAAATGATGTTAATTATAATTTCTCAATGTTTTGATAGCGATCTCCCATTTAATTTTCGAATCTATATTTTTAAAATTTCACACCATGTTTTTGAGCTAATCAGATTTAGTTATTCTTTTGGGGGGGTGATATCTGTGCCTTTTATTGTCAGTCAAATGTATCTGCTTACTCCAAAGCTTGTTTTTTTTTATTTAAAAATACACATAGTCAAGTATGAACTTAAACAAAAAACACATTTATTCATGTTTATAAATTAAATAAAGAGAAGGCAGCGCTGGAGAAGCTGCTGCCATTTGTGCATCCCAGGGACCCCAGAGCACACAGCAACCCTGTGTGGACACTAAAATTGGGAGCTTGAGAAGGCCCACATTTCAGAACACAATCTGATGCTGGCCTCCCAGAGGTCAGGAACAGCAGCAGGTGAGATATATGTCCCAAGTGTGTGGTACTACAACAGGCTGCCTTCTGTCCGACCACAATGAAGCAAGGCCATCACTTCCTCTTCTTCCTGGCAACCTTCCCTGCAGCCTTTCCTGAAGCCTTTCCTGAAGCCTTTCCTGAAGCCTTTCCTGCAGCCTTTCCTGCAGCCTTCCTTCTTCGTTTGGCTGGAGGCTGGCCCACTGGAGGGGTACTCCTGTCAGGAGGAGGAGGTGGAGGTGTAGCAGAAGGGGGTGGGGCAGAAGAAGAAGGTGGAGGTGTAGCAGAAGGGGGTGGGGCAGAAGGTGGAGGTGTAGCAGAAGAGGGTGGGGCAGAAGGTGGAGGTGTAGCAGAAGAGGGTGGGGCAGAAGGTGGAGGTGTAGCAGAAGGGGGTGGGGCAGAAGGTGGAGGTGTAGCAGAAGAGGGTGGGGCAGAAGGTGGAGGTGTAGCAGAAGGGGGTGGGGCAGAAGGTGGAGGTGTAGCAGAAGAGGGTGGGGCAGAAGGTGGAGGTGTAGCAGAAGGGGGTGGGGCAGAAGGTGGAGGTGTAGCAGAAGGGGGTGGGGCAGAAGGTGGAGGTGTAGCAGAAGGGGGTGGGGCAGAAGAGGAAGGTGGAGGTGGAGGTTGAGGTTGGGTCAGTTGGGCCACCTCACATATGGCGGTATTGGGGGTAATTTGCTCCATCACCCCCTTGTTGAGCAAGGTGATGAGCAGGGGCTCGCATAGGAGGCGTTGCTCCATGCTCATCACCTTGAACTTAGCCTCCACTAGGCCGGCAATGGCCTCTTCAGGGGATGTGGGCTCCTTGAGGGTGGCATGGGCCTCTTTAATAAGGGCCATTGCTGCCTCACTGGTGGTCCTGTCCCTCCTGCCTCTTTTGTGAAGCCGGATGGGAGGCACCTGGGATCTGGTGCTTCTCCTTTGCCCTGCCACCTCCTGTCTGCCACTGGGCCCTGCCACCTCCTGTCTGCCACTTGGCCCTGCCACCTCCTGGCTGCCACTGGGCCCTGCCACCTCCTGGCTGCCACTGGGCCCTGCCACCTCCTGGCTGCCACTGGGCCCTGCCACCTCCTGGCTGCCACTGGGCCCTTCCTCCTCCTGCCTGACAGTTTCCAGACCCTCCTCCTGGCTGATTTCATCCTGTGTATGAAAAAGGAACATAGTTTAATATGTTGGTTTAATCTTTGCATCAAACTTTGTAATCCTGATGGAAGCAATTAGAATGTAAATGCATAAATCCTTGCTTTAAATTTACCACTACATCAGCTTGACTATTTACCACACAATTAAGTGCAGAATAATGTCTACAGATCATGATTTCACTTGTGGAATACAAAATAATGTATGTTTCTCATCCTGACATATTTGGGAAACATTAATTTTATCCCACTACATTTTCAGTTAATACTATACCTGGCTCCAGATGGACAAATCAGGATCATCCAGGATGGCTGCCTCCTCTTGCTCCAGAGAAGGCTCAGGTTGGCTGCAGGGAAGTCTGGGGGGAAGAGTGGAGAGTGATGGCCTTGGCTCAATGTGGTCATCCAGGAAGGACATCCTGCTGTAGTACCACAAAATCGGGACATAAACATCATCTGCTGCTGCTCTTGACCTCTGAGAAGCCAGCACCTTAGAGCGTTCAGTCCTGTAGGTACCTCTCAAGCTCCCAATTTTAGTGTCCACTTGTTTTGCTGTGGCTGTGGGCACCTTGGTATGCACAAATGGGAGCAGCTTCTCCAGCGCTGCTTTTCTCACCCCTTTTTTTTATGGATGGGGTTTTTGGTCTCCCACAGAGCCGGCAGCTCCCTTACCCGGTCAATAAATTCCGCCAGGAACTCTTTGTCGCTAATAAAGACATTCATATTGTATCTGCAAGTAAAATAAATTATATTTAAATAATGTGAGGCAAACAGTCTAACCTCCTTCACATCCTAGTCACCATATATATCCTCCACCAATCTCAAGACAGTATAGGCCAACAATTTTTACAAGTCTCACAAAATCACATACCTTCGTTCGCACGTCCGTCACTTGAACTCCTCTCTCCGCACACCGAACGTACTATAGTCACATGTGTGTTTGCTATATACACACCACGCATGCGTCCAAATTCGAACACGTCGCTCCGCACACGTCGCCCGCCCATGACGTTCTAACTAACATCTTTTCCCCGCCCCTTCTCTTTCGGCGCGCAGACAGATATGGCGGAGTTACAGCAGGTGTCTGATAATTCCGCAACTAGCGAGGAGACAAGCCCGGAGACCGAGGACACGTCACGATCAAGGAGGAGATTCAAGGCATCGAATATGTCTTTGGCGGAGATGGCGGAGATGGTGGACATCTTGGTCAAGGCTGATTATGATGCCAAGCATGGGCCGTATATCAAACCAAATAGAAGGAAGGCCAAAATCCTCACTAAAGTTGTGAAGAGTCTGAGGGCGAAGTTCGGGGTGAAACGCTCAAATGAGCAGCTCAGAAAGAGGTGGTCAGACCTCAAACTGAGGGAGCCAGACCAGTTGAGGATCATAAAGAGGATGCTCGCTAAAAGTAAGTAAAATGACGACCTTTCTGCTATTAATCTTTTTAGAAACTGACATTTTTTTTTTTTTTATCATATTGGACTCCCTTCCAAAATGTAATATTTTGAACTAGGTTGGGCACAGTAATCGTTCGTTACGTTACCGACACTTCGTTCGGCCACTATCCGCGGTTTTGGCTTATTTAAGAGCCACAAAAGTAATTAGACATCTGCCATTTTTGATCAAGTATTGTGGATAATTTTTAAGTCTAGATGATGTGTTTGTAAGGAGAATGAAATGCAAACTTTAATCAGTGTAAAGGAGAGGACACTCAGCAGCTGCTTCCACATCTGTACTTTGGAGCACTATAGTGTGGGCCACCAGACCCGCCTTTTTTGGGTGTCCCACACAGGTGCATCAGAGTTTATTTGTGGTGCCTCCATGTCCAAAAAATTACATCCAAATGTGAATACTAAACATATTTGGGGTCATAAATAATGCATTTTTCTTTAAATTCCGCACAAACACACACTTGTACCCCACTTCCAAACAATTTAGCCTGTTTTTAGTTTAACAATGAGATTTTTACAGTGTGATAAATAGACCTTTGGTTTTATTCTCATAGGGGAGAGAAGACTGGGAGGAGGACACTCCAGGGAGCACATGCACCCCACAACTTCCAAGCAACCCCAAACTCCCAAAGATCCACAACCGAAAGATGTGCAGGAAGTTGAGGTGGAGGAAGGAGAAGTGCAGGAAGGAGAGGTGGATGACGTTGTGGATCTGGTCACCACAACAGGTCAGTATCTGACACCACAGCTTAAGGTAAGCGAGGTAGGCCTGCAGAGTTTTATTAATTTTTTTTAATGGTTTTTAGGGGATGGAAATGTTGTGAAGGATAGCACACGGTTCTCTGCTGACAGTGCCCTCCGCCTCATCCAGCAAGTGATGGAATGTAGCACGGAACTGGACCTAATTAAACAAAGAATCCATGTGATGGAACAAACATTTAAAGACATTCTCGATGTTTTGGGGAGAATTCAATAAGCCATCCAAACACATTTGTTTTTACATGTTTGTTTTTATATTTTTTCTAATTTTTGGAGTAACAAAGCAGCCAAAAATTGAATATGCACACAGTGTGTGAACATGTGCTATCTGCCATCAGGGGATATCCATGTACGTCTTTTGTGGGTGCAACCCCTTCCTCGTATCAAAAGTCGGTGAACTGAGGAAGGGGATGCACCCCCAAAACACGTCCATTGATCACCCCTGATGGCAGATAGCACATGTTGACAATAGGGATCAGGATTGTAAACTTCCTATTTGCAAAAAATTAAAAATGTGTGCATATTGAATTTTTGGCTGGGCAAGGGGTGGCAGGACCCCATATTAGGACGGGCACATAGAGACATAGTTTGTGTAACTGAATGTCTCAGATTGCTCAGAGGTATCCAATGTTGTCATTTTAGAAATGCAAGTGGTATTTTTGTATTTTCATAAGCCAAAATTTGCCGGGTTGTGGCCAGGCCAACCCCAAAGTAAAACAAAAAAAAATGTGCAGAGAGTAAAATATTTGACCACAAACAACGTGTAGCTTCTTTTTATAATACTCTCTAAGCTTATTTGGTTCTTTTGTAAGGTAACATAGTGAAATTGGTTGTTATTTACTAAAGTAAAATACACTTGCCACTACAAATGCACAAAGACAAACTAGGAGACAGGAAAGAACAAATAATTAAAGGTTTAAACAAGATTTTTATTGGGATACTTAGACATAGGCTGGCATAGGAATTGCCCCCCTACCCGTGAAATACTCCATGTATTTGTCCCGAACCACACGGGCATTTTGGGGGGGCAAGATTCCAGGCCCGGAAGGGGATTTGCAGGGGAAAGTCCAGCCTCTGGCAAAACTGAGGCCATATAGGAATTAGATTTTTGGCTCAGAAAGTTGTGTAGCACACAGCAGCATAACACTACATAGTTTATTTTGTAGTCCGCCAAGTGGATGGAAGTCATAAAAAGGCGGAACCGGCTGGCCATTATGCCGAAGGCATTTTCAACGACTCTTCGGGCCCTGGCCAGCCGGTAATTGAACACACTCTTCTCTGGGGTCAGGGTCCTCTGTGGAAATGGCCTCATAAGATGCCGTCCGAGTCCGAAGGCTTCATCAGCCAAGAAAACAAAAGGGGAGTCCTTCAATATTCCCTGCATCCGGTGGCAATGCAAGGTCGTCACTCTGGAGACGGAGGGCAAACTCCGTCTGGATGAAGGATCCCCCATCGGACATCCGGCCATTCTTCCCTACATCAACATAGAGGAATTCATACCGTGCTGACACCACCGCCATCAGCACAATGCTATGAAACCCCTTGTAATTGTAGTAGTAGGATCCAGAACGGGGTGGCGGCACGATGCGGACGTGCTTCCCGTCTATGGCACCACCGCAGTTGGGGAAGTCCCACCGCGTGGCAAACTCCGATGCCACAGTCTGCCATTCCTGTGGCGTGGAAGGAAGCTGTGGAGTGAAACAAGATGAAATAATATTAGAAAAACAAAGGCATACATTACAAGGAAATTCTATCCCAAAAAATTAGAGACCAACATCAATCTAATTATACGTTTATTAAGGTGTGTAAAAAAAGTATAATGGAAGGCTCATTTATCATATTCATCACCCCCTCTGATGGGCCATTACTAAATTATTTTGGGGGGGCGGAGATGTGTTTGGCCACAGGATAGCATTGCAGTGGCGGTGCGTCCAGAGTGGGCGCTGGAGCACTGTCCCCTCTCTCCTGTGCCCATCACTCAGAACAATACATAGGTTCATGCGTTGCATGAACCTATGTATTGTCTATGTCGCACACTATTCAGGTGGATGGCCTCTTGTAAAGCGACCGACATATGAATAATTGCGGCATTTAGGGGGTTAAAATTGCAGAGCAGAAACAGGTATTAAAATAGTCTTGCAAATTACAACCTGAGGGATGTAATTGGCTTCCTCAAAGAAAAATCGGGGACGCAAGGAGGGGGGCATTCCTTGTGTAAACACTGACAGGCTGCTCTGCCAATCATGTTCACCAAGTCTGTTTAATGGTAACATGATTGGCTGATGCAACATGAAGGGAAGGAGAAGACATCAAGGACAGAAGAAGGATGGCGCTGACCACAAGAAGGTAAGTGCAGGGCTGGGGGGAAACTGGCTGCATTAGAGGGGACTAAATGGCTGCATTGGAGGGGACAACTGGGGGCGTTTATTAGGCAACAGAGCAAAAAAGGAGGAAGTTTATTTCCGAAATTGGGGTTGGAACCCCCCAACATTTGGAGCAACAGGCGCCCCTGCTGGAAAAGTTAGTGAGGGGAAATATTTAGGGAGGATAAAAAAGGGGCAATCTAAAGCTTCCAACATGCATGGGGACAAAGGGGACATTCTCAGCATATTACAATCATGGTAATTAGGGAAGGATGAAAGAAATACAATACATTAGCATAGGTAACGCAACGTGGCGATGAGCCTCTGCTCAGCACTGATGTAAAACAGATACGACCTGCCTAGACGCCCTGAAAGTCAAGATACGAACCCACAAGCACAAACTGAACGGCAGAAAACGATCTGAAAAGTACGAAGACTGAAAAGCGCGAATCGTCTCTTCCCAAACTTTTACTTCACACGCGGTAACACGAGATCAGCAAAAGCAGCCCAAGGGGTGGCGCCAAGAAAAAAGATCTTCCCCTTTATAGTGCCGTCGTACGTGCTGGACGTGAGCGCAGAGAACCACGAGGAAATTGGAAAATGACAGTGTGTACGCATAGAAAGCTTGACGAGAAAATCGACAAGCTTAACAAGAATCTCGTCGAAAAAAACGACGTGTTTTTTACGACGAGAAAATCGGTCGTGTGTACGAGGCCTGACTGGCTGTCGGCACTAAAATAACACGATTCTATAGAACAAGAGCTACGATTTTCTTCTCTGAGGGACAGACCTCCCGACCTCCCAATGGGATGCTTTTAAACTACATGCCAGGAGGGTGTTAGACACTAGGATCCGTAGACTTAAGCTATCTTCCAAAGTGGTAGTAAACAAGTCAGAGGATGCCCTGCGGGACCTAGAGGAGGCTTATAATGTTCTTCCCACCCCTGAAAATCTCAATAAAGTGAAGGTACAGTCTAGAGTGGTATCACAATTACATTTGGAAAAGGCTAAACAGGGACTGTTCTTCTGTAAGGCGCGGATTTATGAACACGGGGAGAAAGCAGGGAAGATGTTGGCTTACCTGGCACACTTAGATAGCAAGCCCCCGGTGGTGGTCTCATTGAGGGAGCCAGATGGAACGGTGGTTGCGGACCCTCCGAGGGTGGCGGACAGATTTATGAGGTTCTATAAGGACCTGTATGGCTCCCAATGCCGAAGTTCGCCACAGGAAGTGCGGACATACCTCCACACTCTGCAGTTTTCGCAACTCAGTGCAAAACAAACTGAGATGCTGGAGGCTCCTATAACAGAGCAGGACATTGCTACTGCAATGTCCCAGCTGGCTACATCCAAGGCCCCGGGGTTGGATGGACTGCCCCTGGAATTCTATACTAAATACTCTGAGACATTAATCCCCAAACTAGACAAGTTATTTAGTTCCATCTTTGAGTTGGGTACACTTCCCCCTTCCATGCAGGAGGCCCAGATAATAGTCCTTCCTAAACCTGGAAAGGACCCGTTATACCCAGAATCATATAGGCCCATCTCCCTGCTGCCAGTGGACATAAAAATTCTAGCCAAGATTCTATCCTCCAGATTAAACACAGTTATACTATCACTTGTACACCCTGATCAGACAGGATTTATGCCTGGAAAAAACACGGCGATGAATATCCGACGGGTGTTTATGAATATTCAGGCTCGCCATGATAACGCGGGGACTAGGGTGCTTGTTGCCCTAGACACGGCCAAAGCCTTTGACTCGGTCAAATGGATATACTTATGGGAATGCCTGCGTTGCTATGGGTTTGGCCCAAATTTTGTTAAATGGGTACAGCTTCTATATCAAACCCCCAAGGCTTGGATATATGTTAATGGATGGCTATCTGATCAAATCTCCCTGGAAAGGGGTACGAGGCAGGGATGCCCTCTATCGCCGCTACTTTTCGCCCTAGCGGCTGAGCCCTTGGCGATGGCTATCAGGATGTGTCCGGAGGTGGTGGGTCTAAGGAGGGGGGATGCATGGGAGAAAATAGGTCTATATGCAGACGACACAATATTATATTTGGCGGATCAGGGTCCTTCACTACAGGTCGCACTGGATATTATCGAGAAGATGGGCAGCTATTCGGGCCTACGAATAAATTGGGAAAAGTCTCAAATCCTCCCGCTGGATCACTTCCCTCCACCGCTTACAACCCCAGAACTTCCCCTACAGAGGGTTGCTGAAATTAAATACTTGGGAGTTAAAGTTACTAGGACCCTTGGAGATTATGTCCGTCTGAATGTGGAGCCCCTGTTCGCTACCCTCAAGGCCAAAACCCAAACCTGGTTAAAGTTGCCCCTGGGAGTGATGGGTAGGATTAATTTAGTTAAAATGATTTTATTGCCCAAAATCTTATACATGGTATGGCATGCTCCTTTGTATATTCCGCTGAAGGTGTTTAAACAGATGGAGGCCATCTTGAACTCCTTTGTTTGGAGCTCCAGCAGACACAAGTTGGCGTGGCATATCCTTAAAAACCCCACTCTAGAGGGGGGATGTTCCCTTCCCGATTTACAGGACTATTATGTAGCTTCCCAACTATCTCACTTCTATTATTTTAATACATCTGAATCCCAGAGGTACAGATCCCTAGCGTGTAATCAGCCAGAGAACCCGATGCATACCCCCATACAGGCGATTTTCAGACAAGGACAGGGTAGCCGCAGATCTCCTCACTTCAGTGCCGGGATGCTGTCACATCATCAGAAAATTTGGGATATAGCCCTTAAGAAGCAGAACAGGACGCATGTGCATTCCCACTCCCCGCTGTGGCTCAATGGCCACTTACCTGAGCTGAACGTGGTGCCGCATCCGCAGCTTTGGGCGAGGTATGGGGTACTATACCTGTCTCAGATTCTGTTGGAGACTGGACCAAAGCCTTTTCAATTGCTCAGGGAGGAGTTGTCTCTCCCGAGCAACACATTGTTCAGGTACCTACAACTAAGACACGCGGTTAGAGCTCAGGTAAACTCTCTCGCAGTTGACCTGGGCACCCCGCCGGTCCTTGGCATTATTTTCGGAGCAGAATCTTCTAAGCTTATATCCAATTTATACTATGCACTCCGGGTGCACAGGACTCGGGGGGTGTCTCAGGCCGCTAAGGTAGCATGGGAACAGGATATGGGGCCCATAGATAGTTCAGATTGGGACGATATGTTGGAGGGGGTTAAACAGGCATCTCCTAAACTCTCAGATAGATTGAAGCAATTATATGTAGTACACCATGCCTACCTTACACCGGTGAAATTGGCAAAGTTTCAGCATACCAGGAGCCCCCTCTGCCCTGGGTGCTTATTGGCCCCTGGCACGTTTTATCATCTGATGTGGAGCTGTCCGAATGTACAAACTTATTGGGTGCAGGTGACCCAGATTCTCCATGACAATATGGGCTCCCCGGTGGGCCTAGACCCGAAGGCTTGTCTTTTGGGTCTCCTGCCGGAAGTAGAAATAGACAAACACCTAACCACGTTCCTTTGTGAGACATTGTTTTTAGCTAGGAAAGTGATTGCAAAAATGTGGTTACAGGCCCTGCCACCAACATTGCAGCTCTGGAAGAAAGAAATAAATTATGTCCTTCCATATAGGAGATTGATATATATCCATAGAGGACGTCCTCAGAAGTTCTCTAATGTCTGGGATAGATGGTTGGAGGATGGTGAAACTTGCTCTACATGATGTATATAATGGAAATGTTAATAGTAGTTTAGTAGATTGTACACCTAGCTTTATGGACGAGACACGAGTTCCCCCATAGGTTACTACTGTCATTACTTTCTGCATGTATATACTGGAAAAATCTACTCTGTACCATACGTCCTTTAATGTATGTATGTATTGAACTTGCATGTAGTTGTATATGCTGTGCTTGCTTCTTAATAAATGTGCCTTTTTCTTTGGCAAAAAAAAAAAAGTTGAACAAACCTTTAAAGAAACTTTGCTGCACTATGTAGTGCAGTTTTGCCTATTTTATTTCTATTGCAGTACTGGTGGGGTTTCCAAGCCATTGAGCTGCAAGAGTAGTGTGGTAGACTGCTTTACCCTGTGCTATTGTGACCATATGTACATAACAAGTGTGACAGCAGGAAGGTAAAGTCACCTGGTTGCATCCAGGGGGGTAGATATATTTCGCCCAGATTCAGGCTTTACGCCGACTTATACAACTAGGGGAAGAGTTGTATAAGGCTAGTGGGCTCATGGATGACTCATACCTCTAGGGAGAGGGCTGGGCGTCGTACAGACAGGGAGTTGATGAGGCCAGCTGAAGCTTGTCAGCTCATTTAGGCCTCTATAAGAACTCCCAGCTTCATTAGATGTTAGCTCATGCCTGGAACCAGACCTGTGTGGACTGTCTAGGGAGAGTGAACCCCTGTGCGGTGAGGCAAAGCCTGTGTGGCTATTTGTTTGGACTTTTACTAAACCAGGGACTTAGGGACTAGGACAGCACTAGGCTGATCCCAGTTGTTAGTTAGGAAACCTGTATGTTTAGTCAGAGGTCAACTTGACCAGGATTTATTTTGGTTATGTTTCTTTTGCTTTGCTGTGTTTTGTCACTGTAAATAGAAAATAAACCGCACCTTTTTTTGATTTTGAAAACCACAACCTCCGTTTGCTGGGCCTGTTTTGTGTGGGGAGCCCATCCCGGGGGTCACACACACCCGCTGCCGAGCTAACCCCCTCACAGTTGGTGGAGAACCAGTGGCAGTTTTTTTTAAGCCAGCATGGAGGAGATACTGAAGCAGCTGGCTCTAGCAAATGCCAATCAACAGCAGACAAATGCAGGTTTGCAAAGGAGCCTTGCAGCCCAGCAGCAGACAAACGCAACTTTGCAACAGAGTCTGGAGGCTCAGCAACGAGCCCAGCAGCAATCTGAGGCCCGCTTCATAGACCTGTTGCAGAAGCAAGAGCAGAGACTACAACAACAGATGGAAGCAGTAATGCAGCAACGTCCGCAGACCAGTGAGGAAAGCCGTCCCACTAATACCGCGTCCTTTGGGGTGAGTCGTTTATTGACAAAAATGAATGGAGAGGATGATCCAGAGGTATTTTTGACCACATTTGAAAGGACCGCTGAAAGAGAAAAGTGGCCTGAGGAGCAGTGGGCTGGACTGGTGGCTCCTCTGTTAACTGGTGAATCGCAGAAAGCTTACTATGACCTAGAGCCTAACCAAGCAAAAGACTATGTGATGCTAAAAACTGAAATATTGGCAAGGCTGGGTGTCACCCAGGCTGTCCGGGCTCAGCGTGTGCATAACTGGACTTTCCAGCTTGGAAAACCCCCCAGGTCTCAAATGTATGATCTCATTCACCTGAGCAGAAAGTGGCTACAGCCAGAGACTTTGTCCGCACCAAAGATTGTGGAACGTGTTGTAATGGATCGGTTTTTGAGAGCTCTTCCTACTGCCATCCAAAAGTGGGTAAGCCATGGAGACCCAGAGACGGCCGATGGTCTTGTGGATCGTGTGGAGAAATACTTGGCTACAGAGAACCTGACGGCCTCTTCCAGAGACACTCGGACTTTCCACCCTAAGACCAGACCATCCCCAGGGGCGGATAAGAGGATTCCAAGGGGTGAGGGTGGAGAGAGTGAGAGGGTGGGAGCTCTACCCCAAGTTTGGCGAGAACAGCCTGGGAAATCAGCGGCTCAAGAGGCGGCAAGAAGGATCGTTTGCTACCGCTGCCGGCAAGCGGGACATATTGCAGCCAATTGCCCGGTTGTGGAGGAACCCATGCAGTGTGACTTTCTGACGGGCAGACGTCAGTCGCTGTGTGCGACAGTCGCATGCACTGCCATTCGAGGAACTGAGAAACATTTATGCAAAATGTGTGTTAATGGTAGAAATGTTGTGGTATTGCTGGATTCAGGTAGCCTTGTGACCCTGATAAAGGCTGAGTTAGTTAAAACAGAGGTCTCTGGGAATAGCAAGGTAGCTGTTATTTGTGTACATGGGAACACCCGAGAGTATCCAGTGACTACAGTGTGTTTCGAGACCCCCAAAGGTACCCTCTCTCATCCAGTGGGCTTAGTATCTCAGTTACCGCATGACGCCATTGTGGGAAGGGATTTTCCGAAGTTCTGGGAACTGTGGGATGATCCTGAGCCCCTCACTGGTGCCCCTATGTACCAGGAATGTGATAGCCAGAACTCCCCTGAGAGTGGTGAGGACTCTCCGGAATTTCCCTTATCAGTATTGGCAGGGGAGACTCAAGAAACTGGAGAGGAGCCCACCTCCTCAGACGAAAACCTACCGTCTGTGGAGTTTTCTGATCTTGAGGTTCACAGGGAAAACTTTGCCACAGAACAGTTGAAAGACCCCGCCCTAATAAAGGCACGGGAAAACGTAGTGAAAATAGATGGCGAGTTAGTGAACCCAGATAATACCTGCACTTACCCATACTTCAGCGTAGAGAAGGACCTACTGTATCGGGTGGCAAAAAGGGCAGAAGAAACCGTTGAGCAGCTTGTGGTGCCCAAACCTTACAGGAAGTTGGTGTTGGAGTTGGCCCATGGGCACATTCTTGGAGGTCATCTGGGGACAGAGAAAACCCGAGAGAGGGTATTACAGAGATTCTATTGGCCGGGGGTGATGAAGGACGTAGAAAATTATTGTTCCTCCTGCCCTGTGTGTCAGAGGTTGGCCCCGATGCCACATTTCCGTAGCCCGCTGGTCCCTCTACCCATCATTGAGGTCCCGTTTGAGAGGATCGCCATGGATTTGGTAGGTCCTATAATCAAGTCCGCTAGGGGGCACCAGTACATATTAGTTATAATGGACTATGCCACCCGTTATCCAGAAGCGATCCCTCTCCGAAATACCTCGGCCAAAACCATAGCCAAAGAGCTATCTCTTGTTTTTAGCCGGGTGGGTATTTGTAAAGAACTGCTTACGGACCAAGGTACACCCTTTATGTCCCGGGTTATGAAAGAGCTGTGTAAATTGTTCAAAGTGACGCAATTGCGTACGTCTGTGTATCACCCCCAAACCGATGGGCTGGTTGAAAGATTCAACAAAACCCTAAAACAAATGTTGAAGAAAGTGGTGGATAGAGATGGAAAGGATTGGGACTGTTTACTTCCTTATTTGATGTTTGCTATTAGGGAGGTGCCCCAATCCTCTACGGGATTCTCCCCCTTTGAGTTACTGTATGGGAGACACCCAAGAGGGCTGTTGGATATTGCCAAGGAAACTTGGGAAAGTGAGAGTTCTCCCCACAGGAGTGTGATTGAGCATGTCGCCCTGATGCAAGATCGAATTGCACAGGTAATGCCCATCGTGAAGGAACATTTGGCCCAAGCGCAGTTGGCACAGCAGAGAGTGTACAACCGTGGAGCCAAGACCCGTACCTTTTCCCCGGGGGATAGGATATTGGTACTTGTCCCTACGGTTGAAAGTAAATTCCTTGCCAAATGGCAAGGCCCCTACGAGATAATGGAAAAAGTGAGCGAAGTGAATTACAAGGTCAGACAACCAGGAAGGCGAAAGCCCGAACAGATCTATCACGTTAATCTGTTGAAAGCCTGGAGGGATAGAGAGTCCCTAGTCGCAGACACTTGGTCACCAGCTCAAACTGGTTGCGTGATTCCTGAGGTTGGAATAGCAGCCACCTTGTCACAACCCCAACAACAGGAGGTTAAGGAGTTTGTGCTTCGCAACAAGGAGGTATTCTCTGAGCTGCCGGGACAAACATCTGGGGTAGAGCATGACATCATTACCCCGCCCGGTGAAAGGGTGAAGTTAAAACCCTATCGGATCCCAGAGGCTCGACGGGAGGCAATACGGGAGGAAATACAGAAAATGCTGAACTTAGGGGTGATAGAGGAGTCCCAAAGTGATTGGTCTAGTCCCATCGTGTTGGTGCCTAAACCGGATGGGAGCTGGCGATTTTGTAACGATTTTCGTCAGTTGAACAAAGTTACAAAATTTGACACCTACCCCATGCCACGTATAGATGAGTTGATCGACCGGCTGGGAACAGCCCGATACATGACGACTCTTGACCTCACAAAAGGGTATTGGCAAATCCCCCTGGCCAAGTCGGCCAAAGAGAAAACCGCATTTGTAACCCCAGACGGGGCGTTCCAATATAAAAGAATGCCGTTCGGGTTACAGAATGCGCCGGCCACATTCCAGCGGAAAATGGACCAGATGCTGAGGCCCCATCGGAAGTATGCTGCGGCTTACCTGGATGACGTAATTGTCCATAGCACAGATTGGGCCTCACATCTGCCAAAAGTGCAAGCAGTCCTGGACTCTGTTCGGGAAGCGGGGTTTACGGCTAACCCCAAGAAGTGTACCATTGGGCAGGAGGAGGCCAAATATCTTGGGTACACCATTGGGAGGGGAGTAATAAAACCCCAACTCAACAAAGTCGAGGCCATCCAGAGTTGGCCACGTCCCAACAGCAAGAAGCAGGTACGAGCCTTTCTGGGAATCGCTGGGTATTATCGGCGATTCATTCCCCACTTTGCTTCTAAGGCTGTGCCCCTAACCAACCTGACGAAGGGGAAAGGGTCGGTCATGATTAAATGGACCCCCGAGGCTGAGGCAGCATTCCAGTTCTTGAAACAAGCCTTATGTAGCCAGCCAGTGTTGTACTCACCCGACTTCTCTAAAGATTTTGTCGTACAAAGTGATGCGTCAGATGTGGGGTTAGGAGCAGTATTGTCCCAGGTCTGGAACGGGGAAGAGCACCCAGTCATTTACCTCAGCAGGAAGTTGAAGTCCCATGAGGTAAATTACGCCACCGTTGAAAAGGAGTGCTTAGCGGTGAAGTGGGCTCTAGATTCCCTTCGGTACTACCTGCTAGGTAGGCACTTTGACATGGTTACGGATCACGCTCCGTTAAAGTGGATGGCTCAAAACAAGGAAACAAATAGAAGAGTGAATAGGTGGTTCCTGGCCCTCCAGGAATTCAACTTCACAGTAAAGCATCGCCCTGGCGTTCAAATGGGGAATGTGGATGCTTTGTCTCGAGTACATGAATGCCTGATTGCTGGTGTTCCAACCCCGAGGTTAAAACAAGAGGGGGGGTATGTGACAGCAGGAAGGTAAAGTCACCTGGTTGCATCCAGGGGGGTAGATATATTTCGCCCAGATTCAGGCTTTACGCCGACTTATACAACTAGGGGAAGAGTTGTATAAGGCTAGTGGGCTCATGGATGACTCATACCTCTAGGGAGAGGGCTGGGCGTCGTACAGACAGGGAGTTGATGAGGCCAGCTGAAGCTTGTCAGCTCATTTAGGCCTCTATAAGAACTCCCAGCTTCATTAGATGTTAGCTCATGCCTGGAACCAGACCTGTGTGGACTGTCTAGGGAGAGTGAACCCCTGTGCGGTGAGGCAAAGCCTGTGTGGCTATTTGTTTGGACTTTTACTAAACCAGGGACTTAGGGACTAGGACAGCACTAGGCTGATCCCAGTTGTTAGTTAGGAAACCTGTATGTTTAGTCAGAGGTCAACTTGACCAGGATTTATTTTGGTTATGTTTCTTTTGCTTTGCTGTGTTTTGTCACTGTAAATAGAAAATAAACCGCACCTTTTTTTGATTTTGAAAACCACAACCTCCGTTTGCTGGGCCTGTTTTGTGTGGGGAGCCCATCCCGGGGGTCACACACACCCGCTGCCGAGCTAACCCCCTCACACAAGGTTTCATCTGAATGCGCACCTGGCAACTGGCTTTTTCTCTGTACCTTTAACGTCCTCCCGCCCACAGTATAGACAAATGACGGCAAGCGGGATCCCCTCTCGTTCTTGGACGTTGTCATATAACATCGCCCCAGTTTCACAGCGATCTCGGTAACCACCTGCTGCGCAGCAATCTTGGTAACGAGCCAATGACGTGGCTATTTACCCATGTAATTGGCTGTGTCCAATCACATGTAAACACGGAGGTATTGTTTATCGGCCGTCCTCGCCTCACGCTGACCAAGTGTGAGGCGAGGAGTAGGGATGAGCTTCGTGTTCGAGTCGAACATACTTTCGACTCGAACATCGGCTGTTCGATCGTTCGACGAAGATCGAACAATTTGGGCCGTTCGCGCCAAATTCGAGTGACGCGAACGGCCCACAATGCACTACGCCATCGCAGTGTCATCCAGGCGCTGTGATTGGCCAAGCATGCACTGTGACCCTGCATGCTTGGCCAATCACAGCACCGGCAGCGAGGAGAGCAATGATTGGCCACAGGCAGGATGCCTGTGGCCAATTATTGCTGAGGGGGTTTAGTACACGCCCCACACTATAAAAGGCCGCCAGCGCGGCGGCCTTGTGTAGTGTGTTCCGGAGCAGGGAAAGAGAAGCATAGGCAGGGACAGTGTCATTTTTTTCCTTTACTAATCCTGGATTCCTTGTGTTTAGGGACAAATAAGGATAGGTAGGGAGAGTGTCAGTGTGTTATTCTGTGCTAAACCTTGTTTGTAGGGACAGGGAGGTACAGTGAGGGAAAGTGTCAGTGTGCTATTCTGTTCTAAACCAATCTTGCTGAACCATATTTGAAATCCTTGAGTTTAGGGACAGAGAGGTACAGTGAGGGAAAGTGTCAGTGTGCTATTCTGTTCTAAACCAATCTTGCTGAACCATATTTGAAATCCTTGAGTTTAGGGACAGAGAAGGACACTCGTGGAAACTATCAGTGTGCTATTCTGTGCTAAATCTTGTTTGTAGGGACAGAGAAGGACAGTGAGGGAAACTATCAGTGTCCTATTCTGTGCTAAACCTTGTTTGTAGGGACAGAGAAGGACAGTGAGGGAAACTGTCAGTGTGCTATTCTGTTCTAAACCAATCTTGCTGAACCATATTTGAAATCCTTGAGTTTAGGGACAGAGAAGGACACTCGTGGAAACTATCAGTGTGCTATTCTGTGCTAAATCTTGTTTGTAGGGACAGAGAAGGACAGTGAGGGAAACTATCAGTGTCCTATTCTGTGCTAAACCTTGTTTGTAGGTACAGAGAAGGACAGTGAGGGAAAGTGTCAGTGTGCTATTCTGTTCTAAACCAATCTTGCTGAACCATATTTGAAATCCTTGAGTTTAGGGACAGAGAGGTACAGTGAGGGAAAGTGTCAGTGTGCTATTCTGTTCTAAACCAATCTTGCTGAACCATATTTGAAATCCTTGAGTTTAGGGACAGAGAAGGACACTCGTGGAAACTATCAGTGTGCTATTCTGTGCTAAATCTTGTTTGTAGGGACAGAGAAGGACAGTGAGGGAAACTATCAGTGTCCTATTCTGTGCTAAACCTTGTTTGTAGGGACAGAGTAGGACAGTGAGTGAAATTGACAGTGTGCTATTCTGTTCTAAACCAATCTTGCTGAACCATATTTGAAATCCTTGAGTTTAGGGACAGAGAAGGACACTCGTGGAAACTATCAGTGTGCTATTCTGTGCTAAATCTTGTTTGTAGGGACAGAGAAGGACAGTGAGGGAAACTATCAGTGTCCTAGTCTGTGCTAAACCTTGTTTGTAGGTACAGAGAAGGACAGTGAGGGAAAGTGTCAGTGTGCTATTCTGTTCTAAACCAATCTTGCTGAACCATATTTGAAATCCTTGAGTTTAGGGACAGAGAGGTACAGTGAGGGAATGTGTCAGTGAGCTATTCTGTTCTAAACCAATCTTGCTGAACCATATTTGAAATCCTTGAGTTTAGGGACAGAGAAGGACACTCGTGGAAACTATCAGTGTGCTATTCTGTGCTAAATCTTGTTTGTAGGGACAGAGAAGGACAGTGAGTGAAACTGACAGTGTGCTATTCTGTTCTAAACCAATCTTGCTGAACCATATTTGAAATCCTTGAGTTTAGGGACAGAGAGGTACAGTGAGGGAAAGTGTCAGTGTGCTATTCTGTTCTAAACCAATCTTGCTGAACCATATTTGAAATCCTTGAGTTTAGGGACAGAGAGGTACAGTGAGGGAATGTGTCAGTGAGCTATTCTGTTCTAAACCAATCTTGCTGAACCATATTTGAAATCCTTGAGTTTAGGGACAGAGAAGGACACTCGTGGAAACTATCAGTGTGCTATTCTGTGCTAAATCTTGTTTGTAGGGACAGAGAAGGACAGTAAGTAAAACTGACAGTGTGCTATTCTGTTCTAAACCAATCTTGCTGAACCATATTTGAAATCCTTGAGTTTAGGGACAGAGAAGGACACTCGTGGAAACTATCAGTGTGCTATTCTGTGCTAAATCTTGTTTGTAGTAGGGACAGAGAAGGACAGTGAGTGAAACTGACAGTGTGCTATTCTGTTCTAAACCAATCTTGCTGAACCATATTTGAAATCCTTGAGTTTAGGGACAGAGAGGTACAGTGAGGGAAAGTGTCAGTGAGCTATTCTGTTCTAAACCAATCTTGCTGAACCATATTTGAAATCCTTGAGTTTAGGGACAGAGAAGGACACTCATGGAAACTATCAGTGTGCTATTCTGTGCTAAATCTTGTTTGTAGGGACAGAGAAGGACAGTGAGTGAAACTGACAGTGTGCTATTCTGTTCTAAACCAATCTTGCTGAACCATATTTGAAATCCTTGAGTTTAGGGACAGAGAGGTACAGTGAGGGAAAGTGTCAGTGAGCTATTCTGTTCTAAACCAATCTTGCTGAACCATATTTGAAATCCTTGAGTTTAGGGACAGAGAAGGACACTCGTGGAAACTATCAGTGTGCTATTCTGTGCTAAATCTTGTTTGTAGGGACAGAGAAGGACAGTGAGTGAAACTGACAGTGTGCTATTCTGTTCTAAACCAATCTTGCTGAACCATATTTGAAATCCTTGAGTTTAGGGACAGAGAGGTACAGTGAGGGAAAGTGTCAGTGTGCTATTCTGTTCTAAACCAATCTTGCTGAACCATATTTGAAATCCTTGAGTTTAGGGACAGAGAGGTACAGTGAGGGAAAGTGTCAGTGTGCTATTCTGTTCTAAACCAATCTTGCTGAACCATATTTGAAATCCTTGAGTTTAGGGACAGAGAAGGACACTCGTGGAAACTATCAGTGTGCTATTCTGTACTAAATCTTGTTTGTAGGGACAGAGAAGGACAGTGAGTGAAACTGACAGTGTGCTATTCTGTTCTAAACCAATCTTGCTGAACCATATTTGAAATCCTTGAGTTTAGGGACAGAGAGGTACAATGAGGGAAAGTGTCAGTGAGCTATTCTGTTCTAAACCAATCTTGCTGAACCATATTTGAAATCCTTGAGTTTAGGGACAGAGAGGTACAGTGAGGGAAAGTGTCAGTGTGCTATTCTGTTCTAAACCAATCTTGCTGAACCATATTTGAAATCCTTGAGTTTAGGGACAGAGAAGGACACTCGTGGAAACTATCAGTGTGCTATTCTGTGCTAAATCTTGTTTGTAGGGACAGAGAAGGACAGTGAGTGAAACTCACAGTGTTCTATTCTGTTCTAAACCAATCTTGCTGAACCATATTTGAAATCCTTGAGTTTAGGGACAGAGAAGGACACTCGTGGAAACTATCAGTGTGCTATTCTGTGCTAAATCTTGTTTGTAGTAGGGACAGAGAAGGACAGTGAGTGAAACTATCAGTGTGCTATTCTGTTCTAAACCAATCTTGCTGAACCATATTTGAAATCCTTGAGTTTAGGGACAGAGAGGTACAGTGAGGGAAAGTGTCAGTGAGCTATTCTGTTCTAAACCAATCTTGCTGAACCATATTTGAAATCCTTGAGTTTAGGGACAGAGAAGGACACTCGTGGAAACTATCAGTGTGCTATTCTGTGCTAAATCTTGTTTGTAGGGACAGAGAAGGACAGTGAGGGAAACTGTCAGTGTGCTATTCTGTGCTAAACCAATCTTGCTGAAGCATATTGCAAATCCTTGTGTTTAGGGACAGAGAAGGATAGGCAGGGGACAGTGTCAGTGTCATTGTTGCTAAGCCTCCTGCACAGTATACACCTGAAGGTAGCCCTTATTGCTCTTTTTCCCATCTCTCTGCAGGCCATCCATTAAAATGTCTGGAAGGCAAACAAGGAGAGGCAGACAGTCAGGAGGCAAAAAAAGAGGGCAAGCAGGCTCTGTGTCTGGGGGCAACAGTGCTGGTCGTGGACGCGGTGCATTGTCATCAGCACATGGCCATGGGACACGCTTGTCCTTCTTTTCGGCAGCTGGACATGTTGAGCCACATCATGCTGAAGACTTGGTAGAGTGGATGACCAAGCCCACCTCATCCTCCTCATCCTCTCTCACCCAGGCTCAGGGTACTGGCAAAGCAGCTGCCAAAGCGTCCTCTTCTCTGGTATCATTATCTTCATTAGTCAATCCTTCCCTAGACCCACCATGTCCTCCTCCTGAGGAGTCCCCCGAACTGTTTGAGCACAGTGTTGGGTACATGCTCCAGGAGGATGCCCAGCGTTTCGAAGGATCTGATGATGATACCCAGATAGAGGAAGGCAGTAGCGTGAGAGCAGAGAGAGGGGATGCTCAAGAAGGACACCAATCTGGCAGTCATGCTCCAGCAGCTGCAGCATACTGCCAGATTGGCTCCAGTGATGAGGAGGGAGGGGATGATGAGGTCACTGACTCCACGTGGGTGCCTAATAGGAGAGAGGAGGAGGAGGATGCCCTTGGGTGGCCAGCGTATGGGCAGCACACCGACGGAATCACACCGCAGAGCTCCGCCTGTGCAGGGCGCTGCCTCTGCCCCGTCATTCAAAAAGTTCTTTGGTGTGGGCCTTTTTTGAGGCGAGTGCATCAGATCGCACAGCTGCTGTTTGCAACATATGTCTCAAGCGTATATCGCGTGGCCAAAACATCAGCCGCTTGGGCACCACATGCTTGATCAGACATATGTTGACCTGCCATGCAGCTCGTTGGCAAGCCTACCTTAAAGACCCACACCAAAGAACAAAGCGGACCTCTCCTTGCACCGCATCAGCTGGGATCTCCAACTCCAGTATACCTTCAGTCCTCTCTGAAACCTGCACTGAGAGGAATGAAGGTGTAGAATTAGGTGTGTCACAGCCAAGTACTTGCGGCCACTCTGCTAGCAGTACACCGACGTCCGATTCTAGCAGGCAAATTTCCCTGCCCCAGCTGCTGGACCGTCGAAAGAAGTTCACTCCCAGCCATCCACATGCCCAGCGGTTGAATGCTAGCTTGGCTAAATTGCTAGCGCTTCAACTGCTGCCTTTTCAGTTGGTAGACTCGGCCCCCTTCCGTGAGTTTGTGCAATGTGCGGTTCCTCAGTGGCAGGTTCCCAAACGCCACTTTTTCTCACGGAAGGCGATTCCGGCTCTCTACAGGCATGTGGAAGGCAATGTCTTGGCCTCGCTGGACAGGGCGGTCAGCGGTAAGGTGCATATTACCGCTGACTCATGGTCCAGCAGGCATGGACAGGGACGTTACCTTTCTTTCACGGCCCATTGGGTCACTCTTTTGGCAGCTGGGAAGGATGCAGGACAAGGTGCAGTAGTGTTGGAGGTTGTTCCGCCGCCACGCCTCCAAAATGCTACTACTGGTTGTGACACACCTCTCTCCTCCACCCCCTCCTCTTCTTCTTCCTCCATGGCCTCTTCCTGTGGTTTGTCCTCGGAACCAGCGGTGATCCGTAGGCGTTCAAGGGGCTACACAAGTACGCAGGCAAAAAGATGCCATGCCGTGCTTGCGCTGGTGTGTTTGGGGGACAGGAGCCACACTGGGGCAGAGGTCCTGTCTGCTCTGCAGGGGCAGGCCGAGAGGTGGTTGACGCCACGCCAGCTTAAGCCAGGAATGGTGGTTTGCGACAATGGCACCAACCTCCTCTCCGCCCTCCGACAGGGACAACTGACCCATGTGCCCTGTATGGCTCACGTCCTTAACCTGGTGGTGCAGCGGTTCTTGGGCAGGTACCCGGGCTTACAGGATGTCCTGAGGCAGGCCAGGAAAGTCTGTGTGCATTTCCGCAGATCTTATAATGCCAGTGCTCGCCTGGCTGAGCTGCAAAAGGAGTTGAACCTGCCCAAGAACCGCCTTATATGTGACATGCCCACCAGGTGGAACTCAACGTTGGCCATGCTGCAGCGGCTGCACATGCAGCAGAGGGCAATCAATGAGTACCTGTGCGACTACGGCACCAGGACAGGGTCAGGGGAGCTCGGGTTTTTTTCACCACGCCAGTGGGGCATGATCAGGGATGCATGCACTGTCCTGGCACCATTTGAGGAGGCCACGAGGATGGTGAGCAGTGACAGTGCATGCATCAGTGACACTGTACCTCTTGTCCACCTGTTGGAGCACACGCTGCGTGGAATAATGGACAGGGCACTTGAGGCAGAACAGAGGCAGGAAGAGGAGGACTTCCTTGCCTCTCAAGGCCCCCTTTACCCAGACAGTGTTCCTTCTGTCCCACCCATCACACAGGAAGAGGAGGAGGAGGAGGAGGAGGAGGATTGTGTCAGCATGGAGGTGGAGGCTGGCACTCAGCATCATCAGCAGCAGTCTTTTAGGGATGATTTACAGTCCCAAGAAACCAGTGGACTTGTACGTGCCTGGGAGGAGGTGGCTGCGGATCATGTCGTCCTTAGTGACCCAGAGGACTCCGGACTGAATGCCTCAGCTAACCTACGCTGCATGGCCTCCCTGATCCTGCAAAGTCTGCGGAAGGATCCTCGTATTCTTCGGATCAAGGAGAGGGACCATTACTGGCTGGCCACTCTCCTTGATCCACGGTACAAGGGTAAGGTTGCGGACCTTATGTTACCGTCGCAGAGGGAGCAGAGGATGAGACAACTCCGGGAGGCCTTGCAGAAAGGTCTGTGCAACGCGTTCCCAGAGACTGGGAGGTTACAAACTCCTGGTCCAGGACAACGAGTTGCTGAGGCTTCGGGCAGTCAAAGAAGGAGCGGTGGGGAAGGTGGCCGTCTGACCGATGCGTTCAGACAATTCTTTAGTCCGCAGCCCCAAAGTATGATCGGTTCCAGCAACCATCGCCAGCGTCTGATATACATGGTGCAGGAATACCTAGGGGCAAGGTCAGACTTGGACACCTTCCCCACCGAAAATCCTCTGGCTTACTGGGTCTTGAGGATGGATCACTGGCCAGAGCTTGCACAGTATGCAATTGAGCTACTGGCCTGTCCTGCATCCAGCGTTCTTTCAGAACGCACATTCAGTGCTGCTGGAGGATTTGTCACGGATCACAGGGTGCGCCTGTCCACCGACTCGGTTGATCGACTGACTTTCATCAAGATGAACCAGTCTTGGATCACCACCAGCTACCACACACCTGATGCTGATATAACAGATTAATTGATTTTAAAATGTCACATCCCTTCAAGACTGATGCTGATGCTGAGTGCCTGTGCTGTTATGTTGACTGGCTATCCTCCTCCTCCTCCTCAATGATACGATTAATGATGATAGCTTGGAAGATCATTTTGGTTTATGGGTGACGCCACCAGTGGCTAAGGCCCAATTTTTCAGCCCCTGTTTAACAGGGGCGTGTAATTACAATTTTTGATGCAATACTTTGCAACAGGCCTCATTGCTGTGCTCCAAGTACAGTATCTGTGAGGGGTTGCAGTGTTGTGCCACCAGTGCCTAAGGCCCAATTTTTCAGCCCCTGTTCAACAGGGGCATGCAATTATAATTATTGATCTAATAATTCACAGCAGGGCCCATTGCTGCGCCCACCAAGAGTAACTGTCAGGCCTTACAGTGTTGTGGCACCAGCACCACCATCACCACCACCACCACCACCAAAGGCCCAATTTTTCAGCCCCTGTTCAACAGGGGCATGCAATTATAATTATTGATCTAATAATTCACAGCAGGGCCCATTGCTGCACCCACCAAGAGTAACTGTCAGGCCTTACAGTGTTGTGTCAACACCACCACCACCACCACCACCACCAAAGGCCCAATTTTTCAGCCCCTGTTCAACAGGGGCATGCAATTATAATTATTGATCTAATATTTCACAGCAGGGCCCATTGCTGCGCCCACCAAGAGTAACTGTCAGGCCTTACAGTGTTGTGGCACCAGCACCACCATCAAAGGCCCAATTTTTACTACCACTGATCAACAATTATATGTTATTACAATGAATCCTGATATAATAGTTGACAGCAGGGCGTTCCAGCACCCACCAAGAGTAACTGTGAGTGCTTACAGTGTTGTGCCAACACCAACACCTAAGGGGCCAATTTCTGCAGAGTATATACGGCAGGCCCCTACTTTCAAACATCCAACTTACAAACGACTACTACTTGCAAACGGAAGAAGACAACAGGAAGTGAGAGGAAATCTACCCCTTGGAAGGAAAATTCTCTCCTGTAAGAATTAATATGGGAGAAAGGTGTCTCCTCTCTACTGATGCTTTATCACCAATCCTTGTTTCAATAAAAACACCACATTTCAAAAACAGTTGTCATTGGGACGCAAAGTGAGGTGAAATGTTCTGAACAGGGGCACAGACAGCAAAACAAATGTTACAGGGGTGATAACCCTTCCCTATGTTTTCCAAAAAGCTTAAAAATAGGTATTTGGGCTGGAGCTACACTTAAACAATGTAGCTGTTCAAAATTACAAACAGATTCTACATAAGAACAAACCTACAGTCCCTGTCTTGTATGCACCGCCTGTATACGGCTGTTCAGAGTATATAGGGCCTTTTTTATTTTGTGTGCGGGGTTCCCCTTAATATCCATACAAGACCCAAAGGGGCTGGTAATGGGCTGGGGTAGGGGGGGGGGTCATGGGGTAGCTATGCCATTTTTCTTAAAGATTTTCATCCATATTACCGGGACCAGACATTACATTAAAGCCGCAAGCAGTTTTAAATGGCTTTTTTTTCCTTTAGAAATGTTATTTTGTGCAGGGACAGTTCTAAACACGGGAAACACGTGGCACTTCACAGGCATACTTTAGACACCCCCCAGGTACAATATTTAAAGGAATATTTGACTTTTTTTTTTTCACTTTATGCATCATTAAAATGACTGCTCCCGGAAAACGTCCGTTTTTAAAACTTCTTTTTGCATTGATACATGTCCCCTGGTGCAGAACCCGGGTTCCCAAACTCTGTTTAGGACAATAACATGGATAATAGTCGTTATAATTAGCACTTTAGAATCCGAACGTTCGCATCCATTGTATTTAATAGGGTTCTAATGTTCGTGCGAACTTTCGGTCCGTTCGCGGGTTCTGGTGCGAACCGAACCCGGGGGTGTTCGGCTCATCACTAGCGAGGAGAGCCGATCAGTGGCATCTTCTCACAGGGAAGAATGTGCCCTGATTATCAGTGCAGCACCAACAGCGCCCAGCAGTGATGCCAGGCAGTGCCCATCAGAAATGCCAGTCAGTGCTGAATTTCAGTGCCCATCAGTGCCGCCTATCAGTGCTGCATATTACTGCCAACTCTTCAGTAACTGACAGAAACTAAAGAAAAAACCCAGCGGTGATTAACCACTTCCCTACCCAGCCATAGTCAAATGACGTCCACAGATGGGATCTCCCATCCTGGGTGGACGTCATATGACGTCCTGGCTTTGTAGGGGGATATCTGAATGATGCCTGCAGCTAGAGGCATCATTCAGATATCCTTTTAAAGTGCCGGCGATTCTGTGCACCATAAGAATGATCATAGCGGCGGTTCCGCCACTTGATCGTTCTTATAGGCGGCGGGAGGGGACATCCCCCCCCCTCCCGCCGCCATCCGGTGCTTCTCTGGGCTCTCCTGTGCCATCGGGGACCCGGAGCGAATCTTCTGGCGCCTTTGGTGGGTCACGTGACAAGCATAGAGATGACTGGTGACCAGATGGTCACCAGTCATCTCTATGATCGTCGGAGGCCCGGGCGCGATGTGATGGCGTCACGCCCGGGTCCTCAAATGTAAACAAAGCCGCCATTGCGGCTGTAAGTATGAGATCAGTGAAAAAAAATTCACTGGAGGGGCGTGGCCTGGACATGGAGGGATAGAGACATGAACTTACAGAGCTCCCGGCCATCTCCCATCCAATCTGATGATCACTGCTAATTCAGCACAATATGTACACCTCGAGAAAGAGATCCACAAAGAGGAATAATAGATCTACTAGATCCGCGGTTCAAACTCCACAGCCGGGTGAGATTGAGAGACTTTTCCAACTCTCCCAGCTACATTCGCCGGGAACCAAGATGGCGTCGGCACGTGGGGGAACGGAGGTAGACCGAGAAGCCTGCCGCTCACCAGATTTAAGCATGGAAGCTCCACTCACTAACCAATACTTCGGAGCCCCTCCGGACCTTCACCCTGACACAGAGGACAACCCACGAATAGCCTCTCAGTCGACTCAGGTGTATGCAGAGCTACGCTTGTTACTACAAGCACTTCCCACTAAGGTGGATATTACAGCCCTTATAGGAACGGTGGAAGCTGCTCACTGTAAAGAACTTGCCATGGTTAAGACAGAGGTGAAGGAACTTTCCACTAGACTTACGAAGGGTGAAACCTCCCTGACTGCCCTAGAACGCCGGGTGAAGGCGATGGAGGAGACCCAGGATAGCCAGATGGAAGCCCTGATAGAACAGCAGCTGCGGCTTGAAGAAATGAAGGACCACAGTCGCAGGAATAACCTGCGTATACGGGGACTCCCAGAGGCGACTGGGCCTGAAGACTTAGCGGACACTGCAACAGCTATCTTCCGCAACATAGCGGAGGTTAAATTACCAACCCGCCTGGAATTTGACAGGATCCACAGAGCGCTGGGGCCAAAATCTACTGATCCCGCCAGACCTAGAGATGTAGTATGTAGACTACATGACTACATACACAAAGAGGAAATTATCCTGAAATCTTGGGAAGCGGACAACCCAGAATTTGATGGAGTAGCACTTAAAATTCTCCCGGACCTCTCTCGCGCCACGCTACAGAGACAGGCGATACTGAAGCCTCTCCTGAAACTGGCCCGCCGTAGAGGAGCAACGTACCGCTGGGCATACCCGCTGTCCATCACGTTCAGGAGAGACCAACGATCTTTCACGATGCGCAAACCGGAGGCATTGCCAAGTCTTTTCGCTTTCCTCGGCACAGAGCCTATTGTGGTTCCGGACTGACTGGCCCTCCTACCTCAAGCCCAGGACCACGGTACTTTGCAGAGGTACCGTGGAGACCCACCACCCAGACAGCAACGGAGTCGCAGGAGACCTAGAGCGCCTTCACAGGAGGATGCACGGGAACCGTGATGGAGCTGAAGGACTGGTAATTATGCCTGCCCGACCTGTTGATGCCTCTGTCCCCTGACTGTTCCCCCCTGTCCATCCCCCGATGACACTGACTCGGCATCCGTGCCCCCCCCCGCCGACATATGTTCCGGCACAAGACGACCCGGGCTCTCCCTTCTGGTCGTGACAGCTAGAGACCCGACTAGGTGGGACGGAACACCTATTGCTTTCAGTTGCGGAACCAGCCCGGGGCGGACCCTTTGCATCTAAATGGCACTAGCAGTCCGGTGGGCGACCCCGATATTCAAACCCCCAAGTTTAGGCGTCTGGCCCGGATCTACGGTACACGGTCATAGCCCTTACAGAGACTCCTGCATACCGGGTTATAGGACAGACACTGGCTCCTCTGAGGAGCACTGGAAACTAAACATCCTGCAGCTCACCTGGACTCCCTGAAGTTCATAACTCCCAGAGAAAAGGGATATAGATACACAGTACTTGCAACCTTACAATAGACTATGCCATTTATAAAGGACCAGGTATACTGATCACTTGGATGGAGATGGGGGGAAAATCTGGGAAAGGTGCGGGAAGTACTTCTGATTTATGACACTGGGCAACACTAGTAAACTTATTGAAATCCTATAGATTATTGATGCGCAAGCTCACTGTCACTTCAGTCATGGTAGCCCCAGACTTTGAGGCACAGATTGTCTCCAATATGTCAGCATTTAGGGATCCCGGGTGAGCAGGCCAACCACGTTTGCAGTGGAGCCTGGAATCTATTTACTTGAATTGCATACGTTAGATCATGCAGTCTGGGGCTACAAAGTCACACTGTGCAGAAAGGGCCATAGAGGGACAACTTAGCTCTACATCAGGTGCAGGATCTTCTAGGCATATTGACGAGAGGGACCCTATAAATGTACCCACGGGAGATACTTCACGATGAAGAGTCCCAGGGCTAGCAGTTATTAGGTATAAGATCTTCCTGTTCTTCCCCTCTCCCCTCCCTTTTTTTTTTTTAAGTAAAGGGGCACCACGGGAAGCTGGCAAAGAGAGTAACCCGGAGTGGTCTGATACATGTCCGAATTACCAGCCGCACGTCAAAGTCACAATCCTGCAAAATCTCGGAAAAGATGTCCGCTCTCACAGGGCGGGGGGAGGGGTCGGGGATTCAGAATTAGAGATGTGGACTTAAGAGACGGACATAAACAAGATGTAAAATATATTTTTGGCTTTATGTTGACTGCATGACTAATACTCATTTTTCTTTATATGTTTTCCTCATGTTATCTGTGGTTTTCCTTTTTCATTTTATTTTTGTTCCTTGTGTTACACTGGTTTACTATTGTTGAATGCACGTTACACCAGCAATTTACCGGGATGGGAGACAAGAGGCAGGAGCTCGTTTTTCCCCGAACCTTATCCTACTCACTCCCCAAATAGGTTGGTATATTCTGCTGGGGAGCACAGTTTGGCCCCCCAAGCATTATATGCAAATAGCAAGTTAATAAGAGGACCAAGGGCACTAGGCCCGTCCCTCTACATTCGCTCCTTCACTCTTTATTCTTACTCTCTTCCTCCTACTACCCCCTCTTCCCTACTCCCCCCCCCCCCGGCACCCCTTGCATTACTCCTATCCTTAACCGGCATCCTCCCCCCCCTTTGCACTATGAAGCTTCTTTATTTTCTCCTTTAAACTGCTACTTATCGCGCTGTACGAGCGTTCCTATGGACCAGGGGTGTACTACATCGCTGACCTGTGAGTGGAGTAAGGACCCCCAGGACTGCATCGCTGACATCTGGACCTGCATTTGCTGAGCCCGTTTGGTCCCCGTAATAGGGACCCACCTGCTCTGGTAAGCCTCCTGTTTGTACATATCTGCCGAATTGAAGTTTAAACCTCCTGTTTGTACATATCTGCCGAATTGAAGTTTTACCTGTGAAGATCTACAATCCTTTGTTATAAGTTGGTTGCCAATCACATCAATGGACACTTCCTTTCTTTGCTTGTGTAACATTTTTTTTTCTTTTCTCAGCTGCTGTTATAGTTGGGCAGCAGAAGAGATAGGACTTCCTACAAGTGTGGTTATATACATTCACATATTTTGTTCACTTATTGTATTTTTTATTCACACACATACAATATCACTTTGGGTTGCCACCCCTAGGGTTGCACATTTATTTTTATTGCATATGTTTCTAGCTGTATATTCCAGCTAATTTTTATTTGCAGCACCATCACTTGTCATTCATTTTTGTGTTAGAGTCTCATTGTATGACTGACATATATACTTATATTAGAATAATTATTATTTTCCTTGGTTTAGTGCATTAGCACTTGGGCACCAGTATAATCTAGGGAGCTAGCGCGGATTTTTCACATTACATGCATTATATGCAAATCGCAAGTTAATAAGAGGACCAAGGGCACTAGGCCCGTCCCTCTACATTCGCTCCTTCACTCTTTATTCTTACTCTCTTCCTCCTACTACCTCCTCTTCCCTACTCCCCCCCGGCACCCCTTGCATTACTCCTATCCTTAACCCGCATCCTCCCCCCCTCCTCTGTCCCACCCCCAGTCTTCCTCTCCCCCCCTATACCCCCTACCCAACCATGGCGTTACACCATCTTAAAATACAATCACTTAAAGCGAGAGGCCTTAACACGCCAGAAAAAGACGTATACTGCTAGATGACCTGAAAAGATCCCGCACGGATGTGGCTCTTATCCAGGAGACACACTTTAATCACAATAGATTACCGTATTTACGCAATAGACATTACCCTGTGACATACCATTCTGTTAACCCAACAGCTAAATCAAAAGGAGTCTCCATTTTGATCTCTAGCACAGTCCCATTGCAATGCCAGGACTCACTAATAGATCCCTCTGGAAGGTACATTTTCCTCAAGGGACTCAAAGGCAGCATACAAGTTACGCTAGCAACAATATATGCCCCCAACAAGCTGCAAGCTGCATTCTTGGAAAATACTTTGGAGAAACTCCAGGACTTTAAGGCAGGACAATTACTGATTGGCGGAGACTTCAATACCCCATTGATCCCTTCGGTAGACACCTCATCAGGCAAATCATCCATGCCAGTGAACCAGCTCAAACGAATAGCAAAGGCGTTACATAAATCACAACTTATTGATATCTGGCGACTACAACATACGGGAGAACGTGACTACACGTTTCACTCGCCCATGCACCAGGTATATAGCAGAATAGACTACTTTTTGATCCCCCACGCGCAACTGTGGTAGAAAGCACATCTATAGGAAATAAGACGTGGTCAGACCATGCACCAATTTTCCTGACTTATAAGCTATCTGACGTATCCTCACCCAGACATAAATTCTGGCGACTCAATGAAAGCTTACTGCAAACCCCAGAGGTGCTCACGGAGATCACCTTGGCTTTGAACCACTATTTCCAAGAAAATGACCAACCAGAGTGTGACCCGGGGATCCTATGGGAAGCCCACAAATCAGTTATGAGAGGGATTCTCATTAAACACGGAGCCCGTATTAAACGGGAACGTACTAAACAGCTTACCCAGTTATTGGAAAAATTAAACATTATTGAATCCAGACATAAGCACGCCCCCACACAGACCTCTGAGGCGGATTTGACAATTATCAGGAAACAGATCACTGACATCCTACACTACAGAGCCAAGGCAGCCATACAGTCATGTCGGAAAATGACGTACGAATCAGGGGATAAATGCGGGAAGCTGCTAGCGAAAACAGTCAGGGAACATAAACTTTCTACATACATCCCCCACATTACCAAGGCGGGAGGTCAGAAAGCAACTTTGCCCACACAGATTACACAAGAATTCAAAGATTTCTACTCCAAACTATACAATCTCCCAGCAGCTTCGCCATCCCAAGCAGAAATGACAAACTACATCACTTCGTCCAAACTACCCTCACTTACACCAGAAACCCGGGAGGAACTAGAATCCCCGATAACTTTATTAGAACTTCAACAGGCTATCAAGACAATGAAGCCGGGAAAGGCTCCGGGCCCCGACGGGTATACCCTACAATACTATAAGAAACTCTAAAGCCCTGTACACACGATCGGATAACCTATGGATTTTTGCCCGATGGATTTGACCATCGGAAATCCGATGAAACTGTTTTTCATCAGTCTTGGCCACACACCATCAGTCAAAAAACCGACCGTTCCAAACGCGGTGACGTAAAACACTCCGATGAGCCGAGAAAAATGAAGTTTAATGCTTCTGAGCATGCGTCGACTTGATTCTGAGCATGCGTGGGTTTTTTAACCGATGGACTTGCCCATAGACTATCGGAAATTCCCATCGGTTTTTTATCCATCGGAAAAATTTAAAACAAGTTCTATTTTTTCCATCCGATGGAAAAAAAGACCGATGGGTACCATACACGATCGGTTGGTCTGATGAAAACCATCCATCGGACGTTTTTCATCAGTTAAACCGATCGTGTGTACGGGGCTTTAGCGATACTGGGGCCGCGCATGCTTGTGTTGTTTAACGCTACAGGATCCGGCAAAGTATTTGCCAGGGAAAGCTTAAGTTCTCATATCTCAGTAATTTATAAGGAAGGGAAAGATCCAGCATCTTGCGGTAGCTATAGACCGATATCTCTTCTAAATGTAGATTTAAAAATTTATACCAAGATCATTGCTACCAGACTTGCAAGACACCTCCACCATCTAATTCACCTGGACCAGGTAGGCTTTATCCCATCTAGGGAGGCAAGGGACAGCACCACCAAGGTGCTTAACCTATTACATGTTGTGAGAGCCACAAATACCCCGTGTGTACTGCTGAACACCGACGCCGAAAAGGCCTTCGATCGGGTGAACTGGTCGTTTATGTTTACAGTTCTCAGACACGTGGGTCTGGGAGAAGTAATGTTAAATAGGATAACCGGAATATATGCCAACCCGCCAGCACAGGTGAAAGCAAATGGGGTACTGTCGGACCACTTCCCAATATCGAATAGGACAAGACAGGGATGCCCTTTATCCCCCCTCTTGTTTGCCCTCTCATTAGAACCCTTCTTGGCCACAATCAGACGGAACCCCGACATACAAGGAGTGACTGTCGGGCAGACGCAGCACAAGATATCGGCATACGCCGATGACTTGCTCTTTTCACTTACCAAACCAGGAGTGTCCCTGCCAAACCTGCTTAGGGAATTTGAAACATATGGAAAATTATCAAACTTAAAGATAAACTTCTCTAAGTCAGAAGCAATGGCAATATCAATACCACCGCATATGATCCCTATCGTACAATCAAATTTCCAGTTTAAGTGGACGTCCTCCTCCCTGACCTATCTAGGGACTAACATCCCGCCCGAACTTTCCGGCATACATGAGCGGAATTCCCCCCCCCCCCCCCCGCATAACAAAAGTAAAACTTCTTTTAGACTCATGGCACAAGGGAACTCACTCTTGGTTTGGAAGATGTAACTTGCTGAAAATGTGCATACTGCCAAAAAAATTCTATACCTCTTCCAAGCCCTACCCATTAAAATACCACCCTCATACTTTAAACAAGTGCAAGCCTTATTCACCCGCTTTATCTGGGCACACAAAAAACCACGGACCCCACGCACCCAACTCTCAATGCCAAAACACTGTGGAGGTTTAGCGTTACCGGACATAAAAATGTACTACCAGGCAATACACTTGGGCAGAGTTATAGATTGGAGCCGCCACCAAGAATTTAAGTTGTGGGCACAAATAGAACAGCATCAGGCTGCCATCCCATTGAAAACAGCGATGTGGTGTAGCGAAGCATTAGCATCGGAGACAAAATCACACCCTTTGATAGGCAATACCCTTCGCCAAGGCCTACAAGCGGCATTACAAAATTCTCTGACAACCAAAATGTCACCATTAACCCCGATTCTGGGGAATCCCAAATTTTCCCCAGGGATGGCAACCACACAATTTCAGGCGCTACGAGACTCTGACCGTACCACAGCCTCTCAATTTGTGATACGAGATAGATGGCCCTCCATTCCAGAACTTATGGAACCAACAGGCCCATTCCAACTCCCCTTCTGGAATGCGGCACAACTACACCACTTTCTTCAGACAACCCCAAACCCACAAAGTTACTCCAGACCCATGACCACATTCGAAGAATACTGCTCAGAGACAGAGCCATTATCCCCGGGTCCTCTCCAAAATGTATTCACTCCTAAATACACCAACTCAGCAACCACACCTCCCGGGAATTGCAAAATGGGAAGTAGATTTAAACCGCAACTTCACGGCGCCCCAAATCCAAAACATAATACAATTCTCTCTCAAGTCCTCCCTATGCACGAAAATACAGGAGACAAAATTACAAAATTCTCACGAGGTGGTACTTAACACCCAGCCGCCTACATGCGATCTTCCCAGACACTTCAGAACAATGTTGGCGGTGCCGGGAAGAGAGGGGAACAATGCTACACATATTTTGGTCCTGCCCCAGGCTGGTAGCATTCTGGGCAGCGGTCCGAACTATATCCCAAAAATTTACAGAGTACCAAATCCCGAATGACCCAGCTTTCTTCCTACTACATGTATCGACTCTATCCCCCAGAAAATACAAAAAGTCCCTACTACGCCACCTGACAAATGCAGCTAAGTCTTGCATCCCCATACTTTGGAAACAACAAAATCCACCGACCACAGCAATGTGGCTGCGGAAAGTGGAAGACATAAATAAAATGGAAGATCTGATACTGACAGCCCAGGACAGACAAGAAGCTTATAAAAAGACTTGGACTATGTGGAACATGTTTATTTACTCGGAAGAAGGTAAAACCCTTCTCGGAACCTGAGTTACCTTTAAATCGGACTACAGATTAATGTACCAGAGACGCCACCCCCCCCCACCTTGCTCCCCCTTCCACCCCCTTCCCTTCCTCACCCCACCGCTCTTATTCTCATCTCACTTTTCCTACTTTCCTTTTCTCTATTTTGGCCGCAGACCATAACGTACCTAGCATACGCTTTCCGTAGGGTGTTTACTCTAGGTTTCATGAGGCATGATACCCACTGGTGTTAACTGGATGTCCTACTAGACCAAGGCAAGAATGTGTTGACTATACAAACACCTGGAATTCAATGTTGTATAACACTACCCAATGTAATGTATATTCAGGAGGCTGCGACCTTCACTGTTTTGAGTTATTATTGTATTTCTTGGGGCTCTACCCCAACTTTAACCACTTCTCTACTGTGCACGAAAACCCCCTTCCTGCCCAAGCCATTTTTCAGCTTTCAGCGCTGTCACACTTTGAATGACAATTGCGCGGTCGTGCAACTTGGCTCCCAAACTAAATTTGCGTCCTTTTTTTCCCACAAATAGAGCTTTCTTTTGGTGGTATTTAATCACCTCTGCGGTTTTTATTTTTTGCGCTATAAACAAAAGAAGAGCGTCCAGTTTGGAAAAAAAACACTATTTTTTACTTTTTGCTATAATAAATACCCTTTTTTTTTTTTTTAATAAAATTTTCCTCAGTTTAGGCCGATACGTATTCTTCTACATATTTTTGGTAAAAAAAATAAATAAAAAAAATCGCAATAAGCGCGTATTGATTGGTTTGCGCAAAAGTTATAGTGTCTACAAAATAGGGGATAGATTTATAGCATTTTTTTTTTTTATTAGTAATGGCGGCGATCCGCGATTTTTATTGTGACTGCGATATTGCAGCGGACACATCGGACACTTTTGACACATTTTTGGGACCATTCACATTTATACAGCGATCCCTGCTATAAAAATGCATTGATTACTGTATAAATGTGATTGGCAGGGAAGGGGTTAACCACTAGGGGGCGGGAAGGGGTTAAATATGTTCCCTTAATGTGTTCTTACTGTGGGGGGAGGTGACTGACTGGGGGAGGTGACCGATGGTTGTCCCTATGTACAAGGGACACACCATCGGTCCCCTCTCCCTCACAGGACGTGGATCTCTGTGTTTACACACAGAGATCCACTTTCCTGCTCGTTTCCTGGGCAATCGCGGGTGCCCGGCGGCAATCGCGGCCGCCGGGCACGCGCATTGGGGTCTTGGGAACGCGGCGAGCGCGCGCGCCTCCTAGCTCATTTTAAAGGGAGGACGTCATATGACGTCCTCCCAGAACGAGAGTGTCCTCCGCCCACCATCAATTGACAGTGGGCGGGGGACTAGTGGTTAAAAACTTAATAAAAAATCATATTTGCAAAAAAATAAAAAAAAAATCACTGATCTCATGCTTTCCAGCCTGGAGGAGAGATGTGGGGTCTTATTGACCCCACATCTCTCAATAAAGAGGACCTGTCACACACATTCCTATTACAAGGGATGTTTACATTCCTTGTAATAGGAATAAAAGTGATAAAAAAAAAAATAAAAAAAAATAAAAAATGTAAAATAATTGTAAAAAAATAAATAATAATAATAAAAAAAAATTTAAAAACGCCCCTGTCCCCGGTAGCTCACGATCAGAAGCGAATGAACACTTAACTCGCCCACATATGTGAGGTATCGCCGCGTGCGTTAGAGCGCGTGCAACAATTCTAGCACTAGACCTCCTCTGTAATTCTAACCTGGTAACCTGTAAAAAAAAATAAAACGTGCCTATGGAGATTTTTAAGTACCGAAGTTTGGCGCCATTCCATGAGTGTGCACTATTTTAAAGCGTGACATGTTAGGTATCTATTTACTCGGCGTAACATCATCTTTCATATTTTCCCAAAAAATTGGGCTAACTTTACTGTATTGTTACCCTCTGGGTCGAATGATGATTTGTCAGGGGTCACTGAATCCTGGGCTGTTCCTGAAGCCCGCGCCGCTCTCCCAGCCTTTTTTGCGGCCACCCAGCAGGGCTGTTCCTGGAGCCCGCAGCCGCCCATTCAGTTCACAGCATGGCTGGGGGGCAGAGACTAGAGGTCAGCTGACTGGTGAGGAATGTGAAGTGGGGGGGGGGGGCTGGAGGAAACCCTATCTCCTGATTTCGGCATAGGTGTCACTGCTACGAGACACCACAAAGTCGGAGACACCATGAAGCCGGAGACAAAATGAGTAACACTGATTATAGTTGCCATTAAAAGTCCCCACTACAGTTCTCCGATCAGCAGATGACCATGATCAAGAGCACCCAAGTTGACTGATCAGAACTCCCCTAGCACTGCCACTCATCCCATTCCCCCCACCAAGGAGTAAGAGAAGGAATAAAAATAAAGAATATATGGAAGGGAGAGGAAAAGAGGGGGAGGAACAAAGAAAAAAAGGGAGAGAAAGAATAAGGGAAAGAACAAGAAAGACGGCTAGAGAGGGATGGGGGGGGGGAAAAAAAATAAAAAATAAAATTAGGATAGAGAGATAAAAAACGGAAAGAAAGGAGAACAAAATAATAATTTTACTGTTAGGGGTCCCCACAACTTGAGAAATTTTATCAAGGGGTCACGACACTAGAAAGGTTGAGAACCACTGTTCTAGATGAACAAACATTAGAATGACAATGATGCGCACAATAAATTATGTTTAATTATATACATAATTTACAAATATATATATATATATATATATATATATATATATATATATATATATATATATATATATAAAAATAAGCACCAATTATAAAAAACATTGTTATTTAGTATCCCCATGAATTTTACATATCAGTACAAAATATAACACCAGCCTCTTTTGCAAATTCAGAAATATACAGCAAAATAATTGTGGCAGCTTAGTGGTTAACAATTGTATTTTAAAAGACACCTTTGAACTTGGATATAAAATACTGTAGAAATGGCAAAAATTTGTTGGTATATCAAAATCATCTTTAGTTTTACTTTGCAAGAAAAAAATGAAAGTTGGGTGGTGCTATGGCATCAAAGATATAGATATAATTTTATGTCAGATGTATGCACAAGGCAGATTTATAGGACAAGTAGTAATTTCCCCCCTAGACATTTTTATCTAGAGTTTTTGGCAACTGAGTGGACATCATAGTGGCAGGCACACTTTCTTCTGGATTTTGTCTCTTTGGTTCTTCAGTAGATTCTTCAGGCTGTACATGATAAAAACACAAAAAGAAAATTTACTTCCTAGAATATTTAATATTTTACAGCTTTAAAATTTGATATTTGTATTTCAATTTTCTATACAGAGAAATAGCTTTAACGAAACAAGACAATTTTTGGGGTTGAAATCTAGTTTTTGTTCCTCCTTTTACATCAGTTACTGTTTCAATGACACAAACAGCAATAAAAACCATTTTATCCCAAAAAAATTTGCATGGACATACACTTTACCACTTGCTGCCCAGGACAATTTGGACACACCTCAAACACGTTAAAAATCAGCATTTATTGCGCTAGAAAATTACTTAGAACTTCAAAGTGTATATATTACACATACACACACACACACACACACACATTTGTGCTCATAAGTTTACATACCCTGGCAGACTTTATGATTTTAGCCATTTTTCAGAGAATATGAATTATAACACAAAAACTTTTCTTTCACTCATGGTTAGTGTTTGGCTGAAGTCATTTATTATAAATCAACTGTGTTTACTCATTTTAAATCATAAATCACAACAGAAACTACCCAAATGACCCTGATCAAAAGTTTACATACCCCAGATCTTAATACCCTGTGTAACGGGAGGGCCCGGGGAACCCAGAATCTCTTAGAAAGTATGAGCTACCCTTGCTTCAGCGTCCCCAATGCCTCTTATTTGTAAACCACCCTGTGTCCCTACTTGGGGCACAGGGTGAAGGAGAACCCCACCATGATCTGTGATGGCCATATCCAATACGGTATATACAGGGCACATATTGGGTATATACTGTGTGTGGGCTGTTTATGTAATACTTGCTGTGATGGTGTGTGATTTCATGCTATTGTCTATTGTGGCTTGTGGGAGTTAAGCCTGTAATTATAGGTTGTGGAAGTAGCAGACAGACAGGTTAATTGAAGAGATGCTGAGGTGTTACCTGTCTGCTTATGTAATGGTAATGAACCTCACTTATGCTACAGAGCCTTTCATTGGGAAATGTGTATTGAGAGACGTTATCTAGCTATTGTGGCTTGTGGGAATTAAGCCTCTAATTATAGGTATTGTCCTCTGGCAGCCAGACAGGCTGGAGGAACACAAAAGGTCTTGCATAATCCTTTAAACTGAAATGTGGATTGGATGGGGATGGGGGAAACAGAAAGGGCATGTGTCTGAGCCATTCACTGTAGTTAATTGGCTCATGTAAATTGGGTCTGGTCAGAGGTGTATGATGAGAGGAGGGTCAGAAGCTTCTCTCTGTGGATATAAAAGTTGTAATGTTTTGCAATAATAAAGGAGTTCATTTTGGAAAGATACAGAGTGCGTCTCGTTCTTTTGGAAGGATTAATTCCTATGGGAAGTGGTCGCCTGACTGTGGAGGATCGGCAGCGAATGTGTGTCCAGGAGAGGGAAGATCTTTAAACGGCGTTAACCCCCTTTCATATTTGGGGTGCCGTTACATTGGTGGCAGCAGTGGGATTTTCCCTCCAGTTCCTGGGACACTCCAAACCACCACAGTGAATGACCAGCTATGCAGCCGGCAGGAAAGCCACGCTGAAAGACTTACTTGAGAGCCGTGGAGGGACCGGTGGGACAAAGAACAAAGTCACCTTAATCAGGGAGCTAGCCGAGATGGATCAGAGGGATGGTGATGCAGGACCCAGGTCAGTTGAAGACTTGTTTCAGCAACGAGTTCGAGAGCAGTTGGCATTATATGGTGCTAACCCATCAGAGACCGCCATACAGGAAGCCATTAAAAAAGGCATCCAGCTGCAGGATGCGCGACGAGAGAACGAACGACAGCGACAAAAGAGAGAACTAGAGCGGCAACATGAGCGGAGAATGGCAGAAATACGGCAATCGGAGATCGCCTACAGACAGCTGCTAGAATCTGCTCAGCAGCAGGGTGGGGCTACCCTTGCCTGTGACTATCAGGAAATACCAGTGGACAACTCTGAAATCCTGTCTGAAGAATCGGCAGTGGAAAATCTGAAGATTGCCATCCCTAAAGCCGAAGTGGATGATATGGAGTTCCAGGGAGCTAGGGCAGTTGGCTCATATCCCCAGCCACAGATTACAGAAGGTATGGACTTAAGGGACTGTTCAGAGGATGTTAGGGATTATGCATCGCCTGCTCAGGTACTGGCAGCAGGACAGAATACTGCAGACCCCTGCTCTACACCCGTGGCAGTTTTGGAGGCCCGAGGTGAGAAGGTGATGGTTCCTCTTTCCCAGTGGATTCCAGAGATGCAGGGAGGAGAAACAGCCATTTTCCCTCCCCAACAGTTAGCCAGAGCAGATGGTGTGGAGTCGCCAGCAGAAGTGCTGGCAACAGGGCAGAGTGCTACCAACCTCTGCCCAGCACAGGAAACAACTGTGGAGTTTTAGGGAGCCGGGGCAGTTGGCCCTCTCTCCAGCAACAAGCTGAGGTCGTAAAGCTTTTACCCCCAGCTGAATCACTGGCAGCAGGGCAGAATACTACTGGCCGCTGCACACAACTGCAACTTGAGCTGATGTCGGTGGATGGGATTACGGTCTCCACTCACAGCAACCCAGCGGAAAAGCTGGCAACAGAGCAGAGTGCCGCGGGTCTCTGCTCTCAACTAACAGAAGAGGGAGTTCCTGTGGGACTGGATGGGACTACGGTCTCCACTCACAGCAACCCAGCGGAAGAGCTGGCAACAGAGCAGGGTGCCACGGGCCTCTGCTCTCAACTAACAGAAGAGGGAGTTCCTGTGGGACTGGATGGGACTACGGTCTCCACTCACAGCAACCCAGCGGAAGAGCTGGCAACAGAGCAGAGTGCCGCGGGCCTCTGCTCTCAACTAACAGAAGAGGGAGTTCCTGTGGTACTGGATGGGACTTCGGTCCTCACTGACACAACCCCAGAAAATGGTGCGACACTGAGACAGGAGGATGTCAGCCTTTTTTTGCAAGCACTGGGGGATTTTCACCCACCACAAGTGGATGGGACTTCAGCCTCCACTTGTATACCCCAGGGATGCTGGGCAGTCGGCCCAGATCCCCAACAACATGACGGACTGAGCCCAGTCACCCTGTCTTCTCCCCAGCGGCAGGTATGTTCTCTGAGAGAGGCAGAGGTTGGCTGGGTAAGTAATGCTCTGTTTGGAGCAATTTATTTGGGGTACTGTGTGGATACCGGCATTAGAGGAATGGACCTATGGACTAACTTCGGAGTCAACCCGTCTGGGGTCTCCTCCTGTGTTAGTCTCCTGCCGAAAGGGGAGAGATGTAACGGGAGGGCCCGGGGAACACAGAATCTCTTAGAAAGTATGAGATACCCTTGCTTCAGCTTCCCCAATGCCTCTTATGTGTAAACCACCCTGTGTCCCTACTTGGGGCACAGGGTGAAGGAGAACCCCACCATGATCTGTGATAGCCATATCCAATACAGTATATACAGGGCACATATTGGGTATATACTGTGTGTGGGCTGTTTATGTAATACTTGCTGTGATGGTGTGTGATTTCATGCTATTGTCTATTGTGGCTTGTGGGAGTTAAGCCTGTAATTATAGGTTGTGGAACTAGCAGACAGACAGGTTAATTGAAGAGATGCTGAGGTGTTACCGGTCTGCTTATGTAATGGTAATGAACCTCACTTACGCTAGAGAGCCTTTTATTGGGAAATGTGTATTGAGAGCTGTTATGTATCTATTGTGGCTTGTGGGAATTAAGCCTGTAATTATAGGTATTGTCCTCTGGCAGCCAGACAGGCTGGAGGAACACAAAAGGTCTTGCATAATCCTTTAAACTGAAATGTGGATTGGATGGGGATGGGGAGACAGAAAGGGCATGTGTCTGAGCCATTCACTGTAGTTAATTGGCTCATGTAAATTGGGTCTGGTCAGAGGTGTATGATGAGAGGAGGGTCAGAAGCTTCTCTCTGTGGATATAAAAGTTGTAATGTTTTGCAATAATAAAGGAGTTCATTTTGGAAAGATAGAGTGCGTCTCATTCTTTTGGAAGGATTAATTCCTATGGGAAGTGGTCGTCTGACTGTGGAGGATCGGCAGCGAATGTGTGTCCAGGAGAGGGAAGATCTTTAAACGGCGTTAACCCCCTTTCATATTTGGGGTGCCGTTACACCCTGTATTGCCCCCTTTAACATCAATGACAGCTTGAAGTCTTTTGTGGTATTTGTGGATATATCTTCATCTTCTCGGATGGTAAAGGTGCCCCTTCCTCTTGGCAAAAAGCTTCCAGTTCCTGTAAATTATTGGGCTGTCTTGCATGAACTGCATGTTTGAGATCTCCCCAGAGTGGCTCAATGATATTGAGGTCAGAAGACTGAGATGGCCACTCCAGAACCTTCACTTTATTCTGCTGTAGCCAATGACAGGTCGACTTGGCCTTGTGTTTTGGATCATTGTCACGTTGAAATGTCCAAGTACGTACCATGCGCAGCTTCCTGGCTGATGAATGCAAATGTTCTTCCAGTATTTTTTGATAACATACTGCATTCATCTCGCCATCAATTTTGACCAAATTTCCTGTGCCTTTGTAGCTCACACATTCCCAAAACATCAGCGATCCACCTCTGTGTTTCACAGTAGGAATGGTGTACCTTTCATCATAGGCCTTGTTGACTCCTCTCCAAATGTAGTGTTTATGGTTGTGGCCAAAAAGCTAAATTTTGGTCTCATCACTCCAAATAATTTTGTGCCAGAAGGTTTGAGGCTTGTCTCTGTGCTGTTTGGCGTATTGTAAGCGGGATACTTTGTGGCATTTGCATAGTAATGGCTTTCTTCTGTCGACTCGACTATGCAGCCCATCCTTCAAGTGCCTCCTTATTGTGCATCTTGAAACAGCCACATCACATGTTTTCAGAGAGTCCTGTATTTCACCTGAAGTTATTTGTGGGTTTTTCTTTGCATCCCGAACAATGTTTCTGGCAGTTGTGGCTGAAATTTTAGTTGGTCTACCTGACCGTGGTTTGGTTTCAACAGAACCCCTCATTTTTCACTTCTTGATTAGAGTTTGAACACTGCAGATTGGCATTCTCAATTTCTTGGCTATCTCTTTATATCCCTTTCCTGTTTTATACAGTTTAACTACCTTTTCCAATTCTTTTGCTTTCCCTATGACTCAGAATCCAGAAGTGTCAGTGCAGCACTGGAGAAAATATCCAAGGGTCTGTCAGGAGTCGAGAAACTCATTGACCTTTTATACACACACACACACACACACAAATTACAAGCAAACAGATCACAGGTGAGGATAGTTACCATATATACTCGAGTATAAGCCGACCCGAATATAAGCTGAGGCACCTAATTTTACCACAAAAAAAAAAAAAATGGGAAAACGTATTGACTCGAGTACAAGCCTAGGGTGTCCATCTGCATGCCCCACGGTGCCTCACTTTGCCTCACTGTGCTCATGACTAGACTGACGTTTAACATGGGAGTCTATGGAGGGGGTGCCCGGCTTTGAAAAATTAGTGATCCCGGGCCTTAGATCCCCCAGACAATAAACTTTGCACACATGTAGAGGAGAAATGGGGCTACATGTGTGCCAAGTTTCGGGTCCAGGGGACATACGACCGGCCGGTACCGGGTCCACAAACTCACCAGAGAAATTACTGTTTAACATGGGAGTCTATGGAAGGGGTGCCCGGCTTTGAAAAAAAAAAAAAAAAAAGTGCTCTCCGGCCGTAAGTCCCCCGGACAACAAACTTTGCACACTTGTAGAGAAAAACTGGGGCTACATGTGTGCCAAGGTTAGGGTCCAAGGGACCTACGGCTGGCTGGTACCGGTTCCCCAGATTCCGGGAGAACAGGCGCAAATAATGTGACTCGAGTATAAGCCGAGGGGGGCATTTTCAGCACACAAAAAAAATTTGCTGAAAAACTCGGCTTATACTCGAGTATATACAGTACCTTTAATAGCTATTCAAAACCCTTTGTGCATGTTATCAGGCCAAAATCTCTAGGGTATGTAAATTTTGATCAGGGTAATTTGGTTAATTTCTGTCTGTTGTAAAGGAGCTGGCTGGATATGCTTCTCCTTTGAACAGAGCTTGGGATGGAGTCTCTGATCTTTCCTCAGATTTTAGTCTCAAAAGTTTTGGGTTCAGTAAGGGAGAGATGCGGGCAGTTGTTGTGTTTGGTTTGCACTTCCTGCATGCGCTACATATTGAATCTGAAAAGAGGGAAAAGGCAGAATTAGAAAGATTAACTGAAGGAGCAGCTTGGAGTAGCATCCAATTGATTGGAAGAAACTGCAAGCAAGGCAAAAGATTTAGAAAAGGAGGGTAATCAAAAGTTAAACCTGCAGTGGCTTCGAAGTGTGTTCAAACCCCTATAGGCCAAGCTGAAGATTTGAATGACCGGTGTGCAGCTCTCATAAACAAGTCTAATGATACCCTAACAAAGGAAAAAAAGGCCCGAAGCCTGTAAGCAGAAGTAGGACATGTGCCACTGTTATTTCCCATAAGCGGGAAGCTGAGGATTTGATCAGCTCAAATTGCCGAGTTGAATCAGATACAAGGAAGGCAAGGCCTATGATTTCCAGGAGACAGGTGTGGATTGATTTACTTGAGGTGGTGTTACCTAGAGAGGAAAAAGATGGGATTCCTACACCAGCATTGCTTAAGAAGTGGAAGCGGTTGGGAATAGTAGATTCAATCACATTAAGTGTTTCTGTTGCCATAAAATGGGGCATTTTGCAAAAATGTGCCATGCTGTGAAGACTGGACAACAGCAGGCCTGTGTGAGAGACATGCAAGTTTATTTGTTACGTTGAAAGTCAATGCCTTTCCGTGAAAGTGTTTCAAGGCTAAAGTGGGCACCCTATAATAGGTTTGCCGTTAGAAATGGGCAGATAGAGAAAATGTGAGCAGTGAGCGATGTTTTTGGCACAGTTGGAAGGAACAGATCATTTGCTTTGTCTCTTACTCTTTTCAGGTATTGCGCATCAAGAGGTGAAGCAGGCAGAGCAGATGACCATGCTAGATGGGAGGAGGCAGATGAGAGCCTGACGAAAATGCTGATTATTTCCTGATGGTGGCTAAATTGGAGTGGACTTTTATCTGAGCATTTCCTTATGAGGACAAGAGACTTTCACCTGGGACTCGCTTTACACAAACCGCCAAAGACATTGTTAACTCTGCAACATTACTTTTTAGCAGCTTTCCAGAGACAACAAAACAAAAGTCTGACTGCCCAGAAGATACGGGTCGAAAGAGAATTTTTTCCTCCCATTTACAATACGGGGGGGGGGGGTGTTTATTTCGCCCTTTCCTGGACAAAAGGCTTTAAAGAGATGTTGAAGTTTCCTATATTCTGCTATAAAGTCAAGAGGTGGTATGTGTTGCCAAGGCTATTAATCAGTTTAAGAATAATATACCGTAGTTGGATTTTAAGAGCATATGTTTACAGAGGCTCTTCCCCTCCATTGATATGTAAATAAACCAGTCGGACAGGTTTTGGAGCTGAGACAGGAAGTTGGTGGGAGGGGCTTGGGGTCTTTTGAAAGAAACATGTGGTCAGACGAGAGATGTGTTTGGAAGGACGAAGAGGAAGACATGGATGCGAGTTGCTCGAGAACTTTGTCGACGTTTTGAGTTGGACTGGAGCAAGGAACCATGAAGGACATTACATCTTAAACCCTAAGTTGAGTAACTGTTTAGTTTTCTTAATGCGTACACATTCTACATGCTTATATATTTGTAAACATATTTTGTAAGCTCAGAATTGTGTTGCATTGTGTATCCTACAGTTGTATGTGCAGCTTTTCTGTTTAGTAAAGCATTGATACACTACAGAAGTCCAAGCTTCCTTGGTTTTACAGCAAGAACTTTAAATCGATAGACGTAAAGCAAAACAGATGGCGGAAAACATGTGCCGGTGTCCTGAAAGGGGACAAACGCATGGATGGGAGGAAGGTAGATATTTTCCAGCTCGCCAAGAATCAGCACAGAGTGGCGTCCAAATGGGTAGTTTATTGCATGATCACAACACAAGGAAAGTGCAATGTTTCGGAGTCACGCAGGACCCCTTCGTCAGGCATGCGATTGAACCAGTATCCAGCTGGTTGTTGCTACAGCACCCTATTTCTGAGAGCTTATACCATGTACGTGTACGATGGGAATATGAAAACATTGCATGGATGGGAGGGGCCGCCCCTGGTTATAATCCTCCTTTGCTCTATCCAAAAAATAAAAAAAATGTTTTCTACTTTAATTCCGTTTGTCAAAAGAAAAGCAGCTACACAGAAATTGCATATGTTGGCAACACACTTTATTTTCTTTTTGCATTTTCTATCTTTCTGAGGCCCAAAGTTCAAATTAGATGATCAAAACTGAGCTTTGGATCAAACAAAACCACTGCAGTGCAACTTCTAACGCATTTTTTTAAATGTATTTCTATGCCTAAATCTATTTTTTCTTCATCAATTGCAACTGGAAGACGACTGAAACAATGGCTGTTGGCTGAAAGCTGACAGAAAGCAAAATTAAAACATGAATGGCCTTTATTTGGAACAGAACACTTTATGTGGGTATAGTTAACTTACAAGACTCACCCTATGTTTAAGGTAAGAAAGGTATGTGTCCCATCCTACTGTGATCACATTCACATAAATGACACGAAATCTTGGAGATAGGAAGTAGAAATTGATCATTTGTGCAGCCGGCCACACAGTCCAATCAGCCTATATGAAAAACGTGTATAGTTAATACATTTTTATGTACATGTTAGATAACATTGCACTCAAGAACAACAATGTCAAAGCAAAGATTTAATGAAAAATACTTACTAGAAGGAAAACTATATTGAAGTTTACACAAATTAAAAATCCTTCCAATGCCACGCCCTGCTCTCCATTTTTTACCTCTAGCGACATATAGCGATCAGAGTTAGTAAAAGACCTCCCAAACCATACATTTTCTGAAAGCACGGGACTGGTAGAATGAAAATGGTGCTACAGATTTTGTACAGTGGGTATAGAAAAAATCTCCCTCCCCTCCCCATTTCACATAATCACATTTTGTTGCTTTGTAGCATGAAATGAAGACAGACAGTTTGTTTTATCCAGCTGTATTTACTCAGTGCAACTTATAACATTCAAGTGAAAGATTTAACACCTACATGTCAGAGGAAAAAAATAAAATACAGAATCACCGAGTTGGAAAAAGGATTGCCTCCTTCTGAAAAGGACTTGTAAACTCACTCAGGTGTAGCTAATCACCTTCTCAATGGCACACAAAGCCACCTGACTTTCAACTGTAATCAGCTGTGGTCATTCTGATTAGCTCAGCAAGAAAAGAGCTTTCCTGGAGCATTTCAGTCCCTGAAGCAAGCAAACAATCAACTATGGGTGGCAATGCACTATCAAAAGTTGAAGACAGACACAAGTCAGGAGATGGATACAAAATAATTTCAAAGGCTTTATAAATGTCTAGAAGCACAATGAAGTCTATTATTAAGAAGTGTAAGGTATTTAGTACAACACAGACTCTCCCTGGATCAAGACGTTGCTCCAAACAGGATGAAAGAGCAAGAAGGAAACTGGTCAGAGAGGCTACCAAGGGGCCTACAGAAACTCTGAAGCAGTTGCAGGAATGTATGACAAAGAGTGGTCGTTGTGTGCATATGACAACAATAATCACAAATTCTCCACGAATGTGGCTTGTATGGGAGGGTTGCAAGGAAAAAGCCACTCCTTAAGAAGGCCACATGCAGTCACGACTGAGCTTTGCCAAAGACGCACCTTGAAGTCAGGGGGAAATCCAATACAGCTCACCAGCCACATAACGCTATTCCTACAGTAAAGCATGGAGGTGTTAATATCCTGTTATCGGGGTGTTTCTCTGCGGCAGGGACTGCAGTACTTGTCAAGATAGAAGGTAGAATGGTTGGGGCAAAATACCATCAAATTCTTGAGGAAAATCTTCCGCCCTCTGCTAGAAAGTTGTCAATGAGAAGAAGGTTTACCTTCCAACATGGAAATGACCCAAAGCACGCAGCAAATATGACCACACAGTGTTTAAAGGAGAAAAATGGGAATGATCTTGCATGGCCTAGTCATAGCCCAGACTTAAACCCCATTGTAAATCTGTGGAATGACTTGAAGACTGCAGTCCACAAATGGTCACTATCAAATTTAACTGAATTTGAGCAGTTCTGCAAAGAAGAGTGGGCAAATATTGCAAAGTTTAGATGTTCAAAGTTAGTAGAGACATATCCCAATAGACTAAAGGCTGTAATTAAAGCAAAAGGTGGTTGAACAAAATACTGACACAAGGGGATGATCCTATTTCCAACTCAGCGATCCTGTTCTTGAATTTAGGTGCTATATCTTTCACTTGGATGTTATATAGAGCTGTTTAACTCAGTTCAACTTATAACAGAAACGGTGTCTGTCTATTTTAGGCTGCAAAGCATCAAAATGTGATTTTAACCACTTCCCGCCCACCGGCCGTCATATGACGTCCTTGACTTTGAGCAGTTATATAAGAAGGATGCCTGCAGCTACAGGCATTATTTAGATATCGGCTTTTTCAGCTGGCGATTCCCTACACCATAAGAAAGATCATAGCGGCTGTTCCGCTGTTTGATCATTCTTACGGGAGGCGAGAGGGGACGTCCCCCCTTCCGCCGCACTCTGGTACGTCTACGGACTCATAGCTACGATCGGTGAGTCAATGACAGGATCCGCCGGCCCCGGATGTTTACCATAGAGATTTCTGGCAGACCAGATGGTCACCCGAGTCTCTATGAGCGTCAGAGGCCGGGCACGATGTTATGACGTCACGCCCGGCCTCTGCATTCGAACAATCGGCGGCGCCTTGGCTGGGAGGCAAAGTATATATATATATATATATATATATATATATATATATATATATATATATATATATATATATAGATTATACACGCACACACACACACACACACACACACACACACACACTGGATACGGAAAGTATTCTGACCCTCTTAAATTTTTCACTCTTTGTTATATTGCAGCCATTTGCTAAAATCATTTAAGTTCATTTTTTTCCTCATTAATGTACACACAGCACCCCATATTGACAGAAAAACACAGAATTGTTGACATTTTTGCAGATTTATTAAAAAAGAAAAACTGAAATATCACATGGTCCTAAGTATTCAGACCCTTTGCTCAGTATTTAGTAGAAGCACCCTTTTGATTTAATAGAGCCATGAGTCTTTTTGGGAAAGATGCAACAAGTTTTTCACACCTGGATTTGGGGATCCTCTGCCATTCCTCCTTGCAGATCCTCTCCAGTTCTGTCAGGTTGGATGGTAAACGTTGGTGGACAGCCATTTTTAGGTCTCTCCAGAGATGCTCAATTGGGTTTAGGTCAGGGCTGTGGCTGGGCCATTCAAGAACAGTCACTGAGTTGTTGTGAAGCCACTCCTTTGTTATTTTAGCTGTGTGCTTAGGGTCATTGTCTTGTTGGAAGGTAAACCTTCGGCCCAGTCTGAGGTCCTGAGCACTCTGGAGAAGGTTTTCGTCCAGTATATCCCTGTACTTGGCCACATTAATCTTTTCCTCGATTGTAACCGGTCGTCCTGTCCCTGCAGCTAAAGAACACCCCCACAGCATGATGCTGCCACCACCATGCTTCACTGTTGTGACTATATTGGACAGGTGATGAGCAGTGCCTGGTTTTCTCCACACATACCGCTTAGAATTAAGGCCAAAAAGTTATATCTTGGTCTCATCAGACCAGAGAATCTTATTTCTCACCATCTTAGAGTCCTTCCGGTGTTTTTTTTTAGCAAACTCCATGCAGGCTTTCATGTGTCTTGCACTGAGGAGAGGCTTCCGTCGGGCCACTCTGCCATAAATGCCCAACTGGTGGAGGGCTGTAGCGATGGCTGACTTTCTACAACTTTCTCCCATCTCCCGACTGCATCTCTGGAGCTCAGCCACAGTGATCTTTGGGTTCTTCTTTACCTCTCTCACCAAGGCTCTTCTCCCCCGATAGCTCAGTTTGGCCAGACGGCCAGCTCTAGGAAGGGTTCTGGTCGTCCCAAACGTCTTCCATTTAAGGATTATGGAGGCCACCGTGCTCTTTGGAACCTTAAGTGCAGCAGAAATTTTTTTGTAACCTTGGCCAGATCTGTGCCTTGCCACAATTCTGTCTGAGCTCTTCAGGCAGTTCCTTTAACCTCATGATTCTCATTTGCTCTGACATGCACTGTGAGCTGTAAGGTCTTATATAGACAGATGTGTGGCTTTCCTAATCAAGTCCAATCAGTATAATCAAACACAGCTGGACTCAAATGAAGGTGTAGATCTCATCTCAAGGATGATCAGAAGAAATGGACAGCACCTGAGTTAAATATACGAGTGTCACAGCAAAGGGTCTGAATACTTAGGACCATGTGATATTTCAGTTTTCTTTTTTAATAAATCTGCAAAAATGTCAACAATTCTGTGTTCTTCTGTCAATATGGGGTGCTGTGTGTACATTAATGAGGGAAAAAAAAAAGAACTTAAATGATTTTAGCAAAATGACTGCAATATAACAGAGTGAAAAATGTAAGGGGGTCTGAATACTCTCTGTACCCACTGTGTGTGTGTGTGTGTGTGTATGTATGTGTGTATGTGTGTATGTGTGTATATGTGTATATATATTTATTATATAGTGAGGGGGTTAGCTTGGCAGCGGGTGTGTGTGACCCCCTGGAAGGGTTCACCACACAAAATTAGGCACAACAGACAGTGGTAGGAGAAAAAACAAAAGATTGGGGTTTTATTTGAACTATATACAGACAAAAAAATATATAACAGAAAACAAACAGGAAAATAAATCCTGGTCAACTTGACCGCTCACTACACACGTTGGTGTCCCTAACTAACAACTGGGTACAGCCTTGTGCTGCCCCAGTCCCTAGCTCCCTGCCTTTAGAAGGTCTTAGCAATAGCCACACAGGCTTTGGCTCACCACACAGAAAACACACTCCCCAGTCTCTACACACAGATCTGGTTCCAGGTTGGAGCATCTCCCTTAGCAGGCTGGGAGTTCTTGTAGAGGCCTTAATGAGCCCACTTACTTCAGCTGGGCTCATTAACTCTTCCCCTGCAAGACTCCCAGCACTCCCCCTAGTGGTATAAATTGGCATAAAGCCTGAATCTAGGACATATATATCTTCCATCCTGGATGCAACCTGGTGATTTTACCTGCCTGCTGTCACATAACCCCCGCTCTGGTTTTAACCTTGGGGTTGGAACACAAGCAATCAGGCATGCATGTACTCGAGACAAAGCATCCACATTCCCCATTTGAACGCCAGGGCGATGCTTTACCGTTAGGTTGAATTCCTGTAGGGCCAGGAACCACCCATTTACTCTTCTATTTGTCTCTTTGTTTTGAGCCATCCACTTTAACCACGTCGCGCTGTCATACGACTAATGACGGCCGCAAAGTTGTTCTATAATGCCGGGAGGCCGTCATTTGACGGCCTCCGCTCCTCCGGGCACTGGGGGGGGGCAAACGAGCGCCGGCGGGCGTGCCCGCGGAAATAACAGATGCCGATGCACGTGCCTGGCGGCCGCGATGTCCGCCAGGTACCCGCGATCGGCCGGTACACAGACAAGGACATGGATCTGTGTGTGTAAACACACAGATCCATGTCCTGTCAGGGAGAGAGGAGACCAATGCTGTGTCCCTTGTACGTAGGGACACAGATCGGTCTCCTCCCCCAGTCAGTCCCCTCCCCCCACAGTAGCAATCACTCATAGGGAACACATTTAACCCCTTCCTTGCCCCCTAGTGTTAACCCCTTCCCTGCCAGTCACATTTATACAGTAATCAGTGCAGTTTTATAGCACTAATCGCTGTATAAATGTGAATGTTCCCAAAAATGTGTCAAAAGTGTCCGATGTGTCCGACGTAATATCACAGTCCTGACAAAAATCACAGATCGCCGCCATTACTAGTAAAAAAATAAATAAATTAAAAAAAAATGTCAGAATTCTATCCCCTATTTTGTAGGCGCTATAACTTTTGCGCAAACCAATCGCTATACGCTTATTGGGATTTTTTTTAACCAAAAATATGTAAAAGAATACGTATCGGCCTAAAAATTTTGAGGAAAATGTTTTTATTTATTTTTTTTAAAATTGGGATATTTATTATAGCAAAAATCCAAAAATAGTGTTTTTTTTTAAATTGTCGCTCTTTTTTGGTTTATAGCGCAAAAAATAAAAACCGCAGAGGTGATCAAATACCACAAAAAGAAAGCTCTATTTGTGGGAAAAAAAGGACGTCAATTTTGTTTGCGAGCCACGTCGCACGACCGCGCAATTGTCATTCAAAGCGACGCAGTGCCGAAAGCTGAAATTTCGCCTGGGCAGGAAGGGGGTTTATGTGCCCAGTAAGCAAGAGGTTAAAAGGAGTGTGATCAGTAATCAGGTCAAAGTGCCTACCTAGTAGATAGTACCGAAGGGAATCTAGAGCCCACTTCACCGCTAAACACCGCTAAACACTACCTTCTCAATTGTAGATTAATTTATCTCATGGGACCTCAATTTCCTGCTGAGGTAAATGACTGGGTGCTCTTCCCCCGTTCCAGACCTGGGACAATACTGCTCCTAACCCAACGTCTGATGCATCACTTTGTACGACAAAGTCCCTAGAGAAGTCTGGTGAGTACAACACTGGCTGGCTACATAAGGCTTTTTTTAAGAATTGGAATGCTGCCTCAGCCTCTGGGGTCCATTTAACCATGACAGACTTTCCCTTTTGTCAGGTTGATTAGGGGCACAGCGTGAGAAGCAAAGTGGGGAATGAATCGCCGATAACCAGCGATTCCCAGAAAGGCTCGTACCTGCTTCTTGCTGTTTGAATGTGGCCAATTCTGTATGGCCTCGACTTTATTGACTTGGGGTTTTATCACTCCCTTCCCAATGGTGTACCCAAGATATTTGGCCTCCTCCTGTCCAATGGTACACTTCTTTGGGTTGGCCGTAAACCCAGCTTCCCGGATAGAGTCTAGGACTGCTTGCACTTTTGGCAGATGTGAGGCCCAATCTGTGCTATGGATAATTACATCATCCAGGTAAGCCGCAGCATACTTCTGATGGGGCCTCAGTATCTGGTCCATTTTCCGCTGGAATGTTGCCGGTGCATTCTGTAATCCAAACTGCATTCTTTTATATTGGAACGCCCCGTCTGGGGTTACAAACGCGAATGGCAGTGCATGCAACTGTCGCAAACAGCGACTGACGTCTGTCCCTTAGAAAGTCACATTGCATGGGTTCATCCACAACCGGGCAATTTGCTGTCCCTCTTGCCGGCAGCGGTAGCAAACAATGCTTTTTGCTGCCTCTTGAGCCCCTGACTTCCCAGGCTGTTCTCGCCAGACATTAGGTAGAACTCTCACCCTCTCCACCCTCACCCCTTGGAATAATCTTACCCGCCACTGGGAATGGTCTGGTCTTAGGGTGGAAAGACCGTGAGTCTCTGGAAGAGGCAGTCAGGTTCTCTGTAGCCAAGTACTTCTTTACACGATCCACAAGCTTATCGGCCGTTTCTGGGTCTCCATGGCTTACCCACTTTTGGATGGCAGTAGGAAGAGCTCTCAGGAAACGATCCATCACAACACGTTCCACAATCTTTGGTGCGGACAAAGTCTCTGGCTGTAGCCACTTCCTGCTCAGGTGAATGAGATCATACATTTGAGACCTGGGGTTTTTTTCCAAGCCGGAAAGTCCAGTTATGCACACGCTGAGCCTGGACGGCCAGGGTGACACCCAGCCGTGCCAATATTTAATTTTTTAGCATCACATAGTCTTTTGCGTGGTCAGGCTCTAGGTCATAGTAAGCTTTCTGCGATTCACCAGTTAACAGAGGGGCCACCAGTCCAGCCCACTGCTCCTTAGGCCACTTTTCCCTTTCAGCAGTCCTTTCAAATATGGTCAAAAACACCTGTGGATCATCCTCTCCATTCATTTTTGTCAGTAAACGACTCACCCCAAAGGACGCAGTATTAGTGGAACTACTTGCCTCACTGGTCTGTGGACGTTGCTGCATTAATGTCTCCATTTGTTGCTGTAGTCTCTGCTCTTGCTTCTGCAACAGGTCTATGAAGCGGGCCTCAGATTGCTGCTGGGCTTGTTGCTGTGATTCCAGACTCTGTTGGTGAGCTTGCTGCTGGGCTGCAAGGCTCTGTTGATGAGCTTGCTGGTGGGCTGCGAGGCTCTTTTGCAAACCTGCATTTGTCTGCTGCTGATTGGCATTTGCTAGAGCCAGCTGTTTCAGTATCTCCTCCATGCTGGCCTTAAAAAAAAAAAAAAAACGCATTCTCCACCAACTGTGAGGGGGTTGGCTTGGCAGCGGGTGTGTGTGACCCCCTGGAAGGGTTCACCACACAAAATTAGGCACAACAGACAGTGGTAGGAGAAAAAACAAAAGGGTGGGGTTTTATTTGAACTATATACAAAAAATAAAATAAAAATTACGGAAAACAAAAAAGAAAAACAGGAAAAGAAATCCTGGTCAACTTGACCGCTTACTACACACGTTGGTGTCCCTAACAACTGGGTACAGCCTTGTGCTTCCCCAGTCCCTAGCTCCCTGCTTTTAGAAGGTCTTAGCAATAGCCACACAGGCTTTGGCTCACCACACAGAAAACACACTCCCCAGTCTCTACACACAGATCTGGTTCCAGGTTGGAGTATCTCCCTTAGCATGCTGGGAGTTCTTGTAGAGTCCTTAATGAGCCCACTTACTTCAGCTGGGCTCATTAACTCTCCCCCTGTAAGACTCCCAGCACTCCCCCTAGTGGTATAAATTGTCATAAAGCCTGAATCAAGGACATATATATCTTCCATCCTGGATGCAACCTGGTGATTTTACCTGCCTGCTATCACATAACCCCCCCTCTTGTTTTAACCTTGGGGTTGGAATACAAGCAATCAGGCATGCAGGTTAATTATTTTCTATACCCACTGAAGGTCCTTTGATAGTTGTATTTATTAAAAACAATTTTTTGCTAGAAATACACAAAATCAATATTAGCGCACACAAAACACAAATTACAAAATTCCTACTAAATGTAAAGCAAAAAACCTTTATTAGTTAATAACATATTTATACATGTTAAATTACGCCTTTTTGTACAGTGGTGAAAATCACAAAGCATGATCTGTGTTTAATATGTATTTGGATGTTCCCCCTTGTGATAGATAAAAAGATCCAGGGACACCGAGTCCTCAATCTCCTTGTCCCTTGACACCCAGCCCTAACCAACACTCAAAACGGGAGTGCTCAGTACTGAATGCTTCCTTGTTCATTCACAAACTAATGTAAATAAGTAAACATGCTTTTCATCTTCAGTTCTCAGTACTGTGTGGAGATGGCAGGGACAGCGGGCAGCAGATAGCACACAGAGTGACGGCACACAGTAGTGGTGGAGGGCAGTCTATGAGGCAGTTACATTCTTTTAGGAATGGATGAAATTGCTGCGGATCACAACTGTTCCTGAAACTGTTAAGCTCTGTACACACGATCGGATTTCCTATGGATTCTAATCCGATGGATTTTTCCCATCGGAAATTCGATGAAGCTGACTTCCATCAGTCTTGCCTACACACCATCAGTCTTAAATCCGACTGTCCCAAACGCCGTGACGTAAAACACTCCGACAAGCCGAGAAAAAGTAAGTTCAATGCTTCTGAGCATGCGTCGACTTGATTCTGAGCATGCGTGTGTTATTTGTCCGATGGAGTTCCACACAGACGATCGGAATTTGCTATTGTTTTTTTCCCCCTTCGGATAAATTTAAAACATGTTCTATTTTTTCTCACCGATGGAAAAAAGACCGATGGGGCCCATACACGATCGGTTTGTCCAATGAGAAAAGTCCATCGGACTGTTTTCATCTGCAAAACGGATCGTGTGTACACGGCATAAGAGTCTGGGGGACCATTGTGCTGCAAGTTCATTGTTGCTACTGCAACCATTAACATACAACATAGGGGGATTGTAGCAGATGCAAGGGTTCCTGAACCAGACTGCTCCAAGAAGTTTTGTTCATACGTAACATTTACATACGAACACAATAGTTTTACAAGGGGCTGGAGTGGCCACTTGACTCTGGTCTCATCCCTAGGAAGAGATTTTATTTTTTTTCTTATAAAAGGAAGAATTAGCCTTAGCTGGGCTTAAGGCCTATTGGTTATATATTATTGCTTTTATTATTACTATACCAAGCAAATAACTTAATATTTCCTTACCTTATAGAACTCCCAAAATTTGTCTTTGAATTCCATCAAACTCTCATTCAAGCTTTGCCCTTCCATGGAACCCATACCTGTGTATGAGAATATAATTATTGCTTTTCATAAAATGGCCACTTAAATAAGACTGCTGTAGCTATGTTGAAACAAACATGAAATCATATACAATCTTAAGACAACCCAGTGGGCTGTTCATTAATATTTGCCACAGATTACTAGTAAAAACTGTTCGCTAAGTTCAATGTGAAAGCTGACCATACATTGTAAAATGTTCTCCTCAAAAAAAATAATAAAAAAAAAATAATGGCAATCAGTTTTGGTTACTGACAAGGTACCGTAAAGTGAATAACAATTACCTTGTTACAATGGCATCTGAAAAAGTCAATAGGAATATATTAGACAGCAAGTAAACATGTTGTCTGTGAAGGTGATGACTTGAAAGAAGATAAAAAAAAAAATGGGCATAGCAGTTTGTTGTTTATGGAGCTGTGTCAGCCCATGCTGACCCACATCTACAGCCAAAAGCACCTACAATGGGCTTCAGAACAGGACCATGGAGCAATGGAAGGTGGAGGTCTGAATTACTTTTTCCTTTACATCATGTAGATGGCCGGGTTGGTCGCTTACCTGGGGAAGAGATGGCACCAGAATCCACTATGGGAAGAAGACAAGCCAGCAGAGGCAGTGTGATGCTTTTGCCAATGTTCTGCTGGAAACCTTGGGTTCTGCCAGTCATGTGGATGTTACTTGACATGTACCACCTCACTAAATGTTGCTGCTGACCAAGTATGCCCCTTCAAGTGGTTGTAAACCTTTTACAACCACTTTGCTACAGGTAAGCCTATATTAAGGCTTACCTGTAACTACCCAGGATATCTCCTAAACCTGCACGGTTTAGGAGATGTCCCCTGCATGTGCCGATGTCATCGGCACATGCGCACTGGGGCAAACTGAAGCTATGTGCTGTTGCTTTAGTCCGCGTGCCGTTACTGGCGGCTCCCGCAGGCGCGGGGAAGACGTCATCGCGGCTTTGGCAAATCAGTGTCGGAGCCGCGATACCCGGAAGTAACCGGGAGAGATGTCACTGTCGGGGGGGGGGGGCGCGAGGACCGATGCGGGGGCTTCGATCTAAGGTAAGTAATTCATAATGAGCTAGTATGCTATGCATACTAGCTCATTATGCCTTTGTCTTGCAGGGTTTGTTTTTTTCTATTGGGTTTCATGGAAACTATTCCCTGATGGTAATGGCATCTTTCAGAAGGATAACGGGTCCTGCCACATGGCAAAAATGGTTTTAAGAGTGGTTTGAGAAAGACAACAACAAGTTTGAGGTGTCGACTTGCCCTCCAAATTCTCCAGATCTCAGTTCAATCAAGCATCTATGAAATGTGCTCGAAAAACTAGTCTGATGCATGAAGGCCCCACCTCACAACTTACAAGACTTAGAGGATCTGCCATTGGCAGCTTGGTGCCAGATAACACAGCATACCTTTAGGAGGTCTAGTGGTGTCCACTCCTTGAAGGGTCAGGGCTGTTTTAGAGGCAATGTAATGTTGGTAGTCAGAGTATGTCTGTCCATCTCTCTCTCTTGTATAACATACACACATACAATATATACAAAAGCATTAAACTCGTATGCGCAGCTGCAACAATGATTCACATTTATGGTTGTAGTTGTCAGATGTTCCTGATCCCACTGTGGGTAGAACAGAGATTTTGAAGCCTGTACAGTAAATCCTCCCACCCAAGAGCTGTTAGCTGGCAGGCATCTGCTGCTGTTTTAGATCCAAGAAACTTGCATAATTTGGGCTCATGCACACGGGCAGAAAAACAGCTGCTGCTAGATACCTCTGGCTTTTTTTTTTTTTTTTAAATGCAGCCATGCACAGGTGCTTGCTTATGTGTGAATTAACACAGTGTTCAGGAACATATAAAAAAAAAATTCCCCAAAGTTGATTTGGAGAAGCGCTTTTGAGCATAATTAATTTACATGTATACACGCACATATATTTATTCTAGTGGCTAGAATAAATTAATATTCCAGCCAATAGATTGATTTTATAGTCATACACTTACGTGAGATTAGAGGCAAATTTTGGAGCATACCGGTGTGCACGAGACCTTTGTTTCAATATAAATCTAAAGCTTGGTTACACAGTGTGCCCCTTTCAACAACACAGCCCTCTAGTCCCTTTTGGATCAGGGGTGTGACATGTCCCATCATGAAACTCTACACCGACAAGCCTCCATCCCTAAATATATATGGAAACCAAAAAAGGGGGGTTGGATTGGGACTTTGAGTGAGGCCTGTGGGTGTTTGTAATAATATGTTTGTAGCATGAAGATAACCTGAGTGTCACAAGCCCCTAGGGGTGATACATGGTGGTGATATAAGTAAACATAATTGAGCAATATAATCAGGCATTTACGATTTAAAAATAGTCCTAAAATTCAACAAAAGTTGATATAATCATAATACATTTATTGATAAGGGAATTAATCACTAAAACATGATATGTGACAAACAGTAAACTTCATAGCAGACAATAAGTATATATAATATTAAACGTATATGATGTATACATAATTCGCATGATAAATACAGACAGAGAACATAATAAGTTGAGGTTATTGGAGCAAGCGTGGCTTGACATCCCTGGATGAACACTCTATGCATTTCATGGCCTTTTGCCAATCGTCAGGAGTTGGATGCGTGTGTATTACTATGGGATAATGAGATATGAGGTAATATTAATGGTTATCTAGGATGGGACAGGTCACACCCCTGATCCAAAAGTTATATGTGTGGAAGACACGCTTTTTTCCCCCCTAACCTGCCCCACCTTGTACTTTATTATTGGCCTAAGTGGTTTTATTAACCCATTAGTCAATCCAACTTACGACTAGAACATGCATTCATACTTCCTTATCAAAATATAATTTGATCGTTTACGTTCCACCATCTTAAACCATTATTTAAATCAGCATATAATCTTGTTTTAATGGCTACTCTAGAGATCCCCCATACAGTGTATGGCTTTATTTCTTGTGCACAGTTTTCATGCCACCTTGCTTCCCATCCAGCTCCCAGGTGAAGGAACTGGTGCATCTTGATATCGCTTCCCCGGGGCTGCGATGCGCCCAGCTCTCTCCCCCCCGTCCAGATGCGGAGCTTGATCTCAGAGCATCAGCGTCATATGAGTGCGCCCCGTCCCTGGCGTTTCTAACGCCTGATCGAACGGATACGTACTATTTACATCTCTCGTTTTGGCAGAGGGAGACAGGTATCCATTAGTGTGTTCAACGACGAGCACCTGTGGAGCCTTGTTGTCCCTCCCACTGGCCAATTACTAAATACATACTCACTCTCACCTACATATATGATTTAACACATAGACTCCAATACATATTACGCACATCTACATTTCAACACACTCATATTCATAGGTACACACACCCACTTCCCAATCAGTTAATAATTTTTTAATTTAATAAAAAAAATTCACATTCACCATTTTTGCTTCTCACTATACAAGTTCTTACCTATCATGTCCTATCATTCATTAACAGGATACTTCCAGCACTCACACCTATTTTTAGGTGTGCATATAAATTGTATTCATTTATATTTGTCCACACATCACTTCACACAATTACATACTTTCACCCCTTCATCCTTTCACATATTTCTCCCTCTTCTCTTCACTTTCCTTTCTCATTCCTTTTTTTTCTTAACCCCCCTTTTTTCACCCTTAGGTCACACAGATTCCATTCAACGTGAACTCTGCATCTAGCATGCATCATATATACATACCCAGTGAGCGGCGACCAGTGCCTGCGACTGTGCGTCTTCCCTGGATATCATCTGGCTATTCCCCGCCTCAGTCCCGGGTGAGAATACTCTCACCAGACCCTTTTTCAATCCCACCCCTGGAGCCGATTTCCATCCATGGGCCACTATGCAAGTAATAAAGTAACCATCCTTATCTTTCATCCTCAGGGCTAAATACCTAGATAACCAGTATGAATACCTCATATCTCATTATTCCGTAGCAATACACACGCATCCAACTCCTGACGATTGGCAAAAGGCCATGAAATGCATAGAGTGTTCATCCAGGGATGCCAAGCCACGCTTGCTCCAATAACCTCAACTTATTATGTTCTCTGTCTGTATTTATCATGCGAATTATGTATACATCATATATGTTTAAATTATATATACTTATTGTCTGCTATGAATTTTACTGTTTGTCACATATCATGTTTTGGTGATTAATTCCCTTATCAATAAATGTATTATGATTATATCAACTTTTGTTGAATTTTAGGACTGTATTTTTACATCATAAATGCCTGATTATATTGCTCAATTATGTTTACTTATATCACTACCATGAATCACCCCTAGGGGCTTGTGACACTCAGGTTATGTTCATGCTACAAACATATTATTACAAACACCCACAGGCCTCACTCAAAGCCCCAATCCAACCCCCCTTTTTTGGTTTCCATATACCTCTAGTCCCTAGTGTAGCAAAAAATATGGTATATCTAATAAGTATTTACACTTTTTTTTTTTTTTTCAACCACTTAACGACCGCTCACTGTATATATACACGACGGCAGAATGGCACGGACAGGCACAATCACGTACCTATACGTGACTGCCTTCGTATAGAAAGGGGGTCCCATCGGACCCCCTTTCCATACAGTGAGCGGTGGTCATCGTTCCGGGAGCGATCCGTGATGAGGGGACGGCCATTCGTTTCCGGCCACCCCCTCGCGATCGCTCCCGGCGAATGAGAATCTTTCTCTGCCTGTGTAATGTAAACACAGGCAGAGGAAGTGATGTCATCTCTCATGCGGCGCTCACATATACCGAGCGTCGTACAAGAGAAGATGTCAGGTTAGTGCACTAAACACTACACTGACACCAGGACACATAAATCGCCCCCCCCCAGCCCCCAGTCTCACTGATTGCAGTGATCAGTAAATAAATGGTCACTGCAATCAGTGACATTTGTGACTGTAAAAGTGTCACTACAGTTAGTTTTAGGTCCAGTGTAGCCCCTAACCCCCCCCCATAAAGGTTTAACCCCCTGATTGCCCCCCAGATAACCCTTTCACCCCCTATCACCACTGTCGCTAAGCGATCGTTTTTCTGATCACTGTCTTAGTGTCGGTGATGCCGATAGGTAGCCAGTTATTTTTTTTAGGTTCGCCGCAGGTTTTTATAGCGTCAGGTACCCCCATATATAGGGCTGGGCGATTTTCCCCCCCAAAAAAATCTGCGATTTTTTTTATAAAAAACTTGATTTACGATTCGATTTTTTTTTTAATTATATGAATTAAAGTGCATCAACAAAAAAAATTGCAAAGGCAAACCCTTTCTCCAACTGCAAAGTCAGTGTGCAACAAAGATTGTTAAACATCCAAATTATTAATACTGTATTTGGATTTAGCTAATAAAACAACAAAAAATCTTGTGGTTACTCTTAGTTGAATTGAACTGTGTCTAATGCCTCACTGTGTCCAATGCCTCACTGTGCCCATGCTTCAATCACTGTGCCCGTACCTGATGCAGATTTTCATGGGATACGGATTTTACTGCTACACCGGCGGCCATTCCAGTATTCAAAAGCCGCGCCTCCTCCTCGTCTGTGATAGGCGGAACACTCAATTTCCCAGCATTCAGTGTTCCGCCTATCATGGACATCCGCTCATCCTCATAACACAGACGAGGATGAGCGGATGTCTGTGATAGGCTGAACACTGCCTGCTGTGAAATTGAGTGTTCCGCCTATCACAGATGACGAGGACTCGGGAGGCGCGGCTTTTGAACACTGCAATGGCCGCCGTCTGTCTGCATGACACGCTGATCAGGTAGGCAGACGGCGGCTTGCGGTTAGTTAGTGTTACATTACATCTACTCGTGGCGGCTGCGGCGAGTAGATGTAATTGGGGTAACGCCGCCCAGTGCCATTCCGGATATGCCCCCTGCAGCCCTGCTATGGAAAATTTGAAGGAAAAATATATATTTTTTTTTAAATCAAAAAAAAACCGATTTTCTTCAAATCTGAATCGATTTGAACTCCAGACTCGATTCAAGATTAAAAACGATTTTTTTCCCAGCCCTACCCATATATTATCTAATAAAGGTTTTAACCCCCTGATTTCCCCTAGTTAACCCTTTCACCAATGATCATCATATAAGTGTTACGGGTGACGCTGGTTAGTTTGCTTTTTATAGTGTCAGGGCACCCGCCGTATATAACCCAATAAAGGTTTAACCCCCTGATCGCCCGGCGGGTGATATCAATTAGGTTTTAGCGTCAGAGAGGGTCTGCGTCAAACCCCAGGCAGAGTCAGGTTAGTGCCAGTAAGGCTAACACCCACGCGTGAAGCATACACCTCCCTTAGAGGTATAGTATCTGAACAGATCAATATCTGATCAGATCTATACTAGCGTCCCCAGCAGTTTAGGGTTCCCAAAAACGCAGTGTTAGCGGGATCAGCCCAGATACCTGCTAGCACCTGCGTTTTGCCCCTCCGTTCAGCCCAGGCCACCCAAGTGCAGTATCGATCGATCGATCGCTGTCACTTACAAAACACAACACACATAACTGGAGCGTTCGCAGAGACAGGCCTGATCCCTGCGACTCCAGTGCTGTAGGAGGTGATTTCACCACCACAGTTAAAAAAAAAAAAAAAAAAAAAAAAAAAAAAAGCATATATGCCGAAGCATGGGGGCAGCAGGGGCGGAGGAGTGATTTTGCTCCTAATGCCGCGTACATTTGGTCAAAATTCCGACGGAGGCTTGCCCGTGGAAAAGTCCGACCATGTGTGTGCGGCATAACTTTTGGGGGAGGATGCCCCCATGCTTTGGCATACATAAATAGTGCATGTATGCCCATCATTAGAAGTGGGTGGATGAAGGGCGGTATTCTAATGGTGGGCATACCCACCGATCAATCTCTCTTTTCGTTCAGCCAACAGGCTGCATGAAAAAAAAGATTACAATACATGTCCAACAAGGACCAGCAACGTACTGGTATGTTGCTGGACTTTGAATGGTTATACCAGATTGATGCCTGCGGGTTTAGGTATCATCTTGGTATCATTCTTTTCAGCCAGCGGCCGGCTTTCATGTAAAAGCAATCCTAGTGGCTAATTAGCCTCTGGACTGCTTTTACAAGCAGTGGGAGGGAATGTCCCCCCCCGGATATAAAAAGCGCCATTGGGAAATTGGGAAAGCATTTTATCACACCGATCTTGGTGTAGTCAGGTGCTTTGAGGGCTGAGGAAAGATCTAGGGTCTAATAGACCCCAGTTTTTTCAAAAAAAAAGGAGTACCTGTCACTACCTATTGCTATCATAGGGGATATTTACATTCCCTGAGATAACAATAAAAAAAAAAAAAAAATATATATATATATGGAAGGAACAAACAATGCGCGTTTGTGCGAAATTTTAAAGCATGTCGTGTTTGGTATCTATGTACTCGGCCTAAGATCATCTTTTTTATTTCATCAAACATTTGGGCAATATAGTGTGTTTTAGTGCATTAAAATTAAAAAAAGTGTATTTTTTCCCCCAAAAATGCGTTTGAAAAATCGCTGCGCAAATACTGTGTGGAAAAAAAAAATGCAACACCCACCATTTTAATCTGTAGGGCCTTTACTTTAAAAAAATATATAATGTTTGGAGGTTCAACATAATTTTCTTGCGAAAAAAAAAATATGTTTCATGTAAACAAAAAGTGTCAGAAATGGCTTTGTCTTCAAGTGGTTAGAAGAGTGGATGTAAGCTTCCTAATGTTGTGTATAAAATGCCAGAACAGTTCAAACTCCCCCCAAATGACCCCATTTTGGAAAGTAGACACCCCAAGCTATATACTGAGAGGCATGTCGAGTCCATGGAATATTTTATATGTTGACACAAGTTGCGGAAAAAATACAATTTTTTTTTTTTTTTGCACAAAGTTGTCACTAAATGATATATTGTTCAAACATGCCATGGGCACATGTGGAATTACACCCCAAAATACATTCTGCTGCTTCTCCTGAGTACGGGGATACCACATGTGTGAGACTTTTTGGGAGCCTAGCGGCGTACGGGACCCCAAAAACCAAGCACCGCCTTCAGGCTTTCTAAGGGTGTAAATTTTTGATTTCACTTCTCACTGCCTATCACAGTTTCGGAGGCCATAGAATGGAACTTTGGTGGAGGATAGGCATAATTCAGTCGATGCTGACCCCACGGGGCCACCAACGCGCCTGATGCATCAGCCCAGGGATCCCTGGACCTGGCCACGAATCACGACATTGTGAATGAGTCGAGAGGCCAGCAGGCCCACATCCGGCGTGCCCCACCTCCAGCGAGGAGATGAAACATTTCCGGGTGTAAGGACCATTCCCTGGTCCAACAGTTGGCGGCTCAGATAGTCCGCCTGCCAGTTGTCTACACCTGGAATGCAAACGGCCAACAGAACCGGCACGCTTCTGTTCGCTCAATTCAGCATGTGGGCGGCCTCGGACGCTGCAGTCGAGCTCTGCGTTCCCAAGATGGTTGACACAAGCCACAGCCGTGGCGTTTCCGACTAGATCCTGACTGAGCGCCCGTGTAGTCACCTTGACCACGAGGAGAGACACAGACTGATCGCCCCAAGGACCAGAACATTGATCGGCAGACGGGAGTCCAAAGCCCTTGGGCTGATTTAACTCCCCAGACTCCGCCCCAGCCCGTAGGACTGGCGGCCATCGTGATCACAGTCCACTGGACAGGAAGGAACGACTTCACTGACCGAAGGGCCGGGGATCTTAGCCACCAAGTCAGGGATGCCCTGACCAAATAACTCACCTGGATCGGACGACCCAGTGATAATGGAGACTTGTCCGAGCTGGATAGGATCTCCTTTTGTAAAAGGTTCAAGTGTGGAATTGGACATACGGCACAGCCTCGAAGGAAGCCACCATGAGTCCCAGGACCCTCATGCAAAAAAACGGAGTGACGACCATTTGCGGGACGTCAGCCCCCGCACCGCAGATTGAAGAGTCTGCAATTAATTCAAGGGTAGAAAGACCTTGGTCTCTGAGGAATCCAGGATCAATCCTAGGTAGTCCAGATGCTGAATCAGAACCAGGACCGACTTTTGAATGTTCAGCAGCCAACCGAATTCTCGGAGGGCCTGACTGGCTAGCAACACCATTTCCCCTAAGAAGATCGTCCAGATAGCCCATGATAGCAATGCCTCGCAGTCTCTGAATCGGGGAGCTAGAATCGGGGCAAGCACCTTGGTCAAAACCTGCGGTGCTGACGCTAACCGAAGGGAAGAGCCACAAACAGATAGTGGTCTTCGCCTATTGCAAAGCGCAGAAACCACTGGTGACCCGTGCAGATTGGGACATGCAAGTAGGCGTCCTTGATGTCCAAGGATGCCAGAAAATCTCCCGGGTGGAGCGCAGCAATCACCGAGCTAATGGATTCCAGCGGAATCTTTGAACCTTAACAAAAGGCAGTCAGGGCATTGAGGTCCAGAACTGGACGGACTCCGTCCTTCTTTGGGACCACAAAAAGATTTGAATAAAATCCCTGAAACCTCTCCTTTGACGGTACTGGAAAAATTACCCCGCACCTCAGGAAGTCCTGCACTGCCCCCAATAAGGCAGCCCGACGTGCTAGGAGAGAGAGATTTGAGGGAAAGAATCCGTCTGGTGGCCAGGAAGGGAACTCTATCCTGTACCCCGAGGTGACCACCTCGCATACCCACCGGACGGAGATCCGGGAGGTCCACCGATCCGTTAACCTGCGAAATCGACACCCCACCCCACAGTCGGGCGGGGGCAGGACTTTATGCGGTGGCGGGCTTGGTAGCCAGCTTGTTCGGCTTACATACCCAGTGACGCTTCTGTCCTTCAACCGCCTCTTGTCAGTCTGGGAGAATTTTCCTGTGAGCTCTGACTGAGGAAAAAAAAAAAAAAATTCTGGGTGGGGAAAGAAGGGCCCGGCTCACGGCGCGGCTCCTTCACCTTAGCAGGCTGAGGAAGAAGGGTGCTCTTACCACCCGTAACATTTTTAATAAATGTCAGATTAAATCCGTCAGGAGCTTCTTAGAGGCCAGGTCAGCAGACCAGAACTTTAACCAAATAAGGCAACGCAATACCACCGCAGACACTGAGGCCCTAGATATTAAGGGGGGCAGCGTTCATATTGGCATCGCACACCTACACCAGGCTCTGCACCAGTTTCGGCCACTGCAGTGCAATCAGGAGGAAGATTAGCTCCTGAACAGTTAGGTGCAAAATCTTTGCCCATACCGCGAGTGTCCGAGACACCAGGGTCGCCGCTACAAGAGGACGTAGTGCGGATCCCAGCGTGGTGAACATGGCCTTGCTCACCCATTCCGACCTCCTACCAGTAGGGTCCTGAAAGGCAGGAGTCCCCTCAACCGGGAGAGCCGTGGCTTTAATCAACCAGGCAACCGGGGGGCGACAACCGGGAGGAGAGGCCCATGTTTTAATCAGGCTCACCTCAAAAGGGGTACCTAAGCGCCAGACGCTGCGAGGCCGCAAAGGTCTTCCATCCTGCAACAATTATTCCAGTAATGCCAACAAAGTGACCATAGGGACTGCAGGTGCAGTAGCCCTGCCTGTTGCCTCTGACATGTAATGGGAAGCAGGCGAGACTGACTCCATAGCAAACGGCACCCTCTGTGACTTTTATCATAATAGAAGAAAAGTCCACCCACCTGCTGCACTGACTGTGGGGGAGTTACCCAGGGGACTCACCAACCCAGCGCAGGACCGCTCGGCGCCGCTGCCAGTCATTCCGCCCGTCCACGGCGTGTGAACAGTGAAGGAAACTGTGAAGAGATTTGCTGCCCGCCGTCCGAGTCAGCACCAGAGGCCAAAATAGCAAAAGAAGAGCGCGCGACTACAACAAAATGCCCGCCGCAATTATAAATGTGCCATAGCGATCCACCGCAAAATGGCCGCCATGCGGTTTTCAATAGGGAGGTAAAAAACACAATAAACATGGCGCCTGACGGCGAGAACACCGACAATAGGCCCAGGCAGGCATATTAGGCATCTCCACACAGAATACAGGCCCCTGACACCACAGACCCCCAGCGGAACCCCCAGTCAGCGCACCATAGTGTAGGTGACAAAGTAGTAAAAACACAAGGGGGAGACAGGGAAAACCCCCCTACATAGGAACACCCAGTATGTACTCACCTGCTGAGGCAGGGGAACAGTACTTACCCGTCCATGCTAGGACCCACTGGTGTGTTCCTGACAAGCATATCACAGTGCAGTACTGAGTAGCTGTCGGCCAGTACACCGCGAAAGATACAGCAAAACTGTTCAATCTTCTGTGGACCCTGGAGCAAAAAGCTCACCGGCCACCCCTGGAGCCATGGGGTATGTCGTGAACTGATCTCACGCAGAGCGAAGATCAGCACGCTTGATGGTCGGACAGGGAAGACTACGAGGCTAGCGAACTGCCCAACCTGTTGCCCAGCCGACAGTTGATAGAAGAATCTCAAAAATAAAATACTAAAAAGTTCAAAAAAAGAACAAAAAAACTTTTTTTCAAGAGACTGGCTCCGAAGAGAGCCACGTCCTCTCCTCTGCTAGGCAGAAAAAAAACCGGAGGCAGCTAGCTGCAGGTAGGAGGGTTATGTCCGGAGGGACCACCCCCTGGGCAGGGCTGTTCAGCTCTGGTTTTGGAATGTATGTTAAAACATCTAACATTCTGCCTAGTCTTCTCCTATGAGCAGGAACATAACCCACTTTGTCAAGATTAAAGATGCTGTGTCAGTCCATGGACGGGACGGAAAGAGAAACTGCCTTTACACATTTTTCTCTCATTCCCCTCCAGCCAAAAGTGTTTTTGTGTAGTTGTTCTTTAGAGCAAACTTATACAAGACTATGCAACTGGTGAAATGTTTAATAAAAGGCACTGATAATTATTACAGATTTCATGAAAAAAATATCTTACCTAAAAAGTACCACACGCCAAAGAATGGGGAAGCCACTAGCTGGTCAGTAAACACCTTTTTCAACACCACTTTCATCCCCTGGCCAGGAAGGGTCCTATCCAACCATGAGTACCAGAAATGCATAATCGGGCCCATTGAGCAGCCTATGACAAACATGCGGCCTGAAAGGAAAGAGGAGTAAACAACAAATGAACAGTGAAAAACGTATGTCCTGGATTAGAAAGACCAATACTTGTTAACATTTACCTGTGGTACAACATTACAGCAGGCCTAGATGCTAAATTCAGTTATTCAAAAAGTTAGAGAGAGTGGGTAGGGGTATAAGACTTTTTTCACACTAGTAGCACGTATCTGCCATTTTCAACAGCATGTTGAAAGAAGAGTTTGTTATTTTTTTTTATGCATTTTAAGCTTCAGTGTATGAGGTGTGTCTATTAAATAATGAGACTGTGATCCCACCTAGTACACAAAGCAGTCAGAACTGGTTATAACTGAATGCGTGGTGATCTTGAACATGTTTGAACCTGCATGACAAGCAGCAACACTCTATGACGTTCAGTTGATTGTGAGTCGCCATTTAGTTTGGTTGTGTTTTCTGTAGTGTGCCGAGAAAATGCTAAGTTTAAAAGTTGAATAACGTGTCAATTTGAATTTTTTTGGAAAATTGCACAAAACACCAACAGAATGTTTTCAAATGCTTACTACAGCTTATGGGAATGACAGCCCGTCTCGTGCGAGTGTGTTTGAGTGGCACAAAAGATTCCACGAAGGACGCGAGAATGAATTCCTAAAAGTTAAATCAGTTCTTAAAAAGGGACACGTTTTGAGTCAGTTAATGCTGTAAAGAAAAAAAACAGCGGATGTGTTGAAACAGCTAATAGAAATTGATTTTCTCCATGCCTTCGAATGGGGAATATATTGAAGGGGACAAGCATTAAAATTGTTATACATATAAATAAAGGCGAGTTATTTAATCAGTCTCGTTATTTATTAGACACACCTCGTATATGCTTTTACAAGCGCTTGTATTAGTTTACATGTTTATACAGTTACCATGCATTTCCCATAAAGTAATGAAAAATAAATGTCCCATAAATACATGAAATGCTTGTACTTTGTACAATGCAGATAAAAAGTTTCTAACCGTGTAATTGGTATCATTTGTTAACATTACTTTTAGTAGGCTGCATATTAACCCAGCTCTACTTTGCTTCACATCATTTCACTTTCATTGGAAACGGCCTTTAGGCAAGTTAGGCTGCATCATCTAAACTGCTTTGCATATTTGTGGGCAAGGCGTGCCCCCTTGGGATGAATTCCTGCGCTTCGAATGGACCACAAATGGTTGCAAAAGCAGTTCAAGTGACACAAAACTACAAAGCTGCCTGTCAAATGCTCTCCGAATAGCGGTCGGAATGCCGTTTGCTCTTCAAAAAGCCCATAGAGGAGAGCGGGATGCTTCGGTGTCTGCTCTGCATAAGCAAAGCAGACATGGACCAGCCATCCCACCTGCTCAGCGGGGATCAGCGGACAGATCCCCCACTGAGTAGGCGGACTTCTAGCAGAGCCCACCCCATGTAGAAGGGGACTTTGAATACAAAAAGATGGTAGCCCAAGACTTTGCACCTACAAAACACAAGCAACTCCTATACAAATATAGACTGCTTGGAAGGAAAAAGGGAGAGAATGTGAAATCCAGTACAAACCACCATTAGGGGAGATCCAACAATAAAGGTTAGATTTAATTTATTAAGAAAAAAAGATTCCTGATTTGCCATTACAGGCTGTAGCAATGACACATTTACCTGTTCGTAGCCAGTCTCGTTTTTTTTCTGGGATTTTTCGCCGTTCTCTTGTCTGTTGGATCGTATCACCGATACCCAGCAGGACTCCACAGCTAACCGTGTTGGTGACCAACAAAAAACGTCCCGTAAAGAGGGGCTTCCAATAGCCAGACATTCGAGCCAATAATAATCTACCCTGGGGAAGCATCCTGCCCAAATGTCACAAACCACAACAAACACTGCAGCATCGACCTGCAACATAAAAACAGATGTTGAAAATAAAGCAAACATAAAACTGATGTTTCCATTTTAAAGGAAACCTCCATACATGCTCCAAGGTTAAAAGAATATTTATTAAAGTGGTGTTAAAACAAAAAAACTTAATTTATTGCAGCTAAACAATTCTTAGATGTGATAGCTACATTGGGTTTCTTTTTTTTTTTTTTTTTTAGACATAATTTATTTTATTATACCCTGCTGATCCAGGCAGTAAGTCTGTTGTTTTTCAACACAAGAAGCTTTAGTGCAGACGTAGCAGTTAGAGGGTTGAGACAAACCATTTAACACTGACAGGGTTGCTTTTAGTTATGTAAACCTTTATTTAAAAAAAAGGGAAAAAACTGTTTGCTGTAACCGTTTAAAAAAGTTTTAGCCAAAGTTTGTCTTTAACCACTTCCTTACCCAGCCATAGTCAAATGACGTCCACAGATGGGATCTCCCATCCTGGGTGGACGTCATATGACGTCCTCGGCTTTCTGCCGCTACTGCAGGCCCCCAGGGGCCCGCTGAGCGGCGATCGGGGTACCGTTGTGTCCCTTAGGACACAGCCGTTCCCCGATGGGGGTAAAGGAGTGGCGGCGGAGGCGGGCAGCGGAGCTTCCCATGCGGCTTACCGGCTCCTACATGCAGAGCTGCAGCAGCGGCGTACACGGCGCCCGCGGCGATCGGGGATCCGGTGTGTCCCTCTGGACATAGCCGATCTCCGATGGAAAGAATGTGGCGGCGGGCAGCGGAGATTCCGGTAACACTTACCGGATTCGATGATGCAGAGTGCGGTGATCGGGGCTGAGGCTTTTCCCTTGGATACAGCCCAGCCCTGAGCAGAGTAAAGAGCAAGTGAAATGGCTCTTTACCACGTGACCGGCTGTGTCCAATCACAGCCGGTCACTAAATGTAAACAAAACACACTGATGTGTGTGTAATTTACTGTTGCTGGGTTCTCCTCTTCACACACCGATCCAGTGTGAGAAGGAGATCAGCTAACAGTGAGTTACACACTACATATGTACCACTGTGCCCAGATTGCCCCCCCTAAATAAAGAGTACCCGTCCACCAGGAGTACCCGCCACTAGGGCTGGGAAAAAAAACGATTTTAATCTTGAATCGAGTTTTGAGCTCAAATCGATTCAGATTTGAAGAAAATCGATTTAAAAAAAATAAAATAATTATTTTTATTTTTTCCTTCAAAGTTTCCGTAGCAGGGCTGCAGGGGGCGTATCCGGAATGGCACTGGGCGGCGTTACCCCAATTACATCTACTCGCCGCAGCCGCCACGAGTAGATGTAATGTAACACTAACTAACCGCAAGCCGCCGTCTGCCTATCTGATCAGCGTGTCATGCAGACAGACGGCGGCCATTGCAGTGTTCAAAAGCCGCGCCTCCCGAGTCCTCGTCTGTGATAGGCGGAACACTCAATTTCACAGCAGGCAGTGTTCAGCCTATCACAGACATCCTCTCATCCTTGTCTGTGTTATGAGGATGAGCGGATGTCCATGGTAGGCGGAACACTGAATGCTGGGAAATTGAGTGTTCCGCCTATCACAGACGAGGAGGAGGCGCGGCTTTTGAATACTGGAATGGCCGCCGGTGTAGCAGTAAAATCCGTATCCCATGAAAATCTGCATCAGGTACGGGCACAGTGATTGAAGCATGGGCACAGTGAAGCACGGGCACAGTGAGACACGGGCACAGTTCAATTCAACTAAGAATAACCTCAAGATTTTTTGTTGTTTTATTAGCTAAATCCAAATACAGTATTAATAATTTGGATGTTTAACAATCTTTGTTGCACACTGACTTTGCAGTTAGAGAAAGGGTTTGCCTTTGCAATTTTGCTTGTTGATGCACTTCAATTAATATAATAAAAAATAAAAAAATCGAATATCGAGTTTTTTATAAAAAAATAAAAAAAAATTGCAGATTTTTTTTTTTGGGGGAAATCGCCCAGCCCTACCCGCCACCTCACCAGAATACCCGCCACCAGGAGTACCCGCCACCTCACCAGAATACCCGCTACCAGTCCATCAGGAGTACCTGTCCATCAGGAGTACTCGCCACCTCAGAGTACCCGCCACCAGTCCATCAGGAGTACCTATCCACCAGGAGTACCGTCCACCTAACCAGAGTACCTGCCACCTAACCAGAGTACCTGCCACCTAACCAGAGTACCCGCCACCAGTCCATCAGGAGTACCTGTTCATCAGAGTAGCTGCTACCTCACCAGAGTACCCGCCACCAGTCCATCAGGAGTACCTGTCCATCAGAGTACCCGCCACCTCACCAAAGTACCCGCCACCAGAGTACATACAGCCACTATGTCCAGAAAGGTGTACACCCCAGAAGAAGCATACCAAATACTCAGTCTGACCGATGAGAGCAACGGGGAGCTCTCACCACTCAGTTCTGATTCAGATTCTGGTTCGGAATATGAGCACCCCGAAGGCAGCACATCTGGATCCGAATTAGAGGAGGAGGACACAGTCCGTCCAAAAAGATGGTCTGAACACCAGGTAGCTACCAGCAGTGCCAACGGCGGTAGACCCCAGGAAGCGAGGCCCAGTACAAGCGCTGCTAGACCCCAGGAGGAGAGGCCCAGTGCAAGTGCACGCCAAAGAAGTAGGACCCGAACCCTGCTTCCAGATGGCTTGGCAAACCCATTGTGGCTGCCTTCTACCTCAGAGTCAGCCACGACCCCCCCTTTTACAGCACAGCCTGGTGTGCAGGTCAACACTGCAGGTTTTTCCAAACTTGATTTTTTTAATTTATTTTTCCCTGATGAATTGCTTCAAGGCATTGTGGACCAAACTAACCTTTTTGCTCAACAATTTATTGAAAACAACCCCAGCTCCAGCTATGCCCGCCCTTTCGAATGGAGACCCCTAACAGTGGTGGAGCTTAGATTGTTTTTAGGCCTAACGTTTAACATGCGGCGTACAAAAAGAAAAAAAAAAATGAAATTAATAGGTATTGGTCGAAGAAACCCATCCACCATATGCCAATTTTTACATCGGCCATGTCCAGGTCCCGATACGAACTTATAATGCGGTTTCTGCATTTCAGTGACAACTCACAGTGCCCCCCCCCCCTCGAAAGCACCCAAACTTTGACAAATTATATAAAATTCGCCCCCTAATAAAAAAAAAAAAATTCCAAGAAGTTTGCTGAACTTTATGTCCATGATAAAAACATTTCTGTGGACGAATCCCTGGTGCATTTCACAGGCCGGCTCGGAATCAAGCAAAATATCCCCAGTAAGCGGGCGAGGTACGGCTTGAAGCTCAACAAGCTCTGCGAAAGCACCACTGGTTATGTGCACTCATTCCGCATGTACGAAGGCAAAGATTCCCAGCTCCAGCCCCCTGAGTGTCCATCGTACATGGGAATAAGTGGAAAAATTGTTTGGGAGTTGGCATTCCCACTCCTCCAAAAGGGGTATCATATTTACATAGACAACTATTATACCAGCCTGCCCCTTCTCCGCCACCTCTACCTAAAAAAAACTCTGGCCTGTGGTACAACAAGAAAAAACAGAAAGGGCTTCCCACAGCGTCTTGTCACCACAACCATTCAAAGTGGGGAATCGGCAAGCTTGAGGAACGAGGAAGTGTTGGCTGTGAAGTGGAGGGATAGGAAAGACGTGTACATCATGTCCACCATCCACGATGACACCTCGGTGGAACAATGAGTACAATAAATTCATGGGTGGTGTGGATTTAAATGACCAAATGTTGCAGCCCTATCTTTCAACCCGAAAATCCCTCTTCTGGTATAAAAAATTCGCAATTTACTTTTTTCACTTGGCCCTGTTAAATTCTTTCATTTACCAAAAATCAACAGAAAGACCCACCACCTTCATGAGGTTTATTGAAGACATTGTTACTGCCCTGATCTACCAACAAACATCCCCCCCAGAAAGCATTCACTCAGATTGTGTCAGCAGACTACATGGACGCCATTTTTCAGACCATATTCCACCATCAGGATCCGGAAGATGGCGCCCAAAAAAATGTCGGGTGTGCACCAGAAGAGGAATTAGGAAAGACACCAGCTTCCATTGTCCCGACTGTCCCTCCCAACCTGGCCTTTGCATCGGAGAATGCTTCAAGCAATATCACACTCTCGAAAACTATTAGCCCATATTTCTAATACTGCCATTTCCCCGTTTTCAATTTGTCCTGAATATTTCCCTGCCTCAACCAACCATATCATTGTCTTCCATGTGAACTGACCCTGGCCTGTTTCTCGACTATGCCTCTGCCTACCGTCTGCATTGTTTATCCGCCATGTTTCTGCCTTTCACGTGAACTGACCCTGGACTGTATCGACTATGCCTCTGCCTACCGTTTATTTCTGCCTTTTACCTGCACTGACCACGGCCTGTTGACCATGTTTTTGCCTGCCCCCTTGGACTGATCTTTCACCCTGCTACACAGGGGTCTCACATATGTGAGGGGCTCCAGAATAGTGTTCTGAGTTCAGAAAACCAGTTTTTGGTTTTCTGTGTTCCCAGAACAGGGTCTGGTTGTCCGGAGGCTTCAAAGCAATTTGGGTGGGAGAAGCCTCTACCCCTGTCCCCATTCTTTCCTGACCGATGCCCTAAGCTTGATGGTCCTGCCTGCTCCCTGGACAAATACTCTGGCTGTGCTGACCATACCTCTGCCTGCTGCATGTACTAACTATGGACAGTATTCCTGCCTGCTGCATGGACGATCCTTTGTTCCTTTTGCTGCTGCTGACCACATCCCTGCCTGTTATCTGGACCAATGCTTTGGCTGTGCTGACATCATCTCTACCTGTACTGACTAATCCTGCCTGCTGCCTGTTTTGCTGTCGCTGTCCACGTTCCTGCCTGCTGCCTGGACCGATGCTCTCCTCTTTGGACCACTGCACTACTAGCGCAGGTAATCTTTTCTTTACCCTTTTCTCAGAAGAATGTATTTTGGTTTATAATTGGTATGTACAGTACATGCTATGTGTTAGAAATATGAAGGGCAGTACAAACCTTAAAAGGAAGGGTGGGTGCTGTGTCAGTCCATGGACGTCAGAGAAACGGATTTTACGGTGAGTACAAAAATCCTATTTTCTCTTATCGTCCATGGACTGACACAGCTCTCATACCGTTTACGTGTGGGACGTCCCAAAGCAGTATAAGAAAAGGGTGGGAGCAATAGTAAAAGGAACAGCCAAAACTTCACTCCAAACCAGCAGAGCTCCTCAACGGAGGAGTTGCAACACTACAACACTTTGCGGCCGAAGGAAGCATACGAAGATGCAGCCACATCAACCTTATAGAATTTTGAAAAGGCATGAACGGACGACCAGGTCGCCGCCTTGTACACTTGTGCAACCGACGCTTGATGTCAGAAAGCCCAGGAAGCACCAATTGCCCTGGTGGCATGCGCCGTAACCGGAAAGGGAGGGGCCACCCCCTTAATGGCATAGGCCTGTATAACAGTCTGTCTGATCCATCTAGAAAAGGTGGCAGACGACACCACTCTGCCCTGTTTCGGACCAGAGACAGACACAACTAGTGAGTCATATCACGTACCACATAAAATGTGTGAAGCGCAAACCCTCTGGAATGCGATGTGTGAGGACACAAGGACGGGAGGACAATGTCCACATGTAGGTGAAAAGCCGAGACCACCTTTTGCAAAAGGAAGGTCGCGGACGCAACACCGCCTTATCCTTATGGATGACCAAATAGGGCGACTTGCAGAACAAGGCCGCCAACTCAGACACCCGTCTGACAGAAGTAATGGCCACTAAGAAGGCCACCTCCTGAGACAAGGTCAAGAGGGGAATATCTCTGATATTTTCAAAGTGAGGTTCCTGGAGAACCGAGAGCACCAAATTCAAATCCCGAGGAGGGAGAGGAGGTTTCAACAGGAGGGAGCACATGGCGAACCCCCTGCACAAAGGGGCTACCAAGGAATGACCCGCTAGCCGAAAACTGACCCCTAATGGTACTCAAAGCAAGCATTTGGGTCACACCACGCTGCAAGGACCGCAGGATACTGGGGACGGAATACGTCCGTGGACGCTAGTCCAGCTCTTCGCACATAGCGATGTAAGCTTCCCAGGTACGGTGATATATATCTTTCAAGCGGAAGACTTCCGTGCCCTGAACATGGTCGAAATGACCGAATCCGAGAGACCTCGGACTCTCAGCACCTGGCTTTCAATAGCTATGCCGTTAAGTCAGAGACTGTAAAACAGGATGAAAAATAGGACCTTGAAACAGAAGGTCCTCCCTTATTGGCAAATCGCCAAGGAACATCCGCGATGAGATGTACCAGATCAGCGTACCAATGACGCCGAGACCCACCCGGCGCAAAGAGGCTCACCGGAATCCATTCGGCCACAACCCTGCGCAGCAGGCAAGGAAGTAGCTGCAGAGGAGGATAACAGATATCAGGTGATAATGACCCCATGGGGCCCACCAACGGATCCGAGGCATCCGCCCAAGGATCCCTGGACCTGGCCACAAACCTTGACACCTTACGATTGAGTCGAGAGGCCCTCAGGTCCACATCCGGCATGTCCAGGTGTAAGGACCACTCTTCCTGGTCCAGCGTCTGGCGACTCCGATAGTTCGCCTGCCAATTGTCTACGCTTGAATGTAGACGGTCGATAGAGACCACGTGGGGAGGCATATTCTGATTGCCCGTATTTCCAGTATTGATCGGTAAACGGGCTTCGTCCGGAGTCCAAAGCCCTGGGGCTGACATGACTCCCCAGACTCCACCCCAGCCCGTTAGGCTGGCGTCCGTCATGAACACCGTCCACTGGATGGGGAGGGACGACTTCCAAGAATGAAGAGCCGGGGACCCCAACCACCACGCCAGGGACGCCCTAAGTGGGTGACTCATCTGGATTTGAAGATCCAAGGACAACGGGGATTTGTCCCAAGGGGACAGGATCTCTTACTGTAATGCCAGTGTGTGTGATTGGGCATACGGAACAGCCTCGAACGAGGCCCTCATGAGTCCCAGGACTCTCATGCAAAAAACGGGTTGACGACCATTTCCGAGAGGTCAGGACCCGCACTACAGACTGAAAAAAGTCAGTAACTTCTCCAGGGTTAGGAATACCTACGCCTCCATGGAGTCCAGGATCAGACCGAGATACTCCAAATGCTGAGCCGGGACCAGGACCGACTTCTGAATGTTCGGGAGCCACCCGAAGTCCCTAAGGGTCTGACTGACAATAGTCACACTTCTTCTAATTCTGAGCCATTGTCTGCTCTTAGAAGAAGATCGTCCAGATAGCCCATGATGATAGCAATGCCTCGCTGTCTCAGCAAGGCTAGAACCGGAGCAAGCACCTTGGTAAAAAACCTTTGGTGCCGAGGCTAGGCCGAAGGGAAGAGCCACAATTGATAGTGGACTTGGCCGATCGCAAAGCGCAGAAACTACTGTTGACGTGCACAGATCGGAACATGCAAGTAGGCGTCCTTGATGTCCAAGGATGCCAGAAAATCCCCTTGATGGAGTGTAGCGAACACCGCGCAAATGGATTCCATGCGGAACTTTTGCACCATCACAAAGGCATTCAGACCTTGAGGCCCAGGATTGGCCAAACCCCTGTCCACTTTTTTGGGACTACAAACAGATTCGAGTAGAAACCCTGAAAAACCTCACCTGTGACGGAACCGGCACAATCACTCCGGACCTGATCAATCCTGTACGGCCCTTAAGAGGGCCGCCCGACGGGCAGGAAGGAGAGGGAGAATTGAGGGAAGAATCTGTCTGGGGGCCAGGAACGGAATTCTATCCTGTATCCTGAGGCTTGCTTGGTAGGCTTACGCACCCAGGGACGCTCATGTCCCCCAGCCGCACTTTTTCCAGTCTGTGAGGGCTTACCTGTGGATTCTGACTGACGAAAAAAAAACGAATTCTTCTTTGCCGGAAAGGAAGGGTCTGGCCTACTGTGGGGCTCCTTTTTTTCCGTAACAGGCTGAGGAAGTAAGGTGCTCTTACCCCTTGTGACATCCATAATAATGGCATCCAGGGCGGCCCCAAACAAACAGTCTACCGCCCTTAAAGGGCAAGTCAGCCAGGAGCTATTTGGAAGCTAGGTCGGCCGACCAGCATTCCAGCCAGATAAGGCGACGCAGCACCACAGCAGATAGAGGCCCCAGAAATTAAAGGGGCCGCATCCAAAGTGGCATCGCACACAGAGACTAAACCCTGCGCCAGTTGGTGAGCCAGGGTAATGGTCTCAGGAGGGAGATTATGCTCCTGAACCGTCTGGTGCAAAATCTTTGCCCATCCTGTGAGTGTCTTGAGACACAAGTGTCGCCGCCCCTATAAGGCGTAAGGCAGACCCCAATAAAGGTAAACATAGTTCTACTCACCACTTCACCGCTTGAGAGTGTTCCTCACAGCATCAATGAGTTCACTTACAAGCACCCTGTCAGTTTTTCAGAACTGGGGTCTACCTCACAGGGAATATTCTGTACAGAGCACTCCCCTACAGGAGGAGGTGTGGGGAGGGGGCGCTTTACAGCTCCCTTGCGCTCGCACACCGCTGCCACCCTGACAAGGATGATTCCAGGACTGCCGACAACTAGTCGCTAGGGACCGCAGGTGCAGGAGCACTGCCAGTTGCCTCAGACAAGTGTGGAGAAGCAGGTGAACTAGACTCCATACTGCCACCCTCTGAGACTTTTAAACACTATTATAGTGAGTAACAGTCCACCCACTGGCTATGCTGAAGCTGAGGAGGGGATACCCAGAGTACTCACCAACCCTTGCAAGGACCGCTCATTCTGCTGTATGAAACCGCGCTGCCGTGCGGATGAAGCCTGGGGAGAGTGCGAGGAGACTGCGAGGAGATTGTGAGATTCGCGCCGCAGCAGCAGCCGATAGAGGCCAGAACTGAAAGCAAAAACGCTGCGGTTTCAAGAAAATGGCCGCCGGCCGCATACATTACTGCACCATCGATCCACGGCAAGATGGCCGCCGAGCGCGGTTTTCAAATCACCTCACAGCGCTAATAGCGCACACAGTAATGCACAACACACACACACCAGAACACTGCACCTCTCCCAGGGCCATTAAAACAGACACAAGCGCCCCCAGCCAGGCCAGAGCGACCCCCAAACAGCACCAGTACAGGGTGCAGAGAGCAGCATAACAGGGGGGAGACAGGGAGAAACCCCCCATATAAAGAAACACAGCCAGCATGTACTCACCTGTAGCAGGAGAGACTACTTCTCCTCCCCAGAGGGACCCACTGGCTTGTTTCAGACAGGCCTATCACAGAGCAGTACTGCGTAGCTGTCGGCCCGGTCCACCGCGAAAGATACAGACGGGTACTGTTCAATCTTGTGATGACCGCGGGAGCTAAAAGCAACCCAGCCAGCCCTGGAGTCATGGGGCATGTCGTGAACCGAGTCTCACGCACACAAGGCGAGGATCAGCATGCTCGATGGTCGGACAGGGAAGACTATGAGAATACCAGTGTACCCAACCTGTTGCCCAGCCAACAGTTGATTGAAGGTCTCAAAAATAAAATTCCCAAAAGGAATAAAAATTAAAAGTAAAATCTTCCAGGAGACTGGCTCCTGAGAGAGCCACGTCTTCTTCTGCTAGGCAGAAAAAAAAACTGAGGCTGCTAGCTGCAAGTGGGAGGGTAATGTCCAGAGGGACCGCCCCCCTGGGCGGGGCTGTTCAGCTCTGGTTTTGTTCTAGAATGTTTCTAACATGTAACATTCTGCCTAGGTCTTCTCCTGCAAGCAGGGACATATACCCACACGTAAACAGTATGAGAGCTGTGTCAGTCCATGGACGATAAGAGAAACAACATTTTTAGGGCTGTTACTGATTAAAATTTTCGTGTTCGATTAATCGATTTTTCTTTAAAACGATTAATCGACTAATTTCGATTAATTATAACGCACATACAGATCCAACTACTTTTAGCTGATCTATTTGCAGGCAGATTCCCAGTGCAGCTACCAACCACTGGAAAAATGGATAGCAGGATACAAAAAACACAAAGGCAGCGCTCGATGGGAATAGCATTAAAAAACTTTTATAGTCTTCAAGTAGGTAACAAAATAAATATTGCACTGGAGATAAAATCGATGTAGCTACATAAACTGTAAAAATGGTGCGAGTAATACCAAAAGCAGTCATAAAAATGTGTACAACGATACCACTTCTAAATCCAGAAGCGGAGGTGTTAACATCAGTCCGTCGGCATGTAGATGTCCTGTAAAGGGAACTATCAACTCCCAGTGGATGGCTGTAGAATCCCAGGTTGATAGAGGCAAGTGATAGAGGGAAGTGTAACAGCCCTTGCGTGTGGCAGATAGTAAGGTCCCGCCGGCATGCAGATATGAAGGCACAGCAAAGGAGCCCTTCAGATGGACACGGCAAGCCCCGCGGGTGTCCGTGACGTCACCGGATCTCCGACGGAACACTCGGAAGTCGGCGGAGAGGTGAGTACCGAGCAAAAGAATTTTGATTGATCAAAAAGATTGATTAATGGAGGAATAGTTAAATTTCCAAAGCCCTAAAAAATTTATAACCGAAACAAAGAAAATTTGGGTCGTTTTTAGTTTGTTTAGCAAAAAATAAAAACCCCAGTGGTGATCAAATACCACCAAAAGAAAGTTCTATTTGTGGGAAGAAAATTATAAAATTTTAGTTTGGGTACAGTGTTGCCTGACCGCGCAATTGTCATTCAAAGTGTGACAGCGCTAAAAGCTGAAAATTGTCCTGGGCAGGAAGGGGCAAAAGTGCCCAGTATTGAAGTGGTTAAAAAAAGTTGCTAGTTTTTCAAAATGCTCGTTAAAGTGGTTGTAAACCCACTTTTTAAACAAAGACCTACAGGTAAGCCTAGATTAAGGCTTACCTGTAGGTGCATGAAATATCTCCTTAACCTACACGGTTAAGGAGATATTTGTATGTAAATGCGGCGACGCTGACGTCACCCCATTCACAAATTCGTTCAGGTCGCAACATTCGACGACGTAGCCGAATTTGACAGCTCACGCGCGCAGTCACGTCTTCGCCGCTCCGGCCAATCACAGCGCCAGAGCGGCGCTGTGATTGGCTGCAGCGGCGATACCCGGAAGTAACATTCCGGCTATCGCAGCAGCAATGGATGCGGCTAGAGGAGGGACACGAACGACTTCGGGGGCCCCGATCGAAGGTAAGTGGCACATAATGAGCTAGTATGCTAGTCATACTAGCTCATTATAGCTTTGTCTTGCAGGTTAGAAAAAAAAAAAAAACGACAAAAGGGTTTACAACCACTTTAACCGCGTTACTCATTAACCAAGGTTCCACTGTACATCCAACACTACCCTCTCCTCAGACTGACAATGCTACTCTCCGAAGGAGACTCAGCTGCTCCACAATCCAGGAGTGGGGACACCCCAAGACAGGAAGTGTTTTACTGGTCAGATCACCAGGTGAAAATAAAGTGGAAAACAAAAAGCCCGAAAAAAGAAAACTGATGTAGTCACCACATGTAAGGATTGGCAAGCTGCAAGAAGTTTCATGTTTTTTGTTTTATTTTTTTTCATTTAATACTGCTTTAAGCACTTCAGCCCCTGGAAGGATTTACCCCCTTAATGACCAGGCCATTTTTTGTCATACGGCACTGCGTCGCTTTAACTGACAATTGTGCCGTCGTGCAACATTGTACCCAAACAAAATTGATGTCTTTTTCCCAAAAATAGAGCTTTCTTTTGGTGGTATTTGATCACCTGGTTTTTATTTTTTGCGCTATAAACAAAAAAAAAAAAAAAAACAATTTTGAAAAGAAAAAAAATATATATTTCTTTCTCGTACATCACGGGACACAGAGCGACATAGTCATTACTAATGGGTTATATAGATACCGTCAGGTGCTGGCACTGGCAACTTCCAAAACCGGAAGTACCCTCCCCTATATAAGCCCCTCCCATCCGGGAGCACCTCAGTTTTTTGCCAGTGTCTAAGGTGTTGGCCAAGAAGAAACATGTGTTTTTCACTGAGCTTGCGTACAGGTTCTTTTGGGCCTCAGTAAGCTATTCCGGATCCGACCAAAAAAGCTTCATAGCTAAACGGTCGGTACCCGGGCCTTGCAGAGAAGAGCAAGGTTTTGCCTGTAATGCTTCTCTTAGGAGAGCTGGACCCTGGGATCCAGAGCTCTGGTCATACCCACGACCAAGATGTTTTCTGTGCAGGGTGCTATACAGGTCCAGGGGAGTGGAATCCTTGGGAACCCGGTCCCTGAAGGTTTGATTACAATGCCTGCCGTGATAGGTGAAGTTTGGGCTTTTGTGGACCAAACAAAGTCCTGCGGCGGGGAACAGGTAAGTGGGGGCCCCCAGGAACTTGGTTCTATTGGGGGACCCCCAAGCCTAATTTGTCTTTCTGTCTGTTACCTAATGGTATTCCCGCAAAATTCTGTGCATGCCTGTAACTACTAAAAAAAATGTAATAATTTTTAATGGTGGTCAAGAAAAAAAAAAAAATATATATTTTTTTATATATATTTAAGATATTAGACTGCGGTACCTGTGTTTGTCCACTAGAGGCCGCTGTGGAATGTTTTCTTGTCATGTGGACTAGTTTCTTCTCAGCAGAGCAAGTCCAGGCAGATGGTGAGTTCTCTTATGGGAAACTGCTTCCTCTGCCATGTTGCAATGCTCGTCCATCCCCCGGCCTGCGGCAAAGAGGGGCCCTGGCTCTTGTCCCTAGTCTCCATTTTTCAAAATTAGCGCCGAAGGCGCACGTGGCCGCGCGCGTGCGCGCGCCTCTATATATAGAGGTGAGCCAGGAAAGGGGGCGGAGCCTGGGGGATGACGCTCTGTGTGCGCCGCAGCGCTTCTGCGCATGTGCGGGCGTCCCAGCATGTAAAAACCACAGTTTTGTGTGGTGAGCTGGCTATGAAGTACAGAGACAGAGCTGGCAACATTTAAAAAAAGGGCATACAGCAAGCGGTTGATACAGGCATCCCCTAGAAAGGCACATTAGTAGACACCAACTGTGATATAGCAGCAATTGTGCTAGACTATTCTCAGTAAAAGTGGTGTATTACGGCTGGAATACCTCAGCTTTAGGCTTAGGAATATGCCGTCCAGAAGCTCCGGAACTGAATCTTCCAGGAAGCGAAGGGGGTCTCATCGGGCTCGGAGGATCTTGGGCATACTTCTGCTGCACCAGTCTCCCCTGAAGTTCAGAGGTAAGTGACCGTAGAGACCCCGCAGGGGTACTTGGTACTGTGGCTGTCCTCAGTTCACCTGCTCCTGTGTATGTAACAGAGGAGGTTTTTTCCTCAGCTCTGGGAGGATTAGAGAGAGATTGTCAACATTTATCGCTGCCTCCCTGTCAGGGAAAGCACGCCCGATCTCCGTCTCCTCCTTCAGAGTGCCTGTTAGCAGAGCAACAGTCCCATACAGGGATCGACCTACCTGAAGGGGATCAGGATGAGGTTGATTCTGTTATAGAGGAATCAACAGTGGGGGAACCTTTTCTCAGCATCTCAAGCTGAAAGATTATGGGTTCAGTCTCTGACTAACATGGTCCGATCAGCATTTAAAAATGCACCTTGCGGAACCATCAACCACTACTGTATCCTCGTTGGGGTCGCTAGAAGCCCCCAGACTGTTTGTTCTTTTCCACTTCACCCTTTACTGAAAGGGCTCATTTACCAGGATTGGGAACGTCCTGAGAAAATATTTATTCCCCCAAGAGATTTCCGGTGGTCTATCCCATGGAGGAAAAGTTCATCAAAAAAAAAAAATGGAAGGTCCCTACAGTGGACGCAGCCATCTCTTGTATGTATAAATCACTGACCTGTCCAGTGGATAATGTCCAAATGTTCAAGAACCCAATAGATAAAAGATTGGAGTCCTTATGAAAATCTGCTTGGTGATACAACCAGCAGTAGCAGCTATTGGGGTCTGCTAAGCAGTGAAGGATCAGTTGAAACAGGTCTTGAGGGACTTGACAGATCAGCAGGCTTTGCCCTAGCTGATCTACCTAGAGCCTTAGGCTTTGCGGTTGACGCCATAGAGGATTCAGTCCATCAGACCTCCCGCCTTACGCTGTCTATAGTACATATGCGTAGGCTCCTATGGCTCAAAAACTGGTCTGCTGAAGCTCCCTGTAAAGAATGGCTGGTTAGCGTCCCATTTCATGGTGAACGCTTATTCAGGGAAAACCTGGACAAATATATCCAGAAAATTTCCAGCGGTAAAAATACGCTCTTGCCGGTTAAAAACAGAGTTAGAGGTCCCTCTTTAAGAGGCCTGCTTCTCCAGTCCCTGGGGCATCGGCTGTGTAACAGTTCCGACGGCCTCCTCGGTCAATTCCCGGGGGTAAAAAACAGGGACAGTAGCAGGGTAATGAGAAACCCTGGGTCAGGGGAGGTACAAAACCTCCCCCAAAGTTAAATTCATTGAAGCCCCCACTCAGTCGGGTGGGGGGAGGACTCCAGTTGTTCGCAAGAGACCTGGCGGGACACGATCAAGACAGATAGGTGCTCTCCGCAGTAGGTTTGGGATACAGTTTGGAGTTAAAAGACTCTCCTCCTTCCCATTTTTGAGGTCAAACGTGCCAAGGGATCCCCGGAAGAGAGAGTCCCTCCTGTTGGCACTAGAACAACTATTGCTCCAAGGAGTAATTATGGAGGTTCCCCTGGAAGAATGAGGGTTCGGGTTTTACTCAAACCTCTTTACAGTCCCGAAGCAAACGCGGACGGGAGGCCCATATTAATTCTAAAAGGGCTATACAAATTCCTGTATATCAGGACTTTCCGATGGAGTCGATCCGATCGGTGGCCACTGCCCTACAAGGGGAGGATTGGTTAGCCGCGATCGACATCAAAGATGCTTATTTGCACATTCCCATCTTTCCAGTCCACCAAAAATTTCTACGCTTTGCAGTAGAAGGGCGCCATTTTCAGTTCAGAGCCTTACCCTTCGGTTTGGCCACAGCACCACGAGTGTTTACAAAAATTCTGGCCCTTTATTGGCCAATCTAAGAACACAAGGTGTAATGATAATGGCATATCTGGATGACTTGCTGCTGATAGACCACTCAGTGAAAAAACTAGACGTGGTCGTTCACAAGACAATCAAGTATCTGGAATCTCACGGTTGGATTATCAACCGAGACAAGTCAGCCCTAAAAACCAGTCAAAAGTCTGGAATACTTGGGGCTAAGGTTGGATTCAGGCCAGAGAAAAATATTCTTGCCTCGAGGAAAGGTGTTGTCTTTGAAAGATTTGATCCACTTAGTGGGTACAAAAAAGACAGCCGTCCATACGCCTGTATATGAGGCTGCTGGGAAAAATGGTGGCATCATTCGAAGCAGTACCCTACGGTCAATTCCATTCAAGGAATTTGCAAGGGGCCATACTGTCAGCCTGGAACAAAAAAGTTCAGGCCCTAGACTTACAATGTCCTTGTCCCCTTCCGTTCGCAAGAGCCTCCGTTGGTGGTTGGTTCCCCAGAATCTGGAAAAAAGGAAATCCTTCAGTCCGATTTCTTGGAAGGTGGTCACTACAGATGCCAGCCTTATAGGCTGGGGAGCAGTACTGGAGCAATAGTCTCTCCAGGGCAGATGGTCGGATGCAGAAAAGGCCCTGCCCATCAAACTCTTAGAGATACGAGCAGCCCGGTATGCCCTAGTAGCATGGACATCCAAACTCCAAGGGTCCCCTGTCAGAATTCAATCAGACAATGCCACAGCAGTGGCATATATCAATCATCAGGGGGGCACCAGGAGTCGTGCAGCCCAGAGGGAAGTAAATTACATCCTGAAATGGGCAGAAAAATATGTCCCAGCCATATCTGCAGTATTCATTCCAGGAGTGGAGAATTGGAAGGCGGACTTTCTAAGTCGCCAGCAATTAGGCCCAGAGGAAGGGTCCCTTCACCCCGAGGTTTTCTGGACAATATGTCAGCGGTGGGGAACATCGGATGTAGATCTTCTAGCATCCAGATTCAACGCAGAGGGGGACAGGTTTGTCTCTCGGACAAGGGATCCCCTAGTTTGCGGCTCGGATGCCCTAGTGTTCCCTTGGGATCAGTTCAAGCTGATATATGCATTCACACCGCCACAATGGTTACCTCGATTACTCCGCAGAATCAGGGTAGAAAAGAAACCAGTGATTCCGGTGGCTCCAGCGTGGCCCCGAAGAGCGTGGTACGCGGAGATTGTAAAATTTCAGTGGGGAGTCCTTGGACTCTCCCACGTCGTCCGGACCTGCTTTCGCAAGGACCGATATACCACCCTTCCTTACCAGCCCTAGGTTTGACGGCCTGGCTATTGAAGCCCACATTCTAAAAAAGAGAGGGCTCTCTAATGCTGTGGTATCTACCATGATCAATGCCAGGAAGCCGGTATCCAGGCAGATCTACTATAGAATCTGGAAGGCGTACATCGCGTGGTGTGAGGCCAAGAAATGGCATCCACATAAGTACGTAATAGGTAGGATTCTGGACTTCCTACAGTGGGCTGTAGATAGGAAGCTTGCCTTGAGTACTATCAAGGGTCAGATTTCGGCCTTGTCAATATTTTTTCAAAGGCCCTTGGCTTCGCATTCACTAGTCAAAGCCTTTATACAAGGAGTGATGCGTATTAGTCCTCCGGTTAATATTCCCATATGTCCATGGGATCTAAACTTGGTTCTGTCGGTTCTACAGAAACAACCATTTGAACCATTACAGCATATTTCCTTGGTGCTTCTCACCAGGAAATAGATTTTTCTAGTAGCCATTTGTTCGGCTAAAAGAGTATCGGAATTAGCAGCTATGTCCTGTAAGGAGCCATATCTGGTTATCCATAAGGACAGAGTAGTGTTACGTCCTCATCCAGCCTTTCTTCCTAAGGTGGTATCGAGGTTTCATTTGAACCAAGATGTGGTTCTTCCTTCTTTTTTCCCCCCAAACCTACTTCGGTAGAGGAAAAGTTATTGCATTCTTTGGATGTAGTAAGAGCAGTTAAAGCTTATCTAAAAGCCACTGCTCAGATTCGCAGAACGGATACTTTGTTTATTCTGCCGGAAGGCCCCAGAAAGGGTCAGGCAGCGTCAAAATCTACTTTAGCCAAGTGGATTCGACAGGTCATTATGCAAGCTTATGGCTTGAGAAGGAGATCGCCTCCGTTCAAAGTTAGAGCGCACTCCACGAGAGCAGTTGGAACTTCATGGGCAGTGCATCACCAGGCCTCCCTGGCTCAAATCTGTAAGGCCGCAACATGGTCTTCAGTTCACACGTTTACTAGGTTCTACCAGGTGGACGTTAGAAGTCAGGAGGATGTCGCCTTTGGGCGCAGTGTGTTGCAGGCCGCAAAAGATCCTCATGTCTGATAGCGCTCTGCTTATATATGGTGTATCCCCCCCCTCATTTGGCATTGCTTTAGGACATCCCATTAGTAATGACTATGTCGCTCTGTGTCCCGTGATGTACGAAAAAGAAAATAGGATTTTTATAACAGCTTACCTGTAAAATCCTTTTCTTGGAGTACATCACGGGACACAGAGCTCCCGCCCCTCTTTGGGGACACTTATTGCTTTGCTACAAAACTGAGGTGCTCCCGGATGGGAGGGGCTTATATAGGGGAGGGTACTTCCGGTTTTGGAAGTTGCCAGTGCCAGCACCTGACGGTATCTATATAACCCATTAGTAATGACTATGTCGCTCTGTGTCCCGTGATGTACTCCAAGAAAAGGATTTTACAGGTAAGCTGTTATAAAAATCCTATTTTTTTACTTTGTGCTATAAAACACATCCAAAAAAAAAAAAAAAAAAAAAAAAAAAAAAAAAAAGGTGAAAAAATAAATCGAATTTCTTCATACAATTTAGATAAAGATGGGTTACCTCATTGTTTAAATTGTTTCTAAGTTTATACAATTTAGGCCAATATGTATTCTGCTACATATTTTTTGGTAAAAAAATAAATAAAACAATAAGGGTATATTGATTGATTTGCACAAAAGTTATAGTGTCTACAAAACAGGGGGTTGATTTTATTTTTTAATTGTTTTTACTGGTAATGGCAGTAATGTGCGATCTGGAACAACACAGGAATCGCCGTTTCCGATTACTAGGAACAGCAGATCTTCATGTTGTCCCCTGTCAGAATGGGGATCCGCCTTGTTTACATAGGCAGACCCCCGTTCTGCCTCTCTGTACCGCGATCGCGGGTGGCTAGCATACAGGTACGTTGGTTTACGCAGCCGAGCCGCCTTGCCGCAGTTCATCTGCGGAAGGCAGTCGGCAGGTGGTTAAAGTATGGGTTTTACGTCCTTCCTTTTCCCCTGCAAAGTAAAAAGCATAATGTGCTAGTATGCATCACATACTAGCACATTATGTGACACTTACCTGAAAGCGAAGCCCGCATCGTCCCCACTGCAGGCCGCATCCATGTCCGCCCCTCTTCCTTCCGGGGGCCACGGACTCGGGCTCTGTGACTGGCCGAAGCCGCATGAGGTCACTCAAAAAGCACAGGGGGCCTTTTCTTCCCAGCGCATGCACTGATGACATCACTGGCGCAGTATACAGTAAATATCTCCTAAACGGCGCACATTTAGGAGATATTTACAGTACCTATAGGTAAGCCTTATTATAGGTATACCTATAGGCAGGGCTTTTTTTTCTCAAACAATAGGTGCTGGAACTCAACCACGACCCCCCCAAAACCCCTCCCACTACACACACCCTCCAAATCACATCAAATAGTGGGTGTGGTCAGTCAAATTCAGGGGGGATACACACAGATTGCAGAGCTGTCACTTGTAATTACAGAAACCAGACTTCTGGGTTTACAAGCAATTGTGGTGAGCAGCCCCCCCTGCCTATAGGTACAACTTACACAGAGGAGGTTTACAACCTCTTTAAAGGGGTTGTAAAGGTAAAATAGGATTTTTGTACTCACCGTAAAATCCATTTCTCTGACGTCCATGGACTGACACAGCTGGATACTGTAAGCGTGTGGGTATATGTCCCTGCTCGCAGGAGAAGATCTAGGCAGGATGTTAGAAACATTCTAGAACAAACCAGAGCTGAACAGCCCCGCCCAGGGGGGCGGTCCCTCCAGACATTACCCTCCCACCTGCAGTCAGCAGACCTCAGTTCGTAACAAAGCAGTACAAACCTTAAAAAGGAAGGGTGGGTGCTGTGTCAGTCCATGGACGTCAGAGAAATGGATTTTACGGTGAGTACAAAAATCCTATTTTCTCTTATCGTCCATGGACTGACACAGCAGGATACTGTAAACGTGTGGGACGTCCCAAAGCGGTATCAGAAGGGTGGGAGCAGTAGTAAAGGAACAACCAAAACTTCACTCCAAACAAGCAGAGCTCCTGAACAGAGGAGTTACAACATTAAACAGCGGCCTGCAATGCTTGGCGGCCGAAGGGAGCATCCGAAGATGCAGCAACATCAACCTTATAAAATCTTGAAAAGGTATGAACGGACAACCAGGTCGTCGCCTTGCACACTTGTGCAACCGACGCTTGATGTCGGAAGGCCCAGGAAGCACCAATTGCCTTGGTGGAATGCGCCGCAACCGGAAAGGGAGGTGCCCGCCTTTTAAGGGCATAGGCCTGTATGACGGTCTGCCTGATCCACCTAGAGAGACGGTGGCAGACGACACCGCTCGGCCCTGTTTTGGACCAGACACAGATTTCTGAATGGAAACAGTAGCAGACCGGTACACTCGTAAGGCTTGTACCCATCTTAATGTATGAAGCGCAAACTCTCAGGGATGCGATGGGTGAGGACACAAGGACGGAAGAACAATGTCCTTCTTAAGGTGAAGGGCTGAGACCATTCTTAGAAAAGAAGAAGGACGGTCGTGGGCACAACACCGCCATATCCTTATGGAGGACAAGGTAAGGCGACTTGCCGGACAAGGCCGCCAACTCAGACACTCGTCTAACCGAAGCAATGGCCACTAAGAAGGCCAACTTCCGGGACAAGGTCAGGAGAGAAATCTCTCTGATATTCTCAAAAGGATGTTCTTGGAGAACCAAGATGCATCAAATTCAGATCCCAAGTAGGGAGAGGAGGCTTGACAGGGGGGGGGGGGGGGGGGGGGAAAATCACATGGCGAACCCCCTGCACAAAAGGTGCTAATCAAGGAATGGCCCGGTGGCGGTCGTTGAAAAAGACAGCCCGGGCCGAAATCCGACCCTGAAAAAAAAAAAAAAAAAAAAAAAAAAAAAAAAAAAAAAAGGTATGCAAGGCCAGCTTTTGGGTCACACCACGCTGTAAGAACAGCAAAATCCTGGGAACGGAATACATCCGAGGATGCCACTCAAGTTCCTCGCACATAGCGATGTAAGCCTTCCAGGTACGGTGAGATATCTTTCTGGAGGAAGATTCCCGTGTCAACAACATAAAAGAGATGACGGAATACGAGAGAACTCGGTCCTTCAGCACCTGGCTTTAAAAAGCCATGCCATTAAAGCCAAGGACTGTAAAGCAGGATGAAGTATGGGATCATGAGACAGAAGGTCCACCCCAATAGGCAGTCGCCAGGAACGTCTGCGACTAGCCAAAGTAGATCGGCGTACCAATGTCGCCGTTCCGGAGTACTGGAATGGCCTCAACCCTACTCTGCGAAGCCGGCGAGGCAACAACAGTAGCGGAGGCTAAGCATATATCAGGCGATACTGCCCTCACGGGCTTCCAACGCGTCTGACGTGTCCGCCCAGGGGTCCCTGGACCTGACCACGATCTTGCCACCTTGCGAGTGAGTCGAGAGGCCAAAAGGTTCACTTCCGGTGCCCCACCTCCGGTAAAGGAGGTGGAAACACCTCCGGATGCAAGGACCCTTCCCCTGCAATGCACACGGCCGACAGGACAGTCTTGCAGCGAGATGTATGAAAGACCCAAAGAGACTCCGCAATGTATCGGAGAAGGGAGGCCTCGTTGTACAGGGTGCCTCAACTGTTGGCCAATAAAGGCAACTTGACGGAACTTCCCTAGAAACTCGGTCAGAGGACTAGTACCTCAGCCTCCACAGGTGGCGCAAACCCACCCCGGGCACAGAGACCCTAAAGGCTAAAGCAGTTGCAGTGCACCTGCTAGACGACTGATGGATGAAGCAGAGGCTTTTGCCCAGTCATTGAGCTACAAAAAACGCCAGAGACGCAGCCACTAACGGGCGTAACGCTAACCTCAGCCTGGCGAACACAGTCCAAGCCAGCGCTTCTAATCACCACTGAAAGCAGGTGGAAAGTGATACCCCTAAAACCAGGGATCCTTGTTACAATACTCCATCCAGCAGCTACCCATGGATAAGTGCTGATTGTACAAACACATAGTTTATACTATGTATTGCGTCAAACGCGCAAATAGAGTGTGGGAGGAAACCCACCCAGCCACAAAGACCATAATACCACCACATACGTAGTTTAGTATGTGTGGATAAACCTATTATTCACGTATATACTGTGCCAGCGACGAAGGCGCGCACATCATCGGGGCTTGGACGTAAACCAGCCACGCAGATTGCGTACACAATCGTGTAGTTATGTTAGCCTGCGAATAAACAAATTGCACATGTTTATACTGTGCATAGCGCTGAGAATGCGCACACCATTGGAACGCAGGGGAGAAACCTGAGCACCCGGATGAAACCCATGCAGACTGCATACGCATACCGTGTAGGTATTATACTATGTGTGCTAAACATTTTGCACAAGCCCATGTGTGCATAGCACCGAAGGCGCGCACACTGTTGGCGCGTGGGAGGAACTGAAGTACCCCACGCATACTCAGAGAATGCAATACCTACAACTACTGTGAATGTATTTAGTGTATAGACATAATGTGTATGTTTACACCGTGTATTGCACCAAAGACATGCATGTCATGTAGCGTGGGCGTAAACCCACGCAGACTGCACAGACATACCAGGTAGGTATGTTTGGATATCCACATACTATCGCACAAATTTAGGCTGTGCATAGCGCCGAAGCGCCCATACCAATGGAGTGTGGGAGGAAACCGGAGTACCCGGAGGAAACCCACACAGACTGCATACACATACCGTGTAGGTATTATTATAGCATGCGTGATAAACATTGAACATGTATAACTGTGCAGAAGGCCAAAAGGCGCACATACCGTCAGCGCGTGGGAGGAAACCGGAACACCCGGAAGAACTCCACGCAGACAGCACACAGATACCGCGTAGGAATGATAGCATGTGAATCAACATATTGCACATGTTTATGCTGTGCATTTCCATTGGAGCGTGGGGGGAAACCGGAGTACCCGGAGGAACCCCACGCAAACAGTATACCCATACTGTAAACATGTATAGTATGTGCAATAAACATATCTATACTGTGCGGAGAGCCGAAGCGCACATACCATGAGAGCGCGGGAGGACACCGGAGCCCCCGCCGACCCAGAGAGTATAATACATACATATACTGTGAATGTATCTGGAGTCGTGCATAAACATATTTTGTACGTTTATATCATGTATGTCACTGAAACACAGCATTGGAACGTGGGGGGACACCCACGCAGACACAGAGACCAATAACACATACATACATACATACACTGTGAATGTATGCAGTGTAGAGGTATAGGATGAGTTTAAATTATGGCGCAGAGGCGCATAATCTTCTCTGTATCATTCCAACCTGCTTGAGTGTGCTGCCGAAGCAGCATGCAGGTAACCTCTGATCCTCAGACCCTGTGTCTGTCAGAGCTCAAGCGTTCCCCAGGAAATGGCGGGAAATGTTGCCTCAGGATATCACACAGAAGGCTCACAGGGACTAGAGACATAAATGAAAAAAGTCCTCCCCCCACCATGTATCATCCATGCTGCTCTGAGGCAGCGTTTGTGGAAAACAGTGAGGAAGCTGTGTAAAAGAAAGGCTTGTCACACACAGCAATTCCAGCTTGAGAGTGTTCCTCACATCATCAATGAGATCACTTACAAGCGACCTGTCATTCACTGACACAGAACTGGAGTCTTCCTAATAAGGGAATGTCCTGTTCATAAATATTAAATATTCAGAGCTAGGGTCCTGAGCCCAATAGCTAGGCCTATATTTGACTCAGAGCACTCCTTCACTAAAGATTTTTGTGGGGGGAGGGGGCTTTAGCTCCCTTTGCTCACACACCGCTTCCATTCTGACAAGGAATGATTCCAGGACTGCTGACAACTGGTCCATAAGGACCGCAGGTGCAGGAAACATATGAACATGTTTAACTGTGCAGCACTGCCAGTTGCCCCAGGCAAGTGTGGAGAGCAGGTGTATCAGACTCCATAACGCCACCCTCTGAGACCTTATACACTATACAGTGAATATACAGTCCACCCACTGGCTACGCTGAGGCTGAGGAGGGGATACCTGGAGGACCCACCAACCCTTAAGGACCGCTCAGTCTGTGAGGAGATTGTGAGGGGATTCGCGCCGCCCTAGAATCAAAAATAAAATGCGCGGCGGCCACAAGAAAATGGGTGCCGGCCGCAGCTACAACTGCACCATTGAACGCCAAGATGGCGGTCGAGCGCGAAATTCAAAGCTCCGGCTAATGCGCACGCAATAATCACCTCACACCAGAAAAAACTGCAGACATGAGCGCCCAACCAGGCCAGAGTGACCCCCCAAGCACCCCACAGCACAGCACCAGTACAGGGTGCAGAGAGCAGCATAACAGGGGGGAGACAGGGAGAACCCCCCACACACAGAAACAGCCAGTATGTACTCAACTTGCAGCAGGAGAGACTACTTACCCATCCCTAGAGGGACCCACTGGCTTGTTTCAGACAGACCTATCACAGAGTCGTACTGCGTAGCTGTCGGCCCGGTCCACCGCGAAAGATACAGTAGGTACTGTTCAATCTTGAGAGGACCGCGGGAGCATGAAAGCAACCCGGCCACCCCTGGAGTCATGGGGTATGTCGTGAACTGAGTCTCACGCACACAAGGCGAGGATCAGCACGCTCGATGGTCGGACAGGGAAGACTACGAGGATACTAGTGTACCCAACCTGTTGCCCAGCCGACAGTTGATTGAAGGTCTCAAAAATAAAATAAAATTCCCAAAGGAATAAAAATTTAAAAGTAAAATCTTCCAGGAGACTGGCTCCTGAGAGCCACGTCTTCTCCTTCTGCTAGGCAGAAAAAAAACTGAGGTCTGCTGACTGCAGGTGGGAGGGTAATGTCCGGAGGGACCGCCCCCCTGGGCGGGGCTGTTCAGCTCTGATTTGTTCTAGAATGTTTCTAACATATAACATTCTGCCTAGATCTTCTCCTGCGAGCAGGGACATATACCCACGCGCTTACAGTATCCAGCTGGGTCAGTCCATGGACGATATGAGAATTTTTTTTTCCACCTTAATGCATCCTATGCATTAAGGTGAAAAAACATCCGACAATACCGCCCCCCCCCCCCAGCCCCCGTTTTACTTACCTGAGCCCTCAAAAGTCCCACGCTCACCCCCGTCATCCTCCTCATTTCTGAGCCTGGCCGTTGATTGGCTACACTGGATAGATTGAAAGCAGCGCAGCCATAAGCTTGCGCTGCTGTCAATCACATCCAGTGACGCGGCGTGCCGGGGGGTGGGGCCGAGCGATACAGTGAGCGGCTAGAGCCGCCGGCTGTATCACTGGAGTGCGCCCGCAATCACTCACCACCATGCGAGCTTGCATATAGGTGGCAAGTTCTTGCGGGGAGGAGCCGAGACAGCCGTCGAGGGACCCCAGAAGACCAGGTTCGGGGCCACTCTGTGCAAAACGAGCTGCACAGTGGAGGTAAGTATAACAGGTTTGTTATTTAAAAAAATAAATAAAACAAAAAAAAAAAAATATTAATTTACAACCCCTTTAAGATAAAAAACCTTCTACCTTTACAACCACTTTAAGTGGAAAAAAATGGTTATGCTGAAGGGTCACAACTTCAAGGTCACAACTAAGTCACTCCTGGTGATTACATCTCATCTTGAAAATGCTTCTTTGCAGTGGTTAACTACTCATTAACTCTAAGGGAGAGTAAAATCACTCTTACCCAATCTGCTCCTCTGGCAGACGGCACTCCCCCATGTTCTGGTGGTAGACTGTTCCTATGTCCAGTGCAGGGCTAAGGACCCTGCATTGGTTTTAATGACATCAGGACCTTATACTGCTGGAGCATGGCGGAAAAGACGCTGCAGGGACCGGTGTAGCAGCGCTGAGTATAGATTATCTAAATCTATTTTTCTTTGCTCCCTAGACCTAAACAAGCAGTCAATCCCTGCACTGCATGGGCAGTCCCACCATGAGGGAGAAATGTCTAGTTTCCTGGAGTTCTACTTTCGCTTACAGAGAATCTGTTAACAGCTGCTCATCACATACACATTACAATCTGTCTGTACAATCAACTTTAGAGCACCGATTCAGATGGTGCTGTTGCCGGCAATAGGCTCCAATTTGGCGTTGCGATTTGACATGTCAAATTGGCCTGGTGTGAACAAGGGCTAAAGTATATATCTGCTCAAATCCAACTCTGCATAGTGTCCTGGTCCTGCCGATGATAGAAAATCATGGCCGCTGGAAATCCTCACAGGAATGGAGGCGATGTATAGGCGGTCCACCCCCAAGCTGACATCACTTCCGCTTTTTACACACAGGGGTCCCGGAACTTCCTACATCTCCTCCAGCAGCCATGGTTTTCTATCATCGGTGGGTCGGGGACACTATGAAGCGTTAGATTTGACCAGATATGTACTTCAGGCTTCATTCACACTGGTGTGACTTGTCGCACTCTGTCGGCAAAGGAACTGTTCAAACCGCTGCGACGCCGACTTTGCGGTGCATCAACGATTTGAAAATATAGGATTTTTGTACTCACCGTAAAATCCGTTTCTCTGACGTCCATGGACCGACACAGCTCTCATACTGATTACATGTGGGTATATGTCCCTGCTCGCAGGAGAAGACCTAGGCAGAATGTTAGAGGTTAAAACATTCTAGAACAAGCCAGAGCTGAACAGCCCCACCCAGGGGGGCGGTCCCTCCGGACATTACCCTTCCACCTGCAGCTAACAGCCTCAGTTCGTAACAAAGCAGTACAAACTTAAAAAGGAAGGGTGGGTGCTGCGTCGGTCCATGGACGTCAGAGAAACGGATTTTACGGTGAGTACAAAAATCCTATTTTCTTTTATCGTCCATGGACCGACACAGCTCTCATACTGATTACATGTGGGACGAACCAAAGCAGTATAAGAAAAGGGTGGGAGCAAAAAAAGTAAGGAACAACCAAAACTTCACTCCAAACCAGCAGAGCCCCTCAACGGAGGAGTTGCAACATTAGACAGCGGCCTGCAACACTTTGCGGCCGAAGGAAGCATCCGAAGATGCAGCCACATCAACCTTGTAGAACTTTGAGAAGGTATGAACGGACGACCAGGTCGCCGCCTTGCACACTTGTGCAACCGACGCTTGATGTCGGAAAGCCCAGGAAGCACCGATTGCCCTGGTGGAATGCGCCGCATCCGGAAAGGGAGGAGCCCGTCCCCTAATGGCATAGGCCTGAATAACAGTCTGTCTGATCCACCTAGAAATGGTGGCAGACGACACCGCTTGGCCCTGTTTCGGACCAGAGACAGACACAAACAGCGAGTCAGACTTCCGAATAGGAGCGGTAGCCGCCAGGTATACCCGTAAGGCACGCACTACATCCAAATTGTGAAGTGCAACCTCCCTAGGATGCGATGGTTGAGGGCACAAGGATGGAAGGACAATGTCCTCGTTAAGGTGAAAAGCCGACACCACCTTCGGAAGAAAAGACGGTCGCGGTCGCAATACCACCTTGTCCTTAGGAAGGACCAGGTAAGGCGACCTACATGACAGAGCCGCCAATTCAGACACCCGTCTAACAGAAGTGATGGCCACTAAAAAAAGCCACCTTCTGGGACAAAGTCAAAAGAGGAATCTCTCTTATATTCTCAAAAGGAGATTCCTGAAGAACCGAAAGCACCAAGTTCAGATCCCAAGGAGGGAGCGGGGGCTTGGCAGGTGGAACCACATGGCGTACTCCCTGCACAAAAGTGCTAACCAAGGAATGACCAGCTAGGGGTCTTTGAAAGAAAATGGCAAAAAAGCCGAAATCTGACCCTTAATAGTGCTTAAAGCCAGCCTTTGAGCAACACCACGCTGCAAGAACCTCAGGATTCTGGGAACGGAGTACGTCCGTGGACGCCAGTCTAGCTCCTCGCACATAGCGATGTAAGCTCTCCAGGTACGGTGATAGATCTTCCTAGAAGAAGACTTCCGTGCCCTAAGCATGGTTGAAATTACCGAATCAGACAGACCTCTGTCTTTTAGCACCTGGCTCTCAATAGCCATGCCGTTAAAGCCAGAGACTGTAAAAGCAGGATGAAAGATAGGACCTTGAGATAGAAGGTCCTCCCTCAAGGGCAGGCGCCAAGGGGCGTCCGCGATGAGACGTACCAGATCGGCGTACCAATGACGCCGAGGCCAGTCCGGGGCAATGAGGATCACCGGAATACCCTCGGCCGCTACCCTGCGCAGCAGACGAGGAATCAACTGCAGCGGAGGGTAGACATATCAGGCGATACCGACCCCACGGGGTCACTAACGCATCCGAGGCATCCGCCCAGGGGTCCTTGGACCGGGCCACAAACCTCGACACCTTGCGATTGAGTCGAGACGCCATCAGGTCCACATCCGGAGTGCCCCATCATTGACAAAGGAGGTGAAACACTTCCGGATGCAAGGACCACTCCCCCTGGTCAGATAGTCCGCCTGCCAGTTTTCTACGCCTGGAATGTAAACGGCCGACAGCGCCGGCACGCTTCTTTCCGCCCATCTTAGAATGTGGGCGACCTCGGATGCCGCAGCCGGGCTCCGAGTGCCCCCCTGATGGTTGACATACGCCACGGCCGTGGCGTTGTCCGACTGGATCCTGACCGAGTGGCCCTGTAGCCTCTTTGACCAAGCGGAGAGACACAGTCTGATCGCCCGCAATTCCAGGACGTTGATCGGGAGACGAGATTCGGCTGGAGTCCAGAGCCCTTGAGCTGACAGGACTCCCCACACTCCCCCCCAGCCCGTCAGGCTGACATCCGTTGTGATCACCGTCCAGTGGATGGGGAGGAACGACTTCCCGACCTGAAGAGCCGGGGACCTCAGCCACCATATCAGGGACGCCCTGACAGAGTGACTCACCTGGATCTGAAGATCCAAAGAGAATGGGGACTTGTCCCAAACCGACAGAATTCCCTTCTGTAATGCCCGAGTGTGTGATTGGGCATACGGAACCGCCTCGAAGGAGGCCACCATCAGTCCCAGGACTCTCATGCAGAAGCGAATTGACGACCACTTTCGGGACGACAAAACCCGTACCGCTGACCGAAGGGTCAGTAGCTTCTCTGAGGGTAGAAACACCTTTGCTGCCGAAGTGTCCAGGATCAGACCCAGATACTCCAAGCGCTGAGTCGGGACTAGAGCCGACTTCTGCGTGTTCAGAACCCATCCGAAGTCCCGGAGGGTCTGACTGACTATCGTCACATTTTCCTCCAATTCTGAGCCATTTTCTGCTCTGAGAAGGAGATCGTCTAGGTAGCCCAAGATAACAATTCCTCGCTGTCTCAGCAAAGCTAGAACCGGGGCCAGCACCTTGGTGAAAACCCGTGGTGCTGATGCTAGGCCGAAGGGGAGGGCCACGAACTGATAGTGGACTTCGCCCATGGCAAAGCGCAGAAACTTCTGGTGGCCTGCGCAGATTGGGATGTGCAAGTAAGCGTCCTTGATATCCAAGGACGCCAAAAAATCCCCCTGTTGGAGGGTCGCGATCACCGTGCGAATGGATTACATCCTGAATTTTTGTACCCTCACATAGGTATTCAGGGCCTTGAGGTCCAGGATAGGCCGAACCCCGTCCTTTTTCGGGACAACAAACAGGTTTGAGTAAAACCCCTGAAACCTCTCGTGACGGAACCGGCACAATTACCCCGCGCCCGAGCAAATCCTGTACGGCCCCCAAGAGGGCCGCCCGGAAGGAGAGGGAGGTTCGAAGGAAAAAACCTGTTTGGGGGCCACGAGCGGAACTCTATCCTGTCTCCCGAGGTGACCACCTCGCACACCCACCGGTCGGAGATCCGGGGAGGTCCACCGCACCGAGAACTTGCGAAGACGTCCCCCCACCCCAGAGTCGGGCAGGGGCAAGACTTCATGTGGTGGTGGACTTGGGAGCTTGCTTGGTAGGCTTACGCACCCAGGGACGTCTTTGTCCCCCAGCAGCCCTTTTTTCAGTCTGGGTGGGCTTGCCCGCAGAATCTGACTGACGAAAAAACTTCTTCTTCGCCGGAAAGGAAGGGCTCGGCCTGCGATGGGGTTCCTTTCCCTTAATAGACTGGGGAAGGAAAGTGCTCTTACCCCCTGTGACGTTCTTAATAATGTCATCCAGGGCAGCTCCAAACAGTCTACCGCCCTTAAAGGGCAAGTCAGCCAGGAGCTTTTTGGAAGCTAGGTCGGCTGACCAGCATTTCAGCCAGATAAGGCGACGCACCACCACAGCAGAAATGGAGGCCCCCGTGATTAAAGGGGTCGCATCCACAGTGGCATCGCACACGAAGACCAAACCCTGCGCAAGCTGTTGAGCCAGGGCAATGGTCTCAGGAGGGAGATTATGCTCCTGCACCGTCTGGTGCAATATCCGTGCCCAGCCTGTGAGTGTCTGAGACACCAGCGTTGCTGCCACTATAGGGCGTAAGGCTGCCCCCAACAAGGTGAACATAGTTCTACACGCCACCTCTGACCTCCTGTCAGCGGGATCCTTAAATGCAGGAGTCCCTTCCATTGGGAGCATAGTGGCCTTATTTAAACGGGCGACCGGGGGGGTCGACCACCGGGGGTTGAGCCCACTTCTTAACCAGGTCCTCCTTAAAGGGGTACCGTAGGGCTATGCGCCGTGGGACCGTCAAAGTCTTCTGCGGCTTATCCCAGACTTGGTCAATGTATGTATCAAAAAAAGGCACATATGGAAAAACCTTTTTTGAAGATACGGCTTTTAAAGAACCAAAGGTCATAGTGTCAACCTGAGGTTCCTCAGCCTCAACATTCAGCTTGAGATCATCCCTCACAGCATCAATGAGTTCACTCACAAGCACCCTGTCAGTTGGAGGTTCAAGACTGGGGTCTTCCTCACAAGGAATGTCCTGACTAAACACATCAAAATCCTCAGAACTAGGGTCCTGAGCAGCAGTAGCTAGGCCCATATCTGACTCAGAGCACTCCCCATGTGGAGATTGCGTGGGGAGGGGGCGCTTTACAGCCCCCGTGCGTTCGCACACCGCTTCCAGCTTGACAAGCAATGATTCCAGGACTGCCGACAACTGGTCTATAGGGACCGCAGGTGCAGGAGCACTGCCAGTTGCCTCTGGCAAGTGGGGAGAAGCAGGTGAACCAGACCCCATATTGCCACCCTCTGAGACCCTATTCACTATAACAGTGAATAGTACAGTCCACCCACTGGCTGTGCTGAGGAGGGGATACCCGGAGGACTCACCACCCTTTAGGGACCGCTCGGTTCCACTGTCTGCGCCGCGCTGTAGCGTGGTGTGAAGCCTGAGGAGAGTGAGGAATGAGGAAGCTGTGAGGAGAAAGTATTTTGCGCCGTTCAGCAGCGCCGCTAGAGGCCGAAACCGAAACTAAAAGCGCCGTGGCTACAAGAAAATGGCCGCCGGGCGCTTGTACCTGAGCTACGGCAAAATGGCCGCCGATGGCGCATTTTTTAAAATTTAAACAGCGCGCCAATGGCGCCCGCAAAAAACACCACACAAGTCCTCCAGAACACTTTCCCTCAGAAAAAGAACAGCAGAGAGCGGCCCCCCCCAGGGCAGAACGACCCCCCAAGCATCCCCACACAGCACAGCACCAGTACAGGGCACAGAGAGCAGCATAACAGGGGGGAGACAGGGAGAACCCCCCACAAACAGAAAACACAGCCAGCATGTACTCACCTTCTTTCCAGGAGAGACTACTTACCCGTCCCGCAAGCACCTTGGAGACCATCCTCTGTGCCATTAGAGGGAATAACTGGCTTGTTTCAGACAGACCTATCACAGAGTCGTACTGCGTAGCTGTCGGCCCGGTCAACCACGAGAGATACAGTAGGTACTGTTCAATCTTGAGAGGACCGCGGGAGCATGAAAGCAACCCGGCCACCCCTGGAGCCATGGGGCATGTCGTGAACTAAGTCTCACGCACGCAAGGCGAGGATCAGCACGCTCGATGGTCGGACAGGGAAGACTACGAGGATACTAGTGTACCCAACCTGTTGCCCAGCCGACAGTTGATTGAAGGTCTCAAAAATAAAATAATAAAATTCCCAAAAAGGAATAAAATTGAAAAGTAAAATCTTCCAGGAGACTGGCTCCTGAGAGCCACGTCTTCTCCTTCTGCTAGGCAGAAAAAAACTGAGGCTGTTAGCTGCAGGTGGGAGGGTAATGTCCGGAGGGACCGCCCCCCTGGGCGGGGCTGTTCAGCTCTGGCTTGTTCTAGAATGTTTTAACCTCTAACATTCTGCCTAGGTCTTCTCCTGCGAGCAGGGACATATACCCACATGTAATCAGTATGAGAGCTGCGTCGGTCCATGGACGATAAGAGAAAGTAGTTCCTGCACTACTTTTGGTGATTTTGGATGGGATGTCAATAGACTTCTGCGCATGAACCCACACAGATGTCTCTCAAATCGCATTCACGTTAATGCATTCTATGCATTAAAGTGGAGCTCCACCCTAAATATCGACTTTTGGTATTTGGAACCCTCCCCCCCTCCGGTGTCACAATTGACACCTTTCAGGGGGGAGGGAGGTGAAGATACCTGTCTAAGACAGATATTTTCACCCACATCCGGGAGTCCTCTCTCTGGGAATCTGCGGGAGTGACGTCACTTCCCCCAGACTTCCCGTAGTGTTCTGGGAGACACTCGGCTCCCAGAACACAGGAGGACGAATCAGAACGGCGCAGCGCGACTCGCGCATGCGCCGTAGGGAACCGGGCATGAAGCCGCAGGGCTTCACTTCCTGGTTCCCTCAGCGAGGATGGCGGAGGGAGCAGCAGAGTGACGAGCGATCGCTCGTCCTCTGCTGCGGACGTCGCTGGACTCAAGGACAGGTAAGTGTCCAAATATTAAAAGGCAGCAGCTGCTGTAGCTGTAGCTGCTGGCTTTTAATATTTTTTTTTCCGGCGGAGCTCCGCTTTAAGGTGGGTGAAAAACCTTCTCTCATGCTGCAGCCCCCCAGACCCCCCCCCCCCCGGTTTTACTTACCAGAGCCCTGTCTCTCGCCCCGGGGACGAGCACACCAGCTATGGCTGGTGTCTTGACTCCTGATTGGTTAGATGGATAGCAGCGCAGCCATTGGCTCCCGCTGCTGTCAATCAAATCTAATGACGCGGGAGACGAGGCTGATTTCTGCATCAATAGACGCAGAAGCAGGACACAGGAGCGCGCTTGCACAGGTGTCCTGAAGGAGAGCGCTTCTCTGACAAGGCACTCGAGAAGAGGAGACAGTAGTGTCGCTGAGGGGCTCCAAAAGAGGAGGATCAGGGCCACTCTGTGCAAAACCAACTGCACAGCGGAGGAAAGTATGATATGTTTAAATATATATAAATCTTGCGAGCTGCTCTAGAGCAACCTGAGACTGAAATCAGCGTCAGGTCTAAAATAACCTCAGGCTATAACCTAGCCTCAGGTGTGGTATAACAGTTCCTGTGAAAACAAAGTGCAAATTCACAGCTGCTAAGAGATCCCCCTGAGGAAGACACGCGATTAGCCCTGTGTCGTCACATGTAGGGGAGGGGTCAGCACGCTTGTTTGTAGGGCCGAAACGAATCAATTAATCGACAACTAATCGATTACTCTTTTCATAAAATCGATTAATTCGGGCAGTAACATAATGGGGTTAAAAAAAAAAAAAAAAGAGCCCTTTATAGTACAAAAAGAGCAAATAATCGCTACTGTAAATATTACTTTCACTGCTCCACAGTAAAAGAAATTAACCCTTACAGTAGCGATTATTTGCTCTTTTTGTACTATAAAGGGCTAATTTTAGTTTTTTTAACCCCCTTTTTTTTTGAAGAAATATATTATATGTTGGCCATACAAAAACAATGTATTACAGTTCTGTTTGAAAATCTGCAAAACTGTCTAACTTTTTTTTTTTTCTTTAAATAAAAAAATTTGATCTCCGATATTTACCAGATTCAACCTCTAATGGTATATACAGTATATCTCCTCTGTCAGTTATTCTCAGAGTGGATTAGAGATTTTGCTCCCTAACCATATATTTGGTTATTTATATTTACCACTGCATTGAGATATTTAAGAATAAATTGCCTTTTTTTTTTAAACTTTACATAATAAACTAAATTATACACTACACTTTTAAGGTTGTTAACCGATTAATCGATTTAATCTAAACACTAATCGATTATGAAAATAATCGTTAGTTGCAGCCCTACTTGTTTGTACAAGCTGCTGACACATACAAGTTTGGAAATCATGTGGAGAGGAATCCAATGCTTAATGCTTTTTATAGTTTGGTGCGCTGGAAGCACCTAAAATGTGGGAGTACCCTCATGTTACGTTTTCTAAATCCATTTTTAACCACTTGCCGCCTGCCCACCGTCAAATGACGGCTAAACGACTGGGGGCGCGCAGCGCGGCAATCGCGCCGTGTTGCTAGAACACGGCATGACCCCGATCTGTGTAAAGAGCTGCGGCTCTTTAACCATGTGATTGTCTGCGACCAATCACAGCCGGTCACATGTAAACACGGAGATGCCGGTAATCGGCTCTCCTTGCCTCACACTGACAGAGTGTGAGGAGAGGAGAGCTGATCAGCAGCATCTCCTCACAGGGGACAGCCAGGTATGTAATCAGGGAACTGATCATCAGTGCCCTGATTACAATTAAGTGCCCACCAAAGTCAGCAATGATTGCCCACCACTGCCAGCAATCAGTGCCATCCAGTGCCCACAATTGACAAAATCTGTGCCCAAAAGTTCCAGAAACCAGTGCCCACAAGTGATGCCAGTCAGTGCTGCCCATCAATGTCCATCACTATTGCCCATCAGTGCCTCCTATCCATGCCGCCTATTAGTGCCACCTCATCAGCGCCCATCAGTGAAGGAGAAAAATTACTTATTTGCAAAATTTACTGACAGAAGCTAAGACATTTTTTTTTTTTTTTTTTTGTCAAAATTTTTGGCCTTTTGTTTTTTCTTTTGGGGGGAAAACAAAAAAACCTAGGAGTGATCAAATACCACCAAAAGAAATCTCTATTTGTGTGAAGAAAATGATAAAAATTTCACATGGGTACAGTGTAGCACGACCGCAAAATTGTCATTCAAAGTGTGACAGCGCTGAAAGCTGAAAAATGGCCTGGGCAGGAAGGTGTATAAGTGCCCGGTATTGAGGTGGTTACCTAGCGATATTGCACTATCCAGCCTCTTTCTTGTGTTAAAATGGAGGACAACTCTGGATTTTCCTGTGGGATCCTGCTGAGCCAGTTTTACTCAGAGCCCAGGAGTGGTTCAACTGCTTATGTGGACCAAACTTAAGTGTGCGGTCACATTGTTGGAGGTGATCAGGGGGGGGCACGTGTGTGAAGTCACCTTATTCTCATCAGGATTATCATCACTAGAGTCACTTTTTGGACAGTAATACATAGGGATGAGCTCAGGCGTGTTCGCGTTGAACACGTGCAGAGCCCGCCAAGGAAGTCGGCACCGTCGGAACCGCGCTGCGCTAATCACAGACAGGGAGACATTGTCCTGATGCTTGGCTGCAGAGATCACAGCGCTGCATTTTTTATTTTTTTTTGTAAGTATATGTTTGTTATTAAAAAATAAATAAAAAACATGCGACACAAATCGCACCGCAAAGTATCGGTACCCAGTACTGGTGAGTACGTAAGCAAAAGTATCGGTACTTGTCAAAAAAAAATAAAAATAAAAAATAAAAGAAGCAGCAGCAGCAGTATAGGTGAAACCCTAAATGTCAACTATAGATTGATTATTCCTATCACAAGAGATCAACTGGAAAATAAATCAGTTATCGATGCATGTATGGTCACCATAAGATTGTACAATCAGATTTGTGTGGTGAGGTTTACTCAATGTAATCATTTAGATTGGTAAAAGTTCTTTCCTTTGATCTGACCTTGGGATAGAAGACATCAGAGTGCAGATTATATAGAAATAATAAAGCTCAATTCCCCTTTACCATCCACCAACACATTCCCAGTATACAAAGATTGCCTACCAGTGGCATCACCAAGAAATCAGCTGAAAATCTCATACACTGACAATGGTAAAACGTCAATCAATACAGAACACCCTCACCAATGAGCACCAACTTACCCTCTCTCAGTGGACTGAGGCTGAGTGTCTACAGGTCACATGACCAGCACACGAGTACCTTCCGCTATAGAGACATTGCAGTACACAGCATTGCTCCCCGGCCCGGTGTGCCAGGGACACATACAGTCACGTGGGTGATCCTCTTCCTGGTATCCGCTAGGGGCGAGTACACTCGCGCCACCTCCTGTCTTCACTGAGCATGCGCACCTCTCCTGCGCACGCTCACATCGCTACATTCGTCTCCATTCATGCCACCCTGATTACAGTGCACTGAGTGCAGCACCGCCTTGTTCTGTCAAACTCTTCTAGACGATCATTCCATTAAACCCCCACCATAACCGCTTTCATTTCATTACCCCCCACTACAACAGCTTTCATTCAATTAACCCCCCCCCCACCATGACAGCTTTTCATTCCATTAACCCCCCCCCCCCCCCATAACAGCTTATCATTCCATTAACCCTCCCTCCCCCACACCATAACAGCTTTTCATTCTTTTTACCCCCATGTCAGGGCAAGTGCTAGACTATTTTGCGCTCTAGGCAAGACCAGCTACTTGCTACCCCCCTCCCCCCAAAACACTGTACACATTGCCCCCATCCTGCACATAATGCCCCCCAACCCTACACTCCCCTTCCTGCACACACTGCCCCCTTTAACCCTACACACCCTTCCTGTATACACTGCCCCCCTTTAACCCTACACCCTCTTCCTGTATACACTGCCCCCCTTTAACCCTACACCCTCTTCCTGTATACACTGCCCCCTTTAACCCTACACCCCCTTCCTGTATACACCGCCCCCTTCCTGCACACACTGCCCCCCTTTAACCCTACACACCCTTCCTGTATACACTGCCCCCCTTTAACCCTACACCCTCTTCCTGTATACACTGCCCCCCTTTAACCCTACACCCTCTTCCTGTATACACTGCCCCCTTTAACCCTACACCCCCTTCCTGTATACACCGCCCCCTTCCTGCACACACTGCCCCCCTTTAACCCTACACACCCTTCCTGTATACACTGCCCCCCTTTAACCCTACACCCTCTTCCTGTATACACTGCCCCCTTTAACCCTACACCCCCTTCCTGTATACACCGCCCCCTTCCTGCACACACTGCCCCCCTTTAACCCTACACCCCCTTCCTATACACACGGCCCCCCTTTTAACCCTACATTCCCTTCCTGCACATACTGCCCCTTTTAACCCTACACCCCTTCCTGCACACACTGCCCCCTTTAACCCTACACCCCCTTCCTGTACACACGTCCCCCATTTAACCCTACACCCCCTTCCCACACAAACTGCCTCCTTTCTTACACACACACTGCTCTGTATAGACTTTACCCCCCTGTGATGTGTGTTTCAGCGACTTTAGAGGTGACATCCACCGGGGATGAGGAGGTGACAGGAGAGGAATGTGGCACTGGCCATGGCTGTGCCCTAGGTGGCAGCCTAGTTTGCCTAGTGTTAGCACTGCCCCCTGTACCATAACAGCTTTTCATCCCAATAACCCCCCCCTACCATAACAGCTTTTCATCCCAATTACCCCCCCTACCATAACAGCTTTTCATTCCAATAATCCCCCCTACCATAACAGCTTTTCATTCCAATAACCCCCCCTACCATAACAGCTTTTCATTCCAATAACCCCGCCCTCCCTACCATAACAGCTTTTCATTCCAATAACCCCCCCCCCCCCCGTACCATAACAGCTTTTCATTCCATTAACCCCCCTGTACCATAACAGCTTTTCATTCCATTAACCCCCCTGTACCATAACAGCTTTTCATTCCAATAACCCCCCCCTGTACCATAACAGCTTTTCATTCCATTAACCCCCCTGTACCATAACAGCTTTTCATTCCATTAACCCCCCTGTACCATAACAGCTTTTCATTCCATTAACCCCCCCCCCCCGTACCATAACAGCTTTTCATTCCAATAACCCCCCACTATAACAGCTTTTCATTCCATTAACCCCCCCCCCCCCACCATAACAGCTTTTCATTCCATTAACCCCCCCATACCATAACAGCTTTTTATTCCAATAACCCCGCCCCCCCTACCATAACAGCTTTTCATTCCATTAACCCCCCCCCCCCCCGTACCATAACAGCTTTTCATTCCAATAACCCCGCCCCCCTACCATAACAGCTTTTCATTCCATTAACCCCCCTGTACCATAATAGCTTTTCATTCCAATAACCCCGCCCCCCCTACCATAACAGCTTTTCATTCCATTAACCCCCCCGTACCATAACAGCTTTTCATTCCAATAACCCCCCCCCACCATAACAGCTTTTCATTCCATTAACCCCCCCCCCCAATACCATAACAGCTTTTTATTCCAATAACCCCGCCCCCCCCCTACCATAACAGCTTTTCATTCCATTAACCCCCCCGTACCATAACAGCTTTTCATTCCAATAACCCCGCCCCCCTACCATAACAGCTTTTCATTCCATTAACCCCCCTGTACGATAACAGCTTTTCATTCCAATAACCCCGCCCCCCTACCATAACAGCTTTTCATTCCATTAACCCCCCCCCCAATACCATAACAGCTTTTTATTCCAATAACCCCGCCCCCTACCATAACAGCTTTTTATTCCATTAGCCCAGCATAACAGCTTTTCATTCTATTAGCCCCCCCCCCGTACCATAACAGCTTTTCATTCCATTAACCCCCCCCCCCCCCCGTACCATAACAGCTTTTCATTCCATTAACCCCCCCCCCCCATACCATAACAGCTTTTTATTCCAATAACCCCGCCCCCCCCTACCATAAACAGCTTTTCATTCCATTAACCCCCCGTACCATAACAGCTTTTCATTCCAATAACCCCGCCCCCTACCATAACAGCTTTTCATTCCATTAACCCCCCCGTACCATAACAGCTTTTCATTCCAATAACCCCCCCCCCCACCATAACAGCTTTTCATTCCATTAACCCCCCCCCCAATACCATAACAGCTTTTTATTCCAATAACCCCGCCCCCCTACCATAACAGCTTTTCATTCCATTAGCCCCCCCTGTACCATAACAGCTTTTCATTCCATTAGCCCCCCCCCCCGTACCATAACAGCTTTTCATTCCATTAACCCCCCCCCCCTCCCCCGTACCATAACAGCTTTTTATTCCATTAACCCCCCCCCCACCATAACAGCTTTTCATTTCATTAACCCCCCGTACCATGACAGCTTTTCATTCCAATAACCCCCCCCCCGTACCATAACAGCTTTTCATTCCATCAACCCCCCCACCCCATATCATAACAGCTTTTCCCACCCTGTACCATGACAGCTTTTCATTACATTAACCCCCCCCCCCCCCGTATCATAACAGCTTTTCATTCCATTAACCCCCACCCTGTACCATAACAGCTTTTTATTCCATTAACCCCCCCTGTACCATGAAAGATTTTTATTTTATTAACCCCCCCCCGTACAGATTTTTATTCCATTCCAATTTTTTTTTAACTCACACGGTATTTGTGCAGCGGTTTTACTTTTTTTTTTTTTTAAATGTGAAAAATTATGTTACGCCGAGTAAATAGATACCTAACATGTCACGCTTTAAAATTACACCCACTCGTGGAATGGCGACAAACTACGGTACTAAAAAATTCCCATAAGCGACAATTTAAACTTCTTTACAGGTTACCTATTTAGAGTTACAGAGGAGGAGGTCTATGGCTTGAATCATTGCTCTCACTCTAACATTCACGGCGATATCTCACATGTGTGGTGCGAATACCGTTGACATATGCGTACGTGACTTGCGTATGTGTTCGCTTCTGTGCACAAGCACGGAGGGATGGGGTGCTTTACTTTTTTTATTTATTTATTTTACTTTTTTTTTTACACTGTCCCTTTAATTTCTATTTATTTTTTATCACTTTTATTTCTATTATAAGAAATGTAAACATCCCTTGTAATAAAAAATAAAGCTGACAGGTCCTCTTTCTGGAGAGATCTGAGGTCAAAAAGACACCCAATCTCTTCTTTAGCTTTGAAAGCAAAAGATGGGGGAAAAAAAAAAAAATTAATCTTTTGCTTTAAAAAAAATAAAATAATAATTTACTTCCTGCCTTGGCCGAAAGTCATAGGCCCCTTTCACACTGGGGCAGGAGGTGCGCTGGCAGTATAGCGCAGCTATTTTCAGCGGCGCTATACCGTTGTATTTGCCGCGTATTTGCCGCGATTTGCGGCCGCTAGCGGGGTGATTTTAACCCCCACTAGCGGCCGAAAAAGGGTTAAAACCGCCCGCAAACCGCTGCTACAGCAGCGGTTTGCGGGCGGTATAGCTGCGCTGTCCCATTGATTTCAATGGGCAGCAGCGGTAAAGGAGCAGTATAAATACTGCTCCTTCACCGCCTCAAAGATGCGGCTAGCAGGACTTTTTTTCTCGTCCTGCCAGCGCATCGCCTCAGTGTGAATGCACTCTGGCTTTCACATTGAGACTGCAGGGCAGGAGTTTTTCAGGCGGTATTTAGGCGCTATTTTTAGCGCTAAAACGCCTGAGTGTGAAAGGGGCCATAAGGAATGCAGGTTGATCTGACCTTGGGATAGAAGACATCAGAGTGCAGTTTATATAGAAATAATAAAGCTCAATTCCCCTTTACCATCCACCAACACATTCCCAGTATACAAAGATTGCCTACCAGTTGTATCAGCAAGAAACCATACAATCAGCTGAAAATCTCATACAATGGTAAAAAGCTCCCCCGTGATTGTTATTATTTTTATATTTATGTTAGAACAGTATTCATGCTGGTTAGTTTTAAATCTTTTAACATTTTACCTGATCTAAGGGGGCTATCTAGGATGTGGGCATCTGAAGCCCGCTTGTGTCTATTTCCGGGATTTGGTGCAGCTGGCTACCCAGCATACACCTCCTGATCTTGCGCCTGTGCAGTAATGACAGGTTGGCATAGCAATGGTGGCGGCGGCGGAAGTAACCGCACCGTTGTTATGGCAACCTGTCAATCACATTCCAACACGGAAGGCAAGTGCGGTCGGGCTCTTCTAAAATGGCGCCAAGCTCCTCCCCATCACGTAATTTCCGGTCTGCAGATACCACGAGATTTGATTAATAATCTTCCCGAAGACTTCTGGGATAGATGGCGCTGATATCCCCAGAGGCAATGGGAATCGTCTAATGACGTCATTGCCTAGGCAAGCAGGACAGGTGCCGCTCAAAGGTATAAAAAAAAGGTATATAGAAACAACAAAACAAATTCATTTAGAACTGTACACTGGGAGGCATGGGGAACACTGGAACTAGGGTTGCACCGATACCATTTTTTTATCGGCAAGTACCAATACTTTTGGTCAAGTACTCGCCGAATTCAAGTACCGATACTTTGTGGTGCAATATAAAATAAATGGATACAAATCACACTGCAAAGAATCGCATGCGATATAAACAGGAATGCAGTGCGATTCCTGTCCGAATTGAATGTGATTTCCCCCACCACTGTTGTTTGTGTGTGTATATACAGGCAGTCCCAGAGTTACGAACACAATAAGGACTGTAGGTTTGTTCGTAAGTTGAAGTTGTTCGTAAGTCGCAACACTGCATTTGTAAGTGTAGCTTCCGGTCGGAACACTGCATTCATAAGTGTAACGTCCGCCTGTGCATGGATGTGGGATGTTCCAGGCGCTTGTTATGTTATCTGGGGCTCTTCTGACCATGCAGTACATGTAGTATTGCAGTGTGAGATGTGTCCGGAGGTGCAAGATAGCTGCTCGGAGGTATCCAGGACCAGCGTGGAGAACAAGTGGCCGGCATTTGAGGCCGTTCGTAAGTAGGAGTCGTTCGTAACTCGGGTGTTCGTAACTTGAGGACTGCCTGTAAAGGGAAAAGCGCCATCTAGTGGGCAGTTTATTAAAAAATATATAATTTACATTAAAGTAGAACTATAGGCAAAACATATTTTTTCATTTTGGCTAGAGCAAGGGTGGGTTATAAGCCCTGTCAGATTTTTTTTTCACCATCTGTGTCCCATTGCTGAGATTTCCTATCACTTCCTGTCCCATAGCCAAACAGGAAGTGAGAGGAAACCCCTGCAAATTAAGGGAATTCCTTAGGGACCCCCAGGTCAGCAGAACTAATGTCCCCATTGGAAGATTTCCCCTCTATTACTTTTCTGGGGACCACCCAAAATTTGGTATTTTCTTTTACTTTCAATGATAATGGTAAACAGGACAAATAGAGAGGGAGAATCTCCCTAAGAAGGGGGGCACAGACAGCAATAAAAACTGACAGGCGTTCTAATCCCACTCTACTCTATCCAAAACTAAAAATAAAGTTTTGCCTTTAGTTGTACTTTAAACCCTGGTTCACATCACTGCGGTTTTGAAGTCATGCTACTTCAGCACGACTTCTAAGCAGTGCGATTTAATGTGCATCTTGCTGATATCTGTGCAACTTCATTTAACAGATGTCAATGCAAGTCACACTGAAATCGCACAGAAATAGTGCAGGAACCTTTTCCAAAGTCGCTGCAACTTGAGTCGCAGAAATTTGAACAGTTACATTAATTAGAGTGTGACTTTGAACTGACAAGTCGCATGACAAGGCGCACTGGTGTGAACCAGGGCTAAGCAATACTGTATCCTGGCCTAGGCCAACAAGGCCTAGGCCTAGGGCAGCACTTTGCAGGGGGGCAGCACCGAAAGAGTCCCCGTCGACTTGCGCTACACTGTTAGTGTAGCGCCAGTCTTATGGGGTGGACTGGGCTTAGAGGCAAATAAGTCTAGCGCCCCCATAAAGCTGCTTCTAATTTTTTTCAAATGTTATCCTTTTTATTTTATTCTGAAGCAAAACACAGAGACATACATTCCGTAAATATCATACATAACATATCATACATAACCTAACATATCACCCGTCTCTAGGTATTAATTGCAAGCCATAATATCATTCTATTCTCTGTGTTATATCTTTACCATCATTATTCCCCCTGCCGCCTTCCTCGTGGCGTCCAGAGGGAGGCTTCCCAGAAAAAGCTTCCCAAACAAAACAAAAAAAAAAAAACCCTGGTCTATCAGTTTTCCAAACGGTCCATCTCTTAGTCCTGGGCTAAACTGCGGGTTTCCTAAGATGGGGAAAAGGGGTGAATCTATTGTTGATAAATTACCTTTAGAGAAAAACCCATATCCTATTCGGAGGGTGGGGCCTATCAAAGGGTGTGTCTTTATGCTGTTCTTTAGATCCCTAAAACACCAAGCAGCTCGTTGTAGAAGCACATTGCTCTGAGCCTGTTCTAAACCAGGCCAAATTTTCCACTCCTTATGTCTGCTCCAATCAACCAAGCGGCTCAGCAGGGCAGCTTGGTAGTATTTATATACATCTGGGACCCCCAATCCTCCATATCGTTTAGGTAGGGACATCACTGATCTCTTGATTCTTGGGTGTTTATTTGCCCAAATGAACCTAATAATGAGAGAGTGTACTTGTTTGAAAAATTCTCTGGGTATGTTAATTGGCAATGTTTGGAAGAGGTATAAAAACTTTGGTAAGATATTCATTTTAATGTTACACCTCCCAAACCAGGAATGAAACCCCCTCTGCCATCCCTCTAACATAACTCGCACCCTAGATAGTAGTGGGGGGAAGTTCAGTCTATATGTCTGTGCCAAGTCTGCTGGAATAAGAGTTCCTAGGTATTTCAAAGCTTGGTCTGTCCATTTAAATTTATAATTGAACTTCAATGTTCCCAATACATCTTTAGGTGTTGCTACTCCCATCGCCTCTGATTTTGAGAAATTAATCTTAAAATTTGATAGCGAGCCATACTTTTCCATTTCCTGAATTAGATTGGGGAGAGATACTAACGGGTTGGTCAGTGAATACAACATATCATCTGCATAAGCAGAGATTTTATATTCTATTCCTCCAATTTTCAGACCTCCTATATCTGAGTTTGCTCGGATCTTGCATAGTAACGGTTCAACCGTCAGAGCAAAAAGGATTGGGGATAAAGGACATCCCTGTCTAGTCCCATTGGCTACTCTAAAAAGGGGGGACACAATTCCATTCACCTTGACTTGCGCGGTTGGTTGAGTGTAAATGCTTGAGATCCACTGAATCATATTTTTCCCCAACCCTAAATGTCGTAGGACCGCGAACATAAATTGCTAATTAATACGGTCAAATGCCTTTTCCGCATCTGTCCCCAAAAATACGCAGGTCGTTCGAGATATATTAGCTACATGGATCAAATTTAAAGTCTTAATCGTATTATCCCGTGCTTCCCGCATCTTCACAAACCCTACCTGGTCCTGATGGACCAGAGAGTGTATCTGCTGTTGGAGCCGTGTCGCTATGATTTTAGAAAAGAGCTTCAGATCCGTATTTAAAAGGGATATTGGTCTATAACTCCTGCACTGTGATGGGTCCTTCCCCTCCTTAGGTAAGATCATAATTAAGGCTTTCAGTGTTTCTACATGGAAGGAGCTTGTATCTCCTAATCCATTAAACATTTTTACAAGATAAGGACCGAAGATTGGGAAGAAAAGCTTATAATATTGAATAGAGAAACCATCCGGGCCCGGCGTCTTTCCTCTTTTTGTCTCTTTAACTGCCTCCTGAATTTCTTCTAGTGTAATCGGTCTTTCCAATTCCTGCCTTATAGGTGATGACAAACTAGGCATTCCTGAGTCTACTAAGTATTCCTCTATCACAGTCTGATTCTGGGGTTTTGGCTGTAGGTGTACAGGGATGCATAATAATCTCCAAACCTTTGTGCTATCTCCCTCGGTAGTGTAATTTTCCCACCTTCCGCACTGGTAATCATTGGGACATACGTCTTAGCTTGGTATTCCCTCAAGGACTTCGCAAGTTGTTTCCCACATTTGTTACCATATTCATAATTCTGTTTCCTTCCTGTCTGAATTGCCCTCTTAGCTTTATAGAGGAGTAAGTCTGTAACCTGTCTACGCGCAGTCAATAAATCTCTTTCCAATACGGAATTGGCATTCTGTTTATGTAATATTTCCAACCTGGAGATGTCTGTCATTAATAGTGTTAGTTTTGCTTCTCTTTCCCTTTTAATCCTTGCCCCATGTTTTATTAATACCCCCCGTATCACCACCTTATGGGCCTCCCAAATCACACCCGGATCGCAATCCAGAGTATCATTGGTCTGAAAGTACCATGTTATTTCCCTCCGGACATCTTCCAAAACTGTATCGTCTTGTAGAAGACTTTCGTTTAGTTTCCAACTCGTTGCGCCGGGGAGTTGAATGTCCGAGAGCTTATATTTCAGGGATACTGGAGCGTGGTCTGACCACGTAATCTTTCCAATTCCCACTTCCTTTACCGCATGTAATTGATTATGTGGGATAAAGAAAAAGTCAATACGTGAGTATATCTTATGCGGAACGGAGTAGAAGGAGTAATCCCTTTCTCCTGGGTGAAACAGACGCCATACATCTACTAACCTCCCTCCCTGCAAAGAACGCAAGATCCGCCTCCGTATACCTGGTGGTGCCGTCGAGACTCCAGAGGAAGTATCTTCGTTCGGAGCCAAGGGGATATTCAGATCCCCCCCCATAATCAGTTGACCTTCCTGGAATCTCGAGAGTTTATCCAAGAATCTTTCAAAAAATATATCTTGTTGGGCATTCGGAGCATAAAAAGCGGCCAGGGTCACTTCAGATCCTCCAATGTTGCCCTTCAGGAGCAGATATCGTCCTCCAGCATCCGCCAGAGAGTCTGTACATGCCCATGGAATCCTGTTAGATATCAAAATGGACACTCCCCCCTTTTTAGCCACCGGATTAGGGGCATGGTATCCCATCGGGAAGAATCTATTTCTGAGAAAAGGGATACTACGTTCCCTAAAATGCGTTTCCTGAATAAATGCTATATCATTCCCCGCACGTTTCAGGTCCTGAAGGAGTATACGTCTTTTTTCAGAAGTATTTAACCCCTTGGCATTGATTGATACTATTGACAACGTATCCATTTCTGATCGTAAGATAGCAGTATTATTCACAGAAAATCCGGGGTGGGAACAAGACAAAAAAAAAAGGCATAAGAAAAGAAAAATCCCCCAGCCATGGGTCCCTCTCCTCAAAGTGAGGGGCGTAGTATACCATATATTATATTACCGTATTCCTTTGTAGCACATTTCTGTGTTTCTTTATCTTCATCTATGTCCAAGTTTCCTTAATTATGTCTATCTACCCACCCCCACCTATATATCTATAAATTTATATCCATTCTCTTATTACGGTATATCCTTTAGCAAGTAAACAAAAAGAAAAATACAAATAGATATAGGAAAGGTAAAGAATTCTCCTCGGATCCACCCCCAGGTTACAAAAAAAAAGGAAGAAGGGGACCCCCCCTCATTTTTACCCCCCCCCCACTTAGTGAGCTAATTGCAATAATAATATCAGTAATATCAACAATAACAATTTCTAGCCACCTCTTTTAACTTTATCATCACCATTTTTTTTTTTATTCCCTTCCCCCCCCCCCCTAACCCTCTTCCCCTCCCCTACAGGATCCCCACTATTCCTTTCCATGTGCGTTGTAAGGTGTTCCTATATATCCCTGCGTACGTGTATGTGAATATATTTATAATTAATGGTTTTTAATAGGGCTGTTACTGATTAAAATTTTCGTGTTCGATTAATCTATTTTTTTTAAATTGATTAATCGACTAATTTCGATTAATTATAACGCACATAGATATCCAACTACTTTTAGCTGATCTCCTTGCAGGTGGATTCCCAGTGCAGCTACCAACCACTGGAAAAATTGATAGCAGGATACAAAAAACACACAAAGGCAGCGCTCGATGGGAATAGCATTAAAACTTTTATAGTCTTCAAGTAGGTAACAAAATAAATATTGCACTGGAGATAAAATCTATGGTAGCAAAAGCAGTCATAAAAACATGTATCTAAGTATGATACTGGTATAAAAATGTGTACAACGATACCACTGCTGAATCCAGATGAGAACTAACATCAGTCCGTCGGCATGTAGATGTCCTGTGAAGGGAACTATCACAACTTCCAGTGGATGGCTGTAGAATCCCAGGTTGATAGAGGGAAGTGATAGAGGGAAATGTAACAGCCCTTGCGTGTGGCAGATAGTAAGGTCCTGCCGGCATGCAGATATGAAGGCACAGCAAAGGAGCCATTCAGATGGACACGGCAAGCCCAAAGAATTTTGATCGATCAAAAGAATTTTGATCGATCAAAGCAATTAATCGATTAATCGAGGAATTAATAGTTAATTTCCACAGCCCTAGTTTTTAATAATTAATGTATTGTATAATTTATATATATAAAAAAAAAAAAAAGGACCCCCTTTTTATTGTGTTCTTTTATTTACTATATTTGCTATATTTACTATATATTTACTATATACTATTACTAGTGTGTGTAATTATTCCCCCTGGTTGCTCCCCTTGATGTAACCCTCTAAAAGAGGTGAGAAGGGGGGGCGGGACAAGGTACAATCCCAATCCCGATCCCAGCCCTCTTCTTCTACCGATGTCTCCCTGTGTCCCCTCTACCTACTATCTACTAGTCTTGTGTAAGTCTTATAAGTCTTATACGTCTTATAATAAAAAAAAAAAAAAAAGGGGGAAGAAAAGAAATAAATAAATGGAGAAACTCCCCATAGTGTTTCCCACCCTGGTGCCCATCTCCTGTAGGAAGATGATGAAGTAGGCCACTAACATCCCCCCCCCCACCCCTCCCCAGAAACCAAAATCCCAAAAAAATAAAAAAAATAAAAATAAAGTAAACCCCCCACCCCCCACCCCCACCCCCACCCCCAGATCTCTTTCTCAAAAAAAAAACTTAAAGCAGGAACTCTCCTACCCCCTTATCTATATCTATATTCAACATTTGGTCCCAAAAAAATAAATAAAAAAAACCCCTGGGGTGTAAAAAAAAAAAGAAGAAAAACAAACTCCCCCTCTTACTAAACCCCATAGCCGTCCAAAACAATATTTCTAACTCACCCCTCTCATTCTCCTTTCCTCCAGTCTCTCTTCCAGTCTTATCTTCTTAATTGTCCTCTTAGTATTGAGAGATGTGTGTTGATGGTTCCAACTTCCCTAGTCTTAATGACATAGTCTCTCTATTTTCTGGTCATTTGAGGGAGCAACTGTAGCCAATCTGACACCTCAAACGGTTCAATACCCAGAAAGGCAAAGAGGTCTGGTAACTCTGACCTTGATCTCAACCAAAACGATAAAGTCTCTTTTTTTATCAGCACTGAGATTGGGTATCTCCATCGATATGATACACCCCCTTCTCGTACCTTTTCTAAAAGTGGGCGCAACAGAGCTCTGCGTTGAAGCGTAGCACGCGATAAGTCTGGCAGGATCTTCAGTTGACCCCCATTGAAGTCTATTGTACCCATCTCCCAGACCTTTCGTAATATAGCCTCTCTATGTGCAAAGTAGTGCAGGTGACAAATCACATCGCGGGGCCGCTTTATATCTTTAGACCTGGGACCTAGTGCTCTGTGGACTCTATCAAGTTCTAGGTTTGCGGGCATAGTGTCTTGTAGAGTCTTTTGAAAAATCAACTGTACCATATCCTGAAGGTTCTCCCGGTCCCGTTCCTGTGCTTCTGGGATACCTCTTAGTCGCAAATTATTGCGACGACTTCTGTCCTCAAATTCCTCTAACTGCAGCTGGAATCCCAACGAAATTTCTATCTGGGCACTATTGTCTCTCTCCAAGTCGCTTACCCTCTGCTCCAGGCTTTGCGCCGCAGTCTCACCATCAGTCATACGGTCAGATAGAATTTGCAATTCCCCCTGAACCGCCTCCCACTCTTTGCTTGTAAACTGTATTTATTAGGTTAGTCATGGGTTTACAGGTATGCAGAGCACATATGTTACAGTGACCAACATTTTATCGTTTCTCCAGTAACAAAAGAAAAGAAAGAGCATAACGAAGTATAGGCAGTTATATCATCCGAAGGAGTGTTCTCCTAGTCATGTTATGTAACCATGTTGCCCTGTCTATTAGCTGTGGTAGGCATAGGACCTCGGCTTGTTGGCTGGCTTGCAGCCGTTTGGGCGTGCACCCACCCTCCCGGTCGGTTCCTTGTTTTACATCGGTATGTGTCATCGGGGGGGGGGGTGTTCCGCCCCTAGTCAGCCCCTACGTGTTCCAGTTTGGGTTCATGCCAGAGGAGGGGGGCCATTTAAGGCCTCCTACTGACCGCCTCCGGCATCCCACCCGTGCTGTGACCATAGCCAGGCCCCAGCTGGGGTGCCCAGCGCATTCACTTTCATTTCTCCGTGGGCTAGTGTGGTATTGGCCGAGATCCTATTGCCAGACTTATCTTACTCATTGTGATAAGGGCGCTGGCTGCCAGATTTTCAGGTAGATAACTTTTTAACATTGCACATTTATGGCAAGAAGCAACTAGGAAAGTATTCAAGAGCTTAGAAGGAAAATAGGGGGTGAGGGGGGGAGGGAATATGAGATAAAGGGGGGGAGGGGAGGGGGTAGGATCTCACCTTGATCTAAAACTTTCGCCTGCGTTCCGCACCGGACTGTCTGCCACCAGGATGATGTCTCGTTCTGTAAAAGGTGTACATGTTGCGCTCAAGGTCTATGCTCTGGTTCAAGATGGGGGGGGGGGCGGTCAGGTTCAACTGTTAGCAAGGTCAACACGTCGACCAAAAGTTGGGTCTGCTAGCTTTCTCCCACTCTTTGCGATGCGCGTCTTCTACTTTAATAATAAGGGCTTCTATATCCGCCCGTGTAGGGAGGGCTTCTATGTCTGCCTTTGTGGGGAGGGCTTGTATAAGTACCCTTAAGTCATCCATTTTTAACCCCCCTTCTTCCATCTCCCCCCTTTGAATTAGGGGGGGACCCCTGTACCTGTACTCGCTGATCTTCGTGAGTTCTGCGGGGCAGTCTGTAATGCTTCCACACAATCTCTCACCTCCATCTGAGCGCTCTGCATGGATGAGCTTCTGTTGGTGTATTGTAGCGTGTCTCCTTTCTCTCCACTTCCGGGATCTCTTCCCGGCTCCTGTATCTTGGGGAAGTACTGCTGGATTTCCGGCTGCAGGTCCCCCTCTCTGGCTGCTTTAGCTGCCTGGGCTGCCTTGCGGGAGGTTTTTGTCTCCCGCTGTCTCCCCGCAATCATACCTCTCCGGAGGGTGCCAAACAGGTGCCGCTTAGTTGCCTCTTAGGCGCCGATGCTATCACTTAGATACCGTACACCGCTTCAAAGCTTCACAGCACAGCACCCCTGTCACTTGTATACTGCTGAAGCACCGATATTCACTCACATAGGAACCATGAAGCTGGGGGGAGAGAGCGTCGGGAACTCACATCTCACACCTCACACCTCTCTCACCCGGCCATGCGCAGACCACGCCCCCCCCTCGCTGCTTCTGATTTGACTGTCTTATCATCCTGGACCACAAACCTTCCTCACTGTGCTATATGTTTTCTTCTGCACCATTGGCATGGTTATATCTTCCAGTCCTCTCCATAAAATTATCAGAAATTTGTGCTTAAAGTAGAACTATAGGCAACACTTTTTTTTAAATTTTGGATAGAGTAAGGGAGGGTTATAGCCCCTGTCAGTTTATTTTTTACCATCCCTGTCCCATTGCAGAGATTTCCCTTCACTTCCTGCCTCATAGCCAAACAGGAAGTGAGAGGAAATCTATGCAAATTAAGGAATTAAGGGAATCCATTGCCCCCCCAGGCCCTCAGAACTAGTGTCTCCACCAGAAAGGGGTGTGGCATAGACACATTTAAATTAGGGGGTGCGCGAGTTTAGTCAGGCCTAGGGCAGCACAAAACCTAAATACACTACTGGGGCTAAGTACATATATGAAAAATAAGTGCAGCGCTAATGAGAGGTCTCAGAGTAAACAAAAAAAAATTGTGAACAATGATAATGGTGTCCAAAAATAATGTCCAAGAGGACATAACATTGATATATGAAACAGTCTATGAAGGTGTTCCATCAAATAAACAATATATTAATGAAAGTGTCCAAAACGTGATTCAAAATAATCAAAAGTAGACCGAACATCAGTGTGAATTGAGAAACCAGTACCGCTTAAATGTGCCCTTCCAATGTACCACCACTGCGCTTATGTGAGAACTAAAAATACAAAATACCTAAAATAAAAAAGCAGCCACTCTAAATAAATAAATATGTGAAAAAAGTGTCAAATCTAAAAAGAAACCACACAGTGGCGCTAGAGAGCAATATACTACCGTAATATTGTCCTTTAACAAATAACACCCTGTGACATATGTAAATATGTGCACAAACTAAATAGGTATATATAAAAAATTATATATAAAGATAAAAAAGTCCACACAATGTATAATTAAATCCAGTGCATAAATTCTTCCAATCTTCCACCACACACAGTGTTCAGTGATCCCTCTCCCGTCAGATGGACACTCACCACAGCAAGTTGCCTCACACTCTCGTGTTTGGCGTGAAAACGTGAACAAGGTCTTACAATTCAGTGTAGTCACTCTTCCAATTCCCAGTCAGGTGATTTTAAAGGATTAATCCATATGCAAATAAGAAAAGCTCCAAATAGTGTAATAACGTAAACCACTTTAATAACACACTTGAAATCACTCCAAATATTGCACTCACATATAGCCCGTAGCTGATGAGCATTAAACACTGCAAACAACTGTATTCAACTGCACCAACAAACGAATGTATAGGTCGCGGCAGACCCTCGGTGTAACAATGATCTCTCACCACGTTCCCGCTGCCGTTCGCTCGTATTCGTTACTTGATTCGACCCTGCAACGTCACACGTTCCGTCAGACGATTGCCGCCAAGCCCCGACATGTTTCGTCCTAAAGACTTAATCATGATGCGAACGGCAGCGGGAACGCGGTAAGAGATCAGTGTGAATTGACAAAGAAATCTGCCAGAAAACTTGCTGATAGATGATCCACCACCAGAAAATCCAAAGGCTTACCAGAGGGATTGAACTCAAATGCCGTGTACACACGATCGATTTTTTCGACGGTGAAAACACCGTCGAGAAAATCGACGTGAAAAACGAGGAACAGCTTGTTCCCCTACACACGGCCGTTTTAAATGACATTTTTTGTGTGTAGGCTCCCCGGCAGTGTTTCCCTATGGGAAAACTGCCGCGGAAAAAAATGACGGGAATCACGATGAGAAAAATCAGAGCATGTTCTAATTTTTCTCGTCGTGATTAATGCCGTTTTTCCCGTCAGGAAAAATGACAAAAAGCCCACACACGGTCGTTTTTCTGGTCCAAAAGAAAAAATGTTCGTGTGTACGCGGCAAAAACAGATATACACCTAATGAGTCAATCAGGCTTATGATGTAATACACCCAGGGAAGGCTGCCTCTGCAGATACGACCACCGGGTAGATGGTAAATTCAGACGGTGGACCTCAATGGGATTTGTTTTTAAGTAGAAAGCCAGATGGGTGATTAATCCAGAGTAATGTAATTATAAAAAAGAAGAAGGAAGGCACACAGTGTAATTCCGTTTTGAAACCGGAAAATATTTATTATAAAAAAAAAGGAATTGCACTCACATTTTAGTAGATAAAAAGCGCTTGTGATAAAAAGCAGTGGCTTCAGCAGAGCATATCGACGTGTTTCGTCTCAGAAGACTTCGCCTGGGCTTGAAGTCTTCTGAGACGAAATGCGTCGGGTCGCTCTGCGGCCATGGATTTCTATCATCGGCGGGACTGGTACACCTATGCTGATTTTTCATTTGAACTGTACTTAAAGCAGACTTTTCTGTTGTACGAAAACTTTGGTATTGTGAGTAACCTCTTTACCTTCAACATGAGACTAGCATGCAACAAAAAATGGATGTTCAGTCGTCCAAAAATCTAAGCGTGTGTACAAGGCTTTAGTCCGTAGGGTTCAATTATCAGTTGGCCCACCCTTTGCAGCTATAACAACTTCAACTCTTCTGGAAAGGCTGTTCACAAGGTTTAGGAGTGTGTCTATGAGAATGTTTTGACCATTCTTCCAGAAGTGCATTTGTGAGGTCAGGCACTGATGTGGACAAGAAGGCCTGGCTCGCAGTCTCTGCTCTAATTCATCCCAAAGGTGTTCTATGGGGTTAAGGTCAGGACTCTGTGCAGGCCAGTCAAGTTCCTCCACCTCAAACTCGCTCATCCACGTCTTTATGGACCTTGCTTTGTGCCCTGGTGCGCAGTCATGTTGGAATAGGAAGGGGCCAACAGTGCATGTGAACATGCGACATAACAGGTAATAAACACTGCAATAGATTGCCTTGGGCTTGGTGTGCATGGTAAGTATTTTTCTTGTCTTTCAATATATAAAAAAACATAATCTAGTGGTAAACTAAAGGATATAATAATTTAAATGTATTATTTACAGATAATAATGCGCAAAACTGTAAAGTAGGAAATCGGATTTTACTTTAAAATGTGGGAGGAGTTTTCAAATTTACCTTCGGGCTGAAGCCCCTGGTCTTTTTCCCACCTAGCAAGTGCTTTACTGACTGTATAACAGGCTTGGTAGAGTTTCTTACATGCTTTTGTAAAAAAATATTTCTAGATTTTACCGATGGACAATAAATATTGTTGATTTTACTTAGTTTTGTTGTACATGATTGTATGTTTTCTTGTTTTTTTTGGACACGGTAAAATCCCTAACTTCCCCATATCTCTCCTTTTGGGGAGATCTGGGGAGACCTTCTTATTTCTACCTGTCCACTGTTATACCTTTGACCTCGTCCTCATGACGAGGAATGCAAAGCTTTGCCTTGCAGCTGTTACAAATTTAACGTGGCTTGTCAAGTTGACAGGCTGCACCGCCTGTCAAACCTGTCTATTCAAGTCAATGAGGCTGTGCCAAAAGTGAGCCAAACACTTGTCTTATGGCTGTGGCATGTTAGTTTCATTTTAAATCGCTGTTTGGCAAAGAAAAAAAAAAAACAGGCATTCAAGGAGACGGCAAGGTCGCCTCCTGAATGTGTAAAAAAAGCTGCTTAACCTCCCTCCACTGTGGATTGCTTTTCAGAGCTGGCCACAGTGTAAACTTATGCCACGTACACACGATCGGACATTCCGACAACAAAACCGTGGATTTTTTTCCGACGGATGTTGGCTCAAACTTGTCTTGCATACACACGGGCACACAAATGTTGCTCGGAAATTCCGATCGTCAAGAACGCGGTGACGTACAACACTACGACGAGCCGAGAAAAATTAAGTTCAATGATTCCGAGCATGCGTCTAATTGATTCCGAGAATGCGTAGTATTTTTGTGCGTTGGAATTGCATACACATGATCGGAATTTCCGCCAAGAACTTTTGTTGTCGGAAAAATTGAGAACCAGCTCTCAAACATTGGTTGTCGGAAATTCTGACAGCAAATGTCCGATGGAGCCTACACATGGTCGGATTTTCCGACAACAAGCTCACATTGAACATTTGTTGTCGGAAATTCCGATCGGGTGTACGCGGCATTAGCCTAAGTGTTTGTGAGTCATGATGATGCTACAATCAAAGTGACTAAATGACAAAATATGGGGGTTGAAATTACTAGCCCTATTTTGACTGGCTGTGACTGGCTGAATCCATAAAAGTTGGGCAAGGTGAATTTAGGGCTTACAACCTGGGGTCAAGTACACAGCTAAGTTCAAACCTTCCTGAGGGGGTCCCTGATGGAACACCTGTTGTCCCTGAGACTCTCTGTTCTGGGGGAATCCATACCACCTGCTTAAAAAGGGGGTCAAATGCTCTTTTGGTTGAATCAACACACATTCCCATAGACACGATCCAAAATCTTGTGAAAAGCCTTCACAGAAGAGAGAATTGTTATAGCCAAAAAGGTTGAGGGTAGGGGGACGACGACTCCTCATGGTAATGGTTTTAGAATGGGATGTCCAACAAGCTAGGTGTGATGGCCAGTTGTCCACAAACCTTTGACCATAAAGGGTAGGTATAGTAGGCAGATATCTCCTTGCATTATTCTTAAGAAAACAATCTGTGTGTAACCAGCATTAGAAAATGTACAAGTTAGCTGTGAGCTCCTCCTGTGTGTGTGCATCTTTATGCACATGTGTGAGCTAAGCGTAGCATTCATAAAGGCCCCAATAAATGTACATTTAAAGGATAAGGTCACCTTCGGGAACATGTTAATTTTCCGCCCATTATTAGGGTGAAGCATGTAACATGTTCCCATTGCTTCAGAGTCTCCCTGATCTGCCACCAGTAGTGACAGCAAGCCAGGGATCTTCTCCCCGATCTTGCTGTCACAATAAAAAAAAAAAAATGTGGCCGAGGGATTTTGCATAAATCACACTGATTTATGGCTTTGAAATCGCTCTGAAGTAGTGCGATTTCAAAGCCACACTTGTATGCACCAGGGCTCAGAGGTAAACAATGACAACTCCTATATTTCTCTTATGACGGATCCAAACAACAATCAGCAACACCTCTATAAAATATTGTTACTTTGTATTTTGGCGTGCTATAACTTTCTTGTTTTATGAATCTGGATCACCTCTTTAGCAATGTCCAATCATAGTCCTGTTTCAGACTACCTTCATTCTCAAATATTTTTCCATGTGTAAAATAGTTGATCCTCATACATTTTACTGAATCAAGTCATTAGCAAGTTTTATTTAAAATTGTAACTTTATTATTAGAAAAAATCATGTTAACAGAGAATTATTATCATTAATTCATTTATCATCTCGAAAGTTTTTCTTCACAATAGTTGCTGATTTAGTTTAAACATACAGATTCCCTTTTCAAAGGTGTCAAATCTTTTCCTGTACAAGCATCTGGTTTCGTTCCCTGTATTGAAAAAATATTCACAATGAGTTTATTTCTTAGATGGTGCCTTTAGAACAGTTTGTTCTCTCATGTACAAAGGCCATGTAACATCATATGCTTTATTATTAGGGGTCACATCTAGAATATAGGGAGCTCCTTGGTGCTTATGTGTTTGAGTCTGTAGGATCAAACAAATTGAACATTCCCAATTCAAATGTTCCTGGAGATGGCTCAAAGCCAATGGGTGCTTTAGCAACTATCATTTCGAAACCAGTACCAACACAAGTCAAAGCATATATCAGCAGCACAGCAGGGATCTTCAATATAGTGTCCAAAGATTTATTACAGCGATCACATCACAGCAGTAAATTGCAACATTTTAGGGCCATGCAGGACCCTTTCATCAGGCATGCCTGATGAAGGGGTCTTGCATAGCCCTAAACATTGCAATATACTGCTGTGATGTGATTTCTTTAATACATTTTTGGACACTATATTGAAGATCCATGGAGTGCTGGTGATATATACAGTACTTCAACTTGAGTCTGTAAGATGACAGAAAGCAAAAACCAAGCAGTAACCTCTTCCAAAGCTACACATTACAGAAAACAGAAAATGGATGCAATCACGTAAAAGAATAATGCATATACCTCTGCTAAAGTGCATTAAAAATATTAAAGAAGATGTATGGGGTTTTCAAAAATACAAACATACATACTCACCTCCATGCTACTGCATCTGTTCGCCGCTGGTGAATTGAGCGATCACATGACCACTGATTGCTCAGTTCTCAGTCTTCCCGGAGCAGTGACTGTTAGACCCCTTTCACACCGAGGCGTTTTTCAGGCGCTTAAGTGCTAAAAATAGCGCCTGTAAAGCAACTGTAAAACGCCTCTCAAGCCTCCCCAGTTTGAAAGCCTGAGTGCTTTTACACTGGGGCAGTGCGCTTGCAGGACTGAAAAAAAAGTCCTGCAAGCAGCGTCTTTGGGGAGGTGAAGGAGCATGTATACACCGCTCCTTCACCGCCCCTGCCATTGAAATCAATTGGCAGCACCGGAGCTTTGCGGCACTTTTAACCCTTTCTTTGGCCGCTAGTGGAGTTAAAAACATGCCCCACTAGTGGCCGAAAAGCGGCGCTAAAACGACGGTAATGTGCCGCTAAAACTAGCGGCGCTTTACCACTAACGCGGCCCTGCTAGCAGTGTGAAAGGGGTATTAGTCTCACTGAAATGTTGGGCTGCAGCTGGCTGAGCCTCTCAGCGGCACACTAAGAAGCTGACCAGCTGCCAATCCAGACATTTGAATGGATCCTGACAATATGGTAATATTGCACTCTTGTACAAACAGAAAGGTGCAGCGCTCTGAACAAGGGAATACCAACAGGCAGGGCAGAGTCCACAGGTAGGTGCTTAGGCTGCTGTGTCCTCTAGACAACACCCAAATAGGTAGACAAAATAGAAAAATAGCCGGCAACTCCAATCCATAAGAAAAATGTATTGGCACATGTAGGAAAACAAAAAAGCAGACGTGTTTCGGCTGAAGAGCCTTGGTCAATGCAGTGACCAAGGCTCTTCAGCCGAAACGCGTCTTCTTTTTTTTCCTATGGATTGGAGTTGCCGGCTATTTTTCTAATTGCACTCTTGTGACCCAAAAGAGAAGTTTGGCCAAAAATCTTTGGCCATACTTCTCTTTTGAAACACAAAAACATTTGGGAATAACATAGAACATATTCTTTTTAATCCCAGACATCTTTCCTATGTTTTTATGGTGTTTTTTAGGAATGTTTAGCTGCGACAATGCAATCTTCTGAAAATGTGGAGAATGAAGTACGTTAAAGGGTCATTTGACTAATGAATTTGAATTCATCTGAACATATGAAGTATGTCGCTAAAGAAAAAAAAAGATCAAAATGTGTTCATGCTCCTCTTCTGTCCTATTGAACTCATAAAACATAAGTGCAGCCCTAAAATGACATGAAATAAAAAATACATGTGGTGTAAATTAAACAAAAGTGCACAAATCAGTGTGCATGACCATAAAATCAAATCAAGTTTAAACTAAGAAGAAAAAATTAGATAGTCCAAAATTTAAGAAAACCAACTTAGAGATAGCAGTCTTCCAATCGTGGGAAAAGAAGGGTAATGCCGCATACACACGACCGTTTTCCTGTCATGCAAAAAAACGAAGTTTTTCTCGACGTGATTCGTTGTGATTCCTCTCAAGCCTGCCTTGCATACACACGTTCATGAATAAAAAACGCTTGAGCGAAGCGTGATGACAGACAACACATACGACAGCACTATAAAGGGGAAGTTCCATTCGAATGGCGCCACCCTTTGGGCTGCTTTTGCTGATCTCGTGTTAGTAAAGTTTGGTGAGAGACGATTCGCGCTTTTCAGCCTTGTGCTTTTCAGTCCGTTACAGCGTGACGAATGTGCTAGCTCCATTACAAACGCCAGTTTTACCAGAACGAGCGCTCCCGCCTCATACTTGATTCTGAGCATGCGCGTTTGTTTTCCCCCGGAAAAGCATACACACGAGCGGTTTTCGCGACAAGAAAAAGAACGACGGGAAAAAATAGAGCAGGTTCTAATTTTTTTGCGGGCAGGTTTCTTGTCGAGAAAACTGCTATGGAGCATACACATGACTGGTTTTCACCACCAATCTAAAAAATGGCAGTTTTCTCGTCATGAAAAACGGTTGTGTGTACGCGGCATTAGATGTAGAATCCCAAACACCACCAAATTTCTCCAGTTGTAAAACCACACCACCTCGGTGCACAATGGCCTGCTTTACTCGGAACCACATGTCAAACGATGATGTTATAATGTTGTCAAAGGTTTCTAAGCACACATGCTCAGTGTGGAAAGGGTATCATGAAAAAAAGAAGAGACAATCTCCATAATGTGACAGCAGTTTAATATGGTGAATGCACTTACATTTAAATAGTATTACAAAACAGTTCTTATTCCACAAAGTAAGATGGCCACAGCGAAATTGCGCATGCGCAGTGGCATTTATACCAGCTTCTTCCAACGCGTTTCATCAGAAGTGACGTCATTAGGTGCCCCTAATGGGCTCTGAGGTGTTGTGTGGTTTTATAACCAGAGAAATTTACCAGAGAAATTTGGTGGTGCTTGGGAATGTACATCTATCTCTCCTTTCCCCACAATTGGAAGACTGCTATCCCTAAGTTGGTATCCCTAATTTTGGACTCTCTCATTTTTTCTTCTTAATTTGGACTTTGATTTGATTTTAAGATGATGCACACTGATTGGTGCACTTTTGTTAAATTTACACCGCATGTATTTATTTCATGTCATTTTAGCGCTGCACTTATGTTTTATGATATTTGTTATTATTATTATTATTATTTAGGTACTTAGGTAGCGCTGTCAATTTTATGCAGCACTTTACATATACATTCCCATCGGCCCCTACTCTCAAGGAGCTTACAATCTAAGGTCCCTAACTCACATTCATATACTAGGGCCAATTTAGACAGAAGCCAACTAACCTACCAGCATGTCTTTGGAGTGTGGGAGGAAACCGGAGTACCCGGAAGAAACCCACACAGGCACAGTGAGAACATGCAAACTCCAGGCAGGTAGTGCCATGGTTGGGATTCGAACCAGCGACCCTTTTTACTGCTAGACGAGAGTGCTACCCACTACACCACTGTGCCTCCCAATTATACAATGTATTATGGTATTGTGCTAGCTTCTATTTGCTTCACCACTTGTTAGAGCCCTAGTACAGTTTTCTTAGTGTTTACATTGTCCTATTGAACTGACTGAATATACTTGGTGGTGTCAAAGTGTTTCTTTAAAATAATTCTATATTATAATAATAATAATAATAGTAATAAAAAACAACAGTCCCTTCACCAGTCCTTATAAATACTGTGACAAATTCTAAGCAAATTATAAAGTGTTATTACCAACACATTGGGAACCCATCCCCACTATGTCAAATGAATCTGGCCTAATGTATAAGTAAAGTGACTTTGGTACATACGGTACTTACTTTGTAAAGTTCACAGACAAGATTAAATAATGCAGTTTGAGCTCGAGTCTGCAGTTCATCATCATGTTTCTAAAAAAAAAAAAGTTAACATTAGTGTTGACATGATAATGCACCCTTTAGAATGACTTTGACAGAATATGAATTCTCATACTGGGCAACTGTACATGCTGTATTTCTGCCTTGTGCTCTGTGCTTTCACCTCTGAAGTAGACTTGGTGATAAGCCATTTAAGAAAACCGCATGGTTTTACCATCCTCCCAAATGCTAGTATGAATGAGGCCTAAAGGCAGGGGTGTTTTATGCAAGCAGTGGGCCTGCATGCAGGATAATAAGTCATGCCCTCCATTACAAGAAAAAGAAAGAATGACATGGGTGAGTTTTTTTGCGCTGCATATTGGCTATGGGTAAAAGGGAAGAAAAGATCAGTAGTAAGTGACACAGAGTTCAGAAATCAGTAGTAACACAAAGTTCACAGGTGAGTGGTAAGTGACGCAGAGATCAGTAGAAAATGATTCAGAGTTCAAAGACCAGTAGGAAGTGATGCCAAGGTTCAGTGGCGGCTGGTATTCCAGTCGGGGGGCAACAAACAAACCACCCAATGCACCCCCCCCCCGTGGTTCGGACTCCAGTGTTCGCCCTCCGATGAGGACAGCCTCCTCCAGATCTCCACGTACATCCTCCCCTCGTACCAGCCAATACGGTTGCATCTCCTCTCGGCCAATCGGGTCTCAGGACGGGAGGAGAAGCAGGAAGACAATAGTGAATATTAATTCGCTATTGTCACACAACTGGGTGGGCTCAGGGCGCAGTGCCCTGCACCCCGAGCCCACCTTTTTTGAAGCCAATTGGAGTCTCAGGCTCTAATCATGTGCTTCCAAAAAAAAAACATAGCAATCCATGCCTCCAGTGCCCAGCATGTAGATTAGGGGCCAGATGCATGGATTAGGGGAGCAGCGCCCCTAATGGAGCGGTCGCCACTGCCAAGATTAAAGATCAGTAGGAAGTGATGCAGAGTTAAGAGATCAGTAGGAAGTGAGGCAGAGGTCAGGGATCAGTAGTAAGTGAAGCAGAGTTCCCAGGTCAAGAGTAAGTGATGCAGAGTTCAGAGATAATTAGCATGTGACACAGAGGTCAGGGATCAGTAGGAAGCGATGAAGAGTTCAGAGATCAGCAGTTAGTGACACAGAGGGCAGGGATCAGCAGTAAGTGACACAGAGGTCAGGGATCAGTAGGAAGTGAGGCAGAGTTCAGAGATCAGTAGTAAGTAATATAGGTCAGAGATCAGTAGGAAAAGACACAGAGGTCAGAGATCAGTAGGAAATTACGCAGAGCTCTGAGCTCAGTGGGAAGTGATGCAGAGTTCGGAGATCAGTAGGAAGTGATGCAGAGTTCAGAGATCAATACGAAGTGAGGCAGAGTTTAGTAGTAAGTGACGCAGAGTTCAGTGATCAGTAGGAAGTGACAAAGAGGGCACAGATCAGTAGGAAGTGAGACAGAGTTCCTGTCATAGATATGCAGTAATGTTTGTCTGCCATCTTACCTTCCTCCTCTGGTGTTCACCTTAGAGGCCAGACTCTCTCACCTGACTGCTTTTATAATCTCTCCTCCCAGCCTGGCTCCACCCCAGGCCCTATCACAGAACACTATATTAACCTGTGCACTGCAAGTCTGCCTTGCTGATCAACGTGTTTGTTAAGCATTGTGTGTTTGGGTTCCTGCCTGCCGTGTGCTACGTCTGTCTCTGTGTTACGATATTGGCTTGTTCCCGACTATCCCTGTCTGCTAGTGACCTTGACCTTCGGCTTGTCCTTCGTTTATCCTTGTCTGCTTTTTGCCCTGACCTTGGCTTTTCCCCTCACTATTCTTGTATCCCGTGCTGCTGATTCCCCTCTATCCGCTTTACCATACGGAGCGTGAGCTAGGGGACTCTGGGGGCCGCGACCTGGACCCAGCTGCAACGTAGGCCATCCTTACCACTAGAGGCTCTGGTGAAAACCTGCTGGATCTAATGCCGCGTACACACGACCGCTTTTCTCTACGAGAAAAACTGCATTTTTTTTTTCGCCGAGAAAAACGATCGTCTGTGGGCTTTATGTCGTTTTTCTCGTCTAGAAAAACGGCATAAAAAACGACGAGAAAATTTAGAACATGTTCTAAATTTTCTCATCGTTTTTTCCAGCATTTTTTTCCGCTGCAGTTTTCCCATAGGGAAACACTGCCGCGGAGCCCACAGACGGTCGTTTTTCTCGTCAAGAGAAAAAATGACGGGAAAAACGACGGTGTGTAGGGAACCAAGCGGTTCCCTCGTTTTTCCTGTCATTATTCACGGCGGTTTTTTAACCGCCGTGAATAATGATCGTGTGTACGCGGCATTAGACTCCGCGCCCTGGGGAATCTTGGGCTCTAGCTCCCTGTGGATTCCTGTTGTGTTCCACTGGTCCCGCTTTCCACAACCACCCAGTTTCCCATCCGCAGCAGTCAGCCATAGGGTTCACTACCTTGTGGTGCACTCCTGACCCCCAATGGTGTGCATCTGTCATCTGGCCACAGATGACCTGACAGTTCCCAGGTCAAGAGTAAGTGATGCAGAGTTCAGAGATCAATAGGAAGTGAGACAGAGTTCAGAGATTAATAGGAAGTGATTCCAAGGTCAGGGATTAGGATGCAGAGTTCAGATATCAGTAGGAAATGAGGCAGAGTTCAGAGATCAGTAGTAAGTGACGCAGAGGTCAGGAATCAGTAGTAAGTGACGCAGAGTTCCCGGGTCAAGAGTAGTGATGAGCCGAACACCCCCCGGGTTCGGTTCGCACCAGAACCCGCGAATGGACCGAAAGTTCGCACGAACATTAGAACCCTATTAAATACAATGGATGCGAACGTTCGGATTCTAAAGTGCTAATTATAATGACTATTATCCATGTTATTGTCCGAAACAGAGTTTGGGAACCCGGGTTCTGCACCAGGGGACATGTATCAATGCAAAAAGAAGTTTTAAAAACGGACGTTTTCCGGGAGCAGTCATTTTAATGATGCATAAAGTGAAAAACAAAAGTCAAATATTCCTTTAAATATTGTACCTGGGGGGTGTCTAAAGTATGCCTGTGAAGTGCCACGTGTTTCCCGTGTTTAGAACTGTCCCTGCACAAAATAACATTTCTAAAGGAAAAAAAGCCATTTAAAAGTGCTTGCGGCTTTAATGCAATGTCTGGTCCCGGTAATATGGATGAAAATCTTTACCCCAGCCCATTACCAGCCCCTTTGGGTCTTGTATGGATATTAAGGGGAACCCCGCACACAAAATAAAAAAGGACCTATATACTCTGAACAGCCGTATACAGGCGGTGCATACAAGACAGGGACTGTAGGTTTGTTCTTATGTAGAATCTGTTTGTAATTTTGAACAGCTGCATTGTTTAAGTGTAGCTCCATGCCAAATTCCTTTTTTTTAGCTTTTTGTAAAACATAGGGAACGGTTATCACCCCTGTCACATTTTTTTTGCTGTCTGTGCCCCTGTTCAGAACATTTCACCTCACTTTGCGTCCCAATGACAACTGTTTTTGAAATGTGGTGTTTTTATTGAAACAAGGATTGGTGATAAAGCATCAGTAGAGAGGAGACACCTTTCTCCCATATTAATTCTTACAGGAGAGAATTTTCCTTCCAAGGGGTAGATTTCCTCTTACTTCCTGTTGTCTTCTTCCGTTTGCAAGTAGTAGTAGTTTGTAAATTGGATGTTTGAAAGTAGGGACCTGCCGTATATACTCTGCAGAAATTTGCCCCTTAGGTGTTGGTGTTGGCACAACACTGTAAGCCCTCACAGTTACTCTTGGTGGGTGCTGGAACGCCCTGCTGTCAACTATTATATCAGGAATTGTAATAACATATAATTGTTGATCAGTGGTAGTAAAAATTGGGCCTTTGATGGTGGTGCTGGTGCCACAACACTGTAAGGCCTGACAGTTACTCTTGGTGGGCGCAGCAATGGGCCCTGCTGTGAATTATTCGATCAATAATTATAATTGCATGCCCCTGTTGAATAGGGGCTGAAAAATTGGGCCTTTGGTGGTGGTGGTGGTGGTGATGGTGGTGCTGGTGCCACAACACTGTAAGGCCTGACAGTTACTCTTGGTGGGTGCAGCAATGGGCCCTGCTGTGAATTATTCGATCAATAATTATAATTGCATGCCCCTGTTGAACAGGGGCTGAAAAATTGGGCCTTTGGTGGTGGTGGTGATGGTGGTGCTGGTGCCACAACACTGTAAGGCCTGACAGTTACTCTTGGTGGGCGCAGCAATGGGCCCTGCTGTGAATTATTCGATCAATAATTATAATTGCATGCCCCTGTTGAACAGGGGCTGAAAAATTGGGCCTTTGGTGGTGGTGGTGGTGGTGGTGATGGTGGTGCTGGTGCCACAACACTGTAAGGCCTGACAGTTACTCTTGGTGGGCGCAGCAATGGGCCCTGCTGTGAATTATTCGATCAATAATTATAATTGCATGCCCCTGTTGAACAGGGGCTTAAAAATTGGGCCTTAGGCACTGGTGGCACAACACTGCAATCCCTCACAGATACTGTACTTGGAGCACAGCAATGAGGCCTGTTGCAAAGTATTGCATCAAAAATTTTAATTACATGCCCCTTTTAAACAGGGGCTGAAAAATTGGGCCTTAGCCACTGGTGGCGTCACCCATAAACCAAAATGATCTTCCAAGCTATCATCATTAATCGTATCATTGAGGAGGAGGAGGAGGATAGCCAGTCAACATAACAGCACAGGCACTCAGCATCAGCATCAGTCTTGAAGGGATGTGACATTTTAAAATCAATTAGTCTGTTATATCAGCATCAGGTGTGTGGTAGCTGGTGGTGATCCAAGACTGGTTCATCTTGATGAAAGTCAGTCGATCAACCGAGTCGGTGGACAGGCGCACCCTGTGATCCGTGACAAATCCTCCAGCAGCACTGAATGTGCGTTCTGAAAGAACGCTGGATGCAGGACAGGCCAGAAGCTCAATTGCATACTGTGCAAGCTCTGGCCAGTGATCCATCCTCAAGACCCAGTAAGCCAGAGGATTTTCGGTGGGGAAGGTGTCCAAGTCTGACCTTGCCCCTAGGTATTCCTGGACCATGTATATCAGACGCTGGCGATGGTTGCTGGAACCGATCATACTTTGGGGCTGTGGACTAAAGAATTGTCTGAACGCATCGGTCAGACGGCCACCTTCTCCACCGCTCCTTCTTTGACTGCCCGAAGCCTCAACAACTCGTTGTCCAGGACCAGGAGTTTGTAACCTCCCAGTCTCTGGGAACGCGTTGCACAGACCTTTCTGCAAGGCCTCCCGGAGTTGTCTCATCCTCTGCTCCCTCTGCGACGGTAAGATAAGGTCCGCAACCTTACCCTTGTACCGTGGATCAAGGAGAGTGGCCAGCCAGTAATGGTCCCTCTCCTTGATCCGAAGAATACGAGGATCCTTCCGCAGACTTTGCAGGATCAGGGAGGCCATGCAGCGTAGGTTAGCTGAGGCATTCAGTCCGGAGTCCTCTGGGTCACTAAGGACGACATGATCCGCAGCCACCTCCTCCCAGCCACGTACAAGTCCACTGGTTTCTTGGGACTGTAAATCATCCCTAAAAGACTGCTGCTGATGATGCTGAGTGCCAGCCTCCACCTCCCTGCTGACACAATCCTCCTCCTCCTTCTCCTCCTCCTCCTCTTCCTGTGCGATGGGTGGGACAGAAGGAACACTGTCTGGGTAAAGGGGGCCTTGAGAGGCAAGGAAGTCCTCCTCTTCCTGCCTCTGTTCTGCCTCAAGTGCCCTGTCCATTATTCCACGCAGCGTGTGCTCCAACAGGTGGACAAGAGGTACAGTGTCACTGATGCATGCACTGTCACTGCTCACCATCCTCGTGGCCTCCTCAAATGGTGCCAGGACAGTGCATGCATCCCTGATCATGCCCCACTGGCGTGGTGAAAAAAACCCGAGCTCCTCTGACCCTGTCCTGGTGCCGTAGTCGCACAGGTACTCATTGATGGCCCTCTGCTGCGTGTGCAGCCGCTGCAGCATGGCCAACGTTGAGTTCCACCTGGTGGGCATGTCACATATAAGGCGGTTCTTGGGCAGGTTCAACTCCTTTTGCAGCTCAGCCAGGCGAGCACTGGCATTATAAGATCTGCGGAAATGCACACAGACTTTCCTGGCCTGCCTCAGGACATCCTGTAAGCCCGGGTACCTGCCCAAGAACCGCTGCACCACCAGGTTAAGGACGTGAGCCATACAGGGCACATGGGTCAGTTGTCCCTGTTGGAGGGCGGAGAGGAGGTTGGTGGCATTGTCGCAAACCACCATTCCTGGCTTAAGCTGGCGTGGCGTCAACCACCTCTCGGCCTGCCCCTGCAGAGCAGACAGGACCTCTGCCCCAGTGTGGCTTCTGTCCCCCAAACACACCAGCGCAAGCACGGCATGGCATCTTTTTGCCTGCGTACTTGCGTAGCCCCTTGAACGCCTACGGAGCACCGCTGGTTCCGAGGACAAACCACAGGAAGAGGCCATGGAGGAAGAAGAAGAGGAGGGGGTGGAGGAGAGAGGTGTGTCACAACCAGTAGTAGCATTTTGGAGGCGTGGCGGTGGAACAACCTCCAACACTACTGCACCTTGTCCTGCATCCTTCCCAGCTGCCAAAAGAGTGACCCAATGGGCCGTGAAAGAAAGGTAACGTCCCTGTCCATGCCTGCTGGACCATGAGTCAGCGGTAATATGCACCTTACCGCTGACCGCCCTGTCCAGCGAGGCCAAGACATTGCCTTCCACATGCCTGTAGAGAGCCGGAATCGCCTTCCGTGCGAAAAAGTGGCGTTTGGGAACCTGCCACTGAGGAACCGCACATTGCACAAACTCACGGTAGGGGGCCGAGTCTACCAACTGAAAAGGCAGCAGTTGAAGCGCTAGCAATTTAGCCAAGCTAGCATTCAACCGCTGGGCATGTGGATGGCTGGGAGTGAACTTCTTTCGACGGTCCAGCAGCTGGGGCAGGGAAATTTGCCTGCTAGAATCGGACGTTGGTGTACTGCTAGCAGAGTGCCCGCAAGTACTTGCCTGTGACACACCTAATTCTACACCTTCATTCCTCTCAGAGCAGGTTTCAGAGAGGAGTGAAGGTATAGTGGGGTTGGAGATCCCAGCTGATGCGGTGCAAGAAGAGGTCAGCTTTGTTCTTTGGTGTGGGTCTTTAAGGTAGGCTTGCCAACGAGCTGCATGGCAGGTCAACATATGTCTGATCAAGCATGTGGTGCCCAAGCGGCTGATGTTTTGGCCACGCGATATACGCTTGAGACATATGTTGCAAACAGCAGCTGTGCGATCTGATGCACTCGCCTCAAAAAAGGCCCACACCAAAGAACTTTTTGAATGACGGGCAGAGGCAGCGCCCTGCACAGGCGGAGCTCTGCGGTGTGATTCCGTCGGTGTGCTGCCCATACGCTGGCCACTCAAGGGCATCCTGCCTCGTTGGAGATGTGCCTCCTCCTCATCCTCCTCCTCCTCTCTCCTATTAGGCACCCACGTGGAGTCAGTGACCTCATCATCCCCTCCCTCCTCATCACTGGAGCCAATCTGGCAGTATGCTGCAGCTGCTGGAGCATGACTGCCAGATTGGTGTCCTTCTTGAGCATCCCCTCTCTCTGCTCTCACGCTGCTGCCTTCCTCTAGCTGGGTATCATCATCAGATCCTTCCAAACGCTGGGCATCCTCCTGGAGCATGTACCCAACACTGTGCTCAAACAGTTCGGGGGACTCCTCAGGAGGAGGACATGGTGGGTCTAGGGAAGGATTGACTAATGAAGATAATGATACCAGAGAAGAGGACGCTTTGGCAGCTGCTTTGCCAGTACCCTGAGCCTGGGTGAGAGAGGATGAGGAGGATGAGGTGGGCTTGGTCATCCACTCTACCAAGTCTTCGGCATTATGTGGCTCAACATGTCCAGCTGCCGAAAAGAAGGACAAGCGTGTCCCATGGCCATGTGCTGATGACAATGCACCGCGTCCACGACCAGCACTGTTGCCCCCAGACACAGAGCCTGCTTGCCCTCTTTTTTTGCCTCCTGACTGTCTGCCTCTCCTTGTTTGCCTTCCAGACATTTTAATGGATGGCCTGCAGGGAGATGGGAAAAAGAGCAATAAGGGCTACCTTCAGGTGTATACTGTGCAGGAGGCTTAGCAACAATGACACTGACACTGTCCCCTGCCTATCCTTCTCTGTCCCTAAACACAAGGATTGAAAATATGGAACAGCAAAATTGGTTTAGAACAGAATAGCACACTGACACTTTCCCTCACTGTCCTACTCTGTCCCTCCCTACAAACAAGTTTTAGCACAGAATAGCACACTGATAATTTGCACGAGTGTCCTTCTCTGTCCCTAAACTCAAGGATTTGAAATATGGAACAGCAAAATTGGTTTAGAACAGAGTAGCACACTGTCAGTTTCACTCACTGTCCTACTCTGTCCCTACAAACAAGATTTAGCACAAAATAGCACACTGACACTTTCCCTCACTGTACCTCTCTGTCCCTAAACTCAAGGATTGAAAATATGGTTCAGCAAGATTGGTTTAGAACAGAATAGCACACTGACACTTTCCCTCACTGTCCTACTCTGTCCCTCCCTACAAACAAGATTTAGCACAGAATAGCAGACTGAAAATTGCCACGAGTGTCCTTCTCTGTCCCTAAACTCAAGGATTGAAAATATGGAACAGCAAAATTGGTTTTGCTGTTCCATATTTCCCTCACTGTCCTACTCTGTCCCTCCCTACAAACAAGATTTAGCACAGAATAGCACACTGAAAATTTGCACGAGTGTCCTTCTCTGTCCCTAAACTCAAGGATTTGAAATATGGAACAGCAAAATTGGTTTAGAACAGAATAGCACACTGTCAGTTTCACTCACTGTACCTCTCTGTCCCTAAACTCAAGGATTTGAAATATGGAACAGCAAAATTGGTTTAGAACAGAATAGCACACTGACACTTTCCCTCACTGTCCTACTCTGTCCCTCCCTACAAACAAGATTTAGCACAGAATAGCAGACTGAAAATTGCCACGAGTCGCCTTCTCTGTCCCTAAACTCAAGGATTGAAAATATGGTTCAGCAAGATTGGTTTAGAACAGAATAGCACACTGACACTTTCCCTCACTGTACCTCTCTGTCCCTACAAACAAGGATTAGCACAGAATAGCACACTGTCACTGACACTCTCCCTACCTATCCTTATCTGTCCCTAAACACAAGGAATCCAGGATTATGTAAAGGAAAAATAATGACACTGTCCCTGCCTATGCTTCTCTTTCCCTGCTCCGGAACACACTACACAAGGCCGCCGCGCTGGCGGCCTTTTATAGTGTGGGGCATGTACTAAACCCCCTCAGCAATAATTGGCCACAGGCATCCTGCCTGTGGCCAATCATTGCTCTCCTCGCTGCTGGCGCTGTGATTGGCCAAGCATGCGGGGTCACAGTGCATGCTTGGCCAATCACAGCGCCTGGATGACACTGCGATGGCGTAGTGCATTGTGGGCCGTTCGCGTCACTCGAATTTGGCCCAAATCGTTCGATCTTCGTCGAACGATCGAACAGCCGATGTTCGAGTCGAACGTATGTTCGACTCGAACACGAAGCTCATCCCTAGTCAAGAGTAAGTGATGCAGAGTTCAGAGATCAGCAGTAAGTGACGCAGAGGTAAGGGATCAGTAGGAAGGGAGGCAGAAATCAGAGATCAGAAGGAAGTGAGGCAGAGTTTAGAGATTGGTAGGGAGTGACACAGAGGTCAGAGATCATTAGGACGTTACACAGAGCTCCTAGATCAGTAGGAAGTGATGCAGAGTTTAGAGATTAGTAAGTGACACAGAGTTTAGAGATTAGTAGTAAGTGACACAGAGTTTAGAGATCAGTAGTAAGTGACACAGAGTTCAGAGATCAGTAGGAAGTGAAACAGAGGTCAGAGATCAGCAGCAAGTGATACAGAGTTTCCAGGTCAAGAGTAAGTGATGCAGAGTCCAGACATCAGCAGAAAGTGATGCAGAGGTCAGGGATAAGTAGGAAGTGATGCGGAGTTCAGAGACCAGTAGGAAGTGAGGCAGCGTTCAGAGATCAGAAGGAAATGTTGCCGAGTTTAGAGATTAGTAGTAAGTGACACAGAGTTTAGAGATTAGTAGTAAGTGACACAGAGTTTAGAGATCAGTAGTAAGTAAAACAGAGTTTAGAGATCAGTAGTAAGTGACACAGAGTTTAGAGATCAGTAGTAAGTGACACAGAGTTTAGAGATCAGTAGTAAGTGACACAGAGTTTAGAGATCAGTAGTAAGTGACACAGACGCAGGGCCGGTTCGAGACGGGCTGCAGGGGGTGCACTGCACCGAGGCGCCAGAGGGGAGGGGGGCGCCAAAGTGTCAGGAGTAGGGATGAGCTCGGTGTTCGAGTCGAACATACGTTCGACTCGAACATCGGCTGTTCGATCGTTCGACGAAGATCGAACGATTTGGGCCGTTCGCGCCTAATTCGAGTGACGCGAACGGCCCACAATGCATTACGCCATCGCAGTGTCATCCAGGCGCTGTGATTGGCCAAGCATGCACTGTGACCCCGCATGCTTGGCCAATCACAGCGCCGGCAGCGAGGAGAGCAATGATTGGCCACAGGCAGGATGCCTGTGGCCAATTATTGCTGAGGGTGTTTAGTACACGCCCCACACTATAAAAGGCCGCCAGCACGGCGGCCTAGTGTAGTGTGTTCCGGAGCAGGGAAAGAGAAGCATAGGCAGGGACAGTGACATTTTTTTTTCTTGCTTAACCTGGATTCCTTTAGTTTAGGGAAAGAGAAGGATAGGTAGGGAGAGTGTCAGTGTGTTTTACTGTGCTAATCCTTGTTTCTAGGGACAGGGAAGGACAGTGAGGGAAATTCTCCTTGTGCTATACTGTGCTAAAGCATTGATCATCAACCATCTTTAAAAAAACATTTTTTCTAGGGACAGAAAACTATAGGTAGGGAGAGTGTCAGTTTCTTTCACTGTGCTAATCCTTGTTTCTAGGGACAGGGAAGGACAGTGAGGGAAATTCTCCTTGTGCTATACTGTGCTAAAGCATTGATCATCAACCATCTTTAAAAAAACACTTTTTTCTAGGGACAGAAAACTATAGGTAGGGAGAGTGTCAGTTTCTTTCACTGTGCTAATCCTTGTTTCTAGGGACAGGGAAGGACAGTGAGGGAAATTCTCCTTGTGCTATAGTGTGCTAAAGCATTGATCATCAACCATCTTTAAAAAAACATTTTTTCTAGGGACAGAAAACTATAGGTAGGGAGAGTGTCAGTTTCTTTCACTGTGCTAATCCTTGTTTCTAGGGACAGGGAAGGACAGTGAGGGAAATTCTCCTTCTGCTATACTGTGCTAAAGCATTGATCATCAACCATCTTTAAAAAAACACTTTTTTCTAGGGACAGAAAACTATAGGTAGGGAGAGTGTCAGTTTCTTTCACTGTGCTAATCCTTGTTTCTAGGGACAGGGAAGGACAGTGAGGGAAATTCTCCTTGTGCTATAGTGTGTTAAAGCATTGATCATCAACCATCTTTAAAAAAACATTTTTTCTAGGGACAGAAAACTATAGGTAGGGAGAGTGTCAGTGTGTTTTACTGTGCTAATCCTTGTTTCTAGGGACAGGGAAGGACAGTGAGGGAAATTCTCCTTGTGCTATAGTGTGCTAAAGCATTGATCATCAACCATCTTTAAAAAAACATTTTTTCTAGGGACAGAAAACTATAGGTAGGGAGAGTGTCAGTTTCTTTCACTGTGCTAATCCTTGTTTCTAGGGACAGGGAAGGACAGTGAGGGAAATTCTCCTTGTGCTATAGTGTGCTAAAGCATTGATCATCAACCATCTTTAAAAAAACATTTTTTCTAGGGACAGAAAACTATAGGTAGGGAGAGTGTCAGTTTCTTTCACTGTGCTAATCCTTGTTTCTAGGGACAGGGAAGGACAGTGAGGGAAATTCTCCTTGTGCTATACTGTGCTAAAGCATTGATCATCAACCATCTTTAAAAAAACATTTTTTCTAGGGACAGAAAACTATAGGTAGGGAGAGTGTCAGTGTGTTTCACTGTGCTAATCCTTGTTTCTAGGGACAGGGAAGGACAGTGAGGGAAATTCTCCTTGTGCTATACTGTGCTAAAGCATTGATCATCAACCATCTTTAAAAAAACATTTTTTCTAGGGACAGAAAACTATAGGTAGGGAGAGTGTCAGTGTGTTTTACTGTGCTAATCCTTGTTTCTAGGGACAGGGAAGGACAGTGAGGGAAATTCTCCTTGTGCTATAGTGTGCTAAAGCATTGATCATCAACCATCTTTAAAAAAACATTTTTTCTAGGGACAGAAAACTATAGGTAGGGAGAGTGTCAGTTTCTTTCACTGTGCTAATCCTTGTTTCTAGGGACAGGGAAGGACAGTGAGGGAAATTCTCCTTGTGCTATACTGTGCTAAAGCATTGATCATCAACCATCTTTAAAAAAACACTTTTTTCTAGGGACAGAAAACTATAGGTAGGGAGAGTGTCAGTTTCTTTCACTGTGCTAATCCTTGTTTCTAGGGACAGGGAAGGACAGTGAGGGAAATTCTCCTTGTGCTATAGTGTGCTAAAGCATTGATCATCAACCATCTTTAAAAAAACTTTTTTTCTAGGGACAGAAAACTATAGGTAGGGAGAGTGTCAGTTTCTTTCACTGTGCTAATCCTTGTTTCTAGGGACAGGGAAGGACAGTGAGGGAAATTCTCCTTGTGCTATACTGTGCTAAAGCATTGATCATCAACCATCTTTAAAAAAACACTTTTTTCTAGGGACAGAAAACTATAGGTAGGGAGAGTGTCAGTTTCTTTCACTGTGCTAATCCTTGTTTCTAGGGACAGGGAAGGACAGTGAGGGAAATTCTCCTTGTGCTATAGTGTGTTAAAGCATTGATCATCAACCATCTTTAAAAAAACATTTTTTCTAGGGACAGAAAACTATAGGTAGGGAGAGTGTCAGTTTCTTTCACTGTGCTAATCCTTGTTTCTAGGGACAGGGAAGGACAGTGAGGGAAATTCTCCTTGTGCTATAGTGTGCTAAAGCATTGATCATCAACCATCTTTAAAAAAACATTTTTTCTAGGGACAAAAAACTATAGGTAGGGAGAGTGTCAGTTTCTTTCACTGTGCTAATCCTTGTTTCTAGGGACAGGGAAGGACAGTGAGGGAAATTCTCCTTGTGCTATAGTGTGCTAAAGCATTGATCATCAACCATCTTTAAAAAAACATTTTTTCTAGGGACAGAAAACTATAGGTAGGGAGAGTGTCAGTGTGTTTTACTGTGCTAATCCTTGTTTCTAGGGACAGGGAAGGACAGTGAGGGAAATTCTCCTTGTGCTATAGTGTGCTAAAGCATTGATCATCAACCATCTTTAAAAAAACATTTTATCTAGGGACAGAAAACTATAGGTAGGGAGAGTGTCAGTTTCTTTCACTGTGCTAATCCTTGTTTCTAGGGACAGGGAAGGACAGTGAGGGAAATTCTCCTTGTGCTATACTGTGCTAAAGCATTGATCATCAACCATCTTTAAAAAAACATTTTTTCTAGGGACAGAAAACTATAGGTAGGGAGAGTGTCAGTTTCTTTCACTGTGCTAATCCTTGTTTCTAGGGACAGGGAAGGACAGTGAGGGAAATTCTCCTTGTGCTATACTGTGCTAAAGCATTGATCATCAACCATCTTTAAAAAAACATTTTTTCTAGGGACAGAAAACTATAGGTAGGGAGAGTGTCAGTGTGTTTTACTGTGCTAATCCTTGTTTCTAGGGACAGGGAAGGACAGTGAGGGAAATTCTCCTTGTGCTATAGTGTGCTAAAGCATTGATCATCAACCATCTTTAAAAAAACATTTTTTCTAGGGACAGAAAACTATAGGTAGGGAGAGTGTCAGTTTCTTTCACTGTGCTAATCCTTGTTTCTAGGGACAGGGAAGGACAGTGAGGGAAATTCTCCTTGTGCTATACTGTGCTAAAGCATTGATCATCAACCATCTTTAAAAAAACATTTTTTCTAGGGACAGAAAACTATAGGTAGGGGGAGTGTCAGTGTGTTTTACTGTGCTAATCCTTGTTTCTAGGGACAGGGAAGGACAGTGAGGGAAATTCTCCTTGTGCTATAGTGTGCTAAAGCATTGATCATCAACCATCTTTAAAAAAACATTTTTTCTAGGGACAGAAAACTATAGGTAGGGAGAGTGTCAGTGTGTTTTACTGTGCTAATCCTTGTTTCTAGGGACAGGGAAGGACAGTGAGGGAAATTCTCCTTGTGCTATAGTGTGCTAAAGCATTGATCATCAACCATCTTTAAAAAAACATTTTTTCTAGGGACAGAAAACTATAGGTAGGGAGAGTGTCAGTTTCTTTCACTGTGCTAATCCTTGTTTCTAGGGACAGGGAAGGACAGTGAGGGAAATTCTCCTTGTGCTATACTGTGCTATAGCATTGATCATCAACCATCTTTAAAAAAACACTTTTTTCTAGGGACAGAAAACTATAGGTAGGGAGAGTGTCAGTTTCTTTCACTGTGCTAATCCTTGTTTCTAGGGACAGGAAAGGACAGTGAGGGAAATTCTCCTTGTGCTATAGTGTGCTAAAGCATTGATCATCAACCATCTTTAAAAAAACATTTTTTCTAAGGACAGAAAAGTATAGGTAGGGAGAGTGTCAGTTTCTTTCACTGTGCTAATCCTTGTTTCTAGGGACAGGGAAGGACAGTGAGGGAAATTCTCCTTGTGCTATACTGTGCTAAAGCATTGATCATCAACCATCTTTAAAAAAACATTTTTTCTAGGGACAGAAAACTATAGGTAGGGAGAGTGTCAGTGTGTTTTACTGTGCTAATCCTTGTTTCTAGGGACAGGGAAGGACAGTGAGGGAAATTCTCCTTGTGCTATAGTGTGCTAAAGCATTGATCATCAACCATCTTTAAAAAAACATTTTTTCTAGGGACAGAAAACTATAGGTAGGGAGAGTGTCAGTTTCTTTCACTGTGCTAATCCTTGTTTCTAGGGACAGGGAAGGACAGTGAGGGAAATTCTCCTTGTGCTATACTGTGCTAAAGCATTGATCATCAACCATCTTTAAAAAAACACTTTTTTCTAGGGACAGAAAACTATAGGTAGGGAGAGTGTCAGTTTCTTTCACTGTGCTAATCCTTGTTTCTAGGGACAGGGAAGGACAGTGAGGGAAATTCTCCTTGTGCTATAGTGTGCTAAAGCATTGATCATCAACCATCTTTAAAAAAACATTTTTTCTAGGGACAGAAAACTATAGGTAGGGAGAGTGTCAGTTTCTTTCACTGTGCTAATCCTTGTTTCTAGGGACAGGGAAGGACAGTGAGGGAAATTCTCCTTGTGCTATAGTGTGCTAAAGCATTGATCATCAACCATCTTTAAAAAAACATTTTTTCTAGGGACAGAAAACTATAGGTAGGGAGAGTGTCAGTTTCTTTCACTGTGCTAATCCTTGTTTCTAGGGACAGGGAAGGACAGTGAGGGAAATTCTCCTTGTGCTATAGTGTGCTAAAGCATTGATCATCAACCATCTTTAAAAAAACATTTTTTCTAGGGACAGAAAACTATAGGTAGGGAGAGTGTCAGTTTCTTTCACTGTGCTAATCCTTGTTTCTAGGGACAGGGAAGGACAGTGAGGGAAATTCTCCTTGTGCTATACTGTGCTAAAGCATTCCTCATCAACCATCTTTGAAATCCTTGTTTTTTGGACAGTCAGGGAAATTGTCGTTGTGCTATTCTGTGCGAAAGCAATCATCCTCAACCATATTTAGAAATCCTTAAGTAAAGGGACAGAGAAGGACACCTGAAGGTAGCCCTTATTGCTTTTTTCCCATCTCCCTGCAGGCCATCTATTAGAATGTCTGGAAGGCAAACAAGGAGAGGCAGACAGTCAGGAGGCAATAAAAGAGGGCAAGCAGGCTCTGTGTCTGGGGGCAACAGTGCTGGTCGTGGACGCGGTGCATTGTCATCAGCACATGGCCATGGGACACGCTTGTCCTTCTTTTCGGCAGCTGGACATGTTGAGCCACATCATGCCGAAGACTTGGTAGAGTGGATGACCAAGCCCTCCTCCTCCTCCTCATCCTCTCTCACCCAGGCTCAGGGTACTGGCAAAGCAGCTGCCAAAGCGTCCTCTTCTCTGGTATCAATGTCAGACTCATCATCAGTCACTCCTTCCCTAGACCCACCATGTCCTCCTCCTGAGGAGTCCCCCGAACTGTTTGAGCACAGTGTTGGGTACATGCTCCAGGAGGATGCCCAGCGTTTCGAAGGGTCTGATGATGAAACCCAGCTACAGGAAGGCAGTAGCGTGAGAGCAGACAGAGGGGATGCTCAAGAAGGACACCAATCTGGCAGTCATGTTCCAGCAGCTGCAGCATACTGCCAGATTGGCTCCAGTGATGAGGAGGGAGGGGATGATGAGGTCACTGACTCCACGTGGGTGCCTAATAGGAGAGAGGAGGAGGAGGAGGATGAGGAGGAGGCACATCTCCAACGAGGCAGGATGCCCTTTGGTGGCCAGCGTAAGGGCAGTACACCGACGGAATCACACCGCAGAGCTCCGCCTGTGCAGGGCGCTGCCTCTGCCCGTCATTCAAAAAGTTCTTTGGTGTGGGCCTTTTTTGAGGCTAGTGCATCAGATCGCACAGCTGCTGTTTGCAACATATGTCTCAAGCGTATATCGCGTGGCCAAAACATCAGCCGCTTGGGTACCACATGCCTGACCAGACATATGTTGACCTGCCATGCAGCTCGTTGGCAAGCCTACCTCAAAGACCCACACCAAAGAACAAAGCGGACCTCTCCTTGCACCGCATCAGCTGGGATCTCCAACCCCACTATAACTTCAGTCCTCTCTGAAACATGCACTGAGAGGAATGAAGGTGTAGAATTAGGTGTGTCACAGCCAAGTACTTGCGGCCACTCTGCTAGCAGTACACCGACGTCCGATTCTAGCAGGCAAATTTCCCTGCCCCAGCTGCTGGACCGTCGAAAGAAGTTCACTCCCAGCCATCCACATGCCCAGCGGTTGAATGCTAGCTTGGCTAAATTGCTAGCGCTTCAACTGCTGCCTTTTCAGTTGGTAGACTCGGCCCCCTTCCGTGAGTTTGTGCAATGTCCGGTTCCTCAGTGGCAGGTTCCCAAACGCCACTTTTTCTCACGGAAGGCTATTCCGGCTCTCTACCGGCATGTGGAAGGCAATGTCTTGGCCTCGCTGGACAGGGCGGTCAGCGGTAAGGTGCATATTACCGCTGACTCATGGTCCAGCAGGCATGGACAGGGACGTTACCTTTCTTTCACGGCCCATTGGGTCACTCTTTTGGCAGCTGAGAAGGATGCAGGACAAGGTGCAGTAGTGTTGGAGGTTGTTCCACCGCCACGCCTCCAAAATGCTACTACTGGTTGTGACACACCTCTCTCCTCCACCCCCTCCTCTTCTTCTTCCTCCATGGCCTCTTCCTGTGCTTTGTCCTCTGAACCAGCGGTGCTCCGTAGCCGTTCAAGGGGCTACGCAAGTACGCAGGCAAAAAGATGTCATGCCGTGCTTGCGCTGGTGTGTTTGGGGGACAGAAGCCACACTGGGGCAGAGGTCCTGTCTGCTCTGCAGGGCCAGGCCGAGAGGTGGTTGACGCCACGCCAGCTTAAGCCAGGAATGGTGGTTTGCGACAATGGCACCAACCTCCTCTCCGCCCTCCGACAGGGACAACTGACCCATGTGCCCTGTGTGGCTTACGTCCTTAACCTGGTGGTGCAGCGGTTCTTGGGCAGGTACCCGGGCTTACAGGATGTCCTGAGGCAGGCCAGGAAAGTCTGTGTGCATTTCCGCAGATCTTATAATGCCAGTGCTCGCCTGGCTGAGCTGCAAAAGGAGTTGAACCTGCCCAAGAACCGCCTTATATGTGACATGCCCACCAGGTGGAACTCAACGTTGGCCATGCTGCAGCGGCTGCACACGCAGCAGAGGGCCATCAATGAGTACCTGTGCGACTACGGCACCAGGACAGGGTCAGGGGAGCTTGGTTTTTTTTCTCCACGCCAGTGGGGCATGATCAGGGATGCATGCACTGTCCTGGCACCATTTGAGGAGGCCACGAGGATGGTGAGCAGTGACAGTGCATGCATCAGTGACACTGTACCTCTTGTCCACCTGTTGGAGCACACGCTGCGTGGAATAATGGACAGGGCACTTGAGGCAGAACAGAGGCAGGAAGAGGAGGACTTCCTTGCCTCTCAAGGCCCCCTTTACCCAGACAGTGTTCCTTCTGTCCCACCCATCGCACAGGAAGAGGAGGAGGAGGAGGAGGAGGAGGATTGTGTCAGCATGGAGGTGGAGGCTGGCACTCAGCATCATCAGCAGCAGTCTTTTAGGGATGATTTACAGTCCCAAGAAACCAGTGGACTTGTACGTGGCTGGGAGGAGGTGGCTGCGGATCATGTCGTCCTTAGTGACCCAGAGGACTCCGGACCGAATGCCTCAGCAAACCTACGCTGCATGGCCTCCCTGATCCTGCAAAGTCTGTGGAAGGATCCTCGTATTCTTCGGATCAAGGAGAGGGACCATTACTGGCTGGCCACTCTCCTTGATCCACGGTACAAGGGTAAGGTTGCGGACCTTATGTTACCGTCGCAGAGGGAGCAGAGGATGAGACAACTCCGGGAGGCCTTGCAGAAAGGTCTGTGCAACGCGTTCCCAGAGACTGGGAGGTTACAAACTCCTGGTCCTGGACAACGAGTTGCTGAGGCTTCGGCCAGTCAAAGAAGGAGCGGTGGGGAAGGTGGCCGTCTGACCGATGCGTTCAGACAATTCTTTAGTCCACAGCCCCAAAGTATGATCGGTTCCAGCAACCATCGCCAGCGTCTGATAAACATGGTGCAGGAATATCTAGGGGCAAGGTCAGACTTGGACACCTTCCCCACCGAAAATCCTCTGGCTTACTGGGTCTTGAGGATGGATCACTGGCCAGAGCTTGCACAGTATGCAATTGAGCTACTGGCCTGTCCTGCATCCAGCGTTCTTTCGGAACGCACATTCAGTGCTGCTGGAGGATTTGTCACGGATCACAGGGTGCGCCTGTCCACCGACTCGGTTGATCGACTGACTTTCATCAAGATGAACCAGTCTTGGATCACCACCAGCTACCACACACCTGATGCTGATATAACAGACTAATTGATTTTAACATGTCACATCCCTTCAAGACTGATGCTGATGCTGAGTGCCTGTGCTGTTATGTTGACTGGCTATCCTCCTCCTCCGAGTCCTCAATGATACGATTGATGATGATAGCTTGGAAGATCATTTTTGTTTATGGGTGCCGCCACCAGTGGCTAAGGCCCAATTTTTCAGCCCCTGTTTAACAGGGGCGTGTAATTACAATTTTTGAAGCAATACTTTGCAACAGGGCTCATTGCTGTGCTCCAAGTACAGTATCTGTGAGGGGTTGGAGTATTGTGCCACCAGTGCCTAAGGCCCAATTTTTCAGCCCCTGTTTAACAGGGGCGTGTCATTACAATTTTTGAAGCAATACTTTGCAACAGGGCTCATTGCTGTGCTCCAAGTACAGTATCTGTGAGGGGTTGGAGTGTTGTGCCACCAGTGCCTAAGGCCCAATTTTTCAGCCCCTGTTTAACAGGGGCGTGTCATTACAATTTTTGAAGCAATACTTTGCAACAGGGCTCATTGCTGTGCTCCAAGTACAGTATCTGTGAGGGGTTGTAGTGTTGTGCCACCAGTGCCTAAGGCCCAATTTTTCAGCCCCTGTTCAACAGGGGCATGTAATTACAATTCTTGATCTAATAATTCACAGCAGGGCCCATTGCTGCACCCACCAAGAGTAACTTTGAGGGCTTACAGTGTTGTGGCAACGCCACCACCACCACCACCACGAAAGGCCCAATTTTTCAGCCCCTGTTCAAAAGGGGCATGTAATTACAATTCTTGATCTAATAATTCACAGCAGGGCCCATTCCTGCACCCACCAAGAGTAACTCTGAGGGCTTACAGTGTTGTGGCAACACCACCACCACCACCACCACCACGAAAGGCCCAATTTTTCAGCCCCTGTTCAACAGGGGCATGCAATTACAATTCTTGATCTAATAATTCACAGCAGGGCCCATTGCTGCACCCACCAAGAGTAACTGTCAGGGCTTACAGTGTTGTGGCACCAGCACCACCATCAAAGGCCCAATTTTTACTACCACTGTTCAACAATTATATGTAATTACAATTCCTGATATAATAGTTGACAGCAGTGCCTTCCAGCACCAACCAAGAGTAACTGTGAGTGCTTACAGTGTTGTGCCAACACCAACAACTAAGGGGCCTATTTCTGCAGAGTATATACGGCAGGTCCCTACTTTCAAACATCCAACTTACAAACGACTCCTACTTGCAAACGCAAGAAGACAACAGGAAGTGAGAGGAAATCTACCCCTAGGAAGGAAAATTCTCTCCTGTAAGAATTAATATGGGAGAAAGGTGTCTCCTCTGTACTGATGCTTTATCATCAATCCTTGTTTCAAGAAAAACACCACATTTCAAAAACAGTTGTTATTGGGACGGAAAGTGAGGTGAAATGTTCTGAACAGGGCACAGACAGCAAAACAAATGTTACAGGGGTGATAACCCTTACCTATGTTTTCCAAAAAGTTTAAAAATAGATTTTTGGGCTGGAGCTACACTTAAACAATGTACCTGTTCAAAATTACAAACACATTCTACATAAGAACAAACCTACAGTCCCTGTCTTGTATGCACCGCCTGTATACGGCTGTTCACAGTATATAGGGCCTTTTTTATTTTGTGTGCGGTGTTCCCCTTAATATCCATACAAGACCCAAAGGGGCTGGTAATGGGCTGGGGTAGGGGGGGGGGGGGTTGATGGGGTAGCTATGCCATTTTTCCTAAAGATTTTCATCCATATTACCGGGACCAGACATTACATTAAAGCCGCAAGCAGTTTTAAATGGCTTTTTTTTCCTTTAGAAGTGTCATTTTGTGCAGGGACAGTTCTAAACACGGGAAACACGTGGCACTTCACAGGCATACTTTAGACACCCCCCCAGGTACGATATTTAAAGGAATATTTGACCTTTTTTTTGTCACTTTATGCATCATTAAAATGACTGCTCCCGAAAAACGACCGTTTTTAAAACTTCTTTTTGCATTGATACATGTCCCCTGGTGCAGAACCCGGGTTCCCAAACCCTTTTTAGGACAATAACATGCATAATAGTCGTTATAATTAGCACTTTAGAATTCGAACGTTCGCATCCATTGTATTTAATAGGGTTCTAATGTTCGTACGAAGTTTCGGTCCGTTCGCGGGTTCTGGTGCGAACCGAACCCGGGGTGTTCGGCTCATCACTAGTCAGGAGCAGGAGTGTGTTGCCAATGAGTCTGGCGCCGTACTTTCGCAGCCCACTGACCCGCCCGCCGACACGCCCGCAGCAGTGTCAACATCCCCTGCCCGGTGACCTGCCGAGAATTGCCGCTGTACAAGGAGGGAAGAGAAGGTAAGTTAGGTCCGCCCCATGTATCCCTGTGCCCGCCCACAACCCCTTGTGCGGCCAATCTGTGCCTGGAAAGGGGTGTGGGCGGGAGATTTCAAATCACCCAGATGCCAGTGACACTGATCTGATGTCGCTGCGCTGGACACCGTCTCCTCCAGCCAGAGGCGGCTTGTCACACATTCCTGCTGCACAGGCACTACTCTCCGAGTCCTATCATTGAACTTTGCCCTGCCTTCCGAGATCTGTCAGTGTCCACTGACATGGAGGTGGCTCAAGAAGACATACTCTGCTTTCCCCCACCGCAGCCTTAGCCCTTCACACATGGATGAGCAGGGAGTCGGGGGCCGAGAGCACTCTGCTACAGGACATGAGTGAGTAACTTCAGCAGAACGACTGGAGCTTCCTTTTACTTCAGATGCTGCACTGTAAACTATGCAGCCTGGGACATAGGAGTGGAAGGGACAGGGTTAGTGATCCATTTTTCACTCCTCCTCTTCTTCCCCCCCCTCCTCCTCCTCCTCCTCCTCCTCCTCCTCCTCTGCCCCCCTTCTACTCCTCTCCCCCCTCCTCCTCCTCCTCTTCCTCCCCTCCTCCCCCCTCCTCCTCCTCTCCCCCCCCTCCTCCTCTCCCCCCCCTCCTCCTCCTCCTCTCTCCCCCCTCCTGCTCTCCCCCCCTCCTCTTCCTCCCCCCTCCTCTTCCTCCTCCTCTTTCCTCCCCCCCCTCCTCCTCTTCCTCCCCCCCTCCTCCTCTCCCCCCTCCTCCTCCTCTCCCCCCCCCTCCTCCTCTCCCCCCTCCTCCTCCTCTCCCCCCCCTCCTCCTCCTCTCCCCCCCCCTCCTCCTCCTCCTCTCTCCCCCCTCCTCCTCCTCCTCCTCCTCTCCCCCCCTGCTCTCCCCCTCCCCTCCTCCTCCTCTCCCTCCTCCCCCCCCTCCTCTTCCTCCCCCCCTCCTCTTCCTCCCCCCCTCCTCCTCTTCCTCCTCCTCCTCCCCCTCCTCCTCTTCCTCCCCCCCCTCCTCCTCTTCCTCTCCCCCTCCTCCTCTTCCTCCCCCCTCCTCTTCCCCCCCTCTTCTCCTCCTCCTCTCCCCCTCTCCTCTTCTCCTCCTCCTCCTTCTCCTGCCCCCACTCTTCTCTTCCCTCCTTCTCCCTCTCTTCTCTTCTCTCCCTCTCTTCTCTTCCTCTCCCTCTCCTCTCTTCTCTTCTCCCCCTCTCCTTCTCTTCTCCCTCTCTTCTCCCCCTCTCCTTCTCTTCTCCCTCTCTTCTCTACTCCTCCTCTCCCTCTCTTCTCTCCTCCTCCTCTCCCCTCTCTTCCTCTCTCCTCCTCTCCCTCCCTCTTCTCTCCTCCTCCTCCCCTCTCTTCTCTCCTCCTCCTCCCCCTCTCTTCTCTCCTCCTCCCCTCTCTTCTCTCCCTCTCTCTCTCCTCCTCCCCCTCTCTCTCCTCTCCTCCCTCTCTCCTCTTCTCCTCCTCTCTCCCCCCTCTTCTCTTCTCCTCCTACCCCTCTCTTCTCCTCCTACCCCTCTCTTCTCTTCTCCTCCTAACCCCTCTCTTTTCCTCCTACCCCTCTCTTCTCTTCTCCTCCTACCCCTCTCTTCTCTTCTACCCCCCCCTCGTTTCTTCTTCTCTTCTCCTCCCCCTCTCTTCTCCCCCTCTCACTCTCTTCTCTTCTCCCCCCTCTCACTCTCTTCTCCCCCCTCTCACTCTCTTCTCCCCCTCTCACTCTCTTCTCTTCTCCCCCTCTCACTCTCTTCTCTTCTCATCCTCTCACTCTCTTCTCATCCTCTCCCTCTCTTCTCTTCTCTTCTCTCCCTCTCTGCTCTCCCCCTCTTCTTTCCCCCTCTTCTCTTCTCTCCTTCTCTTCTCTACTCCTCCTCTCCCTCTCTTCTCTCCTCCTCCTCTCCCTCCTCTTCTCTTCTCTCCCCTCTTCTCTTCTCATCCTCTCCCTCTATTCTCTTCTCCTCCTCCCCCTCTCTTCTCTTCTCCTCCTACCCCTCTCTTCTCTTCTCCTCCCCCTCTCTTCTCTTTTCTTCTCCTCCCCCTTTCTTCTCTTCTCCTCCCCCTCTCTTCTCTTCTCCTCCCCCTCTCTTCTCCTCCCCCCTCTCTTCTCTCCTCCCCCTCTCTTCTCTCCTCCCCCTCTCTTCTCTCCTCCTCTCCCTCTCTTCTCCTCTCCTCCTCTCCTCCTCTCCCTCTCTTCTCCTCCTCCCCCTCTCTTCTCTTCTCCTCCTCCCCCTTCTCTTCTCTTCTCCTCCTCCCCCCTCTCTTCTCTTCTCCTCCTCCCCCTCTCTTCTCTTCTCCTCCTCCCCCCTCTCTTCTCTTCTCCTCCTCCCCCTCTCTTCTCTTCTCCTCCTCCCCCCTCTCTTCTCTTCTCCTCCTCCCCCCTCTCTTCTCTTCTCCTCCTACCCCTCTCTTCTCTTCTCCTCCTACCCCTCTCTTCTCTTCTCCTCCCCCTTTCTTCTCTTCTCTTTTCCCCCTCTCACTCTCTTCTCTTCTCCCCCTCTCACTCTCTTCTCTTCTCCCCCCTCTCACTCTCTTCTCTTCTCCCCCCTCTCCCTCTCTTCTCTTCTCATCCTCTCCCTCTCTTCTCTTCTCATCCTCTCCCTCTCTTCTCTTCTCATCCTCTCCCTCTCTTCTCTTCTCATCCTCTCCCTCTCTTCTCTTCTCCCCCTCTCCCTCTCTTCTCTTCTCCCCCTCTCCCTCTCTTCTCTTCTCCCCCTCTTCTCTTCTCTCCCTCTCTTCTCTTCTCTCCCTCTCCTTCTCTTCTCTTCTCCCCCTCTCCTTCTCTTCTCCCCCTCGCCTTCTCTTCTCTTCTCCCCCTCTCCTTCTCTTCGCTTCTCCCCCTCTCCTTCTCTTCTCCCCCTCTCCCTCTCTTCTCTACTCCTCCTCTCCCTCTCTTCTCTACTCCTCCTCTCCCTCTCTTCTCTTCTCCTCCTCCCCCCTCTCTTCTCTTCTCTTCTCCTCCTACCACTCTCTTCTCCTCTCCCCTCTCTTCTCTTCTCCTCCCAATCTCTTCTCCTCCCCCTCTCTTCTCCTCCCCCTCTCTTCTCCTCCCCCTCTCTTCTCCTCCCCCTCTCTTCTCTTCTCCTCCCCTCTCTTCTCTTCTCCTCCCGTCTCTTCTCTTCTCCTCCCCTCTCTTCTCTTCTCCTCCCCTCTCTTCTCTTCTCCTCCCCTCTCTTCTCTTCTCCTCCTCCCCTCTCTTCTCTTCTCCTCCCCTCTCTTCTCTTCTCCTCCCCCCCTCTTCTCTTCTCCTCCCCCCCTCTTCTCTTCTCCTCCCCCTCTCTTCTCTTCTCCTCCCCCTCTCTTCTCCTCCTCCCCCCCCCTCTCTTCTCCTCCCCCCTCTCTTCTCCTCCTCCTCCCCCTCTTCTCTTCTCCTCCCCCCTCTCTTATCCCCCTCCTCCCCCCCCTCTCTTCTCCTCCTCCCCCTCTCTTCTCCTCCTCTCACTCTCTTCTCCTCCTCCCCCCTCTCTTCTCTTCTCTTCTCCTCCTCTCACTCTCTTCTCCTCCTCCCCCTCTCTTCTCTTCTCTTCTCCTCCTCTCACTCTCTTCTCCTCCTCCCCCCTCTCTTCTCTTCTCTTCTCCTCCTACCTCTCTTCTCTTCTCTTCTCCTCCTACCCCTCTCTTCTCTTCTCTTCTCCTCCCCCTCTCTTCTCTTCTCCTCCCCCTCTCTTCTCTTCTCCTCCCCCCTCTCTTCTCTTCTCCTCCCCCCTCTCTTCTCCTCCTCCTCCTCCCCCTCTCTTCTCCTCCTCCTCCTCCCCCTCTCTTCTCCTCCTCCTCCTCCCCCCTCTCTTCTCCTCCTCCTCCTCCTCCCCCCTCTCTTCTCCTCCTCCCCCCTCTCTTCTGCTCCTCCCCCCTCTCTTCTCCTCTCCCTCTTTTCTCTCCCTCTCTTCTCTCCCTCTCTTCTCTTCTCATCCTCTCCCTCTCTTCTCTTCTCCTCCTCCCCCCTCTCTTCTCTTCTCCTCCTACCCCTCTCTTCTCTTCTCCTCCTACCCCTCTCTTCTCTTCTCCTCCCCCTCTCTTCTCCTCCCCCTCTCTTCTCCTCCCCCCCTCTCTTCTCTTCTCCTCCCCCCTCTCTTCTCTTCTCCTCCCCCCCTCTCTTCTCCTCCTCCCCCCTCTCTTCTCTTTTCATCCTCCTCCTCTCTCCCCCCCCTCCTCCTCCTCCTCCAATGGGCACAGTGACACTGATTAATGGGCACAGTGGCTGAGTTTTTATGGGCACAGTGACGCTTTCGGAGGGGCACAGTGATGCTGATTAATAGGCACAGTGGCTGCTTTATGATGGGTACAGTGAGGCTTCTTTATGATGGGCACAGTGACGCTAATTAATGGGCACAGTGACGCTAATTAATGGGCAAAGTGAGGCTGCGTTTTGATGGGCACAGTGAGGCTACATTTTGGTGGGCACTGATGAGGCTGCATTTGGTGGGAACTGATGAGGCTGCATTTGGTGGGCACTGATGAGGCTGCATTTGGTGGGCACTGATGAGGCTGCATTTGGTGGGCACTGGTAGGCTACAATTGGTGAGCAATGGTAGGCTGCAATTGGTGGACACTGATGAGCTGCATTTGATGGGCACTGGTGAGGCTGCATTGATCTATTTTACCATGGCTGCAGTCTCTGACCATCTCCTGTATTATGTCTGCAGTCTCTGACCATCTCCTGTATTATGTCTGCAGTCTCTGACCATCTCCTGTATTATATCTGCAGTCTCTGACCATCTCCTGCATTATGTTTGCAGTCTCTGACCATCTCCTGTATTATGTTAGCAGTCTCTGACCATCTCCTGTATTATATCTGCAGTCTCTGACCATCTCCTGTATTATGGGGGGCTCTTTCTAAACAAACTCTCTAACAGAGGCGCTCTTTGTGTTCATTAGAGAGACCCCCCTCCAGGTCCAATTAGAGTACTCTGCTTCTCTTCCTGTATTTTGTTTATTGTTAAGAGATCGTGGGAGGATCCCAGGGTAACGATGACTCCTTAAGGGAGCATCTCAGTGTTTGAGTCCTTGCCATAGAAACATTTGTAAAGGGGGAGGAGTTAGTAAGGTGACTACGCCCTTGTAGGGGCACCAGAAATATTTCTGCACCCAGGCGCATGTGACCCTAGGATCGGCCCTGAGCAGGGATTCGGGACCGAGCACACTGCTAGCTACAGGACATGAGTGAGTAACTTCAGCAGAACGACTGGAGCTTCCTTTTACTTCAGATTCTGCACTGTAAACTATGCAGCCTGAGCCTGGAACATAGGAGGGGAAGGGACAGGGTTAGTGATCCATTTTTAACTCCTCCTCCTCTTCCCCCCTCCTCCTCCTCCTCTCCCCCCTCCTCTTCCTGCTCTCCCCCCTCCTCTTCTCTCCTCCTCTTGCCTCCTCCTCCTCTTCCCCCCCTCCTCCTCTCCCCCCTCCTCTTCTTCCCCCCCTCCTCCTCTTCCCCCCCTCCTCCCCCCTCCTCCTCTTCCCCCTCCTCCTCTTCCCCCCTCCTCCTCCTCTTCCCCCCCTCCTCCTCTTCCCCCCTCCTCCTCCTCTTCCCCCCTCCTCCTCCTCTTCCCCCCCTCCTCCTCCTCTTCCCCCCTCCTCTTCCTCTTCCCCCTCCTCCTCTTCCCCCTCCTCCTCCTCCTCTTCCTCGCCCCCTCTCCCCCTCCTCCTCTTCCTCCCTCCTCTTCTCCTCCTCTTCCCCCCTCCCCCCTCCTCCTCTTCCCCCCTCCTCCTCCTCCTCTTCCCCCCTCCTCCTCCTCCTCTTCCCCCCTCCTCCTCTTCCCCCCTGCCCCCTCCTACTCTTCCCCCCATCCTCCTCCTTATCCTCTTCTCCTCCCCCTGCTCCTTCTCTTCTCCTCCTCCTGACCCCTCTCTTCTCTTCTCCTCCTCTCCCTCTCTTCTCTTCTCCTCCTCTCCCTCTCTTCTTTTCTCTTCTCCTCCTCTCCCTCTCTTCTCCTCCTCTCCCTCTCTTCTCCTCCTCTCCCTCTCTTCTCTTTTCCTCTTTTCCCTCTCTTCTCTTCTCCTCCTCCTCCTCTCCCTCTCTTCTCTTCTCTCCCCCTCCTCCCCCTGCATTTTTATGGGCACAGTGAAGCTTTCGGAGGGGCAAAGTGATGCTGATTAATAGGCACAGTGGCTGCTTTATGATGGGCACAGTGAGGCTTCTTTATGATGGGCACAGTGAGGCTGCGTTTTGATGGGCACAGTGAGGCTACATTTTGGTGGGCACTGATGAGGCTGCATTTGGTGGGCACTGATGAGGCTGCATTTGGTGGGCACTGATGAGGCTGCATTTGGTGGGCACTGATGAGGCTGCATTTGGTGGGCACTGGTAGGCTATAATTGTTGAGCAATGGTAGGCTGCATTTGGTGGGCACTAGTAGGCTGCATTTTATGGGCACCAGTAGGCTGCATTTTGTGGGCACTAGTAGGCTGCATTTGGTGGGCACTGGTAGGCTGCATTTGGTGGGCACTGGTAGGCTGCATTTGGTGGGCACTGGTAGGCTACAGTTGGTGAGCAATGGTAGGCTGCAATTGGTGGGCACTGATGAGCTGCATTTGATGGGCACTGGTGAGGCTGCATTGATCTCTTTTACCATGTCTGCAGTCTCTGACAATCTCCTGTATTATGTCTGCAGTCTCTGACCATCTCCTGTATTATGTCTGCAGTCTCTGACCATCTCCTGTATTATGTCTGCAGTCTCTGACCATCTCCTGTATTATGTCTGCAGTCTCTGACCATCTCCTGTATTATGGGGGGCTCTTTCTAAACAAACTCTCTAACAGAGGCCCTCTCTGTGTCCATTAGAGAGACCCCCCTCCAGGTCCCATTAGAGTACTCTGCTTCTCTTCCTGTATTTTGTTTATTGTTAAGAGATCGTGGGAGGATCCCAGGGTAACGATGACTCCTTAGGGGAGCATCTCAGTGTTTGAGTCGTTGCCATAGAAACATCTGTAAAGGGGGAGGAGTTAGTAAGGTGACCACGCCCTTGTAGAGGCGCCAGAAATATTTCTGCACCCAGGCCCATGTGACCCTAGGATCGGCCCTGCACAGAGGTAAGGGATCAGTAGGAAGGGAGGCAGAAATCAGAGATCAGAAGGAAGTGAGGCAGAGTTTAGAGATCAGTAGTTAGTAAAACAGGGTTTAGAGATCAGTAGTAAGTGACACAGAGTTTAGAGATCAGTAGTAAGTGACACAGAGTTTATAGATTAGTAGTAAGTGACACAGAGTTTAGAGATCAGTAGTAAGTGACACAGAGTTTAGAGATCAGTAGTAAATGACACAGAGTTTAGAGATTAGTAGTAAGTGACACAGAGTTTAGAGATCAGTAGTAAATGACACAGAGTTTAGAGATTAGTAGTAAGTGACACAGAGTTTAGAGATCAGTAGTAAGTGACACAGAGTTTAGAGATTAGTAGTAAGTGACACAGAGTTTAGAGATCAGTAGTAAGTGACACAGAGTTTAGAGATCAGTAGTAAGTGACACAGAGTTCAGAGATCAGTAGGAAGTGAAACAGAGGTCAGAGATCAGCAGCAAGTGATACAGAGTTTCCAGGTCAAGAGTAAGTGATGCAGAGTCCAGACATCAGCAGAAAGTGATGCAGAGGTCAGGGATAAGTAGGAAGTGATGCGGAGTTCAGAGACCAGTAGGAAGTGAGTCAGCGTTCAGAGATCAGAAGGAAGTGTTGCCGAGTTTAGAGATTAGTAGTAAGTGACACAGAGTTTAGAGATTAGTAGTAAGTGACACAGAGTTTAGAGATCAGTAGTAAGTGACACAGAGTTTAGAGATCAGTAGTAAGTGACACAGAGTTTAGAGATCAGTAGTAAATGACACAGAGTTTAGAGATTAGTAGTAAGTGACACAGAGTTTAGAGATCAGTAGTAAGTGACACAGAGTTTAGAGATTAGTAGTAAGTGACACAGAGTTTAGAGATCAGTAGTAAGTGACACAGAGTTTAGAGATCAGTAGTAAGTGACACAGAGTTCAGAGATCAGTAGGAAGTGAAACAGAGGTCAGAGATCAGCAGCAAGTGATACAGAGTTTCCAGGTCAAGAGTAAGTGATGCAGAGTCCAGACATCAGCAGAAAGTGATGCAGAGGTCAGGGATAAGTAGGAAGTGATGCGGAGTTCAGAGACCAGTAGGAAGTGTGTCAGCGTTCAGAGATCAGAAGGAAGTGTTGCCGAGTTTAGAGATTAGTAGTAAGTGACACAGAGTTTAGAGATTAGTAGTAAGTGACACAGAGTTTAGAGATCAGTAGTAAGTGACACAGAGTTTAGAGATCAGTAGTAAGTGACACAGAGTTTAGAGATCAGTAGTAAATGACACAGAGTTTAGAGATTAGTAGTAAGTGACACAGAGTTTAGAGATCAGTAGTAAGTGACACAGAGTTTAGAGATTAGTAGTAAGTGACACAGAGTTTAGAGATCAGTAGTAAGTGACACAGAGTTTAGAGATCAGTAGTAAGTGACACAGAGTTCAGAGATCAGTAGGAAGTGAAACAGAGGTCAGAGATCAGCAGCAAGTGATACCGAGTTTCCAGGTCAAGAGTAAGTGATGCAGAGTCCAGACATCAGCAGAAAGTGATGCAGAGGTCAGGGATAAGTAGGAAGTGATGCGGAGTTCAGAGTCCAGTAGGAAGTGAGTCAGCGTTCAGAGATCAGAAGGAAGTGTTTCCAAGGTCAGACATCAGTAGGAAGTGATGCAGAGCTCAAAAAGAAGTGACGCAGAGGTTGAAGTAGGAACTACTTACCTGTTCCTACTCCATAACTTTTTTGTTATTAGTTCTTAAAGCTTAACTCCAAGCACAAACACTTTTATTTAAATATATTCTTCCATTGCCACAAAGGATACACTTTGTGAGCACCAGATGTCCTTGGAAACCCACTTACTACGGTACCTTGTTAAAGTAGTAGTGATATAGTGAGATCACTGTGCTGTAAATAGACTGTGCAGAGAACAGAGCTACAGGAGGGGCCCAGCGGTCCCACCCACTACAGGCTCTCTGCATAAAACTACAGGAGGGGCGGAGACAAGACCAGTCACCCTGCACAAGAAGAAAGAGCAGCAGTTACTGGTCTTTATTATAGAAAGCTTCTGCACAGAGGTTGTTTCACATGAACAGATTTGTTGTGCATACTACTTTCCATCTGAAAAGAGGAGAGATCAGGGAAAAAACAAGCATTAGGTAGCTGATTCCTCTCATGTTTCCTCTCTTTCTGTTTAAGCCCAAAAACAGTGTGCACCACAAATCTATCCTGCTTTCTATCATGCAAACAATACTCAATACAAACAAGATGGCAACATAGGTTTTTTGTTATAACATGTACTCACTGCATTGATGACTATCCATGGCACATATTGGTGTGGAGGGTTAAGTGCTTGGGTTCGCTGGGCATTAGCATGCATAAGTTTATTACCCAGGTCCCCATTCACACAGTCCAGTACTGTTTTGACTGGGAATTCTGGCTCATGAGCTTTGAGGCACTGCAGAAGAATGAACAAAAAACATTAAAATTATTTAAACATAGACCATATTCAGATTACTAACCTTAGCCACTTTATGCCTCTTAAAGCGATGCTCCACCCAAAAGGGGAAGCTCTACTTGTTTGCAACTTTCTCCCCCTCCACTGACACTTTTTTTGGGGTGGGGGGGGGGAGTGAGTACCTAGTTTTGACAGGTACCCGCTCCCACTTCCAGGTAAGACATTTCTGGCCCCTCCTCCTCTTTCTCCCCCCACTGCTGCCTTCTGTGACACACACAGGTCCCAGTAGACAGCGGGACCATACAGAAAGCGCAGCGCGACTCACGTATGTACAGTAGGACAGCCTGAAGGCTTCACTGCCGGTTTCCCTTACTTGCAATGTCGGCGCCTGTACCCGAAGCTGATTGACGAATCGGTTTGGGGCGCCGACATCCCAGGATCCCTGGACAGGTAAGTGTCCTTATATTAAAAGTCAGCAGCTATTTTTTTTTTTTTTTTTACAGACTGGAGCTCCTCTTTTAAGCAATTTTTACATTTTGTTATGGGCCTGTTTATTCGGCAATGTTTTGTCACTGGCTAAAGTGGTTGTAAACTCTTTACAACCACTTTATGCTACAGGTAAGCCTATATTAAGGCTTACCTGTAGCTACCCAGGATATCTCCTAAACCTGCACGGTTTAGGAGATATCCCCTGTCCCCTGCATGTGCCGATGTCATTGGCACATGCGCACTAAAGGAAACTGAAGCAATGGCACCTATGTCCAGCTCCCGTGCGCATGTGCGGGAGTGACGTCATCGCGGCTCCGGCCAATCACAGCGCCGGAGCTGCGATACCCGGAAGTAAACCCTGGGAGATACTAGCTCATTATGCCTTTGTCTTGCAGGGTTTTTTTTTGAGGGGGGGGTTTCAGGGTTTACAGACACTTTAAGATAATTAAGTAACACATATGATATTTTTATGGGGACAAACTAGGCTTTCATTTAGTATAATTTGGTAAATAATTTACTAAAATAAAAAGATTTTTTTTTTTTGTACATGATCTAAAGATAAGAAGATATAAAAAAATGTAAAACAGTATAATTTTCTATATTGACCAGTGTTCGTTTTTAAAATAGGTATACATTAAAGCCTAAACCCAAGCTGGCCTAAATGAACGATTTCCTCTATTAAGTGATGCGGCTGGTGTGAGCACTGTATTATAATGTATGTAGAATCAGCTACAGATACTATGCAGTGCTGTGTTCCAGCAGCAGTACAGAGGCTTTCCGTCTGCTGATGAAACAAAGCCATTTAGAGAAAGCCTTGTATAATTATACAAGTCTTCCTGTGATTATGACGTCATCCGACCAACTCTTTACCTCAGCATATCAGAGGAAGCCTTGTATTCCTTAATAATGTTATTTGCAAATGAAAATGATTACATTTTTTTTATGCAACACTGAAAAAAAATAAGAACGAAAACCAAACAATAAAAAGTGTTATGCCGCGTACACACGACCGTTTTTAATGTCATTGAAAAAAACTAAATTTTTCTCGACATGATTCTTCTCAAGCCTGCCTTGCCTACACACTATCGTGAAAAAAAATGCTCGAGCAAAGCGCGGTGACGTACAACACGTACGACGGCACTATAAAGGGGAAGTTACATTCGGATGGCGCCACCCTTTGGGCTGCTTTTGCTGACCCCCGTATTAGTAAAGTTTGGTGAGAGACAATTCGCGCTTTTCAGCCTTGTGCTCTTCAGTCCGTTACAGCGTGACGAATTTGCTATCTCCATTATGAACCCTAGTTTTACCAGAAAGAGCGCTCCCATCTCATAACTTGCTTCTGAGCATGCGCGTTTTTTTCGCGTCGTTAAAGCCTACACACGGCCATTTTTCACGATGCGAAAAACGACAACGTGAAAAACGACGAGAAAAAATGGAGCATGTCTCAAATTTTTAATGCCCATTTTTCACATCGCGAAAAATGCTCTGGAGCCTACACACGATCGTTTTTAATGACCAAATAAAAAAATTGCATTTTTCTCATCATGAAAAATGGTCGTGCGTACGCGGCATAAAGGCAGGTTCACACTACTGAAAAATGCAGTTCTCCACAAGGGCACACAGAAAACAATGGTTTTCTGTGTGCCCCTATTTGCACTTCCACGCTGTGGGGCAGAGCGGTGCGCAAAGTTGCAACCTGTCTGCATTTTGTCACACCGCTCTGCAGCTATCTGTGCACTCTGAGCTGCTTTGCATAGAAATTAATAGCTAAACCAAAAATACAAAACAAAGTCAGCGCTATACACCCACACAAAAGCTGCTAGCGCTAAAAGAACGATACTGAATCCTTCACCAGGCGCTGTAGTTTTATATGTTTATAGAAATTAATAGGATGTCACTTTAGAATATTAAAGTATGGGGAAAAAAGGGGGAAACAGTGCCTTGCACCTTAAACACGCAAGGCACCATCTTCCAAGAAGGATCACTGTCCCCCACTTGCGTAGTGTGAACCCATCCAAAATAATAATGGTATGTGCAAGTTTCTATACAAAGGAGTGGCTGCATTATGTGCATTATGACAGCTTCTCCTCTTTCTGTAATATATAGCAATTCCAGGCAGTCATTCGGAGAGCCGAGAAATGTTGAATGCATGTATGTAAAGAGAGTGTCAGCAACAGGTAGGAGAAGGATGTGAGATATGCCCTAGAATTTGTTTCTCCTCAGCAAGAGTCCGGGCTTGGTTATTGGGGTGGTGATGCTACAGAGGGCATGCTACTGGAGGGTGCTTCACATGCTAATTCATAGTGTTTGAAGAGAAGAAAAGCTTGGCTTCAGCTTAAAGTTACAGCATGTTAGCCTTCTTGATGGGATTAATAAATAACGAGTAACAGAATGCCTGAAATACTATACATTTTACTGGAGCAAATGACGTTCACATCATCAAAAGCTTAGTCAAGTGATCATTTGCACTTTTGGCAGAATTAGACAATCTGAACGTTAGTATGCCTCGTCAGCAGCGTTCTGTTTAACGTTAAAAAAGTATTCATACACCTTGAATTTTTCCACATTTTGTCATGTTAGAACCAAAAACTTAAATGTATTTGATTGGGATTTCATGTGATGGACCAACACAAAGTGGCACATAATTGTGAAGTGGAGGGAAAATGATAAATGGTTTTAATTTTTTTTACAAATATATATCTGAAAAGTTTAGCGTTCATTTGCCTAAGGTGTGCCCCCCTGAGTCAATACTTTTTAGAACCACTTTTCGCTGCAATTACAGCTGCAAGTCTTTTTGGGGATGTCTCTACCAGCTTTGCACATCTGGAGAGGGACATTTTTGTCCATTCTTCTTTGCAAAATAGTTCAAGCTCTGTCAGATTGGATGAAGAGCGTCTGTGAACAGCAATTTTCAAGTCTTGCCACAGAGTCTCAATTGGATTTAGGTCTGGACTTTGACTGGACCATTCTAACACATGAATATGCTTTGATCTAAACCATTCCATTGTAGCTCTGGCCATATGTTTAGGGTCGTTGCCCCAGTCTCAAATCTTTTACAGACTTTAACAGGTTTTCTTCTAAGATTGCCCTGTATTTGGCTCCATCCATCTTCCCATGAACTCTGACCAGCTTCCCTGTCCATGCTGAAGAAAAACATTGCCACAACATGATGCTGCCACCACTATGTTTCACGGATGGTGTGTTCAGGGTGATGTGCAGTGTTAGTTTTTCACCACACATAGCATTTTGCTTTTAGGTCATGAAGTTAAGTTTTGGCTGACCAGAGCACCTTCTTCCACATGTTTGCTGTGTCCCCACATGGCTTCTCGCAAACTGCAAACGGGACTTTTTATGGCTTTCTTTCAACAATGGCTTTCTTCTTGCCACTCTTCCATAAAGGCCAGATTTGTGGAGTGCATGACTAATAGTTGTCCTGTGGACAGATTCTCACACCTGAGCTGTGGATCTCTGCAGCTCTTCCAGAGTTGTTGTTGTTCAGTCATTTAGTCATGTACGACTCTACGTGACCTCATGGACCATAGCGCTAGCGCGCTAGGCTTTTCTTTCCTCTGCCTCCCGGAGCTTGCTTAACTTCATGTTCATTGTTTCGATGATTCTATCTATCCATCTTTTTTTCTGTTGTCCTCTTCTACTTTTTCCTTCCATGTTTCCGAGCATCAGGGTCTTTTCCAATGAGTTCTCTCTTCGCATTAGGTGGCCAAAGTATTTGTGTTTCACGTTCAGGATCTGTCCTTCCAGTGAATATTCAGAGTTGATCTCATTCAGGATTGACTGGTTTGATCTTCTTGCCGTCCAAGGGACTTTCAAGAGTCTTCTCCAACACCATAGTTCAGCCTTCCTTATAGTTCGGCGTTCAGCCTTCCTTACGGTCCAACTTTCACAGCCACAGGTTACTACTGAGAATACCATAGCTTTGACTATACGGCACTTTGTCGGTAAGGTGATGTCTCTGATTTTTTTTTAATGTTGTCTAGGTTTGCCATTGCTTTCCTCCCAAGAAGCAAGCCTCCCTTAATTTCATGGCTACAGTCACCGTCTGCTGTGATCTTGGAGCCTAGAAAGATAAAATCTGTCACTGTTTCCATTTCTACTCTTTATATTTTCCAAGGAGTGATGGGACCGGTTGACATGATCTTAGTTTTCTTAATGTTCAATTTCAGACCAGCTTTTGCGCTCTCCTCTTTCACCTTCATTAAGAGATGATTTAGTTCTTCCTAACTTTCTGCCATTAGCGTGGTATCGTCTGCATATCTCACGTTGTTGATATTTCTCCCCGTTGACATTTTTCCAGAGTTACCATGGATGCTTCTCTGATTAATGTTCGCCTTGCTTGGCCTGTCAGTTTAGGTGGACGGTCATGTCTTGGTAGGTTTGCAGTTGTGCCATTCCCTTTCCATTTTCAGATGATGGATTGAACAGTGCTCTGTGAGATGTTCAAAGCTTGGGATATTATTTTATAACCTAACCCTGCTTTAAACTTCTCCACAACTTTATCCCTGACCTGTCTGGTGTGTTCCCTGGCCTTCATGATGCTGTTTGTTCACTAAGGTTCTCTAGCAAACCCTTGAGGGCTTCACAGAACAGCTGTATTTATACAGAGATTAAATTACACACAGGTGGACTCTGTTTACTAATTAGGTGACTTCTGAAGGCAATTGGTTCCACTAGATTTTAGTAAGGGGGATCAGAGTAAAGGGGGCTGAATAGAAATGCAAGCTACGCTTTTCAGATATTTATTTGTAAAGAAAATGTGAAAACAATTTATCAATTTTCTTCCACTACACAATTATATGCCACTTTGTGTTGGTCTATCACATAAAATCCCAATAAAATACATTTACGTATTTGGTTGTAACATGACAAAATGTGGAAACTTTCAAGGGGTATGAATACTTTTTCAAGGCACTGTATGCTTAAACCTGCAATGCCTGCACAGTGACGTCACCCAGAAGCTTATTATGGGCATCTGTTGTCGGCTGTCCCTCCTCTCTCTGAAGCCAGCACTGGAGCTGATCATGTGACCAGACCAAAGTATCCTGAGGAATAGGCAAGTATAAGCATCTTCCTTCCTACAAAGTAGTTAGGATAGGATTTAGAAAGGGGTGGGAGTAGGTTTAAGCATTGTTTGGAATAGCTTGGAATTCCACTTTAAGACCTAGGCTATTGATTACACAAGTAGAATTCTCTCCTGAATGGTAAACCTTATTATCACTTATTATTCACCTTAAAGCTACATGCACATGGCCATAAGAATTTTACTGATCATATATGCAGTATGGAGTAAATGATCAGTAAAATACTTGCAATTAGATAACGTTTAAAGGCGCATATGCATTTACATGTGTAGACTTCTAGTTCTATATACTCCTGCTCTGTTTTCAATCCCAGAATGCAGTTTTTGCATCTACCGTAGGTATGCATCTATACATGTGCTTACATACATATGCACATAAAAAGGATGTTTTCAGGTGCGGATTTTTCGATTTTTGGTTAGGGATGAGCATTCTGATCTGTAAACAAAAATTGCCATATGAATTGCCATATGAATATACACTGAAAAATACTGTATAATACATATACTGTATAGCTATATAAATGTATATATATTTTATGTGTTCGTTTGTGGGTGTGCATATAAAAAGTCTACACACCCCTGTGAAAATTCCAGGTTTTTGAGGTGTAAAAAAGTCAGACTAAGAAAAGTCACTTCTGAATTTTTCTAAGTCTACTTTTACACTGAAGCGCTGGATGCGCTGGCGGTATAGCGTAGTTTTTCCCGCGATTTGCGGACGCTAGCGGGGTGATTTTAACCCCCGCTAGCGGCCGAAAAAGGGTTAAAAACGCCAGCTAAAACGCCTCTTTGCAGCGTTTTGGAGGCGCTACCCCATTGATTTTAATGGGCAGGGGCGCTACAGGAGCGGTATTTTTTCCGCTCCTACCACGCCTCAAAGATGCAGCTTGCAGGAGGAGTTTTTTTACGCTCCTGCAAGCTCACATTTCCAGTGTGAAAGCCCTCAGTGTGAAAGGGGCCTAACTCATGTGATTTATAATCTCTGCAATTCAATTAAAAACAACCTGAAATCTTTAAAGGGGAAAAAAATTTAAATAAAAAACTTACAATAACTTGGTTGCATACATATGCACACCCTTAAACTAATACTTTGTTAAATCACCTTTTGATTTTATGACAGCATTCAGTTTTTTGGGGAAAGAGTAAATCAGCATAATACATCTCTTGTCTTGGAAATCTTTGCCCACTCTTTCTTACAAGTGCACTTCAAATCAAACTGGATTCAGGTCCATCCCAAAACTTTGATCTGTGTGTATTTATCTGAATATGTTACATCACCTTACACATCACTGACTTACTGGCTCTAGAGCTTCAGTGACATTGGGGGACATTTCCATACAGTCAATGACAGGAAAGTAGCTACTGATCTCCGGCAGGAGGTGCATAAGACATGCCTAGAAATATAAAAGAAAATTTCACTACAAAACATATGCATCAGTGGCAATGACTTCAGCAGGTAAAAAAAGTTTTATATTATAATATTATACAGTGGAACCTTGGATTACGAGCATAATTCGTTCTAGAAGAATGCTTGTAATCCAAAGCACTCATATATGAAAGTGAGTTTCCCCATAGAATGGAAACTCAGATAATTTGGTCCACAGTGACTTCTATGGTATGCAGTACCGCATGTGGCCAGATGTGCGGGGGCACCAGAGACACTCGGAAACCTTTCAGAGCCGCTTAGATGCACTCGGAGGGGCTTGGAAACACTCATGAACGAAGTGTTTCCGAGTGTTTCCAAGTGCATCTGAGTGGCTCCGAATGACACCGGCGCCCCCGCACCTCTGGCCAAATGCGGTAGTGCACACCGCAGAGGCTTGAATCCTGCTCGTTTTGCGAGACAATGCTCACAAACCGAGTCAGGATTAAAAAAATAAATAATAGCTCGTATTGCGAAACGCTCGTTAACCGCGTTACTCGCAATCCAAGGTATTACTGTATTTGATTTTAACTTATCTCTCCAAAGAATGTAATTGCATGTAGGGAATACCAATTCTCCTTTTGTTTCTTGGTGTTGCCAAGTTCTGCTGAACAACTATGTATTCACTACTTTGTACAACTAATCATGTTTATATATGTTTTTTAAACCCGATTAGTTTGTCACACATTAGGTTTTTGGGAATGGTTATTTCAATTAAAGTGTATCTCTAGGCAAACCTTTCATTTTAGTTTCAGAGTAGAAAACACAGTTTTTATTGAAGTGTCCCCATTGGGGACATTCACCCCTCTGTTTGTACTGGTAGCCATTGTTACTGAGAAAGACAGTGAGGGGAAATCCACTTAGAGTTGTCCCCAGAACAAAAGATAAGGGCAAGTCTTTCACTGGGGACACCTGTTCCTGGGACAACTGTCTAAAGCAGCCTATAGATGAGCTATTTGTTTTCATTAAACCAGAGCGTTAAATGAAAAAAACAAATTACTTGATTCCTCCATACACACATTCAAGGTGGATGGGGGAATCTTCCCCGCTGAGTTATTGTATTCTGACAGTGGGGAGGCTCCCCGCCATCAGAATAAATGACTGATATAGATAGTGATCAGTGCTGCAGGTTATAGCTGGCAGTGCTGATTGAACGGCAAAAATCCGACACAGTGGCTGTTCGAAAAAGATGCTCATCATACATTGAAATACTGAAATTTCGATCCATGTGTGACCAGCTTAAGAGCAGAATTTCGCTAACTTTGGGAGATTTCCTCTGGCTTACTGTTACATCTCTGGTACAGGAAGTGAAATTTCCCCAATGGTATTCAGACAAGTATGGCTATACTAGATAGCATGCTTATCTTATATAAGATGCAACTGGAAAACTGCATGACAAAATGCCAGAAAAAAGACAAAATTCTCTTGTCCTAGATTTTTAAACCTTTCAAGAAAAAAGGTACAGTAATGTATATAATTGCACCAGATACTTTCAGTCTTTTATGACATTTCTACATTTCCAACAGTAATTTCAACAAACCTCTATGGTATTTCCATAACATTCCTCAGGTCCATGCTGGCATACATATTCCCACTTTCCTGAAACATTTTTTTCCTGCCAAAAAAGGTAAAAACATAACACTAAAAATATGCTCCTTATATTGGTAGGCAATGGAAATAAACGTATAACTGGACACGAGTGAATTCATTTACAAACCTGGCAAACCCATAAGCTGTACATTTTTTTAATTTGCCTAGATTTATACAGGCAGATTGGTCCAAAGAAGTAAGAAATATGATTGTTGGAATTCCTAAGTTACCTGATTCTCTACAGATCCCAGTGAGGTAATCCTAGTGCATGTAGTACATGCAGTGCACACAGGCCCCAAGTTCCAAGGGATTCACTGTACTCATTGAATACATTGGGAATTTGATTTGGGAAGCTCACTTCTGCCCTATGGCTGGTAGCTGCTTAGTCTGGTTATAGTAGTGGATGTCACTCCTCTTCACCACTTGATTGGACAGCCTGGCTTGAGTGAAGAGAAAGGAAAAGAAGCTACAGTGTAATTGGGCTTATTGGCAGCCTTGCTCCCTGGACTTAAAAAAACCAGGGCAGAGGAGAGAGAGAGAGGTCTACCTAACAGCCTGAGAATAGACTACCAATCTCAAAGACAAGCTCAAAGACAAGATCAGTGTGGGGGCAACAATGAGAGACAGCTGAGATTTGGGGGGCAAGGCTGTTGGAGCCTGCTCCTGACCTTTGTTCTGCCTGTTCTCCACTATTAACTTCCCCCTTTGTACTGTGTGTACCCTCCACCAACTGCCCCCCTCTGTACTGCCTGTCCTCACCATTAGACATGTGCACTGCCGAAAAATTTGTTCATTTTCGTTTTCGTTTCATTGATTTTTTAGCTTTTTTAGGAAATTCGGGAAAATTCTGAATTCGAAAATTCTGAATTCGGAAAATTTGGAAATTCGAAGATTCGGAAATTCGGAAAATCGAAAATTCGGAAATTCTAAAATTCTGAATTCAGAAATTCGCAAATTCAAAAATTTCCGATTTCCGAATTTTCAAATTTCCGATTTTCGAATTTCCGATTTTCGAATTTTCGATTTTCGAATTTCGAATCTTCGAATTTTCAAATTCAGAATTTTCGAATTTTCAAATTTCGAATTTTCGAATTTCGAATTTCCGATTTTCGAAATTTCGAAATTTCCGAATTTCCGAAATTTTCGAATTTCTGAATTTCTAATTTTCGAATTTCCAAAATTTAGAATTTACAAAATTTAGAATTTACAAAATCTCAAATTTTCACATTTCCGAATTTCCGAAATCCCGAAATTCAAAAATTTGGAATACGAAAATTCTGAAATTCGAAAACTCTGAATACGAAAATTCTGAAATACGAAAATCCAAAAACTCGGAAATTTTAAAATTCGGAAATTCGGAAATTTCGGAATTAACAAATTTGTCAAAATTCGTTAAAAAACTAATTCGAAACTAAACGAATTGCACATGTCTACTCACCATCAACGACTCTTCTGCACTGTATGTCCCCACTATTAGCTTTTCCCTATGTCCTCACCATCAACTGCCTCGTCTGCACTGTATGTCCCACCATTACTTCCCCCTCTGTACTGCCTCTCCCCACCATCAACTGACACATATGCACTGCATGTCCCCAACTTTTACTTCCCTCTCTGTGCTGCCTGTCCCCACCATCAACTGCCTCTTCTGCACTGCATGTCCCCATCATCAGCTTTCCCCTCTGTACTGCCTGTCCCCACTATCAACTGCCTCTTCTGCACTGCATGTCCCCACCCTCAGCTTCCCCCTCAGTACTGCCTGTCCCTGTCATCAACTGCCACCCTATGTACTGCCTGTCCTCACCATCTGCTCTCCTCTTTATACTGCCTGTCCCCAACACCAACTGCCACTTTGTACTGCCTGTCCCTACAATCAAATACCCCACTGTCTGCCCCCACCATCAAATGCCTTCTTCTGTTTTGCCTGTTTCAACCATCAACTTCCTTCACTGTCTGCCTGTCTCCACCATCAACTGCTTTTTTGTACTGCCTGTTCCCACTATCAGCTGCCTCCTCCTCCTCCTTTGTTCTACTTATATTTTCCCCATGTTTCTTTCTGGTGACACCATCTACACAAGGACATTTCTTCTTTGCCATTGTCAGCTATTTTGTTTGTGGATACAAGGACTGCTGCGTATGTGCAGTAGTCAATAGGCACAGGTTCTGTTTAATCATGCCCCCTTGAGCCACTCAAAAGCCCCGTACACACGATCGGATAACCTATGGATTTTCGTCCGATGGATTTGTCCATCGAAATCCGATGAAACTGTTTTTCATCAGTCTTGGCCACACACCATCAGTCAAAAAACCGACCGTTCCAAACGCGGTGACGTAAAACACTCCGATGAGCCGAGAAAAATGAAGTTTAATGCTTCTGAGCATGCGTCAACTTGATTCTGAGCATGCGTGGGTTTTTTAACCGATGGACTTGCTCATAGACGATCGGAAATTCCCATCGGTTTTTTATCCATCGGAAAATTTTAAAACAAGTTCTATTTTTTACAACCGATGGAAAAAAGACCGATGGGTACCATACACGATCGGTTGGTCTGATGAAAACCATCCATCGGACGGTTTTCATCAGTCAAACCGATCGTGTGTACGGGGCTTAGCTGTTACACTTAATCATGCCACAGCCACAGCATGCATAAAACGTATTTCTCTCTTCTATAACAGGGTGCCACAGGTCTTTAATTATCTTATGCCGCGTACACACGATCGGAAATTCCGACAAGAAAAGTCAGATGTGAGCTTTTGGTCGGAAATTCCGACCGTGTGTAGGCTCCATCGGAACTTTTCTGTCGGAATTTCCGCCAAGAAAAATTTGAGAGCTGGTTCTCAAATTTTCCGACTAGAAAAGTTCTTGGAGGAAATTCCGATAGTCTGTATGCAATTCCGACGCACCAAAAACCTCACATGCTCGGAATCAAGTCGATGCATGCTCGGAAGCATTTTACTTAATTTTTCTTGGCTCGTCGCAGTGTTGTACGTCACCGCGTTCTTGACGGTCGGAATTTGGTGTGACCGTGTGTATGTAAGACAAGTTTGAGCCAAGATTCCGTCGGAAAAAAAATCCACGGTTTTCTTGTCGGATTTTCCAATCGTGTGTATTAGTCTTACGTTTTGTCACTTATTTTTTTTTACTTTTTTTAAATGTAGAGCCTTATGGGTATTGTTAAAGTTTACATATTGTTTATACTGTTATTGATTGAAATGAGCCTTGGCACAGGAAGAGGAACTCAATTTTTTACATTAATCTGAATTAGTCATCACTATAACCTATATCTGTAACTCCTCATTACTTATGGTAATGTATACTGTAGGTGTACATTATATAATCCCATATGATTGCTCTGTGTATCCTTCCTCCTTTTAATTAAAGTATTCTTCACATGCTTTCTGTAGTTTCTTGCAAAATTGTTTATTTGTAATTAAAAGATAACCACAATGACAAAATGATGCTGTGATACAATGTTTTAAAGACTTATCATGAGAACCAGTGTTGGGATGTTTTGCAAGATACACAACACAAAAGTGGCATTTCAGTCATGAGTGGCCATGGTTGAGTAAAGTCCTTGCTCAATTCCTGTATCTTGTGGTGAGTTTAGGGAAGAGGTATCTTTATCTTTGTATACAGTCAGGTCCATAAATATTGGGACATGAACACAATTCTAATCTTTTTGGCTCTATACACCATGATAATGGTTTTGAAATGAAACAAACAAGATGTGCTTTAACTGCAGACTTTCAGCTTTAATTTGAGGGTATTTACATCCAAATCAGGTGAACAGTGTAGGAATTACAACAGTTTGTATATGTGCCTCCCACTTTTTAAGGGACCAAAAGTAATGGGACAGATTAACAATCATAAATCAAAAATTAAAGCTGAAAGTCTGCAGTTAAAGCACAACTTGTTCCTTTCATTTCAAATCCATTTTGGTGATGTATAGAGCCAAAAAGATTAGAATTGTGTCCATGTCCCAATATTTATGGACCTGACTGTATGTTTCAAGATGGCAAAATAGATATGCTTTTAGTGCTTATAAGAGTACACCTTAAAGTGGGGTTCCGGGCATAATTTAATTTTTTTTTTGCAAGCATTAAATAGTCCCTAAAACATATTAATAGCTCCCCAATCGTTCCAGAGTTCATTGCAAACGCTTGCCTTATATCCTCCAGCTCATGTTGTGGCCGTATCCATCATATGTGTGGGCATGTGAAGCCCAGGTCCTTTTTCTTCCTGGTTTTCAGGGAGAGGTGCATGCTGGGTGATTTTTAGGCACAGTAATGCCCAGAGACTCCTGGGAAATGAGTGTCATCATTTCCCAGGAGGCAATGGGGTCTTAGGACAGGAAGTTGAACCCCTAGGACCAGGAACTAGGCAGATTACGAAATCTGCCTAGTAACAGCCCGATAGAAGTGAGTTTTTTTTTTTACATTAAAGGCAAGCTGTTAATAGAAAGTTCATTTTTAGGGTGGAACTCCGCTTTAAGGGCTCTTTCACACTGGTGCATGCTGCGGCCACAAGAATTTTAAATCCAACTGCAGAGTTTGACAAGTAAAACCACCTGTCAAACTTGCCATTGGGATCAATGGAGTCGCATTGCAATTGCGAGACAAATGCTTGCCTGGTAGTTGTGGCATTGACCACAAAGTAAAATTGCCATTCGGCAATAAAAAAAAAAAAGAAGTATGAAAAAACAAAAACAAAAAAACAGGCTTCAGGAAGCGCAAGTCCCTACTTTACCGCCCTTTGTAAAGCGTTTTAACGCAGATCACTTCTCAGAAGGCTTTAAGCATTACCACCTGTCTGAAAGAGCCCTTAAGAAACAACTAGTCATAAAAATAATACGATTTGGACATCAGGAAGCTGTGGCACACAATCTGACTTGTTCTTTCCACATTTAAATTAGCCAGTCTGTGAAATGTAAATGTAGGCTCATACCTGTGCATTCCCATAAGGCACCAGTGTAATATTCATAATGTCATATAACATTAGAAATGTGGGGTACAGCTGAAGAGCAAGGAACTTCCGGCAGCCCCCACAAAGACTCTCGTAATAAAGTTCCAAGTTCACATTTTGTTCATTGTTCTTTTTGTTGTCTTTACGATTATTGTAATCCAGACACTGCTCCTCCACCTGAATATAAAACACATTCATTTCACTCAATTACCTTAAATAGTGACATTTCTATATTCATATGATCCAAGTGTTGATATGGGCTATTTAAAATTGCACACTGCTGTTTTGGATCATGATATATGAGTGAGCAGCTCTTAAAGCGGAAGTAAACCCATCGATTTAACAGTTTCAAAAAGCAGTTACATTCCCGTCATGCCGGGAATGCCAACGGTCACATTGATTGTGCTCTCAACCAAACTGTCAAACCATCCAATGGCTGGTGTCATAACTGATCACATGTGCAGCATCATGGCAATTGAAGATTAAACAGAGGCAAAGATGGCAGCTTCCTTGCCTGAAAATGATATCCACTTTAATACAAGTATTTTATCACACAGTGATATCTGCTCATAGCTTGTCAACAAAGTGTAATGTTCAATCTTTTTCATCTTTCCATAAGATTCATTGTAGCCGATCTCACGAAACCTAGCTGGACACAAAGTGAACAGAACTTAACTATGAATTGTGACAATGATAACTATTAAAATAGTAATAGAAAAAATAATATACATAATACTATGTATACTGTGTTTACCATGCTTCAGTTTGTGAATGAACAGGAAGCCGCTCAGCACAGAGCACTTCTCATTCATTCACTGTCCAGTGTAGCTGAGGCTGCAGAAAAAGGCATATGTGTTTGAGCTTTGGGGTGCACACTAGGGGTGTTGAATTTAATCGTAGCATCGATGCATCCTGATTCAGCCGTCCGCGATTCTGCATCGATGCAGGGACCGGCTTAATCACGATTGGCGGATGACGTCATCCCGACTTGCCCTGCCTCTCCTGGGAGAGCACTCCCAGCGTTATCTACTTACATGTGTTAAAATAACTATGTCTTATTGAATCCCGTCTTACTGTACATTAAGTGCCCCACTGTACATGCTTTTTAAAAAATGTATAGCTATTTACCGCATTTACCCATTGGCGCTCACATGACTGCCCGCCACTCGCTGCTCTCTTCTCTCCTCCTGGCTGATGTCTGAACAGGAAAAGAGGCCGCTCAGGTGTGGCTATCTTCAAGTGTAATGCTGATCACAGACACCCCGGGTGCAGGCAATGCATATGCAAAGCAAAAGAAAAGAAATCTTCTGGACAGCCGCACTCCGAATAAAAATAAATTACCTTTATTGTAAATCCACCACAGCACTACAAGTCACAACACAGGTGTGCTGTGACTTGTAGTGCTGTGGTGGATTTACAATAATGGTAATTATTTTTATTCGGAGTGCGGCTGTCCAGAAGATTTATTTTCTTTTGATCCTGGCTGATGTCAACAGGGGATTCTCAGCCCTGCCTGATCGGGAGAAGAGCTGTCAGATCGGGAGAAGAGCGGCAGGCAGTCACGTGAGCGCAGAGGGGGCCCTCTGAAATGCGATGTATAGCTATATATTTTTTAAAAAGCATGTACAGTGGGGCACTTAATGTGCTGTAATACGGGATTCAATAAGACAGTTATTTTAACATCTGTAAGAGTACATATGAGTTTGTACTCTACAACGCCTGGTATCATCTCCTGTCTGGATAAGCCTGCAGACACACAGAGGAGGAAGCTGCTCATGCACCTGCCTTGTGCTTTGTATTCTGAATAGAATGTGTAAATAAAAAATTACAGGGAAATGGAACACTCAACCCATGGATATATCACTTCTCTTTAGTTATTTTTTATATCCTTGTGTTTTGATCAAGAACATGGTAAAATGTCAGTAATAACCTAATATTAATTAACAGTGGGTGTGTGCACGGAAGGCAGAATAAACAGTGTAAAGGTTCTCATTTTATGTTCTGCCCACAAACTTAATTCAGGCAAAAAAAGGAACAGTGATCCACGCTGTGTAAAAAAATAAAAAAAGCATACCACACTTAAAAAACAAAATCCACTCATATGCCTATTATATATTCTTATAGCTGACCTCTGGGAAATGTAAAAATTATCCCTTGCAGTGGGGCTTCCAGTGATGACCGGCTTATTGGACATTTCTCCTCAAATTGTTTGGTGAAAACCATGGGCAGTAATCTTGATGCATCGCGGAATCAAATCAGTGACCAGATAATCATATTCGAATCGTGAGACCAGTGAAGTTGCGCACCTCTAGTGCACACCCTATGCAATAGGCTGCGCACACCTATGGGAAGAACCCATTGCTAGCTAGCATCAGAATGGTGTTTGTTAGAGGGGACACACCTTCCTTAAAGAACTTACCAGGTACTAAAGGGTATAATAACATTTTAAAATAGTATTAGACAACTTGTGATATCAAACATGGTTGTAAGGCATATTAAAAGTGCAGTAAACATCAATTAATACCATATCAAGGTTATGCAGATATTTTCCTAAAACTGTACTTCAAGTGTTCTACAAATGCTAAACGAACTAATGAAGGTCCCTGCAGTTCATATCTTATTGTATTAGTTCATGTGCTGTGACCTGATGCAGCACAAGTGGTTAACATTATTGTTGTGAAACCTAAAAGAGATGAATCATGAAACACATGATAGGGGATTTCCAGCCCAATATATCTGGGATAAGGAAAAAGCTTGTCTGAGATATTACACTATCTTTGTTTAAACATACATACCGATAATAACCCTTATAAAAGGTTATACGTTCAGCTTCACTACTGTTTGCAAAGTGTTCTTTTTACTAATGTAGCGGCCTCACCTGCCTTCTCCCTTGTCAGAGAAACGGCTGGCTTATCTAGGGGTATGTGGGAGGAGGGTGAGGTTTAGGGATGAGCCAAACACCCCCGGGTTCGGTTCGCACCAGAACCCGCGAACGGACCGAAAGTTTGCACGAACGTTAGAACCCTATTAAATACAATGGATGCGAACGTTCGAAATCTAAAGCGCTAATTATAACGACTATTATGCATGTTATTGTCCTAAAAAGGGTTTGGGAACCCGGGTTCTGCATCAGGGGACATGTATCAATGCAAAAAGAAGTTTTAACCACTTAAGCCCCGGACCATTTGGTAGCTAAAGGACCAGAGGTGAATTCAGAATTTTGCACTGCGCTGCTTTAACTGTAAATTGTGCGGACATGCAATGTTGTACCCAAACGAAATTTGCGTCCTTTTCTTCCCACAAATAGAGCTTTCCTTTAATGGTATTTGATTGCCTCTGCGATTTTTATTTTTTGTGATATAAATGGAAAAAGACCGAAAATTTTGAAAAAAAATGATATTTTCTACTTTTTGTTATAAGAAAAATCGAATAAACTCAATTTTAGTCATACATTTAGGCCAAAATGTATTCAGCCACATGTTTTTAGTAAAAAAAATGTCAATAAGCGTATATTTATTGGTTTGCGCAAAAGTTATACAGTTTACAAACTAGGGTACATTTTCTGAAATTTACACAGCTTTAAATTTATGACTGCCTATCTCATTTCTTGAGGTGCTAAAATGACAGGGCAGTACAAACCCCCCCCAAATGACCCCATTTTGGAAAGTAGACACCCCAAGGAAATTGCTGAGAGGCATGTTGAGCCCATTGATTTTTTTTTTTTTGTCTTAAGTGATTGAATAATGACTAAAAAACAAACAAAAAAAAATTACAAAAAGTTGTCACTAAATGATATATTGCTCACACATGCCATGGTTATATGTGGAATTGCACCCCAAAATACATTTTGCTGCTTCTCCTGAGTACGGGGATACCACATGTGTGGGACTTTTTGGGAGCCTAGCCGCGTACGGGACCCCGGAAACCAAGCACCGCCTTCAGGATTTCTAAGGGCGCAAATTTTTGATTTCACTCCTCACTACCTATCACAGTTTCGAAGGCCATAAAATGCCAAAATAGCACAAAACCCCCCCAAATGACCCCATTTTAGAAAGTAGACACCCCAAGGAAATTGCTGAGAGGCCTGTTGAGCCCATTGAATATATATATATATTTTTGTCCCAAGTGATTGAATAATGACAAAAAAAAAAAAACTACAAAAAGTTGTCACTAAATGATATATTGCTCACACATGCCATGGTTATATGTGGAATTACACCCCAAAATAAATTTTTCTGCTTCTCCTGAGTACGGGGATACCACATGTGTGGGACTTTTTAGGAGCCTAGCCGCGTACGGGACCCTGAAAACCAAGCACCGCCTTCAGGATTTCTAGGCACAAATTTTTGATTTCACTCCTCACTACCTATCACAGTTTCGAAGGCCATAAAATGCCAAAATAGCACAAAACCCCCCCAAATGACCCCATTTTGGAATATAGACACCCCAAGCTATTTGCTGAGAGGCATGGCGAGTATTTTACAGCTCTCATTTGTTTTTGAAAATGAAGAAAGAAAATATATATACAGGTCCTTCTCAAAAAATTAGCATATTGTGATAAAGTTCATTATTTTCTGTAATGTACTGATAAACATTAGACTTTCATATATTTTAGATTCATTACACACAACTGAAGTAGTTCAAGCCTTTTCTTGTTTTAATATTGATGATTTTGGCATACAGCTCATGAAAACCCAAAAATCCTATCTCAAAAAATTAGCATATTTCATCCGACCAATAAAAGAAAAGTGTTTTTAATACAAAAAAAGTCAACCTTCAAATAATTATGTTCAGTTATGCACTCAATACTTGGTCGGGAATCCTTTTGCAGAAATGACTGCTTCAATGCGGCGTGGCATGGAGGCAACCAGCCTGTGGCACTGCTGAGGTGTTATGGAGGCCCAGGATGCTTTGATAGCGGCCTTAAGCTCATCCAGAGTGTTGGGTCTTGCGTCTCTCAACTTTCTCTTCCCAATATCCCACAGATTCTCTATGGGGTTCAGGTCAGGAGAGTTGGCAGGCCAATTGAGCACAGTAATACCATGGTCAGTAAACCATTTACCAGTGGTTTTGGCACTGTGAGCAGGTGCCAGGTCGTGCTGAAAAATGAAATCTTCATCTCCATAAAGCTTTTCAGCAGATGGAAGCATGAAGTGCTCCAAAATCTTATGATAGCTAGCTGCATTGACCCTGCCCTTGATAAAACACAGTGGACCAACACCAGCAGCTAACATGGCACCCCAGACCATCACTGACTGTGGGTACTTGACACTGGACTTCAGGCATTTTGGCATTTCCCTCTCCCCAGTCTTCCTCCAGACTCTGGCACCTTGATTTCCGAATGACATGCAAAATTTGCTTTCATCCGAAAAAAGTACTTTGGACCACTGAGCAACAGTCCAGTGCTGCTTCTCTGTAGCCCAGGTCAGGCGCTTCTGCCGCTGTTTCTGGTTCAAAAGTGGCTTGACCTGGGGAATGCGGCACCTGTAGCCCATTTCCTGCACACGCCTGTTCACGGTGGCTCTGGATGTTTCTACTCCAGACTCAGTCCACTGCTTCCGCAGGTCCTCCAAGGTCTGGAATCGGTCCTTCTCCACAATCTTCTTCAGGGTCCGGTCACCTCTTCTCGTTGTGCAGCGTTTTCTGCCACACTTTTTCCTTCCCACAGACTTCCCACTGAGGTGCCTTGATACAGAACTCTGGGAACAGCCTATTCGTTCAGAAATTTCTTTCTGTGTCTTACCCTCTTGCTTGAGGGTGTCAATGATGGCCTTCTGGACAGCAGTCAGGTCGGCAGTCTTACCCATGATTGCGGTTTTGAGTAATGAACCAGGCTGGGAGTTTTTAAAAGCCTCAGGAATCTTTTGCAGGTGTTTAGAGTTAATTAGTTGATTCAGATGATTAGGTTAATAGCTCGTTTAGAGAACCTTTTCATGATATGCTTATTTTTTGAGATAGGAATTTTGGGTTGTCATGAGCTGTATGCCAAAATCATCAATATTAAAACAAGAAAAGGCTTGAACTACTTCAGTTGTGTGTAATGAATCTAAAATATATGAAAGTCTAATGTTTATCAGTACATTACAGAAAATAATGAACTTTATCACAATATGCTAATTTTTTGAGAAGGACCTGTATATATATATATATTTTTTTCAATTTTCAAAACTTTGTGACAAAAAGCGAGATCTGCAAAATACTCACAATACCTCTCAGCAAATAGCTTGGGGTGTCTACTTTCCAAAATGGGGTCATTTGGGGGGGGGGGTTGTGCCATCTGGGCATTCCATGGCCTCCGAAACTGTGATAGGCAGTGAGAAGTGAAATCAAAACAGATTAAAATGGTGGGTGTTGCATTTTTTTTTTCTACACAGTATTTGCGCAGCGATTTTTCAAACGCATTTTTTGGGTTAAAAAATACACTTTTTTTAATTTTAATGCACTAAAACACACTATATTGCCCAAATGTTTGATGAAATAAAAAAGATGATCTTAGGCCGAGTACATAGATACCAAACACGACATGCTTTAAAATTTCGCACAAACGCGCATTGGCGACAAACTACATACATTTTTAAAAGCCTTTAAAAGCCTCTACAGGTTACCCCAGTAGATTTACAGAGGAGGTCTACTGCTAAAATGACTGCCCTCGATCTGACCTTCGCGGTGATACCTCACATGCATGGTGCAATTGCTGTTTGCATATGACGCCAGACCGACGCTTGCGTTCGCCATTGGGCAAGAGCAGGGCAGGACAGGGGTGCTTTTTTTTTTTTTTTTTTTTTTTTTTTTTTTTATTATTAATTTTGCTTTTTTATTTTATTTTTAAATTGTTCCTTCCAAGTATTTTTTTTTTTTATCATTTTTATTGTTATCTCAGGGAATGTAAATATCCCCTATGATAGCAATAGGTAGTGACAGGTACTCTTTTTTTGAAAAAACTGGGGTCTTCTAGACCCTAGATTTTTCCTCTGCCCTCAAAGCATCTGACCACACCAAGATCGGTGTGATAAAATGCTTTCCCAATTTCCCAATGGCGCTTTTTATATCCGGGGGGGGGGCATTCCCTCCCACTGCTTGTAAAAGCAGTCCAGAGGCTAATTAGCCGCTAGGATTGCTTTTACATGAAAGCCGGCCGCAGGCTGAAAAGAATGATACCAAGATGATACCTAAACCCGCAGGCATCATTCTGGTATAAACATTCAAAGTCCAGCAACATACCAGTACGTTGCTGGTCCTTGTTGGACATGTATTGTAATCTTTTTTTTTCATGCAGCCAGTTGGCTGAACGAAAAAAGAGATTGATCGGTGGGTATGCCCACCATTAGAATACCGCCCTTCATCCACCCACTTCCAATGATGGGCATACACGCACCATTTATATATGCCGAAGCATGGGGGCATCCTCCCGCAAAAAAGTTATGCCGCACACACATGGTCGGACTTTTCCACGGGCAAGCCTCCGTCGGAATTTCGACCGTATGTACGCGGCATTAGGAGCAAAATCGCTCCTCCGCTCCTGCTGCCCCAATGCTTTGGCATATATGCTTTTTTTATTTAACTGTGGTGGTGAAATTACCTCCTACAGCACTGGAGTCGCAGGGATCAGGCCTGTCTCTGCGAACGCTGCAGTTATGTGTGTTTTTGTTTTGTAAGTGACAGTGATCGATCGATACTGCACTTGGGTGGCCTGGGCTGGACGGAGGGGCAAAACGCAGGTGCCAGCAGGTATCTGGGCTGATCCCGCTAACACTGCGTTTTTGGGAACCCTAAACTGCTGGGGACGCTAGTATAGATCTGATCAGATCAGATATTGATCTGTTCAGATACTATACCACTAAGGGGGGTGTATGCTTCACGCGTGGGTGTTAGCGTTACTGGCACTAACATGACGCTGCCTGGGGTGTGACGCAGACCCTCTCTGACGCTAAAACCTAATTGATATCACCCGCCGGGCGATCAGGGGGTTAAACCTTTATTGGGTTATATACGGCGGGTGCCCTGACACTATAAAAAGCAAACTAACTAACCAGCGTCACCCGTAACACTTATATGGTGATCACAGGTGAAAGGGTTAACTAGGGGCAATTAGGGGGTTAAAACCTTTATTAGATAATATATGGGGGTACCTGACGCTATAAAAACCTGCGGCGAACCTAAAAAAAATTACTGGCTACCGATCTGCATCACAGACACTAAGACAGCGATCAGAAAAACGATCGCTTAGCGACAGTGGTGATAGGGGGTGAAAGGGTTACCTGGGGGGCGATCAAGGGGGTTAAACCTTTATTAGATAATATATTGGGGTACCTGACGCTATAAAAACATGCAGCGAACCTAAAAAAAAATACTGGCTGCCGATCGGCATCACTGACGCTAAGACAGCGATCAGAAAAATGATCGCTTAGCGACAGTGGTGATAGGGGGTGAAAGGGTTATCTGGGGGGTGATCAGGGGGTTAAAACTTTATTAGGGGGGGTTAGGGGGCTACACTGGACCTAAAACTGAATGTACTGACACTTTAACAGTCACAAATGTCACTGATTGCAGTGATCAGTAAATAAATGGTCACTGCAATCAGTGACACAGTGACTGGGGGCTGGGGGGGTGATCTGGGGGGTGTCTGGGGGGGCGATTTATGTCCCTATGTGTCCTGGTGTCAGTGTAGTGTTGTGTGCACTGACCTGATGTCTTCTCTTGTACGGCGCTCGGTATATGTGAGCGCAGCACCAGAGATGACATCACTTCCTCCTGCTTCCTCTGCCTGACACAGACAGAGGGGGCATTTCCATTCGCCGGGAGCGATCGCGAGGGGGTGGCCGGAAACGAATGGCTGCCCCCTCATCCCGGAACGCTCCCGGACACTTAGCCACCGCTCACTGTATAGGAGGGGGGTCCGATTGGACCCCCCAACTATACAAAGGCAATCACGTACACTCTACGTGATTGTGCCTGTCGGTGCCATTCTGCCGACGTATATATACAGTGAGCGGTCGTTAAGTGGTTAAAAACGGGCGTTTTTCGGGAGCAGTCATTTTAATGATGCATAAAGTGGAAAAAAAAAAGTCAAATATTCCTTTAAATATCGTACCTGGGGGGTGTCTAAAGTATGCCTGTGAAGTGCCACGTGTTTCCCGTGTTTAGAACTGTCCCTGCACAAAATTACATTTCTAAAGGAAAAAAAGCCATTTAAAACTGCTTGCGGCTTTAATGTAATGTCTGGTCCCGGTCATATGGATGAAAATCTTTGAGAAAAATGGCATAGCTACCCCATCATCCCCCCCCACCCCCACTCCAGCCCATTACCAGCCCCTTTGGGTCTTGTATGGATATTAAGGGGAACCCCGCAGACAAAATAAAAAAGGCCCTATATACTCTGAACAGCCGTATACAGGCAGTGCAAACAAGACAGGGACTGTAGGTTTGTTCTTATGTAGAATCTGTTTGTAATTTTGAACAGGTACATTGTTTAAGTGTAGCTCCAGCCAAAAAATCTATTTTTAAGCTTTTTGGAAAACATAGGGAAGGGTTATCACCCCTGTAACATTTGTTTTGCTGTCTGTGCCCCTGTTCAGAACATTTCACCTCACTTTCTGTCCCAATGACAATGTTTTTGAAAAGTGGGTTTTTTATTGAAACAGGGATTGGTGATAAAGCATCAGTAGAGAGGAGACACCTTTTTCCCATATTAACTCTTACAGGAGAGAATTTCCCTTCCTAGGGGTAGATTTCCTCTCACTTCCTGTTGTCTCCTTCCGTTTGCAAGTAGGAGTCGTTTGTAAGTTGGATGTTTGAAAGTAGGGGCCTGCCCTATATACTCTGCTGAAATTTGGCCCTTACATGTTGGTGTTGCCACAACACTGTAAGCCCTCACAGTTACTCTTGGTGGGCGCATGAATGGGCCCTGCTGTGAATTATTAGATCAAGAATTGTAATTGCATGCCCCTGTTGAACAGGGGCTGAAAAATTGGGCCTTTGGTGGTGGTGGTGTTGACACAACACTGTAAGCCCTCACAGTTACTCTTGGTGGGCGCATGAATGGGCCCTGCTGTGAATTATTAGATCAAGAATTGTAATTACATGCCCCTGTTAAACAGGGGCAGAAAAATTGGGCCTTAGGCACTGGTGCCACAACACTGCAACCCCTCACAGATACTGTACTTGGAGCACAGCAATGAGCCCTGTTGCAAAGTATTGCATCAAAAATTGTAATTACACGCCCCTGTTAAACAGGGGCTGAAAAATTGGGCCTTAGGCACTGGTGCTGGTCCCACGACACTGCAACCTCTCCCAGATACTCTAGTTGGAGTGCAGGAATGAGCCCTGCTGCAAAGCATTGCATAAAAAATTGTAATTACATACCCCTGTTAAACAGGGGCTGAAAAATTGGGCCTTAGGCACTGGTGGCGGCACCCAGAAATAAAAATGTTCTTCCAAGCTATCATCATCAATCGGATCATTGAGGAGGAGGAGGATAGTCAGTCAACATAACAGGACAGTCACTCAGCATCAGCATCAGTCTTGAAGGGATGTGACAGTTGAAAATATATTAGTCTGTTATATCAGCTTCATGTGTTTGGTAGCTGGTGGTGATCCAAGACTGGTTCAACTTTATGAAGGTCAGTCGATCAACCGAGTCGGTGGACAGGCGCACCCTGTGATCCGTGACAAATCCTCCAGCAGCACTGAATGTGCGTTCTGAAAGAACGCTGGATGCAGGACAGGCCAGTAGCTCAATTGCATACTGTGCAAGCTCTGGCCAGTGATTCATCCTTAAGACCCAGTAAGCCAGAGGATTTTCGGTGGGGAAGGTGTCCAAGTCTGACCTTGCCCCTAGGTATTCCTGCACCATGTATATCAGACGCTGGCGATGGTTGCTGGAACCGATCATACCTTGGGGCTGCGGACTAAAGAATTGTCTGAACGCATCGGTCAGACGGCCACCTTCCCCACCGCTCCTTCTTTGACTGACCGAAGCCTCAGCAACTCGTTGTCCAGGACCAGGAGTTTGTAACCTCCCAGTCTCTGGGAACGCGTTGCACAGACCTTTCTGCAAGGCCTCCCGGAGTTGTCTCATCCTCTGCTCCCTCTGCGACGGTAAGATAAGGTCCGCAACCTTACTCTTGTACCGTGGATCAAGGAGAGTGGCCAGCCAGTAATGGTCCCTCTCCTTGATCCGAAGAATACGAGGATCCTTCCGCAGACTTTGCAGGATCAGGGAGGCCATGCAGCGTAGGTTAGCTGAGGCATTCGGTCCGGAGTCCTCTGGGTCACTAAGGACGACATGATCTGCAGCCACCTCCTCCCAGCCACGTACAAGTCCACGGGTTTCTTGGGACTGTAAATCATCCCTAAAAGACTGCTGCTGATGATGCTAAGTGCCAGGCTCCACCTCCATGCTGATGCAATCCTCCTCCTCCTCATCTTCCTCCTCCTCCTCCTCCTCCTCCTCTTCCTGTGCGATGGGTGGGACAAAAGGAACACTGTCTGGGTAAAGGGGGCCTTGAGAGGCAAGGAAGTCCTCCTCTTCCTGCCTCTGTTCTGCCTCAAGTGCCCTGTCCATTATTCCACGCAGCGTATGTTCCAACAGGTGGACAAGAGGTACAGTGTCACTGATGCATGCACTGTCACTGCTCACCATCCTCGTGGCCTCCTCAAATGGTGCCAGGACAGTGCATGCATCCCTGATCATGCCCCACTGGTGTGGTAAAAAAAACTTGAGCTCCCCTGACCCTGTCCTGGTGCCGTAGTCGCACAGGTACTCATTGATGGCCCTCTGCTGCGTGTGCAGCCGCTGCAGCATGGCCAATGTTGAGTTCCACCTGGTGGGCATGTCACATATAAGGCGGTTCTTGGGCAGGTTCAACTCCTTTTGCAGCTCAGCCAGGCGAGCACTGGCATTATAAGATCTGCGGAAATGCACACAGACTTTCCTGGCCTGCCTCAGGACATCCTGTAAGCCCGGGTACCTGCCCAAGAACCGCTGCACCACCAGGTTAAGGACGTGAGCCACACAGGGCACATGGGTCAGTTGTCCCTGTCGGAGGGCGGAGAGGAGGTTGGTGCCATTGTCGCAAACCACCATTCCTGGCTTAAGCTGGCATGGCGTCAACCACCTCTCGGCCTGCCCCTGCAGAGCAGACAGAACCTCTGCCCCAGTGTGGCTCCTGTCCCCCAAACACACCAGCGCAAGCACGGCATGGCATCTTTTTGCCTGCGTACTTGCGTAGCCCCTTGAACGCCTACGGAGCACGCTGGTTCCTAGGACAAAGCACAGGAAGAGGCCGTGGAGGAAGAAGAAGAGGAGGGGGTGGAAGAGAGAGGTGTGTCACAACCAGTAGTAGCATTTTGGAGGCGTGGCGGCGGAACAACCTCCAACACTACTGCACCTTGTCCTGCATCCTTCCCAGCTGCCAAAAGAGTGACCCAATGGGCCGTGAAAGAAAGGTAACGTCCCTGTCCATGCCTGCTGGACCATGAGTCAGCGGTAATATGCACCTTACCGCTGACCGCCCTGTCCAGCGAGGCCAAGACATTGCCTTCCACATGCCGGTAGAGAGCCGGAATCGCCTTCCGTGAGAAAAAGTGGCGTTTGGGAACCTGCCACTGAGGAACCGCACATTGCACAAACTCACGGAAGGGGGCAGAGTCTACCAACTGAAAAGGCAGCAGTTGAAGCGCTAGCAATTTAGCCAAGCTAGCATTCAACCGCTGGGCATGTGGATGGCTGGGAGTGAACTTCTTTCGACGGTCCAGCAGCTGGGGCAGGGAAATTTGCCTGCTAGAATCGGACGTCGGTGTACTGCTAGCAGAGTGCCCGCAAGTACTTGGCTGTGACACACCTAATTCTACACCTTCATTCCTCTCAGTGCAGGTTTCAGAGAGGACTGAAGGTATAGTGGGGTTGGAGATCCCAGCTGATGTGGTGCAAGGAGAGGTCTGCTTTGTTCTTTGGTGTGGGTCTTTAAGGTAGGCTTGCCAACGAGCTGCATGGCAGGTCAACATATGTCTGGTCAAGCATGTGGTGCCCAAGCGGCTGATGTTTTGGCCACGCGATATACGCTTGAGACATATGTTGCAAACAGCAGCTGTGCGATCTGATGCACTTGACTCAAAAAAGGCCCACACCAAAGAACTTTTTGAATAACGGGCAGAGGCAGCGCCCTGCACAGGCGGAGCTCTGCGGTGTGATTCCGTCGGTGTGCTGCCCTTACGCTGGCCCCCCAAGGGCATCCTGCCTCGTTGGAGATGTGCATCCTCCTCCTCCTCCTCTCTCCTATTAGGCACCCACGTGGAGTCAGTGACCTCATCATCCCCTCCCTCCTCATCACTGGAGCCAATCTGGCAGTATGCTGCAGCTGCTGGAACATGACTGCCAGATTGGTGTCCTTCTTGAGCATCCCCTCTCTCTGCTCTCACGCTACTGCCTTCCTCTAGTTGGGTATCATCATCAGACCCTTCGAAGCGCTGGGCATCCTCCTGGAGCATGTACCCAACACTGTGCTCAAACAGTTCGGGGGACTCCTCAGGAGGACATGGTGGGTCTAGGGAAGGAGTGACTGATGATGACATTGATACCAGGGATGAGGACGCTTTGGCAGCTGCTTTGCCAGTACCCTGAGCCTGGGTGAGAGAGGATGAGGGGGATGAGGAGGGCTTGGTCATCCACTCTACCAAGTCTTCGGCATGATGCGGCTCAACACGTCCAGCTGCCGAAAAGAAGGACAAGCGTGTCCCATGGCCACATGCTGATGGCGATGCACCGCGTCCACGACCAGCACTGTTGTCTCTAGACACAGAGCCTGCTTGCCCTCTTTTATTGGCTCCTGACTGTCTGCCTCTCCTTGTTTGCCTTCCAGACATTCTAATGGCCTGCAGGGAGATGGGAAAACCAGCAATAAGGCCTAGCTTCAGGAGTATATTTTGCAGGAATTACACTACGCCTGCTGTAAGTGCTGCAAATGCCTGTTGGTGTAACACACTAGGAAAACACAGCAATACGGCCTAGCTTTAGGTGTTTAATGTGCAGGAGGCACACTACGTCCGCTGTAAGTGCTGCAAATGCCTGGTAGTGTAACACACCAGGAAAACACAGTAATACGGGCTAGCTTCAGGTGTATAATGTGCAGGAGGCACACTACGTCCGCTGTAAGTGCTGCAAATGCCTGGTAGTGTAACACACCAGGAAAACACAGCAATACGGGCTAGCTTCAGGTGTTTAATGTGCAGGAGGCACACTACGTCCGCTGTAAGTGCTGCAAATGCCTGGTAGTGTAACACACCAGGAAAACACAGAAATACGGGCTAGCTTCAGGTGTTTAATGTGCAGGAGGCACACTACGTCCGCTGTAAGTGCTGCAAATGCCTGGTAGTGTAACACACCAGGAAAACACAGCAATACGGGCTAGCTTCAGGTGTTTAATGTGCAGGAGGCACACTATGTCCGCTGTAAGTGCTGCAAATGCCTGGTAGTGTAACACACCAGGAAAACACAGCAATACGGGGTAGCTTCAGGTGTTTAATGTGCAGGAGGCACACTACGTCCGCTGTAAGTGCTGCAAATGCCTGGTAGTGTAACACACCAGGAAAACACAGCAATACGGGCTAGCTTCAGGTGTTTAATGTGCAGGAGGCACACTATGTCCGCTGTAAGTGCTGCAAATGCCTGGTAGTGTAACACACCAGGAAAACACAGCAATACGGGCTAGCTTCAGGTGTTTAATGTGCAGGAGGCTTAGCAACAATGACACTGACACTGTCCCCTGCCTATCCTTCTCTCTCCCTGCACACAAGGTTTAGCAAAGAATATGACACTGACACTCTCCCTGCCTATCCTTCTCTCTCCCTGCACACAAGGTTTAGCAAAGAATATGACACTGACACTCTCCCTGCCTATCCTTCTCTCTCCCTACACACAAGGTTTAGCAAAGAATATGACACTGACACTCTCCCTGCCTATCCTTCTCTCTCCCTACACACAAGGTTTAGCAAAGAATATGACACTGACACTCTCCCTGCCTATCCTTCTCTGTCCCTACACACAAGGTTTAGCAAAGAATAGATTTGACCCTGTCCCTGCCTATCCTTCACTTTCCCTGCTCCGGAACACACTACACGAGTCCGCCGCGCTGGCGGCCTTTTATAGTGTGGGGCGTGTACTAAACCCCCTCAGCTATAATTGGCCACAGGCATCCTGCCTGTGGCCAATCATTGCTCTCCTCGCTGCCGGTGCTGTGATTGGCCAAGCATGCAGGGTCACAGTGCATGCTTGGCCAATCACAGAGCCGGGATTGCACTGCGATGGCGCAGTGTATTGTGGGCCGTTCGCGTCACTCGAATTTGGCGCGAACGGCCCAAATCGTTCGTTGTTCGCCGAACGGGCGGACAGCCGATGTTCGAGTCGAACGTATGTTCAACTCGAACACCGAGCTCATCCCTAGTGAGGTTCACTACGGCCTATGTCCTCTAATGTGCAGAGGTGAAAGCCAACACTTGTTTTACCTTCGAGCCTGTGTTCTGGGTGGAGCCTCTGCTTCTCCTGTGGAGGTTTGACTACCAGTAATAGAGCCCCACACCATAAAAAGTCCAACACTCCTTTATTCTTCTTGACAAGTGAACAGCATCAGTTGAACTTTTAAATGAACAGACAGGGGTGTGGATACGAGCAGGTCCAGGCACAGAGAACTCTCCTATTCCTTCTAGTGCAAATAGGCTTGGCGCACGGTCTCTGCCACCGACCGTAAGGTTGGCCGCTGCCACCGACCGGGTGAACTGTTGAGGCCCCTGCCACAGGCCTGGGAGCAGGTCTCTGCCACCAACCTAGGTTGATTAAGTGGACCGCTGCCACCGGCCGTGAAACATCAACTACCTTCCTTTTGTAGTTGGCCCTTGTTAAGGAAAGACATCCATCCGGACGGTCCCCTGGAGGCCCACCCGGCACCGGCAATATGCTGCACCAGCTCTACGGGAAGGTCACATCTCCGGTCCCTTACGCCCTTGATTCAGGCACCCGACACCAGGGGCACCTTAGGATGATCCCTCCCTCGCGGGACCCAGTGGAAGGTACTGGGCCCCAGGCCTTCGGTTAAGTACCTCACCCCAGACTGAAGGTGTCTGAGATGGAACACGAACTCCACGTGTCCAGGCCAAAGGCACCTGGACACCGATCACGGACAGCAGCCCTCAGGCTGAAGGTGCCTGGGACTCGGACCTCGTGGTGAAGATGTCCGCCCCCTTTTAACCCCTCTCCCATCAAGCACAGCAGGTTCCCCGCCTCGCTGTACAGCTGCTGCGAGAGGTCACAAAAGGTACGGCACTGCAGTGGTGGTTCAACTCCGGCCCAAAGCGACAGCGCCACCTTCTGAGCCGCAGGGAACTGAGCACCCCTGATGTCTTCACACGAATGAAAACAGCCCTACTCTACCAATTAGTGCATCTGGGTCATACTACCACCCAGATGCTGCCCCTAAATAGTACATACCCGCTACACTAAAAAAAAGATAATTATATAAAAATGATATACAATATAAAAATGATAATTGTATATAAAAGATAATTATATATCAGGCTTTCCCAATTTGGGTTCTGAGAGGCCCCCCAAGGCTCCGTTCACATCTCTGCAATCCGAATCGTGGGCGGAATCACTGCGATTCTTCCCACGATTTGCAATAGCGGAAAATTGCGGGACGCCCGTGCGTTGCCCGTCGATTCCAATAGCACCTCAAACGCATGCGACAATCACAGCAAAAATGCCCAAACACAATCGTGGGACGCCTGTCGCCCAAAAGAAATACAGGAGCTTTTTTTGGGCGACGGGCGTCCCGCGATTCTATTTGCGATTTTACAGCGATTGTCGCCCCCATACACAGAGATGTGAACAGAGCCTAAGGGTTCTGCCACTGTCCACCATTGGAGTGCATACAAACCTGCTGCAATGGTTCCGTTACTGTTAAGGGCAACCCGACACTGACCTTCACAGTAGCGCTGCAGCAGAGTAAATCTCAGCCCACCCTTATAAGCCTCGTACACACAATGAGAATAAAAGAAAAGAAATAAAATAATAAAAGAAAAATTATCACCCCTTGCTAGTCTTACATCGAATACCAATAGGTTACTAAAGTTATGAAAATTCTCATACGACAGAATACAACTTCAGAAGTTATGTAATGTGTTGTATTGTATTGTATTGTATTGTATTGTATTGTAATGTATTCTTTCGTTTCCAAGCAAAAACACTTTTACTTACCTGGTCCCTCGAACTCCAGGCAGCTGGAACTCTCCTCCACTCCCCTATGCTCCAGCAGCGGACTATCTCTTGGCATTCTCATGTCCAACACAGGGCTATGGGCCCTGCATTGTACTTAATGAAGACAGGAGACCTATGATCACCGAAGGGTAAGGGAGAAGCAGCTGCTGGACCCTGGTCTAGTAGTGCGGAGGACCTTAACAAGCATTTAAAGAGGAAGTAAACCTCAGACGATTTTTTCTATTTTTGAATTAATATGTTGCACAAGGGCATGGCAATGCATAATACATAGAAGAATGTGAAAAACGAGGCCCGCAAATACCTTTTATCACCCGTTGATTTTTTCTCTCCTTCCAGGTATATAAATTGCCATTGTTAGTGGTGCTCAGTGAATCCTTAGCTGACGTTGCTTCCGCCCTTCCTGAATCCCTGTTCTAAATCTCGCGCACGCGCCGTAGTGCCGTAACCAAGCCTTGATGTGGATTGACGTTACCGCGGCAACCATGATAGACAGCTGCAGTCACAGTCACTCCCCTGTGTGACGTCTTGTTCAGTCACACGGGAGGGGGGGGGGAGTATCAGGAACAGGAGAAGGGCTATATCAACGCGAGACTTCTCCTCTGGGCCGGACAGAGGGGAAGCTCACTCACATTCAGTGCCGGAAACAAAGAAAATGAAAACCCGGCAAACTTGAAATGCCGGTTTGGACAGAAGTGCGCAAGCGCGGTGACGTCATCGAAATAAAATATATGATTTTCCAGCTAATTACAGGTGTGAGTACAATTTCACAGGCAGCGATCAGCTGCCTGTGTTATGGCCTAATTTTTTTTTAAATGTTATGTCCGAGGGTTTACAACCACTTTAACCCTTGTAGTGTGAGGGCAGCTCCATTGCAATGAAGGATTTTTACTTTCCCCTGAGACAGGCTTTAAAGGGGTTGTAAAGGTTAGTTTTTTATTTTCTAAATAGGTTCCTTTAAGCTAGTGCATTGTTGGTTCACTTACCTTTTCCTTCGATTTACCTTCTAAATGTTTTTTTTTCTTTGTCTGAATTTCTCACTTCCTGTTTCTCCTCACTAAACTTCACACCATCATCCGAGTGGTGTGGAGTCAGCCAGAACAGCTTACTGAACAGCTTACTGAGGAGGAACAGGAAGTGAGAAATTCAGACAAAGAAAACAAAGAAAAAAAATATTTAGAAGGTAAATCAAAGGAAAAGGTAAGTGAACCAACAATGCACTAGCTTAAAGGAACCTATTTAGAATATAAAAAATGAACCTTTACAACCCCTTTAAGAGTGCAGTAAGGTGCACAGAGGCTTTGTATAAAATGCTTTTAAGCAATGTTGAGGTGGAATAGCACTCTGCCTGACCATAGGAATTTCCCAACACTACCAGGAGAGAGGGAGTTTCCCATAGAATCTACTGGAAAGTAATAACACATTAGTTGACTCCTCCAGCAGAAAAAAAGTACAATCTCCTGTTTGAGCTTGAGAGAGCAAATGGGGGAGAAGATGACATAAGTTCTTTCCAAGAGAAAATATATATACATTTCCTACTACAGGCAGTCCCCGAGTTACAAGCATCCGACTTATATATGACTCATACTTCAAGTGTTTGTTACCCTAAAAAAAAAAAAAATGGATCCTGTTCCCTTAAAACATGTTATACAGCACAGTGCTTGTGCTGTGTAATTTGTCCCCCGTATCACCTGAAATACCTGGCTGATCCTGCCAGTTTCTACCCTCCCCTCTGTGAACTGACCACGGTATATCATGGCTGCTGAGCCCTGACACCGCGGTCAATTTACATGCCCCCGTCATCTGCAGCACTCCTCTCTGCTGTCTGTCTCTCCTTCTCGCCCCTCCCCTCCCTGCCTGTCAGCTAAAGGGTGTCCGCCCCCTCAGCTCCTTCTGCTGAATTAACTGTAGCGGGGTCTTCCCCTTTAATCAGAGACAGGAAATTCCAGAGAGAGGGGAGTCAGGGGGAAGAAATATAAGGAGGGGGCGAGGCCTAGCTCTTTCTCTTTTGGACACGGGGAGGCAGAGAGAGAGATACACCTGTGCGGATCTGTGCTGTTCCAGGCATGAAGCCTGGGGCCTGTGGAGCGAACTAAAGAGCCTTCCAACCCCTTTGCGAGCCTGGGTGGCATCCAGACTCATCTCTTCGAAAGTTATCTGGATCGGGGATCCGATCGCAGAAGCCGCTGTGGACGAGGACCGACACAGCCGGTGGAAGTTCCGGACTGAGGGAAGTGTTCCGGAGTGGTGAGCGAGCGAAAGCTCATCTTTAAACTGTTACTTTTATACTTTGTGCCTACTAGACTTCCGAGGCCTAACACCTCCGGTGAGGGAGAATTACCCCCCCCCCCCTATTGGATTACAAATACATGGTTTTAAATACTTCAAGTGCACCACCTTTACAGATCCTGTGCCGGTGAAGATTTGTGTTTCTTCTAAGACTGAGTTTCATGGTTAGGGATCAGGCCTGATCCGTTAGATAGTTATAAGTTAGTTATCACACCACAGGGTGTTTAGGTAACGGTCGCCCCACGTGGCGTTCCGTCCCCTTTCCATTGCTGGCACACACACACACAGTATTGTGATTTATAACTGCAGGGACCTGCTTATGTGTTGTGAACCAAATGTTACATGCATGTTATCCCCTTTTATCTTACCACAAGCAGTAAAGTCGGTTATTATTTACAACATTGTCTATGAGTCTGAGTTATAAATCCACACACCCACATTTAAAGCATAAGTGATTGTTTATGTGAAATTGCTGTGGGTTAACTGTGCCAGAGCGGGTAGAGCAGATTGCCGGGGGGGTTGGGGAAGCTGTACTCAGGGCCCAAATCAAAACTTGTGGCTCTCTTAAGTTGAGGGTATCGCTACACGTGGGGGCTCGTACATCCGGGATTACTGAGACAGCGGTGAAACCGCCAGAAGCTACCGGCATGGACCCGATAGAGGTGGGACAGTGGTACAAGAGATGGGGCGTAGACCCAGCCAGGACGGCAGTTATAGAACTCCCGTGGTTATGGCAGACACAAGCAATGATACAACTCATAATGTCCCTATCACCGATTCACAAACCATGGGTGATAGACGTGAAAACTAATGGGGGACTTTCACATGTCTTACTGGAATGGCAGGCAGAAATTCCTGAACAGTTTAGAGGCAACAGCATACAAGATGAGGACGATCAGGTCTATCATTTGCTGCATGCGCTGCCGCGCACAAGAGACAGCCCTCAGACAAAAATAACACTGTCACCGCAGCCATCTTCCCCGTCATCCCCACAGAAGGACACAAAGAGTCCCAGGACAAGCCCAGGCACCCTTAGTGCAGAATTATGCGCTGTTCTGGGGGAGATTGTAGCTCAGTGCAAGAAAGAGCCCACAGATTACCCGATGTCGGGGTACAGGAAACTCCGGATGTTTTCAGGGAGGAAACCAGTACCCTTGGAAGAAGAGGGATTTGAGGAGTGGCTAGACAGAGCAACTCAGGCACTAGAGGAATGGGAAGTTCCGGACCGCAGAAAGAAACAGAGGGTTGTGGAAAGTTTGAAAGGGCCTGCTCTAGAGGCCGTACGCAACCTGAAGATGAGCAAGGCAGATTGTACTGCACAAGAGTGCCTCGATGTGTTACAGAATGTGTTTGGTGGGACAGAGAAAGTCACGGAGCTTGCTTATCAGCTGGAGCATTGCTACCAGAAGGAAGGTGAGAAACTATCAGACTATATGGGACGCCTGGACAAAATACTGCATAGGATGATCCTAAAGAAGGGGATCAGCCCAGGGAAAGTAGATGAGGCCCGTGCTCAACAGGTAGTGAGGGGAGCTCAACCCATGGATCCAATTGCATGGACACTGCGTGCCCGGCAGGATGGGAAGAATCTGGAGTACCCTGACCTCATCCGAATGATTAGAGAGGAAGAGGCTATATTGGAAGAAAAAAAAAAAGAACGCCTGATAGAGCCCGTCAAACAGCCGGTAGCAATAGTTACACCGGCCATGACTCCCGATAGGGGAGCGGAGGTGGACACTTTGAAGTTGCAGATGTCCCAGATGATGGAGATGATGACTGCTATAATGGCGAAAGGTCAAGGTGGAGCAGAGAAACCAAGCCCCAGAAAGGAGTTGTTCCCAGATACGTCAATACCGAGTCCCACTCGGGACCGAGAAGAGATGTTATGCTACAACTGCGGAGGCAGTGGCCACTTTGCCAGTAGGTGTTCCAGTCCTAAGAAGAAGAAAATGGATAATCGCCAGCCGGCGGGAAACGCCAGAGGGCCCCGGTGAGGGAGTCAACCGGGTGCCCATCTCTTTCAGTGAGCTCCAAACTGAATAGAAGGAAGAGGAAGAGAGAGAACAAAACTCCTCAGAAGGAATCTAGGGTCTCTCAACCAAGATACACACCAGAGAGAGGGGACAAGACCCCTCAGAAGAAATTTAGCACTCCCAAGAAGGAATGCCTACAACCAAGAGACAATAACATCCCTCAGCGGGTTTGTACTCCCATTAGGGTGGGGAAGGTCAATGCATACCGGGCTCAAGAGAGAATAAAGTCAAAAACAAACTGGATGAAGACAAGTCCTCAGAAGAAAGTGACCTCAACCCGGCCGTACCCAGAAGAATTGGTCGGCCCGTCCCCCACTGTATCTATCCAGGTGGAAGAAGTATATACGAAGGCCCTCCTGGACACTGGAGCTCAAGTGACTTTGTTGTACAGAGACTTCTACGATAGGCACTTAAGCCATTTGCCTATACAGAAGATAGAAGAGCTGGAGATATGGGGCCTGGGAACGCAGAGGTTCCCCTATGATGGTTATCTGCCCATAAAGCTGACATTCGACCCCTCTGTGGCTGGGAAGACAGAAGTGTTCGACACCCTGGCAGTTGTGTGTCCTAGACCACCCGGGGCCAGCAAGATGTCCCTCATCATAGGCACCAATACGGATCTAGTGAGAAGACTTCTGACGCCCCTGGTGAAGATGAGGAGCCATCAAGATCCAAACATCCATCCCATGCTGAAGACAGCCTACCAACGGTTAGTGTTGGAGCAGAAGACCCCAGGAGAGGGGATAGGGAAGGTGTGGAGACTGGGGAGAGAAGGAGTGGTGCTGCAGCCCGGACAGGTGGCTTGCCTCAAGGCCACTGTGAAGCTCACCTGGGAGCAGCCTGGCCCCTTTGTCATGCTGGAATCCGACCCAAGGGAAGATCACTCAGGCCTGGAAGTGATACCGGAAGTGATTCCAATCAAGGCCTTGAAGAAAGCCAGGGGAAGAGTCCCGGTGAGTGTAAGGAACTCTACAGGAAGGGCCATAGAGATACCTGCCCGGATGTTGCTGGGACAGGTGAGTCCTGTTGTCCCAGTCAGCTGGTCAGAAGTGAAGCAAGCGGGTGAAGAAGAAGATGTTTGGGAAAAACTTTCCATTGAGAACCCGAACTTGCCTGGGGCCTGGAAGGAGAGAGCCAAGGCCCAGCTGACTAGATGGGAGAAGATTTTCTCAAAAGATGAATTCGATGTGGGGCGTGCGAGGAGTGCTACCCACCGCATCCGCCTGCAAGAAGACAAACCGTTCAGGGAGAGAGTCAGGCGGGTTCCGCTGGCAGATCTGGAGGATCTGAGAGAACAGCTTGCAGAACTGAAAAGGACTGGGGTGATTCGAGAGTCCAGAAGCCCTTATGCCTCTCCAATAGTGGTGGTCAGGAAGAAGAATGGGTCGCTGAGGCTCTGCATTGACTACAGAACTCTCAACAGGAGGACCACCCCTGATCAGTACACCACGCCAAGGATAGAGGACGCCTTACAGAGTTTGTCTGGAGCTAAGTGGTTCAGCGTGATGGACCTCAAGAGCGGGTACTATCAAATTCCCATGCACCCAGAGGATAAAGAAAAGACCGCTTTCATAACTCCTGTGGGGTTCTTTGAGTTTAATAGAATGCCTCAGGGCCTATCTGGGGCCCCAGCTACTTTTCAACGTCTCATGGAGAAGACTGTCGGAGATATGAACCTCATAGAAGTCCTTGTGTACCTGGACGATGTCATTGTCTTCGGGAGAACTTTGGAAGAACATGAGGCCCGATTGGAGAAAGTGTTGAGAAGGCTTAGTGAAGAGGGACTAAAGCTTTCCCCCGAGAAGTGTCGGTTCTACCAGTCTTCGGTGAACTATCTGGGACACATAGTGTCTGAAAAGGGGGTGGCTACTGATCCTGAGAAGTTGGAGGCAGTTACCTCCTGGCCAAGACCCACAACAGTCACTGAACTTAGATCTTTCCTGGGCTTCTGCTCCTACTATAGGAGGTTTGTGGATGGGTTTGCCCGTATTGCCAAGCCCCTAAATGAACTGCTCAAGACTGAAGGGGAAGAGGATGGCCAGGGACCCAGAAGACCCGGGGAGTCGGTTCAAGATCAGTGGACCCCCAGGTGTGAAGAGGCCTTCAGAACCCTGAAGAGGAGCCTCACCACAGCCCCAGTATTGGCCTATGCTGATCCCACCAGACCATACGAGTTACATGTTGATGCTAGTCATGAAGGCCTAGGTGGAGTGCTCTACCAAGAGTATGAAGAGCAACTGCGACCAGTGGCCTATGTGAGTCGGAGTCTGACCCCCTCGGAGAAGAACTACCCCACTCATAAGTTGGAGTTCTTGGCCCTCAAATGGGCAGTGGTGGACAAACTAAGAGACTACCTCTATGGGGCAGAGTTTACAGTAAAAACAGATAACAACCCTCTGACTTATCTATTCACCACTGCCAAGTTGGATGCCACAGGACACAGGTGGCTGGCTGCATTATCTGGGTTCAACTTCAGTCTTAAATACAGACCAGGGACTGGAAATAGGGATGCAGATGCCCTGTCCCGAAGATCTCATACCATGGCTGATGACTGGGAGGACTGGACTCAGGTAGCACCGGAGGGAGTGCGAGCCCTTTGTCAGGGGGCTGAATTTCAAGCCAGAGGGGGCTCCAGAGCCGAGGAGATAGGAGTTACCACAGTGGGAGTCCCAAAACACTACTGCGGGGTGACTCAACTTGAAGAGGAATGCTTGCCGAAGCTGTCTAAGAAGGAGCTGAGGTGCGACCAATTGGAAGACCCCATGGGGAGATTGGCCTTTGAAGCATTGGAAAACGAGAGTCCAGAGAAACTTCGACATCACCCCTCCAAGGAGGCTCGTCTGCTATGGAGGGAGCTAGACAAGCTACAGGTCCATCAGGGAGTGGTCTACCGAAGGGGCCCCTCTGATGACTCCGAGGATAAATGGCAGTTGTTTCTCCCAGAGAAGCACCGAGAGACTGTGCTGGTTGCCTTACATGACCAGCATGGTCACCTGGGAGCTGAAAGAACCTTCCAACTTGTCAGAAGCCGGTTCTATTGGCCCTGTATGAGGGCTGAAGTGGAGGAGTATTGCCACTCCTGTGCACGATGCATCCAGAGGAAGACTCTACCCCATCAAGCTGCCCCAATGGGCCACCTACAGAGTCAAGGCCCAATGGATCTGGTATGCATTGACTTTCTCTGCCTCGAACCCGATTTGAGTGGATTGGGAAATGTTCTGGTGGTAACCGATCATTTCACCCGTTATGCACAGGCGTTCCCCACCAGAGACCAGAAGGCTTCCACTGTAGCTAAGGTGCTTGTAGAAAAATACTTCGTCCACTATGGATTACCACAGAGAATCCACTCCGACCAAGGAAGGGACTTTGAGAGTCGCCTGATCCGGAACCTACTGGACTCCCTGGGAGTGGAAAAGACCAGGACTACCCCTTATCATCCACAAGGAGATGCCCAGCCTGAGAGATTTAACCGGACTTTGCTAAACATGCTTGGGACTCTGGAGACAGAGAAGAAGCAGCATTGGAGTCAACACATATCCACTTTGGTGCATGCCTACAATTGCACCACCAGTGATGTGACGGGTTACTCTCCCTATCGCCTCATGTTTGGGAGAGAAGCAAGATTGCCAGTGGATCTGGCCTTTGGCATTTCTCTAGACTATACCTCTGCTGCCTCCCACAAAGGATATGTAGACAGACTTAGGTATAATTTGAAAGCGGCCTATGAACAAGCCCAAGCGGCCTCAGACCAGAGAGGGGCCCGAAATAAAAGGAACTATGATTTGAAGGTTCGAGTGCAAGACCTGCAGCCTGGAGACCGTGTTCTGCTACGCAACCTAGGGATCCCAGGGAAGCACAAACTTGCTGATAGGTGGAGGTCTGAGCCTTACGTTATTTGTAGGAAACTCCCTGGACTACCGGTGTATAAGTTAAAGCCAGAGGGGAGAGTGGGACCCTTGAAAACCTGGCACAGAAATCACTTACTCCCACTTAAAGAAGCAGTCAGGATACCTCCAGTGAGGAACCTACCGGAATCTGTTTCCATCTTGGATACTCCCAGACCCAACACTCGGTCTCAGACCTCTCGATCTAGAGGTGGACAGGCTTCTCAACCAAGTGAAGATGGGAGAGGAGAACTAGAGTGGCTATGGCCTTCCCCAACCCCGGAAAATCCCACCATAGACCTTCCACCCACTGAGGATATGCAGGATGGGACCCTGAACCCAGAAGCTACAGAGTTCATTCCATCCAGTGGCGTGCCTGAATGCTGGGAAGATATTCCGGGTCTGTACTCAGATGAAGAAGAGACAGAGGCCCCAGAACCAGTGACGATGTCAGAGAGTGTTCCTGAAACAGAGCCTGTGGCACCAGAGCCTGAAGTCCCAAGGGAGCAGAGAGCTCGCAGAGTCGTGAGGCCTCCCATGAAGTTAACCTACCCTCAATTGGGAAAGAGCTCAGAGGACTCTGTTACCACCGCTAGAAGAAGTACCGAGTGCTCCAATCCTTCCACTGTTCATTTGGTGGAGGGCAACCCCAGCTCACTCTCTGGCACAGTTAGGCAGGCCACTCATGCCAGTGTGACCTGTGGGACAGGGAATCCCACCTCTGAGTTTTGGTGGCAATTCCCTGTACCAACATCATACTCCGCACGCTCTAAAATGGTTCAGAAATTTTGTTGAAATGTTTATCTTTGGGGACCAAAGAGTTTTAGTGGGGGGAGTGTGTAGCGGGGTGTTCCCCTTTAATCAGAGACAGGAAATTCCAGAGAGAGGGGAGTCAGGGGGAAGAAATATAAGGAGGGGGCGAGGCCTAGCTCTTTCTCTTTTGGACACGGGGAGGCAGAGAGAGAGATACACCTGTGCGGATCTGTGCTGTTCCAGGCCTGAAGCCTGGGGCCTGTGGAGCGAACTAAAGAGCCTTCCAACCCCTTTGCGAGCCTGGGTGGCATCCAGACTCATCTCTTCGAAAGTTATCTGGATCGGGGATCCGATCGCAGAAGCCGCTGTGGACGAGGACCGACACAGCCGGTGGAAGTTCCGGACTGAGGGAAGTGTTCCGGAGTGGTGAGCGAGCGAAAGCTCATCTTTAAACTGTTACTTTTATACTTTGTGCCTACTAGACTTCCGAGGCCTAACACCTCCGGTGAGGGAGAATTACCCCCCCCCCCCTATTGGATTACAAATACATGGTTTTAAATACTTCAAGTGCACCACCTTTACAGATCCTGTGGCGGTGAAGATTTGTGTTTCTTCTAAGACTGAGTTTCATGGTTAGGGATCAGGCCTGATCCGTTAGATAGTTATAAGTTAGTTATCACACCACAGGGTGTTTAGGTAACGGTCGCCCCACGTGGCGTTCCGTCCCCTTTCCATTGCTGGCACACACACACACAGTATTGTGATTTATAACTGCAGGGACCTGCTTATGTGTTGTGAACCAAATGTTACATGCATGTTATCCCCTTTTATCTTACCACAAGCAGTAAAGTCGGTTATTATTTACAACATTGTCTATGAGTCTGAGTTATAAATCCACACACCCACATTTAAAGCATAAGTGATTGTTTATGTGAAATTGCTGTGGGTTAACTGTGCCAGAGCGGGTAGAGCAGATTGCCGGGGGGGTTGGGGAAGCTGTACTCAGGGCCCAAATCAAAACTTGCGGCTCTCTTAAGTTGAGGGTATCGCTACATAACTTTAACTTTTTTTATACAATCCTCTCTGTTTTCTAATGCTAGGTGCCCCTGTGTACATGCTTTATAAAAAAAAATGCTGTCTGTACCTTATTTCAGAGCGCCGCTCGGCGCTCACATGACCGGCCGCCTCTCTCCTCCTTCCCTCCCGACTGATGTACGTGGGGGTTTCTCGGTCCCTTCCCCTGCAGCTGTCAGATGGAGAGAGCCAGCTGGTCATGTAAGCGCCGAGCGGCGCTCAGAAAAAAGGTACAGACGGCATTTTTTTTGTTATAAAACTTGTACACAGGGGCATCTAGCATTAGACAACAGAGAGGATTGTATAAGGTGGGCAGAGTGGCTTAACAACCACTTTAAGAATGAAGGCAGCGTGACGTCATGCTGGTCTTGGAAACCCCCGGAAGGCTATCTTGCTGCTCACCGTATGCTGCCTACTACTGTCCAGCGGAGCTGTCAGCAATTCCGCATCACTGCATGGCCAGTTAACCCATCCCTATGCTATCCAAAACTAAAAATTATTTATTGTCTGGAGTTACACTTAAAAAAGTGTACCTGTTCCAACTTACATATAAATTCAACTGAGCTCTAGTCGTTTTTGTGTCTATTAAAAGTCAACAGCTATAAAAAGTGTAGCTGCTGACTTTTAATAAACACACACTCACCTGTCCCAAGATCCAAGATCCAGCGATGTGGTCACGCTTCCCTCCCTTTCCTCTCACCAGCATTTCAACTGTGGGCAGCCTACTGAATGGTCCGGAAGTCTTCTGGGACCTGTGATGTGTCCCAAAAGATTGCAGGGAGGGAGGGGGGGAGAGAAATTCCGCTTGGATCACCTAGGTGGTCTGAGTGGAAGTGGGAGCGGGTACCTGTCAAAACTAGGTACCCGCTCCCCCCCAAAAAAAAAAAAATTACATGCCAAATGTACAAGGGGGGGGGGGGGGGGTGGGAGTGCTTGAAGCTGAACTTCTCCTTTTGGGTGGAACTCTGCTTTAAGAACAAACCTACAGAGCCTATCTTGTTCGTAACCCAGAGACTGCCTGTAAAGTCCTTCTCTTGAGGGCCTTTTATTTTACTGTTCTGATTCATTCAGGATTGACACTTTGATGGCACTGGAAATTTGAGTGTTTGGAATTCCGGGTTTATGGCAAGGCTTTAGGAATCAGTCTACTGTACCCGCATCTCTGCTCTCCAAGCTGCGGGTAGCTTCACCTGGACCTCTACTGGACTCGCATTGTGCCTTGCTAACCACATTTGTACCTCCTATTATCTCATTGTCTTTAAAATTGTTGCACTTAATAAAAATGATTGCAACAGTAAAATATAAATATTAATTATTCTGTTAGCAAAGTTTATCCATGGCATCACACACATTCTTCATCTGATGATACTATACTCTGACTTTGTTTAAAGGCTAGATGTGTGCATTGCCTGCTGAGAACTTCTGCATTTGGTTGTCCTCTGGGAATTCAGGTTGGGAACTGAAAAAATGATTTGCATGTGCTTGGTAGCTATTTATGTTTGCCTGATCACGTTTTTTTCTACAACCACTCGTTCAATTATTTGCTTTATATTTCGTATAATGCCATTTGGGTGCACACACAGATTAGGGTGGGATCACGCTTTTCAAAGGCACCTTGATGTGGTGGCGTGACACATCTACAATGTTGTATTTTAAATATATAACAAAGACCTGTATTTTTTTAGATGGATGAAAAAGTTTATAGTTAGGTTCTCTGTGTTGGATGGCTAGATTGGGTGCTGGGGAATTTTTTGAATTTTTACTATTGTTGCTGTAAATTGCCCACCTGCTTTTACTTTTCTTCAGCAAGTTATATATCGATGGCAAGATACAGTACATACAGAACTGTTTCCCCAATGGAAGGTAGGCCATTGGTGGGAAGAGTTCCTCTTGCAAACGCTGGGGGGAATAAATTGTAGTGTCTGAGACAAACCTTGGGGTTGTTTACTAAAGGCAAATAGGCTGCTCATTTTGCAGGGGAATTTTCTCCCAGAGGTTAATGAATGAAGTGAAGCTCTGCTGACTTACATCATTCGAACATGTGCAAGCAAAATTCTGATTTTGTCTTTGACCATGATTGGGCATTCTTTTCAAAGTGAAATTTTACCACATTCACAAATCTTTGGGGTAAATTCCCTTACAAAGTGACCAGCCTATTTGTCTTTAGTAAATAATCAATAATCCCCTCTCAACTCTGTGTCAACTGGAGCACAGCCAATCAGCATTTAATCTTTCATTTGCTAAGCTATGTGGAAAAAATGAAAGACAGAAGCTCATTGGTGGGCAATGGCACCAGTTGAGATAGAACTTGTCTGAGACACTTTTTATTTACCGTATATACTCGAGTATAAGCCATTTTCAGCACATTTTTTGTGCTGAAAATGCCCCCCTCGGCTTATACTCGAGTCACCTTTTTGCGCCTGATCTCCCGAAATTTGGGGACCCGGTCCCGGCCGGCCGTATGTCCCCTGGACCCCAAACTTGGTACACATGTAGCCTCATTCTTCCTCTACAAGTGTGCAAAGTTTTTTGATCCGGGGTACCTACGGCTGGGGAGCACCGATTTTTCAAACTCGGGCACCCCTTCTATAGACTCCTATGTTAAACAGTCATTTCTCCGGTGACTTTGGGGACCCGGTACCGGCCGTTTCGTAGATCCCCTGGTCCTGAATCTTGTCACACATGTAGTCCCATTTCTCCTCTATAAGTGTGCAAAGTTTTTTGTCTGGGGGACCTACGGCCGGGGAGCACCGATTTTTCAAAGCCAGGTACCTCTTTCATAGACTCCCATGTTAAACGTCAGTCTAGGCATGGGCACAGTGAGGCATGGGCACAGTGAGGCATGCAGATGGACACCCTAGGCTTATACTTGAGTCAATACGTTTTCCCATTTTTTTGTGATAAAATTAGGTGCCTCGGCTTATATTCGGGTCGACTTATACTCGAGTATATACGGTATTGCCCTCAATGTCTTTTTTAAGCTCATGCGCTTTGCTATGTTGTGAAATGCAGCCAATATTTTCCCCCCAGGAAAGTAGAATGGCACAAACAGATATATAGATGATTCACTGATCTGACTGAGGACTAGGGATGAGCTTCGAGTTCGAGTCGAACTCATGTTCGACTCGAACATTGCCTGTTCGCCCGTTCGCCGAACAACGAACAAATTGGGGTGTTCGCGGCAAATTCGAAAAATCTATGGGAGAAATCTAAAGTGCTAATTATAAAGGCTTATATGCAAGTTATTGTCCTAAAAAGTGTTTGGGGACCGGGGTCCTGCCCCAGGGGACATGTATCAATGCAAAAATAAGTTTTAAAAACGGCCGTTTTTTCATGAGCAGTGATTTTAATAATGCTTAAAATGAAAAAATTAAAGTGAAATATTCCTTTAAATTTCGTACCTGGGGGGTGTGTATGATATGCATGTGAAGTGGCGCATGTTTCCCGTGCTTAGAACTGTCCCTGCAAAAAATGTCATTTTTGAAAGAAAAAAAGTCATTTAAAACTGACTCGCGACTATTAATGAATTGTCGGCTCCCGGCAATACATACAAAAGTCATTGATAAAAAAAAAAAAAAAAAGCGTGGGGGTTCCCCAGAATTCAATTACCAGGCCCTTCAGGTCTGGAATGGATATTAAGGGGAACCCCGCCGCAAATTTAAAAAAAAATTGACGTGTGTAATTTAAATTTACATAGTGAAGGAAGTTCCCCGCTCAGGCCAATGACGTAGGCGGGTCCGACATACCGAGGGGGCGGACCTGATGGGGAACTGCTCTCACTTTGGTAATACATGTATAGACCCGCCCCTTCTCATGTTCCGCATCTGGTCCGCTGAGCGGACCTGATGGGGAACTTTAGAAGGGGCGGGTCTATACATTTAAAATACTGAGAGGGAGTTCCCCATCAGGTCCGCTCAGGCACAACCAATGAAGGACAGCGCTGGACATCGGGATCGCCGCGGGACACTGGATTTCACCGCTGGAATGTTTTTTTTTTTTTTTTTTTTTAATAAAGGACCTTTTCAAGGTGTTTGTGTGTTTTATTTAAACATTTTTTTACGCTTTCTTTGTGAAATGGTAGGGGTACAATGTACCCCTTACCAATTCACATAGGGGGGGGCCGGGATCTGGGGGTCCCCTTTGTTAAAGGGGTCTTCCAGATTCCGATAAGCCCCCCGCTTGCAGACCCCCACAACCACCGGGCAAGGGTTGTGGGGATGAGGCCCTTGTCCCCATCAACATGGGGACATCCTCCCCATGTTGAGGGCATGTGGCTTGGTACGGTTCAGGAGGGAGGGGGGGCCGCTCTCTCGTCCCCCCCTTTTCCCCTGCGGCCGGCCAGGTTGCGTGCTCGGATAAGGGGTCTGGTATGGATTTTTAGGGGGACTCCACGCCATTTTTTTTTTAAATTTGGGGTGGAGTTCCCCTTAAAATCCATGCCAGATCTGAAGGGCCTGGAATGGATATTTGGGGGAACCCCACGTCAATTTTTTTTTAAATTTGCGGCGGGGTTCCCCTTAATATCCATTCCAGACCTGAAGGGCCTGGTAATTGAATTCTGGGGAACCCCCACGCTTTTTTTTTTTTTTTTTTATCAATGACTTTTGTATGTATTGCCGGGAGCCGACAATTCATTAATAGCCGCGAGTCAGTTTTAAATGCATTTTTTTCTTTCAAAAATGACATTTTTTGCAGGGACAGTTCTAAGCACGGGAAACATGCGCCACTTTACATGCATATCATACACACCCCCCAGGTACGAAATTTAAAGGAATATTTCACTTTTATTTTTTCATTTTAAGCATTATTAAAATCACTGCTCATGAAAAAATGGCCGTTTTTAAAACTTCTTTTTGCATTGATACATGTCCCCTGGGGCAGGACCCTGGTCCCCAAACACTTTTTAGGACAATAACTTGCATATTAGCCTTTATAATTAACACTTTAGATTTCGAACGTTCGAGTCCATTGTATTTAATAGGGTTCTAAAGTTTACACGAACATTTTGTCTGTTCGCAGGTTCTGGTGCGAACCAAACAGGGGGGTGTTCGGCTCATCCCTGCTGAGGACTAGTAAATGTCTATTCATCTGTCTGACAGCCCTATAATACCTACATTTTAAAAATATATTTTAAGGGTAATCCAGAAGTAGCCTATTATTGTAGGGTGTGAATGGGAAGTTCAGTATTGTGCTGTTATCAATTATTTGATAAAAAAAAAATAATCTACTGCCCTAAACGGAAGTACCGCTAGATTGCCTAGTCCAGCTCTGTCCAGCGGCACATCCCCATCTTAGAGTTTGACAGGCTACAGGCAGCAGGTGCACCCATGCCATCAGCCCAAAGCTAAGGTTGCATTCACACCTGAGCATAGCGTCTTTGTGCGCTTTTATGCGCGATTTTGGGGCGTTTTTAAGAATGATATGAGTGTTTTTATACAGTTTTTTTTAGCTTTGCCATTTTTTTATTAGCCAATAGAGAAAACTATTACCTGTTGTTGTATCATTTGTTGCTAGGTATTTCGGCTTTTTTAGCTTTCCCATTAGCTTTTATTTATTTTTTTAATTATTATTATTCATTTATTATAAAATTATTATTTAATTATTTATTATTAGGATAAGGGGTTAGTGTTAAGGTTAAGTTAGGGTTAGGATTATTTATTTTTTGTTAGGGTTAGGGTGTTACTACTACTACTATGTAAAATAAATACACAAATAAATACAGTCAATAAATGAATACTAAGTAATAATTAACCCCTAACCCTTTAAAAAAAATATATATATATATATATATATATATATATATATAATTTTTTTGGGGTGTTTATTATATTATTAGTAGTGGTAATAAAAATGTATAAAAAAAAATTAAGGTTGGGTGTAATTATTATTTATTTATGTATTATTAGATATTATTAATTCATTTTATTTATGATGATTTTTAGTTATTTGTGTATTTATTTGACATTTATTTATTCATATACTTTTTACTTTTTTATTGTTTCCATTTTTTTCACTTGAGCAGAAAATCGTACGAATGCATACAAAAACGGGCGAAGCACATTTCATTCACACCTGAGTATCGCGAAAACGCACATTCCTGATCAGGTTTTGTTTGTTTTTCTCACATAAATGTGCGTCACACATAGGGTAGCCTATTCACTTAAATGGGCTGCCCTACGCGTGATAAACGCCCCATTGTTGCTCAAGAACGTTTTCTATTTATGTGTTTTTTCAGTGTGCGTTTTGACACGTTTGTAATGAAAGGTTGGACGTACTGACGCCATCACGCTACCCTTGCTGTGGACGGGTGTATGCTTGTTCGCCGGTGACCTGCCGAGAATTGCCCCTCAGCGGATTCTGCCAGCTCTGTTCTGCGCATGCGCAACACTTTAGCGGATTTCGCCCGCTCTGACCTGCGCATGCGCAACACTTGCGTGTCTGTTCACGGCAGATCTCCGAAAATAGCCGAATGGATTATAACCCATATTCGGCACATGCGCTTTGAGCACAATATTGTGCCACACGCTCCCGATGCTCGCTCCACTCAGCAAGGGGGGCGGGTGTATTACTATTGTAATGAGCGGATGCATGTTTAAATAAAGGAATTGATGGACAGAGAGGGCGGGTAGTTCAATGTGGATGGCCGATTTGAATACTTGTCAGAGAATTGTTAAAAAAAATCTTATGTCTTTTTTTTTTAACAATTCTCTGACAAGTATTCAAATCGGCCATCTGCATTGAACTACCCGCCCTCTCTGTCCATCAATTCCTTTATTTAAACATGCATCCGCTCATTATAATAGTAATACACCCGCCCCCCTTGCTGAGTGGAGCGAGCGCCGGGAGCGTGCGGCAACGACTGTCACAATACCCTGTTGATTGCGCAGTCGCAGTCTACAGCTCTTAATGTTCGGCAATTTTCGGAGCTAGAGCGCTGCGCCTGCGCAGTCCAGGGCTGGCAGAATCCGCAGGGGGGGGCAGATCTCGGCAGATCACCGGCCGACTCTTTTTTATGACTTGTAATGTTTTCTAGAATGGTTTTACGCTATGTAAGCTCCTTTACTTTTGGGTAATTTAATTGGCATACATGAGTCCTCTACACACAATGGGAGTACCTGTCAGACGGAGTGTTGTGATTCACCTCAATGGATTAATTTGTGGTGCCGCTGCTTCCTGATACAGGAACCCGGGCTGGGTTATAGCCGCAGGCTTTCATTTGGCTTGCTTCTGGTAAGCTCAAAATCCTCACGGTGGTGGTGCACGTGTTCATTATTGGTGGTCAACATGTCATTTTGAGTTTATCTGGTTTCTGTGGACTTTATTTTTTCATTCACGGACTGCTATTTATTTATTTACTTGATTCACATTCATCAAGATTTAAGGTCACATTTATTACCTATATAAATATATTTCTATATTCCTTTTGATATTTTTCATACAGTTAATCATTTTTGTGCATGTATTAATTTATGTTTAACATTTATGGTGACTGTTAAGGAGTGTTTGTCAATTTACAGTCTTTATCAATATATATAGACACTGGTTTAAATTACTAGTTTCAATATATATCCCCTAGACTAGAGGGATTCTTGTTAGCGCAGCTTTAATTTTCCTCATTTGTATTTTGGTGTATATCTCACTGTCCAGTTGCAGCTTTTTGTCTCAATATAGCGCGGTGTCCTGTTTTGCCCACGTTTGTAATGCATTTTGTCGCACAGCAAAACATGCGTCTGCTAATATTAACTGGGGTGTCCTTCATAAATGAGCTGCATTCACATTTGTGCTTTTACAACCACACAGCAACCTGCGCAAAAAATGTGTGCTATTCCACAGGCTTCAAAAATGCACTGCAAACGCGCATCGCGCTTGTGTCACCATAATGGCATGCAAATCGTCAGTGCTGGGACAAGGCCATTTGGTGCCCAGGGCGAAGATGGCAAACTGCGCCCCCCCCCCCCGTTTTTAAGAAAGAAATTATGCAGCACAAAGGGGTTAATTTACTGGCACCGGTCATCTGAATGTGAACGAAGACTGTAGCTGAAATACTTTCAGAGGTAATATTATCCATTAGGTAGAGAGTCAGAAAACGAAATGTTCTATGTTCTAACTAGAATCCTCCTCCTCTCAGCCAGCGGCCAGCCAGACACCCCGCCAGCACCACCACACTCCCCTCCCACTGCCTCCCCCCCCCCTCAACCCCAAAACTAAGTAGTTGATTTACTAATATGTACTAATACTAGTATGGGCTTACTTGAGATCTTGCACGTTGCAGAGCTTGGTCCCTTCTCCTCGGCTCCTCTAGGTTGCGGCTCAAGCTGCGCTCTCTACTCCTCCCATCACGCTGCGCTCTCTGCTCCTCCCATCCCAGTGGGAGGTCTGATCTCCTGCTCCTCTGCGCCTCCTCCCATCACGCTGCGCTCTCTGCTCCTCCCATCATGGTAGGAGGTCTGATCTCCTCCCTCCCATCACGGTGGGAGGAGATCTGCTCCTCCCAGCTGGTGACGTCACATCGGGCCGGGACTACAGTACAGAGCGCCTGTCAGGGGGAGAATCTCCGCTGACAGGGCGCAAGGCAAATGAAAAGCTTGTCTGTGTAGGCTTGTGCCAGGTGCGCACTCGGCACATCGTTACAAGTGCAGGCTATAGCGGCTGGAGCCTCCGAGCAATCACTCCAGTCCAGCCACCTTTTAGAAGGACACTTTACTGCGCCCACCCCCAATAAATTGTACCGCCCAGGGCATCCGCCCCTTCCGCCCCCCCCCCCGTACCGGCTTTGCTAATCACAACTGGTGTATCATTGACCAATTAAGCTGCATTCACATCTGCCCATTTCCCAAACGCGCACTAACCCACACAGAGATTGCACGCTTTGCCACACGTTTCAGAAAAACACTGCAAATACGCATCAAGCTTGTGTCGCCATAATGGCATGCTAACCCTGTTTGGGATGTCATTTTTAATTAGGCTGCATTCATGAGCTACTTTAAGGCGTTTGTCGCGTGTAAATCGGCAGATAAATCTGCCGCCCTATGCGTGATGCATGTTTACACGTGAAAAATAGGCTACAAAAATGCGAGTGGGAACCTGCCTTTGTGCTATGCTTGGGTGTGAATAGAATGTGCTTGGGAGGAGAATTTTTAGGCAGCAAGGATGACCTGGGAGGAGAAGTGAGGGTTAAAAAAAAAAAGTCATCTTATCAAAGTCGCACAGGAATGGCTTATTTTCTAATGCTGATGCGACCTCTGTGGGTTAATATAGAAATCTATAGGGCTAAAATGCACTGGAGTCCCACCAGTAGTGCAGGGCGCACTGGCATCATTGAAAATAATGTGATTTCCTATGTCATGTGATTCAGAAGTCTCACACTTCCCACAGGTGAGTTGCATTTTTTATGCATTTTTGCTGCGGTTTCCATTCATTTCAATGGGGAGGTACGTTTTTGGGGAGGTTTTTTAAACCACACGATATATGCACCAAAAATGCAGCAAGGTAGGGCTTTTAAAAATGCAACTTACCAGTGTGAACAGTTCCATCAAATTAAAGGGATGCGTTTTTCATGCATTTTTTCTTTCGCTTTTTCTAACTGAACAAAAACTGTGTGAAAGGGTCCAAATGCTCATTGTGCACGAGGCCTAAAAAAGTTGGATGGTTTTTCCGACGGAATTCCTCTCAAGCCTTCCTTGCATACACACGGTCAGACAAAAGTCCGGTGAACTTTTGACTGCCAAGAACGCGGTGACGTAAAAGACTACGACAAGCTGACAAAATGAAGTTCCATGCTTCCGAGCATGCGTCGGAATTTAGCGCGTCGGGATTTGTACACACGATCGGAAATTCCGAACAGTTTTTTTCCTGACGGGGAAAAAAGAGAACCCGCTCTCTATCTTTTTCCAGCAGTTTTTCTGTTGGAAAAAGTCTGATGGAGCATACACACGGTCGGGATTCCCGATCAAAAGCTCTTATTAGACTTTTTCCAACAGGAAAACCGATCGTGTGTATGGGGCATTAGAGGGCTCTGCTGTAGCATCCCCTATGGTAAAAAAGTGTGCCATTATAATAAGCTGGGAGGACAGAAAGATGTAAAGATGATCCCCGCTCATGTAGCTCAGAAAGAATTTCCATTCTCACACTAATGCCGCGTACACACGACCGTTTTTAATGACGAGAAAAATGAAATTTTTTAAAATGGTCATTAAAAACGATCGTGTGTGGGCTTCAGAGCATTTTTCACGACGTGAAAAACGGCCATGAAAAAATTGGAACATGCTCTAATTTTTCACGTCGTTTTTTTACATCGTCGTTTTTCTCTTCATGAAAAACGGCCGTGTGTAGGCTTTAACGACGTGAAAAAAATGCGCATGCTCAGAATCAAGTATGAGACGGGAGCGCTCGTTCTGGTAAAACTAGCATTCGTAATGGAGATAGCACATTCGTCACGCTGTAACGGACTGAAAAGCGCAAATCGTCGCTCAACAAACTTCACTAACATGAAGGGTGGCGCCATCCGAATGGAACTTCCCCTTTATAGTGCCGTCGTACGTGTTGTACGTCACCGCGCTTTGCTCGAGCATTTTTTTTCACGATAGTGTGTAGGCAAGGCAGGCTTGAGAAGAATCACGTCGAGAAAAACTACGTTTTTTTCAATGACTTTAAAAACGGTCGTGTGTACGCGGCATTACACGTTAACCTTTGAAAATTAAAAAAATCAACCACAAGTGTTAAGCACTTAAAATTTGTCAGACACACATTAAAAACAGCTAGCATAACCTATTAACCCGCCTTCAGTTTTGGGCCATGGATTTTTGGATAATCCGTTGTATCACTTTCAATTTTATCTATAAAAGTGAAACTATCATCTTAGCAAACAAAAAAAAATCAAATTTCTGTAAAAATTTTAAACACCCTAATTAAAAAAAAAAAATCATCATTTCACAAACACAGCATATACACATGTATCATGTCACACAAAAAAGACCAGCGCTGTCCTTCAATATAGTGCATTCAAATTATAGTGCATAAATAAATATGTAAAAGTCATCTATATATAATAAATTTATGTGAGTCCATAGAATGCATATAATGGACTCACGTATATTTATTATATATAGATGACTTTTATACTGTTTTCAGATATTTATTTATGCACTATAATTTGAATACACTATATTGAAGGAGAGAGATGCACTTTTTTTTGTGACTGTATATATTTAGTGCCTTTTGTACAGGTGGTTGGGTGCATAGTGGTGCTAGCTGCTTCCTATAGTATATAGAGTTGAGTAATAGGTGGTTTATACACAGGGATAGCGCGGAAAGTGTTTTCACACATATCATGACTGTTGTGTTGTATATATTAGCACTGCTCTGCTGGTGCTGTTTGGTAGTTGACAAATATTAGTAGCAGTGTCACTGGTTTCAGAGTGGCTGTATTATGGTATAAGTTCACCACAACAACGGAGGTGCAGATAATGTGTGTCAACTTAGAGCCCCTTAAAAATCGAACTTATCGAAACTCATATGGCGATTTACTAAAGGATGGCCATACTGTGTACTTTGCAAAGTAATTGTTTACTTGCAATAGTTTAGTGCAGCCTTTTCCAACCAGGGTGCCCAGGAACACTGGGGTGCCTTTAGGTTTCTTCGGGGGTGCCTTAGCAAAATGCCCAAAAATTGGCCAAAAATTGTATATAAGCCAATAAAAATGACTGATCTTTATTCAGCTACATGCATTGTTCCTTTACCAACAATGCATCTCATTTCAAAACAGTAAAAAAGGATGGCTTTTTTTTAACCTCCATGCGCAAGTGGCCTTAGTAAACCATTCCTCTGTAATCTAAATGTTAAATTTTGCGATTTTGTCACATAGCATGCCTCACAAACAGTGTGTATATAGCCTTTAAAGAGGAAGTATACCCTGATGGGTTTTACTTCCTCTTTTTTTCCATGCAAACCCTGCAAAGTAAAAGCTTCATGGGCTAGTGTGCATAGCATACTAGCCCATTATGTGGCAGTTACCTGCAAACGAAGCCCGGGCTGTCCCCGCTGGTGGCCTCATCCATCTTCACCCCTCTTCCTTACAGGGCCAAGGACTCTGGCTCTGTGACTGGCCGGAGCCGCATGCCGTCACTCATGTGCATGCGCCAGAGCCACCAGTCACGGGACTCGCTCTGGAAGAAACAGCATGGAGGGACGTTTCTTCCCAGACAATGCGCCAATGACATCATTGATGCACTACAAGGTAAATATCTCCTAAACGGTGGACATTTAGGAGATATTTACAGTACCTATGGGTAAGCCTATTCTATACTTACCTGTAGGTACAAGTTCTAAAAAGGGGTTTACAACCACTTTAAAGTGGTAGTAAACTCTGTTATACCACTTGTACCTACTGTGAGGGGGCTAGCTCGGCAGCGGGTATGTGTGACCCCCGGGATGGGCTCCCCACCCAAAACAGGCCCAGCAGACGGAGGTTGTGGTTTTCAAAATCAAAAAGGTGCGGTTTATTTTCTATTTACAGTGACAAAAACACAGCAAGGCAAAAAAAACATAAACAAAATAAATCCTGGTCAACTTGACCTCTGACTAAACTTACAGGTTTCCTAACTAACGACTGGGATCAGCCTAGTGCTGTCCTAGTCCCTGGTTTTAAATGTCCAAGCAAAATATAGCCACACAGGCTTTCTCTCACCGCACAGGGGTTCACTCTCCCTAGACAGTCCACACAGGTCTGCTTCCAGGCATGAGCTAACATCTAATGAATCTGGGAGTTTTTTATAGAGGCCTAAATGAGCTGACAAGCTTCAGCTGGCCTCATCAACTCCCTGTCTGCACGACGCCCAGCCCTCTCCCTAGAGGTATGAGTCATCAATGAGCCCACTAGTCTCAGCTGGGCTTATACAACTCTCCACCTAGCTGTATAAGTCAGCGTAAAGCCTGAATCTGGGCGAAATATATCTACCCCCCTGGATGCAACCAGGTGACTTTACCTTCCTGCTGTCACATACCCCCCCCTCTTGTTTTAACCTCGGGGTTGGAACACCAGCAATCAGGCATTCATGTACTCGAGACAAAGCATCCACATTCCCCATTTGAACGCCAGGGCGATGCTTTACTGTGAAGTTGAATTCCTGGAGGGCCAGGAACCACCTATTCACTCTTCTATTTGTTTCCTTGTTTTGAGCCATCCACTTTAACGGAGCGTGATCCGTAACCATGTCAAAGTGCCTACCTAGCAGGTAGTACCGAAGGGAATCTAGAGCCCACTTCACCGCTAAACACTCCTTTTCAACGGTGGCGTAATTTACCTCATGGGACTTCAACTTCCTGCTGAGGTAAATGACTGGGTGCTCTTCCCCGTTCCAGACCTGGGACAATACTGCTCCTAACCCCACATCTGACGCATCACTTTGTACGACAAAGTCTCTAGAGAAGTCGGGTGAGTACAACACTGGCTGGCTACATAAGGCTTGTTTCAAGAATTGGAATGCTGCCTCAGCCTCGGGGGTCCATTTAATCATGACCGACCCTTTCCCCTTCGTCAGGTTGGTTAGGGGCACAGCCTTAGAAGCAAAGTGGGGAATGAATCGCCGATAATACCCAGCGATTCCCAGAAAGGCTCGTACCTGCTTCTTGCTGTTGGGACGTGGCCAACTCTGGATGGCCTCGACTTTGTTGAGTTGGGGTTTTATTACTCCCCTCCCAATGGTGTACCCAAGATATTTGGCCTCCTCCTGCCCAATGGTACACTTCTTGGGGTTAGCCGTAAACCCTGCTTCCCGAACAGAGTCCAGGACTGCTTGCACTTTTGGCAGATGTGAGGCCCAATCTGTGCTATGGACAATTATGTCATCCAGGTAAGCCGCAGCATACTTCCGATGGGGCCTCAGCATCTGGTCCATTTTCCGCTGGAATGTGGCCGGCGCATTCTGTAACCCGAACGGCATTCTTTTATATTGGAACGCCCCGTCTGGGGTTACAAATGCGGTTTTCTCTTTGGCCGACTTGGCCAGGGGGATTTGCCAATACCCTTTTGTGAGGTCAAGAGTCGTCATGTATCGGGCTGTTCCCAGCCGGTCGATCAACTCATCTATACGTGGCATGGGGTAGGTGTCAAATTTTGTAACTTTGTTCAACTGACGAAAATCGTTACAAAATCGCCAGCTCCCATCCGGTTTAGGCACCAACACAATGGGACTAGACCAATCACTTTGGGACTCCTCTATCACCCCTAAGTTCAGCATTCTCTGTACTTCCTCCCGTATTGCCTCCCGTCGGGCCTCTGGGATCCGATAGGGTTTTAACTTCACCCTTTCACCGGGCGGGGTAATAATGTCATGCTCTACCCCAGATGTTTGTCCCGGCAGCTCAGAGAATACCTCCTTGTTGCGAAGTACAAACTCCTTAACCTCCTGTTGTTGGGGTTGTGACAAGGTGGCTGCGATTCCAACCTCAGGAATCACGCAACCAGTTTGAGCTGGTGACCAAGTGTCTGCGACTAGGGACTCTCTATCCCTCCAGGCTTTCAACAGATTAACGTGATAGATCTGTTCGGGCTTTCGCCTTCCTGGTTGTCTGACCTTGTAATTCACTTCGCTCACTTTTTCCATTATCTCGTAGGGGCCTTGCCATTTGGCAAGGAATTTACTTTCAACCGTAGGGACAAGTACCAATATCCTATCCCCCGGGGAAAAGGTACGGGTCTTGGCTCCACGGTTGTACACTCTCTGCTGTGCCAACTGCGCTTGGGCCAAATGTTCCTTCACGATGGGCATTACCTGTGCAATTCGATCTTGCATCAGGGCGACATGCTCAATCACACTCCTGTGGGGAGAACTCTCACTTTCCCAAGTTTCCTTGGCAATATCCAACAGCCCTCTTGGGTGTCTCCCATACAGTAACTCAAAGGGGGAGAATCCCGTAGAGGATTGGGGCACCTCCCTAATAGCAAACATCAAATAAGGAAGTAGACAGTCCCAATCCCTTCCATCTCTATCCACCACTTTCTTCAACATTTGTTTTAGGGTTTTGTTGAATCTTTCAACCAGCCCATCGGTTTGGGGGTGATACACAGATGTACGCAATTGCGTCACTTTGAACAATTTACACAGCTCTTTCATAACCCGGGACATAAAGGGTGTACCTTGGTCCGTAAGCAGTTCTTTACAAATACCCACCCGGCTAAAAACAAGAGATAGCTCTTTGGCTATGGTTTTGGCCGAGGTATTTCTGAGAGGGATCGCTTCTGGATAACGGGTGGCATAGTCCATTATAACCAATATGTACTGGTGCCCCCTAGCGGACTTGATTATAGGACCTACCAAATCCATTGCGATTCTCTCAAACGGGACCTCAATGATGGGTAGAGGGACCAGCGGGCTACGGAAATGTGGCATCGGGGCCGACCTCTGACACACAGGGCAGGAGGAACAATAATTTTCTATGTCCTTCATCACCCCAGGCCAATAGAATCTCTGTAATACCCTCTCTCGGGTTTTCTCTGTCCCCAGATGACCTCCAAGAATGTGCCCATGGGCCAACTCCAACACCAACTTCCTGTAAGGTTTGGGCACCACAAGCTGCTCAACGGTTTCTTCTGCCCTTTTTGCCACCCGATACAGTAGGTCCTTCTCTACGCTGAAGTATGGGTAAGTGCCAGTATTATCTGGGTTCACTAACTCGCCATCTATTTTCACTACGTTTTCCCGTGCCTTTATTAGGGCGGGGTCTTTCAACTGTTCTGTGGCAAAGTTTTCCCTGTGAACCTCAAGATCAGAAAACTCCACAGACGGTAGGTTTTCGTCTGAGGAGGTGGGCTCCTCTCCAGTTTCTTGAGTCTCCCCTGCCAATACTGACAAGGGAAATTCCGGAGAGTCCTCACCACTCTCAGGGGAGTTCTGGCTATCACATTCCTGGTACATAGGGGCACCAGTGGGGGGCTCAGGATCATCCCACAGTTCCCAGAACTTCGGAAAATCCCTTCCCACAATGGCGTCATGCGGTAACTGAGATACTAAGCCCACTGGATGAGAGAGGGTACCTTTGGGGGTCTCGAAACACACCGTAGTCACTGGATACTCTCGGGTGTCCCCATGCACACAAATAACGGCTACCTTGCTATTCCCAGAGACCTCTGTTTTAACTAACTCAGCCTTTATCAGGGTCACAAGGCTACCTGAATCCAGCAATACCACAACATTTCTACCATTAATACACATTTTGCATAAATGTTTCTCAGTTCCTCGAATGGCAGTGCATGCGACTGTCGCACACAGCGACTGACGTCTGCCCGTCAGAAAGTCACACTGCATGGGTTCCTCCACAACCGGGCAATTTGCTGCAATATGTCCCGCTTGCCGGCAGCGGTAGCAAACGATCCTTCTTGCGGCCTCTTGAGCCGCTGATTTCCCAGGCTGTTCTCGCCAAACTTGGGGTAGAGCTCCCACCCTCTCACTCTCTCCACCCTCACCCCTTGGAATCCTCTTATCCGCCCCTGGGGATGGTCTGGTCTTAGGGTGGAAAGTCCGAGTGTCTCTGGAAGAGGCCGTCAGGTTCTCTGTAGCCAAGTATTTCTCCACACGATCCACAAGACCATCGGCCGTCTCTGGGTCTCCATGGCTTACCCACTTTTGGATGGCAGTAGGAAGAGCTCTCAAAAACCGATCCATTACAACACGTTCCACAATCTTTGGTGCGGACAAAGTCTCTGGCTGTAGCCACTTTCTGCTCAGGTGAATGAGATCATACATTTGAGACCTGGGGGGTTTTCCAAGCTGGAAAGTCCAGTTATGCACACGCTGAGCCCGGACAGCCAGGGTGACACCCAGCCTTGCCAATATTTCAGCTTTTAGCATCACATAGTCTTTTGCTTGGTTAGGCTCTAGGTCATAGTAAGCTTTCTGCGATTCACCAGTTAACAGAGGAGCCACTAGTCCAGCCCACTGCTCCTCAGGCCACTTTTCTCTTTCAGCGGTCCTTTCAAATGTGGTCAAAAATACCTCTGGATCATCCTCTCCAGTCATTTTTGTCAATAAACGACTCACCCCAAAGGACGCGGTATTAGTGGGACGGCTTTCCTCACTGGTCTGCGGACGTTGCTGCATTACTGCTTCCATCTGTTGTTGTAGTCTCTGCTCTTGCTTCTGCAACAGGTCTATGAAGCGGGCCTCAGATTGCTGTTGGGCTTGTTGCTGAGCCTCCAGACTCTGTTGTAAAGTTGCAAGGCTCTGTTGATGAGCTTGCTGCTGGGCTGCAAGGCTCCTTTGCAAACCTGCATTTGTCTGCTGTTGATTGGCATTTGCTAGAGCCAGCTGTTTCAGTATCTCCTCCATGCTGGCTTAAAAAAAAACTGCCACTGGTTCTCCACCAACTGTGAGGGGGCTAGCTCGGCAGCGGGTATGTGTGACCCCCGGGATGGGCTCCCCACCCAAAACAGGCCCAGCAGACGGAGGTTGTGGTTTTCAAAATCAAAAAGGTGCGGTTTATTTTCTATTTACAGTGACAAAAACACAGCAAGGCAAAAAAAACATAAACAAAATAAATCCTGGTCAACTTGACCTCTGACTAAACTTACAGGTTTCCTAACTAACGACTGGGATCAGCCTAGTGCTGTCCTAGTCCCTGGTTTTAAATGTCCAAGCAAAATATAGCCACACAGGCTTTCTCTCACCGCACAGGGGTTCACTCTCCCTAGACAGTCCACACAGGTCTGCTTCCAGGCATGAGCTAACATCTAATGAATCTGGGAGTTTTTTATAGAGGCCTAAATGAGCTGACAAGCTTCAGCTGGCCTCATCAACTCCCTGTCTGCACGACGCCCAGCCCTCTCCCTAGAGGTATGAGTCATCAATGAGCCCACTAGTCTCAGCTGGGCTTATACAACTCTCCACCTAGCTGTATAAGTCAGCGTAAAGCCTGAATCTGGGCGAAATATATCTACCCCCCTGGATGCAACCAGGTGACTTTACCTTCCTGCTGTCACACTACAGATAAGCCTATAACAAGGCTTACCTGTAGGTATTATGAATATCTCTAAAACTTGCACAGTTTAGTAGATATTCGAAGTGCATGCAGCCGATGACATCACCAGTGAATGCGCTTGATGGTCGGGACCTTCAGAGCCCACGCTGTAAATGGCGGCTCCCAAATGCGGGAGTGACGTCATCATGCCCTCGGCCACTCGTGTAGCCAGAGGCCGTGAACCCGGAAGGAAGACCGGGGGAAGATGTCAGCCGTGACACTGCAGCGCTGGAGGGCTTCGTTCTAATGCATACTAGCACATTATGACATTGCCTTGCAGGGAATTTTTATTTTTTTTAACCACTTTTACTACTGCTTTAACTTGTTATAAGATTTGTTTCACAGGTTCATACTGGAGCGACATGCATTCCGACTTTGAAAGCACAAGTCGCATGACATGTCGCGCCCTATTAAGTGCAATGGAACTGTTCTAATAGGAGCGACTTGAGTCCTGCACTACTTTTGGTGCAACTTCGGCATGACTTGCATTGACTTCTGTTCTGTTAAAGTCAGCTTCAAAGTCGTGCTGAAGTCATGGCAGTATGAACCAATACCATTTTAAATAATAATTTTATATAGAATCAGGTAATATCATGTAAACGTATAAAGAAAGCAAGCTCTAATAAGAGTCACGTTTTTCTTTTAAATGAAAACGGCAGACTATAAAGTCCACGCACACTGGAATTAGGCCCCATGCACACGAGACGCTGTTATTTGCTGTTGAACGCGCGTTCAGAGGCAGTTGGACGCTTTTTTCAACTGCTCCTGAACCCATTCAATGTTATCCTATTTGTCCATGCACACACTTTCGTTTTTTGGCGTTTACAAGCAGTTGCGTTTAACCTCGTTTTTCCAGAAGCAAAACTGTGTTAATAAATGTCACTTATTTCAAGATCAAACTGGGTGGAATATTTACAGCAGGAGAGTGAGTACAATTAAAGTATGAGAAATAAATGATACTACAAGCAGTAAATGCTCGATAACATGGAAATATCTGCAAAACATGAAGTTTCCAAAACAAAGTTTTTTTGCTTACCTGGCAGGCCTTAGCGATTTCCCAGGAGGTACACCATTGATTTGGAGGATGCTGACATTTAAGCTGGGCTGATGCACCCACAAAGAATAAGATAACGAGAAGTACAGCAGAATTCATTGTGTGCTCAGTAATGTCTAATGAGAAAGTGTAAGTAGAAAGGAGTTATAAACACTCAGCCACTCCTCCAAATCTCAGCCTCTTCCTGATACTCCCACACTTACTTCTCTTTACACATACAGTCTATGTAGAGAACAAAGATTTTGTTTAACGTAGTACTAGAGCCGAACGAATAGTCATGGCGATAAAATGAGGTGCTCATGTGTGGTACATAAGAGTAAAGTTTACCTATGACATTTAATTGTGCCAAGGTCATGTCACAAAGTCTCTGCTAATGCAGGACACGATGGGGGATTTATGTCAGTATTTACAATATTCAGAACTGGCTACAGATCTCAGGAACACTACAGGAGGCAGGGATGGAGAAAGAAACAGATAGGGGTTGTGGAACTAGAAGTCCCAGCTGCTCTTTAATGAATAAATGCAGGGCCGTCTTTAATATTGATTAGACCCTGGGTAAAAAAAACCTTGCCCCCCCCCCCCCCCCCCATGCAATTTCGCTCTCCACGTGCTTTGAGACATACAATAAATATCAGCTAGACTTAAAATCAGTTTACTGTATCAGATCAGGCAGCGATTGTGATTGGTTGCCAGAGGTTACAGCATATCATTACCACTTACTAACTGGTTGCTAGAGGTTACAGCACACATTACGGCTCACTGATTAGTTGCTAGAGGTTGCAGCACATGATTTCTGCTTGTTGATTGGTTGCTAGAGATTACTGTACAGTAATACTGGTTGGTTGCTAGAGGTTACAGCACATCATCTCCTCACTGCAGAGGAGCATGATATACATATGAATGCCACCTTTATTTACATATCAATGCCGCCCGTTGGCTCTATTTACATATGAATGCTCCTTTCATTTGCATATGAATGATGGTTATTTACATGTAAACACAGAGTCTGCAGGTGAGTCATCTGTACACAACAATAGGGCAGAGCTGGGCAGCATTAGTAGCAGCACTTTGGGCCCCACAACAATGACAGGGCCCAAGGCAGCTGCCCCTTTTGCCCTGCCTTAAAGACGGCCCTGAATAAATGCACAAGATATAACTGGAAACTAGCATTTATAGTTAATAACACCAGGGGTATTTGATCCAGGGAATATATAATTGCCTCCTGGGGATCAAGTAGGATTTTTTTCCCCCTGCTGGAGCAAATTGCACTTGTCATCTGCGGGGTATTTACAGCCACTTCACTCAAAAAGTGACAACGCATTTATAGTAGCATTCTCCCAGGAGCAGCGTTTTACCACTCTGCCTGGTCAGATACCAATCACAGCAACCCTGTGTATGCAAAGAATAAAACATACTGTATGCATTACCAGGACATACTGCACTGCTTTATTAAAGTAATGTAGTTACAGCAAACTTTACTAGGATAAAGCAACAAATTGTTTACTTGTCCTGGTGTTGCTTTATTCTTTGCATTTACGGGGTTCCCTGTGGTTAGTACTGGACCAAGCTACTCTACCTGCTGTGTTATTGTTTGAGTGAAGTGGTTGTAAATATTTAGCAGATGACAAGTGCTTGTGACCTCATAAGTTTAAGAATTCAAATTGTTTTGGTAAGCAAATGGTATGTGCTTTGTTTTGGTGATGGTACAATGAAGTCCGAGCAAATAGTTTGCAGTGGATCTGCACAAGTTTATCATAGCAGAGTTAAGTTGGATTTTTTTGTGTGACATGCATGTTTTATGTTTATTATTTATTGTACCAGCACTTTGGAATGTACATATATTAACTATCACACTATAAGATTTTGTTGTGTTACACACTTATATGATGGATGTTCTTTTCATTTTCTTTTATTTCCCCAGTGACAGCCTGCCAGAATAGCTAGGATCTGTGAGAGCAGCTCTGTATTATACATTACTGCCCCTATACTGTACCCACCTGCCCCCTGTACTGTGTCCACTTACCCTCCCTCTGTACTGTACCATCCTGCCCCCTGTACTGTGTCCACTTACCCTCCCACTGTACTGTGCCCTACTGCTCCCCCTGTACTGTATTCTCCTGCCCAATGTACTATGTCCACTTACCCTCCCCCTGTACTGTGTCCACTTACCCTCCGACTGTACTGTGCCCTCCTGCTCCGCCCTGTACTGTACCCTCCTGCCCCCTGTACTGTGTCCACCTACCCTCCCCCTGTACTGTGCCCTCCTGCCCCCTGTACTGTGTCCACTTACCCTCCCCCTGTACTGTGCCCTCCTGCTCCCCCTGTACCGTGCCCTCCTGCTCCCCCTGTACCATGCCCTCCTGCTCCCCCTGTACTGTGCCCTCCTGTCCCCTGTACTGTGCCCTCCTGTCCCCTGTACTGTGCCCACTTACCCTCCCCCTGTACCCTCCTTATACAGTTAATTTTTATTGCTTGAATTATTTTTCCTATTATGGGCGTGAGTGGGCCTCGTGTCTAAGTTTTGCCTAAGGCCTCACAAAGCCTAGAGCTGCCTCTGCTGCCTAGGAAGAGGTCACATTCTCCCCCATACCAAAGCAACATGTATTTGTGAACACAACCAACTGGTGGGGGATAGGGGCAAAGAAAACAAAGTGGGTTAGTGGTGATTTGGTAAGAGACTCTTACTTAATTCTGAATGGACGAAGTTACAGATTCTCTCAAGGCATCTTATTTTCTGCATATTAGTGAAAACTGTTTTACTATACACACGAGTGGCATTTGTTCTGATCAGAGGGGATCTGTGAACAGGAGCTAAACAGAAAAGACTGAGAAACTGATCAATCTGATTGGAATGCTCATCTGAAAGGGACCTATATGCCGCGTACACACGATCATTTTTCCCGTCGGGAAAAATGTCATTTTTTCCTTTGGACGAGAAAAACGATCGTCTGTGGGCTTTTTGCCGTTTTTCCCGACAGGAAAAACGGCATTAATCACGATGAGAAAAATTAGAACATGTTCTAATTTTTCTCGTCGTTTTTCCTGACATTTCTTCTGCGGCAGTGTTTCCCATAGGGAAACACTGCCGCGGAGCCCATAGACAATCGTTTTTCTCGTCATTTTAAAAAATGACGAGAAAAATGACCGTGTGTGGGGAACAAGCTGTTCCCTCGTTTAAAATGTCATTATTCACGGCGGTTTTTAAACCGCCGTGAATAATGATCGTGTGTACGCGGCATTAGATTTACTATACATTACAGCTCTTTTCCAAATGAAAACAGGTGAACAAACAAATAGCCATATATGACAGCAATTTTATTTACCAAGTTCTCTAAATGACGGTATTTGGACCAGCATGTTCTGAAAACGCAGACCTGTCTAGCATTATTATAGCACTGGATTACACCAGCTGAATATATAGTTGTATGATTTATTTAGTTAAATGATTGTATAAAGCAGTAGCATGATAATTGTAACATATTGTGTTGGCAATTGATTATTTTTCATTCACTTGTGAGGTAATAATAAATGAAATTCAAAAGAATTATCATTTACTTCCCCTTAATTACACAAATTGCAGAAATGAAACCCCTAACCTAGTTAGATTTGGAAATCCCCAAAATTGAGGTTCACTTCCTTATCACGTTATACTGTGATGCAATTCTTGTCCTACCTGTTCCTGTATAAGATTTGTCTTGATTGTTAACAGCTAATGCAATAAAAACATTATGAAAAACAATAGGTGCATATACCTTCTTAGGAGTAAACCTAGATGATCTGTTTTTGAAGGGAAAAAATGTTTTTAACAAATCCACACAAGCTACGTTCCATTTAATACCTTGTGATGGTGCTGACTGTATTAGAGAAAATCCTAAATCCTCTGCATCTACATAACCCCACAGCAATAATCTGTCGGTGCTGCAGGGGTTAATACCATGGATGAAAAATGATCCATGAATGGAGCAGGCAGACCTCTGAATGGAGGATGGGCAGATGAATAAAAAAAGGTCCACAATCTATCAATGAACTGCTATCAATCTATCCGATCAGGACACGAGACACCAGCCATAGCTAGTGTGCTCGTCCCCGAGGAGAAGAAAACCGGGCTCAGGTAAGTAAAAGCTGTAGTAAAGTCTGCTCGATTATTTATACCTACAGGTAACCCTATAATACGACATAACTGTGGGTACAGTAAATATCTCCTAAATGTGCACTATTTAGGAGATATTTGCTTTAGTAGCAGCTGGTGTCGTCACCGACACATGGCATGGTATACATTGAAAGAGCTGCCGTGACTCCCATGCGCGTGCTCGGGAGTGATGTCACCTTAGCTCAGCCAAATAATTTGAGCCTGTGGACTTGGAAGACCAGGTGCAGATGGAAGCCCTGTCAACGGTGACAGCACACTACTGGAGGGTCTTGTTTTAAGGTAAGTCTTTCTACTCTCACATTATGCTCTTAATTTGCAGAGGGAAGATTTGTTTTTTGTTTTTGCGTTTCACCACTGTTTTACCTCTTGTAGCTATGGAAGAATAGGGCTGTGGGGTATAGGAGGGGGGCAGAGGACTTGTGATTTTCAGTGTTACAGCTGGCACCAGCACAAGGGACACTTTGAAATAAATGTAAATAACGTCCCTTATGCTGTTTTTGGCTGGTGTCTACTGAACCAGCCGAAATTTTTATCCATACAGTATATGGTGGGCTTAAGTTATGCAGCACCTCTTTTCTTTCTCAGCTACACTGTGCATTACAAAAAAAAGGTAATAACATTCTAAATGACAGACACTGGTCAGCAGATCACTTAGCATAAATTATAGGTTTAAAGTGATTGTAAATACTTTTAAAATTAACAAACAGGTTTATACTTCCCTGCTCTGTGCAATGCAATTGCACAGAGCAGCCCTGAAACTCCTTTTCCTGCCAGCGCTCCTGGCTGCTCCTCTCTGGTGAGTGTCTCCATAGAAAGCCACTTTCAATGGGGGCACTTGTGCAGGTTTACTGTTAAACCCCACCCCCTGCTCCCTCATCACTGGGTTTCATTACCTCAGCAAAGCCTGTTATACCAGGAAGTGAGGACAGAGAAGAGCTGTAAACTGGCACAGCGCTGGATCAAATGGAGGGCTCAAGGGGTGTGTGAGAGGGGATACTGATTGCTAAACATTTTGTACCTTGATGCAAGGAGGAATACATTAAGGTAAAAAATGTTTAGGCTTTATAACAACTTTAAGAAGACCTTGCCCTAATAAGCTTTATACATCAGGATCCCTCCCCCATAAACTGCAGCATTTAAGCTGGCCATACACTGATCAGAATTTCAATCATTGGTCATTTCTGTTCAACAGAAGTAATTCAAAATCAAATTGTAGAGATATGTAAAAATTGTTTCTCAATCAGTGACTGCAGCCACTGATTAGTGTATTCTGACAGCTTGTGGGTGCCACTGTCGGAATACAATATCCAGGTGGGGGCAGATGGAGAGGCAGATAGACTCCTCCATTTACCTTGTTTGAGTAGTTGGAGAAATCTTGCTTAGAACCAAGACCCTATAATAGGCACACCTATACTCTAATAAAGTCAACAAAAAGAAGGCCAGTAAGCAGGGATGGGCTCCTTTCAGGCTCACCTACCCTTATAAAGCATGTGCTTCTACTATAGAGTTAGGACTGCAGATAATACTGGGGTGCCATGAAGTGGCTCTGCAGCTTACACATGAATTTGCAAATGAAACCTCTGTTTTTAACACCTACTGTTATTCGGTTGGTTGTAGGCTGGTCGGTAAGCTGAGCTGGGAATTTTCTTCGTCCTTCCATGTGCTCCTTGCTGCAAAGGCAGGTGGGGGCAGTGACGAGAAATAGAAAGGTGGGGGCAGTGGCCATTTGTTTGTAAAGTCCAAAATGTCCACAGCACCTCAAAAGCAAATCAACTATCACTCAAAGGTAAGTATTGTCCTCTTCAATCCCTCCCCAGACTCTTACTAGATTTTCTAACTCACAATGAAGATGTTAATCAAATAAAGCTATTTATAGGGGCTGCATTGGGTAAGGTATTTTGAGCATAGGGGGTGGAACATGGTGGCATACATGCATGGATGGAGTCACGTTTTTTTACTTCATGGAGCATGATTTGATGTGAGCACAATTCTAAATAGTGTTTAATAATTTTAATACTACACTATCCTAGTAATTTTTCTTTTTGAGAGACACTGTGGGGAGGATGATCCTGAGATTTTTTTTGTGGACTTTGGGTGGAATGATATGTATCTTAAAGTGGAAGTTTGGTAAGAATATAATCAGAGGGTTTTTGGCCTACTGCAGACTGTTTCATGCAACGGTACATAAGGATGCCAGGTTCACTTACACCAGTGGTTCTCAACTCCTGTCCTCAGGGCCCACTAACAGGCCAGGTTTGCAAGATAACTGAAATACATCACAGGTGATATCATTTGCTGCTCAGTGATTGCAGTTTTCTAGTCTGCATCTCACCAAAGTAATACTTAAAATCCGGCCTGTTAGTGGGTCCCGAGGACCGGAGTTGAGAACCACTGACTTACACTGTCCTATACCGGAACTTTTCGCAGTGGAGCAGAAATGGGCTTCCTATATTTTCATTGCTGCTAAACGTACAGTTGCTCAGGCCTGGAAGTCTCCATTGGCTGCCTTTCAGGGTGTGAAAACCTGGATGACTGCCCTGTTGGTTAATAAGTAGATGTTCAGTATTCTTAAGGATTTGCACAGGAAGTTCCCTAAAAATCTGGGCACCTTGAATAAACTATTGCTTTCCATTCTTACCTCCGGCCAGTTATGGTCGTTTATACAGTGGGTACGGAAAGTATTCAGACCCCCCTAAATTTTTCACTCTTTGTTATATTTATCAGGCTACGTACTTACCGAGGCCGAGATGCCGAGAGTGGTTCACCCTTGCACCCAAGCGCACTCCGCCCCCTGGAGGTGAGACAGGGAGAGGACAGCACGAGGGAGCACTGGCCACCAGCAGGTAGAGGTGTCTAGCTAAAGAATCAAGCAGGGATGAGTCTGAAGAACAGGCCAGGAGTCAAACAGCAACCAGTAGCAAAGGCACAAGTCCGTTTAGGAGTTTAGCAGAAAGCACCAGAATAGTCAGGTTAGGCAAGAAGTCCAGGGTACAGGCAGAAGGTAGAGGGCTGGAGACAGGCAGCAGATCCGGGTCACAGGCCGAGGGTCAAGCACAAGGAGAGAGGTAGAAGTCCGTTTAGCAAGCCAAGGGGTCAGGTTCAGGAGAAGCAGAAGCGTAGTCAAATCCGGTCCGGGTCACAGCAGGAGAACTTTAACTTCTTTCAGGCACAAGGAAACACAGTAAAGCTGACAAACCAGCAACCAGATAGTGTTACTGCGTCTGTTTAAATAGGCCCGCCTGTAGTCCCATTGGCGAGCTATTGCGCACGCGCATTCGTCGTTGCGCCGGTGCGCGCACCCGAGCACGCCGAAGCGCCGTCCCGCCACGCACGCGCATGCGCCGATGCGCCGTTTTGCCGCGCATGCGCACTGAGCGCAGATTGGTGACAACAGACGGGGAATTTCCCTGACAGTGCCCCCCCCGAGGGGCGGAATCCGGACGCCCAGGCTGGCCATTAATTCCAGATGTTCTTGATGAAAGGCTCGTATTAGGCGAGGAGCATGCAAGTTCCTGGATGGTTCCCAGGAGTTGTCTTCCGGGGGGTACCCCTTCCATTTAACCAAGTATTGTAACTGTCTGCCTTTTTTCCTACAGCCCAGGATGGATTCCATCTCAAATTCCTTTTCCCCATCTACTTCAACTGGTGGTGGAGGAGGTTCATCTCTTCCAGGAAAGGCGTTGGGAATGACGGGTTTTAATAAAGATGAGTGGAACACTGGATGAATCCTATAGGAATCAGGTAATGCTAGTTCAAAAGCCACAGGATTAATAGCTCGTTTGATCTTGAAGGGCCCGATAAATCTAGGGCCGAGCTTTCGAGAGGGAATAGGCAATCTGAGGTTGGCGGCGGAAAGCCAAACTTTTTCTCCGACTCTGAACGCCGGGTTTTCCTTCCTCCCCCGGTCATAAAATTTCTTGTAGGATCCTTGGGCATTCCGCATCATCTCCTGGAGTCTTTGGAAATTCGCCTGGACAGAAGCCACTCGGTCCTGGACCGCGGGAACAGGGCTCTCGGGGATGTTTTCAGGGAGAAAGGAGGGATGAAAACCGAAATTGGCCCAAAAGGGGGTTTGATTGGTAGCAGAATGCATTGAATTGTTATAGGCAAACTCTGCGTAAGGAAGTAGAGATGCCCAGTCATCCTGGGAAGCAGAGCAGAAACAACGGAGGTATTGCTCCAGGGTCTGATTGGTTCTTTCTGTCTGGCCATTGCTTTGGGGGTGGTACGCTGACGAGAGGCAGGTTTTGACTTCTAGTGACTTGCAGAGTTCCTTCCAGAATTTCGAAGTGAACTGGACACCTCTGTCGGAGGTGATACTCTTTGGTATTCCATGAAGCCTGGTTATCTCCTTAAAAAAGATTTGAGCAGTATCCATGGCTGAAGGTGTCCCAATCATCGGTAAAAAGTGAGCCATTTTTGAGAGGCGGTCCACAACGACCAGAATCGTGGTAAACCCTCCGGAGGAAGGCAAGTCCACGATAAAGTCCATGGACACGTCCGCCCAAGGGCGCTCAGGAATGGGTAAGGGCTTAAACAGGCCCCAACTCTTGGTGTTTGACCCCTTGTTACGCTGACACTGAGTGCAGGAAGCGACATAAGACTTACAATCTTGCCTCCAGCCTGGCCACCAGAAGGAGCGGGAGACAAGTTCCGACGATTTACGTGCTCCGAAGTGACCTGCCAGTTTGAGATCGTGGAAGGTCCTCAAGACCAGCGGTCTTGTTTCCAGAGGGACGAAAATCTTGTCCTGGGACCAGAATAGGCCGTCCCGCTTCTCCAGGGAGGTAGTGACCGGATCAGAGCAGAGCCCGGAAGCGATTTTAATAGAGGTGAGTAGATCGGCCCGGGGAATCAACAGAAAGTTCTGAGCTGACAGAATGGTGCCCGGTTGGGCCGACTGAGGGGTTTCCGGAAACATCCTGGATAGCGCATCTGCCTTCCCATTCTTGGAGCCGGGTCTATAGGAAATGTGAAAGTTGAACCGGGTGAAGAAAAGGGCCCAACGGGCCTGCCTGGGGCGTAGACGTTGAGCTGTTCTTAAGTACTCTAGATTTTTATGATCTGTGAAGATCATGATGGGGTGTACTGCCCCCTCCAGAAGGTATCGCCATTCCTCCAGTGCGAATTTTATGGCCAGTAGTTCCCGGTCCCCTACATCATAGTTTCGCTCCGGGGGAGTCAACTTTTTAGAGGCAAAGGCTACTGGATACAGGAGAGCCTTGGGGCCTTGTCTTTGAGAGAGGATGGCTCAGATGGCTGTCTCAGAGGCGTCCACTTCCAGGGTGAACGGCAGTAGAGGATCCGGGTGCTGAAGTACTGGTGCTGAAGTGAAGACGTCCTTGAGGCGAGAGAAGGCCTCTTGAGCTTCTGGAGACCAGTGAAAACGGTTATTTTGCCGGGTAAGTTGGGTTATTGGGGCCACAATGGAGGAAAAGCCCACGATGAATCTCCTATAGAAGTTGGCGAAGCCTATAAACCGCTGTACCCCCTTCTTGTCGGTTGGGGCTGGCCAGTCCTGAATGGCCTTCACCTTCTGCGTGTCCATCGCGACCCCATCGATGGAAATGATAAAGCCGAGGAACTGTACGGTGGTCTTTTCGAACTCACATTTCTCAGCTTTGAGGTAGAGTTTGTGCTTCCGAAGGATGGTGAGGACCTTCATGACATGAGCCCGGTGGAGTTCGATGTTGGTGGAAAAGATGAGGATATCGTCCAGGTACACTACTAAGAAGTCATCAAGGTGCTGTCTGAAAATGTCGTTGACTAGGTGTTGGAAGGTGGCTGGAGCATTACAAAGACCGAACGGCATGACCGAATACTCAAAGTGTCCGAAACGAGATCTGAAGGCGGTTTTCCACTCGTCTCCGGCCCTGATTCTGATAAGATTGTAGGCCCCCCATAGATCCAGTTTGGAAAAGACCCGAGCAGATCGGAAGCGCTGAAATAGTTCCGGAATAAGGGGTAGTGGGTACCTGTTCTTAATGGTTATCTTGTTTAGGTCCCGGTAATCGATACAGGGTCTTAAGGACCCGTCTTTCTTTTCCACAAAGAAGATTCCTGCACCGGCTGGAGAGGAGGAAGGGCGAATAAATCTTTTCTGGAGGTTTTCATCAATATAAGCCTTGAGGGCTTTCAACTCGGTTTCGGACAACGGAAAGATACGTCCGAACGGAATTTTAGAGCCCGGCAAGAGATCGATAGGGCAATCATAGGGCCGATGAGGTGGTAGATGGTCGGCTTGCTGCTTATCAAACACGTCCCGGAATTCTAGATAGACTGAAGGAACATGCTGTAGGTTGTCCGGCTTGGCAATCATGGAAGCGCAGACCGTAGAGGCAGAGGCAAGACAGTTCTGGGAACAATAGGAGGAGGTGAAGCTAACCTCTTTCTTCACCCAATTTATGAGGGGCTCGTGTGCCTGTAGCCAGGGAAGACCCAGGATGATGGGGAACATCGGGGAAGGTATGAGGTCTAACCGGAGAAGTTCTTGATGACCCGAGTCAGAGATGGCAAGGATAGGTTTGGTTTCCTGCGTGATCAGCCCTGAACGGGTCAAGGACCCATCCGCCAGGTGGATCTGAAGGCAGTGGTCCTTAGGTTGAGTGGGGACATGGAATCTTGAGGCTAAGGCAGAGTCCAGGAAGCAGCTGCAGGCTCCAGAATCAATAATTGCCGGGAGGCGGATTGCCCCTTCCGGCAGCTGTAGAGACACAAAGAGAATGACATAAGACTGAGGGTTGTCGAAGAGTTGATAGTTTAAAGTGTCTTTAGAGATAGACTTACTAGGTCTTATGGGGCAGTTGAGGAGGAAGTGGCCGGCACCCCCGCAATATAGGCACAGATTGGCCTGGCGCCTTCGCTGTTTTTCCTCAGGAGTCAGGGGAGCCCGAACCAACCCGAGCTGCATGGGTTCTGGCTCAGGAAGAGGTGTGACTGCAGGCGCAGAGGTTGGTGGGTAGTGAGGTACAGTCCTGGATGGAGGCCAGTTGGGACGAGGAGATTGAAATCGCTCCGCCCGTCGTTCACGCAGACGCCTATCGAGTTGTATGGCGGATTGGATCAGGTTCTCCAAGGTAGTGGGGGTTTCGATCCTGGCCAGCTCGTCCTTGAGAGTCTCAGATAGTCCCTGGCGGTATTGGTATCTGAGGGCCGCCTCATTCCATTTGGTGTCGGCGGACCATTTCCTAAATTCCGACGGATAGTCTTCCACCAGTCTTCTCCCCTGAGTTAGGTTATGGAGGACGGACTCGGCCGTGGCTGATCGCTGGGGATCATCGTATAATTGAGCCATATGTTCAAAAAATGTCTCTACTGAGTCCAATATGGGGCTCTGTTGCTCCATCAGGCCATGGGCCCAGGCTTGAGGGTCATCCGTTAAGAGAGAGATGATAAACCCCACTTTTACTGCTTCCGAAGAGAAGGTCCTTGGTTGGAGGGCAAGGTAGAGGGAGCAGGCGTTTTTAAAGGCCCGGTATTTTTTGCGGACACCCGAAAAACGTTCCGGAATAGGGACCCTGGGTTCAGGGGTGGCCATCACTACTGTAGAACTCGTAGGTACTTGGGAGTTGGTGGCGGTGTTGGCAGAGATGGCAGCTGTGGGGCCTGGTCCTAGGAGACCGGTGAGCTGTTGAAGACGGCCATCAATCTGAGTATATCCCTCTTGGAGACTTTGGACAGTGTCCGTTAGGGTGGAGACCTGCTGGCAGAGGGTGTCAATCGGGGAACGCACTCTGTCGGCCTCAGACATCTGGCTGGTTTGTACTATCAGGCTACGTACTTACCGAGGCCGAGATGCCGAGAGTGGTTCACCCTTGCACCCAAGCGCACTCCGCCCCCTGGAGGTGAGACAGGGAGAGGACAGCACGAGGGAGCACTAGCCACCAGCAGGTAGAGGTGTCTAGCTGAAGAATCAAGCAGGGATGAGTCTGAAGAACAGGCCAGGAGTCAAACAGCAACCAGTAGCAAAGGCACAAGTCCGTTTAGGAGTTTAGCAGAAAGCACCAGAATAGTCAGGTTAGGCAAGAAGTCCAGGGTACAGGCAGAAGGTAGAGGGCTGGAGACAGGCAGCAGATCCGGGTCACAGGCCGAGGGTCAAGCACAAGGAGAGAGGTAGAAGTCCGTTTAGCAAGCCAAGGGGTCAGGTTCAGGAGAAGCAGAAGCGTAGTCAAATCCGGTCCGGGTCACAGCAGGAGAACTTTAACTTCTTTCAGGCACAAGGAAACACAGTAAAGCTGACAAACCAGCAACCAGATAGTGTTACTGCGTCTGTTTAAATAGGCCCGCCTGTAGTCCCATTGGCGAGCTATTGCACACGCGCATTCGTCGTTGCGCCGGTGCGCGCACCCGAGCACGCCGAAGCGCCGTCCCGCCACGCACGCGCATGCGCCGATGCGCCGTTTTGCCGCGCATGCGCACTGAGCGCAGATTGGTGACAACAGACGGGGAATTTCCCTGACAATATTGCAGCCATTTGCTAAAATCATTTAAGTTCATTTTTTTCCCTCATTAATATACACACAGCACCCCATATTGACAGAAAAACACAGAATTGTTGACATTTTTGCAGATTTATTGAAAAATAAAAACTGAAATATCACATGGTCCTAAGTATTCAGACCCTTTGCTGTGACACGCATATATTTATCTCTGGTGCTGTCCATTTCTTCTGATCATCCTTGAGATGGTTCTACACCTTCATTTGAGTCCAGCTGTGTTTGATTATACCGATTGGACCTGATTAGGAAAGCCACACACCTGTCTATATAAGACCTTACAGCTCACAGTGCATGTCAGAGCAAATGAAAATCATGAGGTCAAAGGAACTGCTTGAAGAGCTCAGAGACAGAATTGTGGCAAGGCACAGATCTGGCCAAGGTTACAAAAACATTTCTGCTGCACTTAAGGTTCCTAAGAGCACAGTGGCCTCCATAATCCTTAAATGGAAGACGTTTGGGATGACCAGAACCCTTCCTAGAGCTGGCCGTCCGGCCAAACTGAGCTATCTGGGGAGAAGAGCCTTGGTGAGAGAGGTAAAGAAGAACCCAAAGATCACTGTGGCTGAGCTCCAGAGATGCAGTCGGGAGATGGGAGAAAGTTGTAGAAAGTCAACCATCACTGCAGCCCTCCACCAGTCGGGGCTTTATGGCAGAGTGGCCAGACGGAAGCCTCTTCTCCGTGCAAGACACATGAAAGCCCGCATGGAGTTTGCTAAAAAAAGACGCGAAGGACTCCAAGATGGTGAGAAATAAGATTCTCTGGTCTGATGAGACCAAGATAGAACTTTTTGGCCTTAATTCTAAGCGGTATGTGTGGAGAAAACCAGGCACTGCTCATCACCTGTCCAATACAGTCCCAACAGTGAAGCATGGTGGTGGCAGCATCATGTTGTGGGGGTGTTTTTCAGCTGCAGGGACAGGACGACTGGTTGCAATTGAGGGAAAGATGAATGCGGCCAAGTACAGGGATATCCTGGACAAAAACCTTCTCCAGAGTGCTTAGGACCCCAGACTGGGCCGAAGGTTTACCTTCCAACAAGACAATGACCCTAAAGCACACAGCTAAAATAACGAAGGAGTGGCTTCACAACAACTCCGTCACTGTTCTTGAATGGCCCAGCCAGAGCCCTGACTTAAACCCAATTGTGCATCTCTGGAGAGACTTAAAAATGGCTGTCCACCAACGTTTACCATCCAACCTGACAGAACTGGAGAGGATGTGCAAGGAAGAATGGCAGAGGATCCCTAAATCCAGGTGTGAAAAACTTGTTGCATCTTTCCCAAAAAGACTTATGGCTGTATTAGATCAAAAGGGTGCTTCTACTAAATACTGAGCAAAGGGTCTGAATACTTAGGACCATGTGATATTTCAGTTTTTCTTTTTTAATAAATCTGCAATAATGTCAACAATTCTGTGTTTTTCTGTCAACATGGGGTGCTGTGTGTACATTAATGAGGAAAAAAATGAACTTAAATGATTTTAGCAAATGGCTGCAATATAACAAAGAGTGAAAAGTTTAAGGGGGTCTGAATACTTTCCGTACCCACTGTAGGTGTTGACTGCATCGGTCCTGAGTCCATGGTACTCTCTTAGTCCTCCAATCCTTCCTCTTCTCTTGGTTTCTTTTTTTCTATTCTTCGGTCTCCCTCTCTTTTCTTAGATAACATCTATTATTGGGGACTGTCACCCCTTAGAGGACATCAAAGAAATAGCTGCACGCCACGGCTAGTTCCAAAGTCCTTTATTGGAGTTCCCAATGTGACACTACAGGACACCAACAGGCTGCATGGTTGACGCGTGTCACACACTACAAATGTGCTTAATCATAACACGTGTTGTGATTAAGCACATTTGTAGTGTGTGAAACGTGTCAACCATGCAGCCTGTTGGTGTCCTGTAGTGTCACATTGGGAATTCCAATAAAGGACTTTGGAACTAGCTGTGGTGTGCAGCTATTTCTTCTTTAATTACTACATGTGGAGGCGAGCACCCACGTGCAGTTTCCATTAGGCTTTCTTGCCTCACCTGGAGCGGCGGGTCATCTTTATTTATTCACCCCTTAGAGGACTGCCTGCCAATGATTGGGATGTTTAACTTGACTGTCCTGCTGGTCCACCTTAGCTTGGTTAGAATTATACTGTTTTAACAATACACATGACTCATGTATGCCTGTTCTTTAAATGTGACTGCTTAGCTCCGCCCCCTGCGTGGGCAAACCGAGAGCTTGCTATGTTTTCTCTGAAAAGTTCAATAAACATATTGAAACAAAAGATAATCAGAGGGGGTGAGGAGTCATGTATCAATGGGGTTCATCACATATGTTGGCATGCACATATGTGAGCACAATTTAAACTTTTTTGTGATATTTTAGAAATTAGTACACTGAGTTTTTTTTTTTGGGCATGCATATGTGATTAGATGAAAAGGTTTATGGAAGATGTGAAAACACTGGAGTTACAAGGTCTATTGGAAATAAGGAGGACACACACACAGACATTAGTGATTTAAAGCTTTCAAATCTCCATTGTGGGTCAGAAAATCTAGTGTCTGGGGAGTGATTGAGGAGGACAATACTTACCTTAGAGCTATAGTTGATTTGCTTCTGAGGCTCTGGATGTTTTATACTTCATTGAAACTGTAACTTGCCAAGTGGCACGGAGTTTGGTCCAGGTGCTGGGAAATTGTTGGGTGCATTTAAGCGCTGGTGGATATTTGAACCGATAAGTGCTATAAGTGGTGTTATTGCAAGCTTACTGAGAGGCGGAAGTACTTGGGCCCAAGCAATCTATTCCAATGCACAAGAAAAGCATGCGAGCCAGAGACAACTACTTCTTACGTGCCTGTATTTACAAGTTAATTTAATTTTATCAGTTAAGGAGAACAGTACCAAAGTATTAAATGCAAACACAAAGAAAAAAACATGGAGCAGTTAATAACAAAAAGCAATCCGGACTCCTTTTTAAATGTGATACACAAACTCTAATTGGTTGCTAAAGAAGCAGCTTCAGAGTTGCACAGATTTTTCATAGCACTTCCTATTAATCGACCCCAATGTAAAATATATCTAGCTAAAGCATACATCATGATCGGACTAGGTCATACATTGGTGTTTTGTGTCCTCCCTATTGCCAGTAAAATACCAATGATGGGGCCTGAATCAAGTATCAACAGCCTAGTCATTCAAAAAAGAGAACACCAAGCTGACACTTCATCACTAATATATCCTGTGCATAACTAAATTGCTCACAAAATGATGATTTGCAAATAGCATGTTTAGAATTATTACATGGAGTAAAAAGCAGGAATGTAGATATGTAAATAGTCGTGAGGGGGCGTGACCGGAAGGAGTGAGGAGTGAGTGAGTGAGAAGCGAAAGAGTGTGTCTCCTCCCGCCCGCCCGTTCTATCCTTGCTATGTACCGCGCGGTGTTGTTCCCTGGCTGGGGGAGCTAGACAGCGGTACCGCTCTATGTCTGCACCCGTCCCCGCTCTCAAGCATAAATCTGCCATAACTGTGCGGGGAGGCAGAGCTTCACGAGGCCAGCGAGAGTGGGAGCGAGAGCAGCTGTGTGGAGATGTCAATGGCAGCAGCAGCAGCGTGTCAGCAGCAGTGAACGCACCACGGAAGGCGAGTAACCCGGGACCTCCTGAGAGCCCATCTGTGTCTCTATGGCCGCAAATACAGAAGTAAATACAGAAGCTCCATCTGAATTCTGTGCCCTGAATAAGCGACAGCCCCTGCCTCCTGGATAAGCGGCGACTCACCCCTTTGAAATTTCTATCTGGAAAGGGAGACGTGAGTAAAGGTCTGAATCTGGACTCTTGTTCTACTAGATGGCGGTGTGAGTAAACGGGAAGAAGCAAATATGTAAGATGCTGCTATATGCTGACGGGTGACTGATGACTGTGCACACTGGGAAGATATAGCCGAATAGAGTTATCCTAGTTTGAATCCCCACAGGCTAAGGCTGGAATAGACCGCGCATACTCTGCATATACTATGCATGTATGTAAGTGCAATATACTGTACCTGAGGCTTGCTGTGGTCTGCTGAAAATGTCCATTACTGAAGCATTGAATTGTGTAGGGGGTAGAAGTAGTGAGATCCTTTGATCCCTTGTTCCCTTATCCTCCCCCTCCTAGTAGCGTGCGGATCCCTGAGCCCTCCCTGAATTCCCCCTGTGTTTTCTGAGTTCTCTGTGCTAGCAAGCACTAGAAACTACCACTAGAACTACTACTACAGAACGCAGGAGTGTGCGAGACCTCTGAAGTGCCCACCCTCTACCATCTATATGCCCTATTGGTCTACAAGCTACCTCAGAGGGTCCTGATAAATCCCCTCGGATAGAGCGCCATAGAACTTTCTTTCCCTTCCCTCTCCCTTTCTCGGTCTGAGGCCCAATGGATGGCATGTGAGGATTACGGAAAGCCATATAGACTCCATCTAGAGACCAAGTAAAGGACTAGGACTACTTAGAGGGGGTATCTTCCCCCCCCTGTCCGGGACAACAATACCAAACTTCTATTTTGCTTATAAACGGTAACATGGCTAAGGGGAAAAAAGGCGAGGAACAGCTACCCCAGGAGGGGGCACAGATAACACTGTCTGCAAAAGGGAAGGGGGCTCAAGCAGCAGCAGTGGCAGCTACAGCAGCAATGGCAGCATCCAAGTTGGAGCGTTTTGCTCACAATGCCTCTATTTCACCCGCCAAAGGTACTCATCAACATAATCTAGCACAGGCTAAAGCACAGCCGGGGACACTATCAGACAGGAAAAGCCAGGGCCACGTAGGGCTGGGAAAAAAATCGATTTTAATCTTGAATCGAGTTTTGAGCTCAAATCGATTCAGTTTTGAAGAAAATCGATTTTTTTAGATTTTTTTTTTTATTTGAAAAAAAAAAATAAAAAATTTTTTTTCCCTTCCCTTCAAAGTTTCCATAGCAGGACTGCAGGGGGCGTATCCGGAATGGCACTGGGCAGCGTTACCCCAATTACATCTACTCACTGCAGCCGCCGTCTGCCTACCTGATCAGCGTGTCATGCAGACAGACGGCGGCCATTGCAGTGTTCAAAAGCCGCGCCTTCCGAGTCCTCGTCGTCTGTGATAGGCGGAACACTCAATTTCACAGCAGGCAGTATTCAGCCTATCACGGACATCCTCTTATCCTCGTCTGTGTTATGAGGATGACCATGATAGGCGGAACACTGAATGCTGGGAAATTGAGTGTTCCGCCTATCACAGACGAGGAGGAGGTGCGGCTTCTGAATACTGGAATGGCCACCGGTGTAGCAGTAAAATCCGTATACCATGAAAATCTGCATCAGGTACGGGCACAGTGATTGAAGCACGGGCACAGTGAGGCACGGGCACAGTGAGACAAGGGTACAGTGAGGCATGGACACAGTTCAATTCAACTAAGAGTAACCTCAGGATTTTTTTTTGTTTTATTAGCTAAATCCAAATACAGTATTAATAATTTGGATGTTTAACAATCTTTGTTGCACACTGCAAAAAACAACAAAAGGTCACAAGCGCTAAATTGGTGGATAAAGAAAAAAATATAATGGATGATGATAATAAGAAAAAAATCCCAAATATTTTGGGAAGTACAAAGTATCCAAAAGGGGGAAAAAACAGGATCCAGCGCAGCAAGAAAAAATCCGTACCCAGAAGTACAAAATACACAACATGCACACAATATAATCCAGCGCTCATGGAACATACATTATTAACTATTGAAAACTCTTGAAGAATTGATAAAAAAAGCTTAGTCCATTTATTAATCACAATAAAGAGAGGGATCCAATCCCAAATGTGCAGAGGGCAAATGAATCTTAACTCTCCAGTTGCCAGTGGTGACAAACTTGTTAAACTTGCAGTGACATCCGTGGAGCAAGGAGGGGTTAAAGTCAAAACAAAGCCTGTGGCATGATCTCCGTGTGAGCACAGTACCTTGAATGATGGACAACAGGCAGACCAGCGTGTGGAGGGCCCTCCAACCCAAAAGGATGCAGAGCCAGGATCGCAGCAAGGCTGGGACAGAAGGAATCACACACAGAGTTTCAAGAGTTTTCAATAGTTAATAATGTATGTTCCATGAGCGTTGGATTATATTGTGTGTTTGTTGCACACTGACTTTGCAGTTAGAGAAAGGGTTTGCCTTTGCAATTTTGTTTGTTGATGCACTTTAATTAATATAATAAAAAAAAAAAATCGAATCGAATCGTAAATCGAGTTTTTTATAAAAAAATCGCAGATTTTTTTTGGGGGGAAAATCGCCCAGCCCTAGGGCCACGGTCAGGGAAATTCCAGTTTCACTACCCCAAGCATTGCTAAACCAGCTAGCACTAAAGGGTCAGGCAGCGGAAAACATGAAGCAAGTTCTATAAAGCCTGGTACAGCCACAGGGGGGGTTAACCTAGCGGGCTCCACATTGGAGAAAGAGGAACCTACGCTAAGAGAGGTACTACACGCTGTAAATGCCTGCCGGGAGTCAATTTCCAATCTGAACCTACAGCTTGAGAGTATCAAGGTGGAACTACTCCAGACAGGCCATGAGTTGCGAAAAACCGTAGAAAGGACTAGTGCTCTGGAGGAGCGAGTAAGTTCAGTGGAGGATGACCTGAACCCTTTAAAACATGAGATCGAGAGCTTGAAGGAACAAATGGATAGACAAGCAGCTAAACTCGACGAGATGGAGAACAGAAGCCGAAGGAACAATGTGCGACTGATAGGCCTGCCAGAGCGGAGCGAGGGCTCTAACCCCATCCTATTTTTAGAAGGGTGGTTTAGGGAGATCTTTGGTCCAAATACCTTTTCACCAATCTTTTTGATTGAAAGGGCCCACCGTGTCCCCCTTAAAGCTCGGCAAGAAGGGGCTCAACCTAGACCACTTCTTCTTAAACTCCTAAACTACAATGATAAGATAACCCTTCTCCAGAGGGCTCGAGAGATGGGGGCTATTATGTTCAATGGGGTCAGGGTATCCTTTTACCCAGATTTCTCTCCAGACCTCCAAAGGCGCAGGAATGAATTCATGCCAGCTAAACGAGCTCTACAGAAGCATAAAGTTGAATACGCCCTACTGTACCCGGCACGCCTGAGGGTCTCAGCACTGGGGAATACTTTCTTTTTTAGTTCACCAGGGGAGGTGGATCAGTGGTTGGAGAAGCACAGGAAGGACTTACAGGACTCGCCAGCCTGAGGAACGGCGGGCTTTTTTTTTCTTTTTTTTTTTTCTTTTTGTCTTTTTTTCCCCTTGTTTCCCCCCTCTTTCTTCTTTTTTTTTTCCCCTTTTTTTCCCCCTTTTTTTTTTGCAGATTGCCACATTATTTTTATAATAGTATTTTTACACTGCAATAGAACTGCAACGGAACTGTAACTGCACTTTTGAAAGTTTTACTCTGTTTGGTTGTTGTGTTGACTTAAATTAACCAAGGGAAGGGGGGAGGTTGACACACTATAACGGCAACTATGTACCTGCACTGAAAATTGCACTATAATGTCATTAGAATCACACTGCGACTGCACCTTTTTTTTTTCTCCTTTCCCTCATCTCCTCCCTTTTGTTCATTGGGGGAGGGGGGAGGGAGGATGATGCACTCTAGAGTATGAAGCAGGGAGCCTATGTGGCTTTTGCACAATGTAAATTGTTCACTAAAATACACAACACTAAGGCTTCTGAACGAGTGGAATGTATGTTGTAGGTTGAGAGGGGAGGTAGAGGTCACAGGCGTAGCCCCAGAGGGATGCCTAGATAGGCAGGGGGGGAGGGGGGGAAATACACACCACAAAAAATAGTACTATGGACGTTGCCAGGGGCAAGGGCGGAAGGGGCTATAGGAGGATGCGGAAGTGAGGGAGTGGCAGGAGGGCGGATCCATCTGGGGGAGGAGGGAATAGACCTAGGTTGGTGGACTAGTTATAACTTTTGTCCTTTTTCCCTTTTTTGCTTTTCTGTCTTGGCTTTACCTGCTATTGTCACTCTTAAAATTTTTGATGCAGGATAAGACGTTTAGCATAGTCTCATGGAATGTCCGTGGCCTAGGGGATCCAGCCAAAAGAGCTCTGGTCATGTCGGGTCTGGAAGGGAGGGGGCCTGGCTTGCTCTGTATACAGGAGACGCACCTAACCAGAGATAGCGTGAAACAAATGCGCAATCAGAGGTTCCCATTCCAATACCATTCTGTTCACTCCTCATACTCAAGAGGAGTGAGCATAATGGTGGGGAGGGGCCTGGTGTTTTCCTGTGGGGAGAGCTGCATAGACGAGCAGGGTCGATACATCTTTCTGTCATGTTCCATTGAGAATAAACCATATGTTCTGGCTAACATCTATATTCCACCCCCATTTAACTTTGAAGTTTTATATAGACTGGTGGAATTCACACTGGACAAAGTGGGCACCCCAGTATTAGCGGTAGGTGACTTCAATGAAGTTTCAGATAGGAGCCTGGACAGATTCCCCCCGGGGAATAGGGCTAAAAAAACGGACGAAGGCCGACTGGCCCGCTACCTGGGGGAAATGGGAATGAGAGATATATGGCGGATGCATCATCCACATGAACGCCAGTACTCCTGCTTTTCCAGTTCCCACCTCACCCTTTCCAGAATCGATATGGCCCTAGGAAACGACGAGGTGGTAGCACTGGTTAACAAGGTAGAGTACGACCCTAGAAGCATCTCAGACCACTCCCCGCTTGTGCTTAGGATAAAGACAGGGGATACGTCCAACCGGGGAGATTGGACTATCAGCCCATGCTGGCTTGAACTGATTGGTAACTCTGTAGAGCTTGTTAATAGATTAAAGGACTTTGTACGAATTAACGAGGGCACAGCGTCAGCTGGAGTGGTCTGGGACGCTTTGAAAGCCTATTTAAGGGGGCTTCTGATCCAACAGGTGGCTAGGGTGAAAGGCGAGGCCCGGAGATGGGAAAGGGATATCAGATTGGAGGCAGTACAAGCAGAGACAAGGTATATTGAGGATCCCACCGTGACTAGACAGAGGGAATGGCTGGACAAACAACAAATTTATAGATTAGCTATTATAAGAAAGACCGAAAATAGACGGATATTTCAAAGACAAAATCAATTTGGCGAAGGCGAGAGGGTGGGTAATATGCTGGCCCGCCTGATTAGATCTAATACCCCCGCTGCCAATGTAACATCTATTAGGACGTTAAAGGGAGAGATCTCCACTGAAGTTTCAGTGATATTGAATACATTTAGCGCCTTCTATAAATCTCTGTACAAGTCCAGGAGAGTGGCAAAGTACGGTGGGTTTGAGGCCTTCCTCCGGGAAGCGACGGTCCCGGCCTTGTCTGAGCAGGACAGGGCCGCCTTGGAATCACCAATTACCCTGGAGGAACTCCAGATAGCGGTGGCGGGGATGCCCGACCAAAAATCACCAGGCCCAGATGGGCTCCCAATTGAATTATATAAGCGATACAGCGAAATTCTGCTTCCAGAGCTGCTGAAGACATTGGGGTGGGCATCGGCCTCAGGGAGGCTCCCCACCTCAATGTCGGAGGCCACGATTATCGCAATTCATAAGGAGGGGAAGGACCACCTGGACGTCTCTTCCTACCGCCCAATCTCTTTATTATGTACCGACGTAAAAATCTTGGCTAAAGTACTTGCAACACGCCTCAATGCATGTATCCAGAGCCTCATTCACCCGGACCAGTCAGGCTTTATTCCAACTAGGTCAACGAGTATCAATATCAGAAGGGTCTTTTTAAATATACAAATTCCTACAGATAAGGTCGGTACTAGAGCACTGCTAGCCTTGGATGCCGCTAAGGCATTCGATACCCTCGAGTGGGAATACTTGTGGAGGGTATTGGAGAGGTTTGGATTTGGCCCAGTTTTTACCAATTGGGTCAAATTGCTGTATAATGAACCCCGGGCAAAAATAAAAATAAACAATACACTATCTGACCAGTTCCAACTAGAGAGAGGGACAAGACAGGGCTGCCCCCTCTCCCCTCTATTGTTTGCCCTTGCAATGGAGCCATTGGCTATTAAGACCAGACAAATGCCAGGATTAAGGAGCTTTAGTAGGCCGGAGGGAGAGGAACGGATAGCACTATTCGCGGACGATGTGCTGTTTTTCTTGGGGGACGTCGAGTCCTCATTAAATACAGTGATACAGTTGGTGGAGGAATTTTGATGTTTCTCGGGCCTAGCCATCAACTGGGAAAAACCTGCCTTGATGCCGGTTGACCCACTTGATGGCCAGGCCCTGCTTGGAGTAGCCCGGCTAAAAGTTGTTACAAAACTGAAATATTTGGGGGTTTGGATTAGCAGGGACACAACCCAGTACGTAAACTTAAACATTGCCCCATTACTACTTAAATTTAAACAAAAAACTGATATATGGAAACGATTCCCCCTATCAGTAGCAGGACGCTGCAACTTGATAAAAATGATATGGCTGCCACAATTATTGTATTTATTTCACAACTCTCCAGTTTGGCTTGGCCAAAGTTGGTTTAAGAAAATAAAATTGCTCTTTAGGGAGCTGATGTGGAAAGGGCGGCAGCCGAGGATCAGCTTGCAAACCCTTCAACTTCCGCACAAGAAGGGGGGATTTGCAGTTCCCCATCCGAGATTATACTTTCTGGCCTCCCAACTCCAACACTTTGCGGGTTGTGGACTCCTGATGGAGGGCAACTCCAGTGTTAGTATGATGCTAATGGGGGCTCCACACCGCATATTGGCGGAGGCACTGGAGGCAGACTCTTTTGTCCATAGATGCCGACGGTAGAATTAGCCAAGAAAGTCTGGCAGGGAACAAAGGTATCCATGGGATACAGTGCAGTGACCGAGTTTACCCCTTTATGGAGCAACAAAAAACTTCCAGAAATAAGTGCCCTAGAAAAACCTAGGGAATGGGATAGGCAGGGCATTAAACGGTTAACCCAGCTATACAGGGACAACCAACTGAAAACATTTTCAGATTTAAGTAGCGAATTCAATATATCAAATAAGACATTTTACAATTATCTACAGATCAGGCACGCTGTTCAAGCCCAATTTGGGTCATCAACAGTGGCATGGACTCAGTCCCCCGTTCTCACAAAAATAGCTATGACATATACATCCAAAGGCCTAATCTCAGAGTTATATACTAGATTGGGGGTAAGAGGAATAAGCAGAGCGGGACCCTCCAAGAGCAAATAAGGATGGGAAAGATGTGGGGGCAATAAGCACTGCTCAATGGGACAGGGTGATGGAGCAGGGTACCCTGGTTTCGATCTCCCCTGCACAGAGAATTTCTCACCTATACTTTCTCCATAGAGTTTATTACACCCCCAAAAAAATGTATACATTAGGGTGGAGGGAAAATGACGAATGCCCTAGGTGTAAAGCGACGGGAGATTTTATTCATATGGTGTGGAGATGTCCTAAACTATTTAGGTATTGGGAGGAGATAATAACAAGACTAAACAAAACATTTGGGACCCGGTTAGAACCGGTGGCCAAGACCTGCTTACTAGGAATAGAGGACAGGAGAGCCCAGCCAGACACTGCTGAGGTGGTCGTGAGGTGCCTATTTCAAGCACGAAAGCTAATCGCACAGAAGTGGCAGTCCAGTACCCCTCCATCAGTGGGCAGCTGGGTAGAGACAATAAACGCAATGATATGGAGTGAAAGGGTGTTATATATCAAGCAGAATAGGATTGGGAAATTTGAGAGAATGTGGAGGCGATGGCTGGATGAGGTGGGGTGCCCCCCGTAGGTGGATGGTCAGGGTGTATGGGAACCCTTCTCTTTCAGGCCTGGCCTGAGTAGGGAGGTAGAGGGCCTTGGCCATTGCTATAAGGTGGCCCCCCTCTGGCTCTCATATGGACGTGGCTACTCTGGGGGGGATTCTCCCTCACCTGCTCATGTTCCCCTGTTTTGCTGATTCCCCCACTTCCTTCCTACGCTTTTCTCCTCCTTCTTCCTTTTTTTTTTTTCTTCTCTTTTTCCCCCTTTCTTATGGCATTTTTTACTCTTTTTGCTTGCCTTTTCTTTTCTCCTCCCCTGCCCTATGTTTCTTCTTTCTATTTGCTCTTCCTGGCCCCGTTTTTTCCCGCCTTTGAAAGTATAGGCAACGTATGAACATACAAACTTCTAAGTGTGATGTGGTGTGGGGGAGGGTGGGAGGGAGGGAGGTTTGGGTGGGAGTAAACACGGCAAGGCGTGACTGTACATTGCACAATGTCACAATTTTTTCTATTTGTCATTTGTCTGACTATTTATTTCTTTTTTTTACTGTATTTGGAATTGTATGTAAGCACACTTGATATGAAAAACAAACAATAAAAAGTAAAGAGTTAAAAAAAAAAAAAAAAGATATGTAAATAGTAGCTTACACAATAGATCAATGAGATATATGGATATATAGACAACTTCAACACTTTGTAGAATCTCTCCCGAAACGCCTCCGCTCAGTTAGCGAGCTAAATTTATGGGAAAGATTCGTTGATCAAGGGGGAATAAATAGACAGAGGATTTCAAATGTTTACAGGATGCTGATGAGGCCCCCAGAAGGGGGAATCCCAGTGTCCCTTGGAGGGGTGGGAAATGGAACTAAACCAGCTAGTGCCTGAAACAATGAGAAGTACAATTTTGGACTATGTTCACTCATCCTCAATGGACACAGGGATGAAGAAAATTAATGATAAATTATTTATTTTTATTTTTTCTCATTCTTTATTTATATTTCAGATAAGGAACAGGTTATACGGTACAGCTCTTCATTACATTTTATACGTATTCCATTTCCCATCCCCCCAACAACCCCCACTCCCCCCCCCCCCAAGTACGGGCAGGGGGGGCGGCAAGGAAGGGAAGCGAAAAATAAACATAAGGCGGGGAGGGAGGTACCCCAAGACCAACCTAACAAAGGCAAACACACGTTCCAGTCCCCCGCAACCCAGTGGGCATATCTTCCTCAGTTAACATGGTCAAACTATATTATTTCCACATATCCCATTGGGCCCATGGAGTACTTTTGAACTATACTTATTCATATTCTCCGCCTTTTTTGTCTCCATTAATCTTTCATAATAAAGGCTTTATTCAGTCTCCTCAGGGTCTGCCTTTGTTGTTACTTCCATCAAGCAACTTCTCTTTGTTCTCCCCCTCCCCCGCCTGTCTATCAGTACCCCCACCTGCCCCTTTTCCTTTACTTCTTTTACAACCCCCCCCGCCCCCCTACCCCCCAAAAAAAAAAAAAAACTATTTTTACACATACCTCTTCCTACCTCCCATCTCTCCTCCGCCTCTCCCACCGCCCCTCCCCCATTGGTTTTGGGCCGAGTTCCCTTTTTCTCCTTATCCCCTTCCTCTCTCCTTCCTCCTTCCTCCCCCCCTCTGCCCTTTCCTTAACCGGACTATTCCCCTTTCATCAGCCTCCTCCCTTCTTCCGAGTCCATAAACAGGTTCCATTTAGTCCAGATTTTAGTATGTTGCTCTTTTCTATCTTGGGACGACAGAACCAAGTCCTCTATGGCCCCTACGTTCCTAACCCTATTTAGCCATTCTGCAGTTGAGGGGGGTCTGGGATCCTTCCAGCAGCGTGCGATGCACGCCTTTGCCTCATTGACCATGTGACATAGTACTGAGTTTTTATATATCTGTATTGGTATTTCTGAGAGGTGTAGTAAGAAAAAAGCAGGATCATCTTGTATTTGTTCTGTTGTAAATGTTTGCAGTATCCTTCACACTTCTGACCAGTATTGTCTGATTTTAGGACATGTCCAGAATATGTGTAGTAAAGTTCCACATCCTTTGTTACATCTCCAGCACTGGTCAGAAGCTTCTGGACTCAATTTACAAATTTTGGAGGGTGTGTAATACCATCTGGTCATTACTTTATAATTCAGTTCCTGAGTTCTGGTACAGACTGATGTGTTCAGTGAGAGATATATTATCTTCTGACTTTGGGCTTGTGTGAACATCCTATTCATGTCTCTTGCCCATTTCCCTATTGCTGGAATCTCAAAATTATCTGGGGGTGAAATTAACATCATATAGATTTTAGATATCTTTCGGGCCAGCGGTTCCTTCTCTTCACAATATATCTCAAATTTTGTCAAGTCTCGTCTATATGTTTTTGCTGGGCCTAGTAAGTTAAAAAAATGGCGGAGTTGTATTGCCTGCCAGTTTCCTACTTCAAACCTACCTCCCCTCTAGGTTAAAGTCTCTATTGTCGGCCAACTGTCTGAATCCAGGAAGTGTGAAACCTGGGTGTAGCCTCTCTCCCTCAACTTCAAAAACTCCCCTCCCTCCCCGGGCCAAAACTTGGGTTTCCCATTACTGGGTACAGTGGAGACTGTAAGGAGGAATATTTTGAATTCTGACATGTTTTGTATCCCATCCAGAGGGTTGGTCCTATAAAAGGATGTTTTTTTATAGGATCCGATAGTTCTGCATAGCACCAAGGTGCTCTACCCAGTGGTACCTTACTGATCTTTTGCTCAAGTTCCACCCATTGTTTCCATTCTGCATGTCTACACCAATCTATGACCCTTCCCAGATGTGCGGCTAGATAATATTTATAAACATCTGGGACCGCCAGTCCTCCGTACTTCTTGGGGAGGGCCATATGACTGCGGCTAATCCGTGGTCTTTTTTTTGCCCATATGAATTTGGTGAAAAGTGTATTTACTTGGCGAAAAAAGGCAGCAGGAACTTCCACCGGCAGGGCTTGGAATAAGTACAAAAACTTTGGTAATATATTCATTTTGATTGTATTGCAACAGCCGAACCAAGAGTGGGATCCCTGCTGCCATCTCTCCAATAGTGAGCAGGCTACCTTATACAGCGGCGGGAAATTAATCAGGAAGGTCTTCTCTATTTTTGATGGTATCTGTATTCCTAAGTATTTTAATGCTGTCTTTACCCATTTAAACTTAAAGTTAGGTTGTATACTTTCCTGCACTAATTGAGGGAGGGCCACCCCCATTGCTTCTGACTTAGCATAATTATTTTTTAAGTTTGCAAGTATTCCATATTCCTCTATTTCTTTCATTAGGTTTGGCAGCGAGACATGTGGACTAGTTAGAGAGAACATCAAATCATCTGCATAGGCTGAAATCTTATAATTATGACCTCCTATTTGTAGGCCCTTAATGTCTGAATTTTGCCTAATTTTGTTTAATAATGGTTCGAGGGAGAGAGCAAACAGCATAGGGGAGAGTGGGCATCCCTGTCGCGTCCCATTTGAAATTTTAAATGATTCAGAATATATCCCATTAACTTTAACGGAAGCTTCAGGTGATGTATATACTCCCACTATCCAATTTATCATTCGCTCTCCTAGTCCCATTTGTCTTAATACCTCGAACATAAACCGCCAGTTCACTCTGTCGAACGCTTTCTCTGCCTCGGTGCTCAAAAAAATACTGGGGGTTTTTGTAACGTTTGCCCAATGAACCAGGTTGAGAACCTTGATAGTGTTATCCCTGGCTTCCCGGGCTGGGATGAACCCAACCTGGTCCAGGTGTACTAATTGATTTATTAACGGTTGAAGACGTGTGGCCAGCAGTTTTGTAAAGAGCTTTAGATCTATGTTCAACAATGAGATCGGGCGGTAGCTCCCACACTCCGCCGGGTCTTTCCCTTCCTTCGGGATAACTGATATATATGCCCTCAGTGCATCCGGCGGTAGTGTGAAGGCCCGGCCGATCCCATTGAACATGTTAGTCATGTGTACCCCTAATATAGGGAAGAAATTCTTATAGTATTGAGTCGTGAACCCATCTGGGCCTGGGGCCTTCCCCTGCTTAACTCCTTTCAACACTTCCCTCAGGTCCTCTACTGATATGGGTTTTTCCAGACTATTGCGTTCCTCTACGGTCATCTTAATCAAACATGCAGACTTAAGATAGTCTTCTAGCTTTGCTTGAGATGTAGATATGGGGGTCAAGTTGTACAGTGAGGAATAGTATTCCCTAAATCTTTGAGCAATGTCTTTGGGGAGTGATATTAATTGCCCCTTTTTTCCCTTTATCTGGGGCACATATACTGACTTCCCTTTTTTCTTTCAGCTTCCCTGCAAGAATTCTACTACATTTGTCTCCTAATTCATACGTTGTTTTCTTTCCCCTTTGTATTGCCGCTTTCGCTTTATACCTCAGCAGTTCTGTTAACTGTCTCCTTAAGTCCCTTAACCTTTCCCCTTCCACCTGTGTTTGTACTTTTTTATGTTTGATTTCTAGTGCCTGGATTTCCTTCATCAATTTTATCATCTGTGCTTCTCTTAATTTTTTTAATCGGGATCCGTGCTTTATCAATACCCCTCTTATCACTGCCTTATGTGCTTCCCATATCATGCCGGGGTCACTCCCCGGTTTGTCATTCGTCTGAAAATAAGCTTCCATTTCTTTTACCACATCTTCCCTAATTTCGAGGATCTGCAGCAAACCCTCATTCAGACGCCATCGCCACTCCAAGGAGGGAACCGTGCCGGACAGAGAAATACACATCGTCACCGGGGCATGGTCTGACCACGTGATACTGCCTATAGTGACATCAAGTACTGCAGTTAATAGATAATGTGGTAACAAAAAAAAAATCAATTCGCGAGTATACTTGATGTGGGTTGGAAAAAAACGTATAGTCCCTTTCCCCCACATGCATCGCTCTCCAAGCATCTACTAACTGCATTTCCTGTAACTTTCACAGGATACCTCTCCTGATACCTCCTGGTACCGATGAGGACCCTGCTGATGTGTCTACTCTAGGATCTAAGGGTATATTAAAATCCCCTCCCAGAATCAATTTCCCCTCTGCAAACATATCTAGTGGAGCCAGTGTTTTCTTTAAAAAAGTATCTTGGTGTGTGTTTGGTGTGTACAAGGTTGCCAGAGTAACTTTCACCTCTCCAATATTTCCCTTCAAGAACAGATACCGTCCCTCTTCATCTATCTTTTTATCTATCAGGGACCATGACATCCTATTAGAAATTATGATGGACACCCCTTTAGATTTCGATGTTTGATTGTATGCGTGGTATGCACATGGAAAGAATCTATTTTGCAAATAGGGAAATGTATTCTTCTTAAGATGTGTCTCCTGTATAAATGCTACATCTGTTCGGGTTTGTTTAAGTTCATTTAGTAGGATCCTCCTTTTTTCTGGGGTATTCAGCCCTTTAACATTAATAGTTGTTACCCATACCCCCTCCATCCTGGGAGGGAGGCAGAGGGAGTAAATGCGGCCGTGGGACCCGCGAGGAGGAAGAGACACAAAAAAAAAAAAAGTTTTAAACCCCTTTATTAAATAAATCCCCTTCCCACACTCCCTTTCCCTCTAATAAATCTATTCCCTCCCTACCCTTACCCTTACGCCCCTAAGAGAGGCACCCACTTCTAAGCCTTTAGTCTTACGGCCCCAGTGGGTGCTTACCTATTTGGGGGCTTGGTTTAAGATGGACGGAGTGTTCCCCTCCCTTTCCCTCCCCCCCCATCTCCCCCGATCTTCCCTTTTCCCAAATTCTTCTTATCAGCTCCTCTGTTGCAAGTTTTCAACAATATCACAGGAATTTTCATGCACGTTCTAAGTTTCATTTTCCGTCACCACAGTTACCACAATTTCAAACTTTCCCCATCCCCTGAGTCCCTCCATTGGGAGGGAAGAGGGAGAGAAGGGGAAAAAAATAGATAAGGAAAAGTCGTAGGTTCCATACCAGGATAGGCTATGGCCACTTAAAATCACAGAAGGGTAGTAAAGGGGCACATTAAAAGGACACATTTAAGGGGACAAATCAATAGACAGAGAGAGATAGAGTGATAGAAGTATACGAGGTACCAAGGGGAGACAATGATATTTAATTACTCCCTTTGCTTTGTTTTTTTTTTGTTTTGTTTTCCTTGTTTTTTCAGACAGGAGGAGTACACAAAGGGTAGAAATAGGGTAGAAATAAGTAGTGAGAGATAAGGGGTATATAAAGGGGACACAAAGGGGACATAAGGGGATATAAGGGGAGTAATGCGAGGGAGGGGGGTGGGGAGAGGGAGGGAAGGGTTTGGTAAAGTAGAAATACTCACAGAGACACTATAATACTTTTGGTGGGTGTATGCACAGGTATGGAAGGAGAAGGAAGGAAGGAAAGGAAAAGGGGAAAGAAAGGAGAAGAGAAAAGAAAACGAATGAAGGAAAATTTCATGGATAGAAGGGGTAAGGAGTAAGAAAGATTTATTAACAGATCAAATGAAGGGGAACGAGTGGGGGGTGGTGGGAGGGAGGGGGGATGGAGATAAATTATTTATTAAGTGGTATTATGTTCCGATAAAATTGTATAAAATTAGTCCAGACTTGTCCCCTCTATGTTGGAGGGAAGGTGGAGAGATCGTAACGCATGCACACATATGGTGGCAGTGTCCCCTAATACAACCTTATTGGAGGTAGGCACTTTTTTTTTATAAATTCTTTATTTTTTTCACAGCAATAACAATTTACATTTGTACATCAACACCTCCCACTTCCACTTATACTTCTTCAACTTATCAATTACTACATCATTTATCACATAGTTGGAATCTCCTAAAACCTTCTTTCCTTTTTAATCATGCTTCCTCCTAATTTTAGTACAACCATGTGATACTTCCTGCCCTTATTACCATTCCGTTTTTAAGAGATAGAAAAAGAGAAAAAAAAAAAAAAAAAAAGAAAAACAGTTAAGGAATAAGAAAGATACCTAAAAAAAAAAAAAGAAAAAGAGGGGGAACCCCCCCCAGAATCTTTCTCCCATCCCCCTCTCCTCCTCGCCCAGGACCTTACTTAGGATTTTTGTTCCCTATATATAATATAGGGAGTCCAGACCTCCCAGTACCTCTCTTCTTGCTCTCTCAACATCATAGTGAGATTCTCCATTTGCTGGATTTCTGTTATTCTCCCCATCCATTGTATTTTAGTTGGAGCTGCTGTACTTTTCCACAGAATCGGAATACATGCTTTTGCTGCTGTAAGCAGATGCCTTAAAAGAAAGTTTTTGTATTTTTCTGTCGATAACGGAATATCATGTAGCAGAAAAGCTGCCGGATTTTCTCCAAGAGACACCTCAGTAATTTCCTTAACTGTTTCAGAAACCATATTCCAGAATTCTTTCAATCTCGGGCAGTCCCAGAATATGTGCAGCATGGTGCCTTCCGCTCCCTTGCAGCGCCAGCATTGGTTCGATACTTGTGGAAATATCCGATTCAATACTGCCGGGGTTCTATACCACCTAGTCAGGATTTTGTACCCTCCTTCTTGATATCTTGTTGCCATTGACGCTTTATGCGTAAACAAAAATATTTTCTTTTTCTGCTTCTCAGAGAATATAACTCCTAAGTCTCTCTCCCATGCTTGTATGAAGGCCAGTTCTTGTGGGGCTTCTGACTCTATCAACAGAGCATACATAATTGAGAGTGAGTGTCTCAATGGTTCCCCTTTTAGACATATCTGTTCGAACCTAGATGGTATACGTACTTCAGGCACCCGTTGCGTAATTGACCGCAGGAAAGCGTTCAGCTGTATTCGCCTAAATATATCAAGATCTTCCGCAAATACACATTCAATCTCCTCCTTAGTCATTATATGATTATCAATCACAAAATGTATGATCCTGCTAATTCCCCGCCGCCTTAGTTCTTTAAATCCCCGATCTTTCAGACCCGGCTCAAAAATTGGGGTACCTAGGATGGGAATCATGGGTCTCGGATGCATAGACACCTTAGTTTTCCTAAATATCTTTTTGATAGATTGAAGTGTGGCACCCACCGTGGGATGTCTTTTCGCCATCTGTGGTATCTCTGCATCCAAGAGCCATGCTAATCCCTCCAAAGGTATGGCAATTGTTGCTTGTTCCATATGTATCCATGGTTTTTCCTTTCGGAGTGTGCACCAATCCACCACTCTTGTTAAATGGGAAGCTTCATAATAACCCAACGGGTCTGGCATTCCGACCCCTCCTTTCTCTTTAGGTAAAGTCAAAATGTCTCTCCGTACTCTTGCAGATTTACCCGCCCAAATAAATCTCGTAAATCTTGATCTTAAGTCTTTCAGAAAACCTGTTGGCAGTTTTATCGGTAGGGTCTGGAACAAGTATAAAAGTCTCGGCATTACATTCATTTTGATGATGTTTATTCTACCTAACCATGTAAAGATCTCTTTATCCCATCGCTGAAAATCTAATTTAATCTGTCTAATTAGTGGGGCAAAATTGAGTTCAAACACTCGATTCAGCTTATGTGGTATTTTGGTCCCCAAATAGCATATATGGGAATCTGTCCATCTGAAGGCAAAATTCTCAGAGAGCTGGTGTTTTAGCTTGGAATCTAATTCCACACCCATTGCTTCTGATTTGTTATAGTTTACCTTAAAATTAGATATCTCCCCATATGTGCGTAACTCCGTCAGCAGAATCGGTAACGATATAACTGGAGCGGTCATAAAAAACATCAAGTCATCCGCATACGCGGCAAGTTTATGTTCTTCTCCTCTTATTGTGATACCCCTAATATCTGGATTGGCCCTTATTGTTCTTAAAAAGGGTTCTAATATGAGAATAAATATGATAGGTGAGAGTGGACATCCCTGCCGCGTTCCATTGCCAATCGCAAATGGTTCGGACATTATATCGTTTACCTTAACTCTTGCTCTTGGACAAGAATACAGGCTTGTAATCCAGTTCATCACCCCACTTCTTAATCCTATATGTTGTAACGTGGCTCTCAGGAATGTCCAATCTACCCTATCAAATGCTTTTTCTGCATCCGCGGATATAAGCACTAATGGTTTTTTACTACGATGAGACAGATGTATAGCACTTAGAACCCTTTGCGTGTTTTCTCTCCCCTCTCTACCCTGGGTAAACCCCACTTGGTCCGGATGTATTAAAGAGGGAATGAATTCCCCTAATCTATTAGCCAATATTTTCGCGAGAATCTTAAGATCTACGTTTAGTAACGAGATTGGACGATAACTGGTACATTGGGCTGGATCCTTCCCCTCCTTGGGGATTACCGTTATGTGAGCCATCAGTGTCTCCCCCGGTATCGTTTGTCCGTCGCGAACTGAATTAACAGCGGCTAAGAATTTTGGTGCCAGTTTTTCAGAGAATGTCTTATAATAAAGCAGTGTATACCCATCAGGACCTGGAGCCTTGCCTGGTTTCAGTTTTTTAAGGGTTTCTAAAAATTCCTCTGTTGTAATAGGTCCCTCCATTCCTTCTGCCTCCTCTCCAGGCAATTTAGGCATTCCCGAAGCTGCTATATATTCTTTCGCCGACTCCCCTCCATTTAATATCCTTATATTAGGCTGTTGACCCTTTATCTGATAGAGGTTAGTATAGTGGAGGTAGGCACTTGACTGGATAAAGAAGATTAGTGGGAATGAAATTGGACTTGATCCCTGGCAATGCCTGTTCCATGGAACGCGGATGCCAAGGAAGAAATATAGAGCAACAATTATTCAATTTCTGCTGAATGCAGCAAAGGCATTAATCCCGAAACAATGGAAGGCAAGTGCAGTTCCGACAATAAAGGAGTGGCTTAGGGAGGTAGACAAAATTAGGTTAATGGAAGAGGTAATACATATGAAAAATAACGCAGAAATAAAATTTGTTAGTACTTGGAGGAGTTGGTTAGAATTTAGACAAACCCAGGTTTATGTGAACTATATGGGAAGGAACCAAGTGATCCGCCGCTCCGCATCTATGCCCCCCCCTTTTTTTTTTGAGAAGGAAGTCACTGAGAAAATCAAATACTATAGACAATGGGTGAGAATATTATAAAAGGGTTGTTTTTGTGCCCTCCTTTTTTTATTTTATTTTTTGAGAAGGAAGTCACTGAGAAAATCAAACACTATAGGCAATGGGTGAGGATATTATAAAGGGGTTGTTTTTGTGTCCCCCCCCCTTCTTTATTTTTTATTAAAAAAAAATCCACGGAAATAAGCACCTTTTAGGAGGGACTTTCAACAGGGGCAAAGAGTTGACAATCCCTCCTTCTTATTAATTAATAAAGAAATGGGATATGTCACGTTTTAATTATGCAAGAAGAAATGGCACTGAGTACTTCATGTTATAGGAAGGTGACTAGAGCACTTATTACAAGCACAAGGATAACACTACTGAGGGGAACAGGTGGGGGTATGTTTTTTTTCTTTTTTTTTCTTCACCGAAATAAGCATTTAGGAGGGACTTTCAACAAGGGTAAAGAGTTGAGAATCTCTCCTTCTTATTAATTTGGGATATGTCATGTTTTAATTATGCAAGAAGAAATGGAACCAAGTACTTAGTGTCATAGGAAGGGGACTAGGGCACTTATTACAAGCACAAGGATAACACTCCTGAGGGGAACAGGGGGGGTATGTTTTTTTTCTTCGCCGAAATAAGCACTTTTTAGGAGGGACTTTCAACAAGGGTAAAGAGTTGAGAATCTCTCCTTCTTATTAATTTGGGATATGTCTCATTTTAACTATGCAAGAAGAAATGGCACCAAGTACTTAGTGTCATAGGAAGGGGACTGGGGCACTTATTACAAGCACAAGGATAACACTTTTAAGGGGAACAGGCGGGGGTATGTTTTTTTTTCATTCCCGGGGGGGGGGGGCTTGACTGGAGGGCTGGACGGGGGGGGGGGGGGGGTTTGGTGGAATATATTTAACATGATGGAGTATACTATGAGATAGATCCATGTCTGTGTCAATTGTGTTTTATGTTTTGTGTATTATGAATGTATATGCCTATATATATTTTTATATGGTCTTGAAATGGAATGTTTTTGTTTTTATGTGTATAAAAATTTTATAAAAATAATTGGAAACACAATAGATCAATCAAGTGTACATTATTTAACATGTTACTGTGTTATAGACAAAAATTGTTACTTCTATTTCTTGTATAATCTTTGCAGAAATATTGAAATATTGGATAGGTAAAGAATATGTAATTTGACTATAAACTGTAGGCCAATGTTATTGATCATCTTTCACCACCCATCATTCTCTGCAAATATTTTTTTTTCTGAAAACAACTATTACACAACCATTTCTGAAGAAATTGGTCCTGTGGCTTTGTTCTCAATACAAGAAGTTACACTTCCCTTTTCATTGTCAGTTTCAAGAAAATAGGACCTTTTGAGCACAGTGTGCTAAAAAAAAAAGTTTTTCAAAGAAATTGAAAGTGCCGGTTATATATATAAAAAAAAAATATGTCAGCTTCACAATCTCAGTCACTAAAAGGAATTCTTATAAAGTAAATGCGCTAAACTACTTGAGTAATTGTAAGAAACTTAAGAAACTAACATTGAGCTTTCAAAGACCAATGGTAATTTATAGGGCTGTGGAAATTAACTATTAATTCCTCGATTAATTGTTTTGATCGATCAAAATTCTTTTGATCGGTACTCACCTCTCAGCCGGCTTCCGGGTCTTCAGGGAGATCCAGTGACATCACGGACACTGGCGGGGCTTGCCGTGTCCATCTGAAGGGCTCCTTTGCTGTGCCTTCATATCTGCATGCCGGCGGGACCTTACTATCTGCCACACGCAAGGGCTGTTGCACTTCCCTCTATCAACCTTGGATTCTACAGCCATCCACTGGGAGTTGTGATAGTTCCCTTCATGGGACATCTACATGCCGACGGACTGATGTTAGCCCCTTCTCATCTGGATTCAGCAGTGGTATCGTTGTACACATTTTTATACCAGTATCATACTTAGCTACGTGTTTTTATGACTGCTTTTGCTACCGTTTGGTATTACTCGCACCATTTTCACAGTTTATGTAGCTACATCGATTTTATCTCCAGTGCAATATTTATTTTGTTACCTACTTGAAGACTATAAAAGTTTTAATGCTATTCCCATCGAGCGCTGCCTTTGTGTGTTTTTTGTATCCTGCTATTTTTCCAGTGGTTGGTAGCTGCACTGGGAATCGGCCCGCAAGGAGATCAGCTAAAAGTAGTTGGATCTATGTGCATTATAATTAATCGAAATTAGTCGATTAAAAAAAATAATCGATTAATCAAACATGAAAATTTTAATCAGTAACAGCCCTAGTAATTTACCCTTATTCCAAAATATGTGTGCTGCGAGTTACGTACGGTAAGGTTGAAATTAATATGCCTGTATATTATATCTGCGATAAAATATACAGTTGAAAATAAAATGTGAGGCGATAGTGGTCACCCTAATAAAGTTCTATCAGATCAGGCCCAATTCCTGTGCCCTCACACCTCAGGCCATTCTAGGTCTTGTGTCTTCATGCCTCAGATCATTCCAATTCCTGTTTCTTCAGGCCTCAGATCAGCTCCAATTCCTGTAACATAACATCTCAAATTACCCCAATTCCTGTTCCTTCAGGCCTCAGATCAGCCACAATTCCTTCATCTTCACACCTCAGATCACCCTAATTCCTGCACCTTAACACCTCAGATCAATCCAAATTCCTGAACCTTTAAGCATCAGATCAGCCTTAATTCCTTTACTTTTAGACCTCAGATCAGCCCCAATACCTGCTCCTTCGAGACATCATATCACAACAAATCTTGCACCATCACACCTCTTATCAGTCCTAATTCCTGAACCTTCACACCTCATATTTGCCCCAATTCCTGTACCTTCACACGTCAGATAACCCCAAATTCTGCAACTTCACACGTCAGATAACCCCAATTCCCGCACCTTCACACCTCAGATGAGCCCCAATTCCTTCCCCCTAAAACCTCAAAGGAGCCCCAATGCGATCACGATCAAACTTCAGAAACAAGGGGTTTTACATACCTGCTGCAGGGTTTAAACAAGAAAAGGAAGAGTGTATATGTGCGGGTGAATAAGGAAAGGGACGGTCGGCACTCAGGATGACATCCAAAATAGTATACCTTTATTTAATACATGTACAGAACTGTAAAACAGCCTACGCATTTCGGACATTAGTCCTTAGTCATGGCGGGTGGTCTTCACAAATTGATGTCCTTAGCTATTAGATGGAAATACCTTTCAGTAATATCAGGGAGATGGGTAGGCCATTGCACCGGACAACCTACCCACCACTGTACTCCCCTGCTCATCTGTCCCACCACTGTACTTGGGGATTTCAAATCCCTGGATTGCTGGAGTGGCTGTGGGAACTCTGACAGCTCACGATCACTGGAAGCACAATTTGGACCAGGGCGGTGGACAGAGTTGTCTAGTGATAGTTCACTTTTACATTTTTTCTATAAAGGTGTACACTTAAAAGCCAAACTCCGGGAAAAGCTTTACGTTGAACTTTTGGTGACTACCACTTTAGAACATCTATTGGTAACTTTTTTTTTAGAAAACACTGGACTAAATTTATATATACTGTATGTCCTAACTATATGTCCAGTTGGAATATTATGGCTTATTTTTTTGTCAGTGAAGTTCTTAAGTAGTAGTTACCAACATCTGTTCTAAAGTTGTATGGAATTACCAATAGCAGTTATAAAGTAGTAGTTACCCAGCTCTGTTATAAAGTAGTAGTTTTCTATGGCCCTAAGATGCAATGTCAGTACAAATATCCCCCAAATTACCCTTTTTTTGGAAAGACAGACCAAGGTATTTAATAAGAGACACAATGAGTTTTTTTAAAGTTGTAATTTCTTCTTCAGAAAATAATTAATGCTGATACATCTAAGGGGATGATTTCATTTATATATAATGATAGGGTGATAAAGGGAAATGAGGAACTTCCCTGTAGGAGGAAGACTTGGGAGATATATCAAATGAACAATGGAAGTATATACTGGAAATGGGCCCCTTAAGTACCCTGTCACCATCACAATCAGAACCACACCTGATGTTATTACACAGAGCATACAAGACACCACAGAATTTTTTTTTCATATGGGTGATGGATGCGAAATGTCCAAGATGTAGGGACCCAAAGGGAGACTTAATTCACATGATGTGGAGATGCCCCAAATTGAACTGATACTGGTGCAAAGTTGTGGGAAAAATAAACAAAGTATTTGGAGTATCTCTTGAACTAGACCCTAAAATATACTTATTGAGTTGTATGGAGAAGGGGGAGACAAATAGCAATAACTAGGAAACGAAAATTGATAGCAAGGAGGTGGCTCGCGGTGAACCCACCAACCTGGGTAGAATGGGAGGAGGAGGTTAATAAAACAATAAGAATGGAAAGATTTGTGTATAACAAAAGGGGAAATGCTAAAATGTTAAAAAAATATGGGAAGGCTGGACGTGTACACAGGGGTAGGATTTGTGTTAAGGGCATAGAAATCCCCTTCTGGGCGGATACCAAGAGTTTTTTTTTTGTTTTGACTGTGTCCTTGTTGTTTAGAATTATGTATGTATAGTGCTCAAATAGAAATGGCACATACCATATATACTATATGGAAGACCTTACTCACTCCCTTAGAAATAAGTCTGAACTGGCAAAGAAAATATGGTCCTGCTGGTTTGCCTTCAAATATACACCCCTTACGCGGAAATTATGTCTCAACCTAAGTAATGTGATGTTTGTTGTATAGGAGAGACTGGACAGAGGCAGATACCCCCTCTTTCCCTCCTCCCCCTCTTCTTTATTCCTATTCTCTTCTTCTTTTCTTTTTCTCAATGTTTTATGTTTTGTGAAAGGTCGTTACAGAGTGAATACTGGCGCCTCCGCCCTGTGTTACTTCCTATGGTTACTATTGTGTGACTAGCTGGTAAGATCTGATTGTTCTGTTTTGCTCAAACCTCTCTGTTCTGTGTATTTTGTACATTCTACTTTTCAATAAAAACGAAAAAATAGAAATGGCACATTTATTTTTGCTATAAAAGGTGGAGAGTGAATTACAATATACTAGGTGAATGAGGTGATGTATGTTAAATGTTGGGAGGATGGGTGTAAAGTGGAGAGGCTGGTTGTATAAATGTAACGGGTTATTTGTTGTATGTCTTTTTTTATGAATAAAAATTACTTGAATTAAAAGAAAAAAGAAAAGAAAAAAAGTTGTAATTTCTTGGAAAAAAAAATAAATAAAAACTGTTCTTTTTCCACAGAGTTGTAATTTAACAAGTTATTTCTCACACACAGCATAGGCATACTTCTAATTACACCCCAACACATTCTACAATGCCTCCCGAGTATTGGGGTACTACATGTGTGAGACTTTTTCACAGCCTAGATGCATAGAGCGGCCAAAATTTAAAGCAGGCGTTTCAGGGGCTTAAATTATGGCTCTAATTTCCCATCACATTTTTGGAGGCCCTGGAGAACCAAGACAGTGACAACACCCAAAAAATTACCACATTTTGGAATGCAAACACTCCAAGATATTTTTAGGAGTCACGATGAGTCTTTTGAAGACTTAATTTTTTGCCACGTTATTGAAAAAATGCGGAAAGATTTTTATTTTTTTTACACAAATTTGGCAATTTAAAGTGGAGATTCATGGTGGTCCTTTTTGCAGGAATAGCCAAATGAAACGTTAAAATACTGTTAAATGCCTGTACTGTTTAAATGCCAGCAATACACTGTCTCACCCTACTCTGCACATGCTTAGTTGCTCTCTATTTTTAGGAAACGTGACGAATTTATAGAGGCCGATCTGCCGACAGCCTAAATATTTACTGCTGTTCGGGGTGCTCTGGGCTTCAGCAAAATGGCAGTCTCCAGCAAGAAAAAACAGTAACAATGCTGGAGGCAATTTAAAGCACACACTCATTTTGTTGGCATAATTATTAATGTGGAATGTATGTTCCTTGTTAAAGTGTAAGTTCATCTTTACAGGAAAATCTGGACCCCCCTGCTATAGCCATCTCACAGGATCGGGGATTAGAAATCCCTTCGGCATTCTCTCTACTTCTTCCCTGCTGACAGGACGGGCTAAGCGCGATCTGATTAGAATGCTCTGAAACATCATTCCTGACAGGGGACGTTTTGGATATTAGGCCGAGGGGATTTCTAAGCGCCGGTCTCGTGAGGCGGATATAGCAGGGCTCATTACGGGAGATCTCTGTACTGCAGGTCAATAGGAAAGAGGTGGGGGGTTATGGGTAAAGTTCCAATTTATTAAGATATTTCTCACACAAAGCATAGTCGTTTTGGAAAGCAAAGACTCCAAGGTATTTTCTGAAAGGCACAGTGAGTCTTTTAAAAATGTAATTTTGTTGCCATAAGTTTTTGGAAAGAATCTGTAAATGTTTTTTTTTTTTTTTTTTTACACAATGCATCTCTCATACGACGGTGAGTGCAAAAAAATCCTATTTTCTCTTACCGTCCATGGACTGACACAGCATCTTCAATCTTGACAAAGTGGGACGTCCCAAAACAGTGTCAAAGAACGAGGGGTGGGAACAGTATCAAGGAAAAACCAAACTACACCCCAAACAAGCAGAGCTGCTCAACGGAGGAGTTGCAACTTTAAACAGCCGCCTGCAAAACCTTGCGGCCGAAGAAAGCATCAGAAGATGCAGCCACATCAACCTTATAAAACGTTGAAAAGGTATGTGCGGACGACCAGGCCGCGGCCTTGCACACTTGTGCAACAGACGCTTGATGTCGGAAAGCCCAGGAAGCACCAATTGCCCTGGTTGAATGCGCCGTAACCAGGAAGGGAGGCGCCCGCCCCTTAAGGGCATAGGCCTGTATGACAGTCTGCCTGATCCACCGGGAAATGGTGGCAGACGAAACCGATTGGCCCTAGTTTGGACGAGACACAAACAGCGAGTCAGACTTCCGAATCTAAGCTGTAGCAGACAGGTACACCCGCAAGGCACGTACCACGTCCAAAGTGTGGAGCGCAAACTCTCTGGGATGCGAAGGACGAGGACATAAAGACGAAAGTACGATGTCCTCATTAAGGTGGAAGGCCGAGACCACCTTCGGGAGAAAAGAAGGCTGCGGGCGTAGCACCGCCTTATCCTTATGGAGGACCAAGTATGGCGGTTTGCAAGACAAGGCCGCCAATTCAGAAACCCTTCTGACAGAAGTAATGGCTACTAGGAAAGCCACCTTCTGAGACAAAGTTAAGACCGGAATCTCTCTGATGTTCTCAAAAGGAGGTTCCTGAAGAACCGAGAGCACCAAATTCAAATCCCAAGGAGGAATAGGTGGTTTAATAGGGGGGAGCACATGGCGGACTCCCCGTACGAAGGTACTAATCAAAGAATGGCCCGCAAGCGGCCGCTGAAAGAGAATAGCTAAAGCCGAAATCTGACCCTTAATGGTGCTTAAAAGCAAGCTTTTTGTCCACACCGCGCTGTAAGAACAGCAGGATCCTGGGAACAGAATACGTCCGTGGACGCCAATCCAGCTCCTCGCACATAGCGATGTAGGCTCTCCAGGTATGGCGGTATATCTTCCTGGAGGAAGTTTTCCGTGCCCTCAGAATGGTCGAGATTACCGAATCTGAGACCACGGTCCTTCAGCACCTGGCTTTCAATAGCCATGCCTTTAAAAGCCAGCGACTGTAAAGCAGGATAAAGTATGGGACCTTGAGACAGAAGGTCCTCCCGCACAGGCAGTCGCCATGGAACGTGCACCACTAGGCGCACAAGATCGGCGTGCCAAGGCCAATCTGGAGTGATAAAGATCACCGGAATCCCCTCGGCCTCCACCCTGCGAAGAAGGCGAGGAAGCAACTTCAGTGGAGGATAGGCATAAATAAACCAATACCGACCCCACGGGGCCACCAACGCGTCTGCCCAGGGATCCCTGGACCTGGCAACGACTCTCGACATCTTGCGATTGAGTCGAGAGGCCAATAGGTCCACATCCGGCGTGCCCCACCTCCGGCAAAGGAGGTGAAACACCTCCGGATGCAAGGACCATTCCCCCTGGTCCAACATCTGGCGGCTCAGATAGTCCGTCTACTCCTGGAATGTAAACGGCCAACAGAGCCGGCACGCTTCTTTCCGCCCACCTTAGGATGTGAGCGACCTCGGACACCGCAGCTGAGCTCCGAGTTCCCCCCTGATGGTTGACACAAGAAGCATCCCCACATAGAATGCAGACCCCCATGGACCCCCACCGGGACAGAATGACCTCCAGGCACCCCCAGTTAGCGCACGCCAGAGCAAGGTGACAGAGAGTAGTAAAAACAAGGGGGAGACAGGGAAACCCCCCTACCATAGGAACACACAGCATGTACTCACCTGCTGAGGCAAGGGAAACAGTACTTACACGTCAAGCTAGGACCCACTGGTGTGTTCCTGACAGGCCTATCACAGTGCAGTACTGAGTAGCTGTCGGCCCGGTCCACTGTGAAAGATACAGCAAAACTGTTCAGACATGTGTGGACCCTGGAGCAAAAAGCTCACCGGCCACCCCTGGAGCCGTGGGCTGATCTCACACTGAGCGAGGATCAGCATGCTCGATGGTCGGACTGGGAAGACTACGAGGATAGCAACTACCCAACCTGTTGACCGCCACCAGTACAAACTGCTTACCAAAGGTAAGAGACAATAGAGCCCATCCGTAATCCCAGGAATTTATCCAAAGAAATCCAATCGCCGGTTCAACCGCAGTGGATATGACAGAGGTTACCCAAAAAGACAGAGGAGGCTCGATAGTACATTACCCAATAACATATTTATTTTAAAAAACACAGGGTATAAAAACACTTACAGAAAATCAAATGTTTAAGACAAAACAACCGGCCGGTCCGCCGTACCTGTCCCGTGATGATGTCGTCAGCACGCACACCTACCCGACGTACGTTTCATGTTCATACACGTCGTCATGGGGACGTGTATGAACACGAAACGTACGTCGGGTAGGTGTCGAGCCTCCTCTGTCTTTTTGGGTAACCTCTGTCATATCCACTGCGGTTGAACCGGCGATTGGATTTCTTTGGATCAATTCCTGGGATTACGGATGGGCTCTATTGTCTCTTACCTTTGGTAAGCAGTTTGTACTGGTGGCGGTGGACAAGGTGTTGCATGCATCAACTCTTCAGTGTATTCCAGTTCATCTCTTCATGGCATCCTTTTAATTTTCTGGTTTTTGATGGGACTGACACATGTTTCATTCACTTTATCCACAGCCTTCAAAATTGGACTTTTTTGTCAGTTTATCTGTGAACCTTTGTTACTAATTTAATTTAGTTATTATTCACATTATAGCACACTTGTTTTTTCCATTTTGTCTGTTTTGTATGTTATCACATATCACAGGTGCTGCTGTTATATATTGTAAAAGATTAGCACAGTTTTTTACCCAACCTGTTGCCCAGCCGAATGTTGATAGAAGAATTCTCAAAAATAAAATAAAAATTCAAAAAGGAATAAAAATATTTCTTCAAGAGACTGGCTCCGAAGAGAGCCACGTCCTCTCCTCTGCTAGGCAGAAAAAAACTGAGGCTGCTGGCTGCAGGTAGGAGGGTTATGTCCGGAGGGACCGCCCCCTGGGCGGGGCTGTTCAGCTCTGGTAATGGAATGTATGTAAAAACATCTAACATTCTGCCTAGTCTTCTCCTATGATCAGGAACATAACCCCACTTTGTCAAGATTGAAGATGCTGTGTCAGTCCATGGACGGTAAGAGAAATTATGTATTTCTAGAGACTTCAGCTAAGGTATTTACGATAGGGGAGATCTGGCAGGTATCTGCTTGTTTTCTGGTTTGCTCAAGCTTGCTTGAGCAATTGATGGTTTTATGAGGGCTTCTAGCCTGTGGATTCCGCCAATATGCATGAAAGGGTCTGTATCTGTCCTCTCAAGGATGTGATAAGAAGGTTCTGACATTGGCTAACATTTTGTGTATTGTATGAACTGAAGGAGGGAGGTGGAAGGTCACTGCAGCTGTATGTCTGTCTTATTCTGGCAAAATGGCATGAGTGACTTGGGACCTGAAAAAAATGTCTGCCACACATACAGGTTTTTGTGTGTCCAGTACGCACAACCATTGCAATCATGTGTATAGTGCCCAATAGAACATTTAATTCTCTATACATAAGGTACAGATCGCCTGAATTTACCTGTATTAGTGGTCATAATTTAAAGCCAGAGAACAGAATTGACTTTTATTTTTTTATTTTCAAGTAGAATATAAAACATAATTTTTAGAGTACCAGTCTGGGTTTACATTAGTAAACATTTAAACAGCTTAAAACAAAACATACAAAAACTATTTTAAAATATGCAATGTAACCTTATTGTGTAATAAGAAAGATTAAGCGATACAAACGCTGAGCACTATCTGTTTTTGGAGGTTAAAACAGTCATATCAAACACAAGTGGCAAACCATACAAAAATAAACCAGCTTATTTTGCAGGAGTACAATGTGGAGTGGCTGAAAGGAAACAGGACACCATGCAATAAACTCCTATTAACCCCAGCTGCCTTAAATGTTTAAAACCAACCTTGTCAACATAAAGTCTGTGATGCAAGGAGTACCTAAGCTTTCAAGTGTATATGTACATAGGTACATTTTCACAGTATTCTTTTCTCTGTTTTAAAAGGTAAAAAATGCTTTTCGGCAGGAAACTGGGGATGTCAAGAATTTACCCACATCATTTATGTATAAAAATCTATAAACATTTTCTCAAACATATTTTGTGCATAGGGTTACTTTACAATGTAAAAAATCTGTTAAGAGAAACAACATCCAGAGCAATATGTATCTTTAAGCGGTGAATATGAATACACAGCAAAGCAGACCATTTAGACAATCTTCAGCAAACTAAAACTGTAATCCTTGGTGTATCAGTAACTGTTTTAATGTCCTTTCGCGCCCAAATCAGCACAATAACATACATTTGTAATATGTGTTATCGCATGGATTTTCCCTGCATTTGAAAGTGAATGTGCATTTTTCGCCACTATTGTGTGTGTGCGCTAAAGTACTCTTCATGTAATCTCTTAAAGAAGGACTAGGTAAGAATCTGCTACTGCAACTGCTAGGCTGTGGGTTAATCATCTGTAAAATGTATTAATTAAAAAAAAAAGTTCAATAAGTTTTACCATTAAAATTAAGTAATAAAAAAATGAAAAAAGGGCAAAAAGCTCACTACAATTCTGCATAGTTTATTATCAGAGTGTGAATAAACCAAAATAAAGTGGTGGAGCCCTGCTGTATTATGGAGGCAAGATTTCCCTCTCCCTATAAGTCAATAATACCGAAGAGTAAGAAATATTGTAACCAGTGGCCTATTCTTCAATGAACAAGCAAAAAAAAAAAAAAAACTGTCGGAAAATTGTATTTGTATGCTTTTTAATGCAGGAGAACACAAAGCTGAGAACAAGCATTTACAAGAGCAGTGTTGTGCGTTTAAAGTGAAACTTTGGTAAGAAAACAAAGTCCTGATTGATATATACTGTTTAAATCCAGTAGTAGACTATCTCACCCTGCTCTGCACATTCCCAGTTGCTCTCTATTTTTAGGCACTGTGCTGAAAATGTAAAGTCCGATCTGCTGACAGCCTAAAGAGTTACTGCTGCTCAGAGGCTCTGGGCTTCAGCAAAATGGCAAATTACAGCACACACTATCTTTGGTAGCTAAATATTAATGTGGAATGTATGTTCCTTGCTAAAGAACATTATTTTTTATCAAATTGTTGTTATGGGTAAAGTTCCACTTTAACATATGCTAATACAGGAACTACCTGCAGAGGATAATGAAGATGAAAGGGGTTAAAAAAAGGTAATGCCTAACATAATTGATACAGTGGTAGGCTGCAGCTTTGGAGACTGCAATTACCCCTCAGAAGGGTACAAAAAAATCAGTGAATTGTAGCTTTGGTACTTTTAAAACATGGGCTAAAAAAAAAAAGATACCATGTAAATAGATATTTTTCAAGCATTTGACTAGGACAATCGCTGTGATATTGAGAATTAATATTAGAATATACGATATGTTTTGCAGCACTGAGTGATTCTGTTTATGGCTGATTTGAACAGGCTTTGGTATGTGTCTGAACAGCTTTTCTTCCCGATTTAAGTCAAAATGAATGCAAAAGCACCTCAAAACAAATCAGTAAAACTCATATTTCAACTGGTCCAATTATTGTATAAAATATGTATTGGAAGCTCCAAAAACAATATATAAAAATATTAGGCAAAATACATTTTTATCATATTCACCCTCCCCAATGCAAAGCATTGTAAAAATGCTACTTACAGAGCTGGGTTTCATTTGGTTAAAGTAGAGTGCAGTTTTGGGCTGTAGTATTATCACTGATTATTGGTTAGTAAAATTCCCAGCTGTTTAGATTTGTTTCAATTTAAAATCCAAAAGTTTGACGGAACATCTTGCTGATCATAGCAAGATTTGCTCTGGTTTATTTTAAAATCTCTTACTGGTTTGAGCAGACAGTGAAGAGAAGTGATTTGTTAAAATAATGTTTTAAATAGGTTCATAAATCACGAATCAAATCTCATCAGGTGAAATCTAAATTGCATCTCTACCCTACTGTGTCACTATACAGAAAGGTCACAAAGGTCTGAAAATCTCCTTAAAGGGGTTGTAAAGGTTCGTTTTTTATTTTCTAAATAGGTTCCTTTAAACTAGTGCATTGTTGGTTCACTTACCTTTTCCTTAGCTTTCCCTTCTAAATATTTTTTTTGTTTTCTTTGTCTGAATTTCTCACTTCCTGTTCCTCCTCAGTAAGCTGTTCAGTAAGCTGTTCTGGCTGACTAAACACCACTAGGATGATGGTGTGAAGTTTAGTGAGGAGAAACAGGAAGTGAGAAATTCAGACAAAGAAAACAAACCTTTAGAAGGTAAATCAAAGGAAAAGGTAAGTGAAGCAACAATGCACTAGCTTAAAGGAACCTATTTAGAAAATAAAAAAACAAACCTTTACAACCCCTTTAAGCCCAGGTTCACACTGGGGCTGCGGGAGTGAAGCCTGCGAGTTCAGCTGAACTCGCACGATTTCACTCTCGCTGGCAGTCCCGATTTCAGCCGCGATTTCAAAGACATCTGAAACAGATGTCAATGTAAATCGCGGCTGAAATCGCAAAAAGTAGTACAGAAACTACTTTTTGTAATCGGTGCAGTGCCGCAGATGCGGCGTCGCACCGATTAGGACGGTGCCATTGCCCACAATTTGCGGCAAATTTCGCCGATTTGACATGTCAAATCGCATGCCAAATCGCACCAGTGTGAACCAGGGCTTAAGGGAAGAACTGCAAAAAGCTTTTTTGATACGGCTTTGCTTCAAATGTTTTCAATATATATCACCAAGAAATATATATCACCAAGATGTAGTCACATTGCTCTAAATTGCTTCAAAAGACAGGTTTAGGCTAGTGCAACAAACCCTTGCACACTGAAATTCAATTTGAAATACAGACTTGTCATAGTTATAAAAATAGGCACACATTCTAAGACAAAAATACAAGTTAGTAAAGATAGCTTACTTAAATGTTAAAAAAAAAAAAAGAAAAATATTGCAGGGAACAAATATAGGAGGAATCTTCTTGTAATTCAAGACCTATAAGATGAGAAAGACTTGCAACAGTCTCAGTGGTTCACCTGTGGAATAGTAATAGCAAATTGATGATTTAGTCAACATTGTCCTAAGAGGACCAAAGAGGACATGTGGGTCTTTCCAGAATGTAGAATACCCCTATAATCAACAATTCTTATAGGACAACACATGACTTTTCACCTGCAGACACAAATAAAAGTCATAGTCGTTCCTGTAATACATATGAAAAATAAATCATGTTTTTTTAACAAATAACAAAAAAACTAACAACAAAGGGGATCAAACAACTTTCTTAATCTAAAAGAGTAAAAAAACTAAGTAAGGCAGTATACAAATTAATATGAAAAAGTTGTGATTACGGCTCTGGGTTAATTATTTTAAAAGACTAAAGTGCAACAGGCTAATATATTATATTTCGAGGTATACAATCCAAAGACTTCAAAGGAAAATAGCCTTATTTAATAAAATGCCACACGGCATTAAAGCAGCCTTAAGAGACCACTAATGCTTTGCGAGTGATGGTATAAGGACATTTTCTCTTTCCTTCAATTCCCCACCCCGCCTGGGTGTTTTTCACAATGTAATAGGGAACCTGCAATCCTAAACCTTGCAGGTATCAACAGATGATTTAATATAGAATGATTAGTGTTAACTGGATGCTACAATTTCACCAGGTACAAATTAGACTATACAATAGCTAAAATAAAGCACTGTTCAGCTTCAGCAGCATTGTCATGTAGAAATTAACTGCATACACAATAGAAATGATGGCTAATTGTTATATATGTAAGAGGCAATGCTATCCACCTTTGATCTACAGTGTAAATAGAAACACATGTTATACTGAATGAATAGTTGTGGCATTTTTACACTAACGCATTGCATTTTTTCCGCAATCGTGGGTTTTGTGCAGGTTACCTGCACTTTGCTATAGACTTCTATTTCATGGGGAAGAATCATGTGTGGCTAGGCGAAAACTGAGCTGCTTTTAGCAAATGGAGTATTTGACCCTCAGCAGTAGCCACCCCAAGGCTCTGCTTTTCTTTATGTGCCTGGCGTCTTACTCCTGCAGGTGGCAGTATAAACATTATAGAATGAATAATCTCCCCTGCGTACTTCAATGAACATAAAAAAAGCAGAATTAGTGTTGTAATAATCCATGGATCATTGTACAAATTGCTTTCCAAATAAATTACATCTGTGTGTTTTAGAGTTAAATTTAGCAGGAGAAAGTTGAACTGTATTCACATATAACAATGGTATAAGTGCATTCGTCTGCATTCATTTACATTTTAGTGAAAGCAAACTGGCCAATATATATTTGGGAAAGCTACACATTTTTCGCTATGCAAGGTTGCTGAAAAAATAAAAAAGTTCAACAAACCTTAGATCTGAACTCCATGAATCCTAAAAATCTTCCCCTGCAGTGGGGCTGCGCCCACACTGCAAGCGCTAAGTGCATGATTCTGTCTAGGGGACTTGGTAAAGCACTTTTAGTTACTCAATCCTCTGCTCACACATGCTCCTCTTTGCTGCTAGATCCCATAGGTACTGTAGACTCCTTCTACCTTCCCATCTGGTGGTCTACAATCCTTTGATGTCATCAGGACCGATACATGAAACACAGCCCTGCACTGGATGTGAAGATGCTGAGGAACAGTCAACCACCATGGGGAGGTGCCATCTGCCAGGGAAGCAAAGCAGGTAAGTAAATAAGCTTTTTCATCTCTAATGCCACGTACACACCATCGGAAATTCCGAAAGCAATGTTCGATGTGAGCTTTTGCTCGAAAATTCCGACCGTGTGTATGCTCCATCGGACATTTGCTGTCGGAATTTCCGCCAACAAAAGATTGAGAGCAGGCTCTCTATTTTTCCGACGAAAAAAGTTATTGTTGGAAATTCCGATCGTCTGTATGCAATTCCGACGCACAAAAAAACACACATGCTCAGAATCAAGCAGAAGAGCCGAACTGCCTATTGAACTTCATTGATCTCGGCTCGTCGTACGTCTTGTACGTCTCTGCGTTCTTAACGGTCGGAATTTCTGACAAGATTTGTGTGACCGTGTGTATGCAACACAAGTTTGAGCCAACATTCCGTCGGAAAAAAATCCACGGCTTTGTTGTACGCGGCATTAGACAGAAACAAGCATTTAACCCTTGTAGTGCTGTTAATTGCATTTATGGACTTGTGAAAGTATTCATATCTGTACAGAATGCTAAACACAATTATTTATGTATGCACATTAGCTGGAAAGGGGTTTGTTTTCTTACATGGCATTACCAGGCAGAAAGTCAGCCAGATTGAAATAAAGAAGGGCAGAATATTTGTACAAACATCAACTCTGAAACATGCATGTTTTAGTGTTATAAAAGCTCTCTTATATAAATAAGGTAGCTAGTTTCCTTATTTTATGTTTCTCAGACTGTTGATTTTTTTTCTTACTTTTTTACATTGCATTAACTTTTCTTATAAAGTAGGCTGATAACATGTTTATTTCTGTGCCTATAGAAGCACAGACTTTATACAAATAACCCATGTAACAAATCAAACACAGGATAATGTACTAATGAAACACCCTCTTAAAAAAATTAGGCAAAAACAACGAATTAGGTGCTAAAGGCGTAAGCGGTTTCTTCAACAGCTAAATGTATGCTTCAGGGCTGGGATTCCATGATAATTTTCTGCTTTACTCTTAAAACTAGCATTAAAGTGGATGTAAACCTGAATTTTTATTTTATTTTTGCTGTCACAATGTAGAGTATAAGATTTCCTATAATTTGTGCCAGGTCTTGCCACAAAGAGTTAATCCAGCTCTGAGCAATCCTCTTTTATTGTTCAGTGAGATAAAACAGACAAACAGAGAAAAACCTTTGTCCGTTCCGCCCCCTTGCTTTGAGTGACAGGTTATTTACATATCTCGTGCACTAGCTTTAGACAGGCATTATTTTTTAATTCCCACCCCCACTCCTTTTCTGAAGTCATGTGGTTACTTTTCTGGATTTTTACTGGATGTTAGTGATCATAGCAGAAGGAATACACAGGAGAAAATGCATGTTGACAAGGGGAGTGTAGAGGTGGGCGGGGAGTCTACTGACATCACGACTCCACCCACCGAGTTCCAGACAACAGATCCACCCACAGAATCTGCAGTTTTTCAGTTCTTATAACAGACAGAGGGGAGACATTTGACAGATAAGGATACATGCAGGAGGCATCTATATCCTTATAGATCAGCACTATGGCAGTAGTTTAGAAAGGATGAAAGTGGGTTTACATCCACTTTAAAGCACCACTTTGGGAAGCAGAAAAAAATGACTCCTACAGTGGAGCCTCCCCGTACTATAAGGGTTAAATGCTCATTACATGTGGAAGTAGAGGAATAAGCTGTAATACTTACAGTTCTTGCTCTGTGACTTGTCCCCCAAAAACCAACTTCCTTCGCCACTCCCCACTGTCTTTTTGATGTCATAATGTACAAAGCAGGACCAGCAGTCCCACATTGTATGTGAGGAGAGTAAGGGATAGCCCACAACCTAGAGCAGGGGTCTCAAATTGGTGGCCCTCCAGCTGTTGCAGAACTACAATTCCCATGAGGCATTGCAAGGCTAAACAGTTACAAGCATGACTCCCATAGGCAGAGGCATGATTGGACTTGTAGTTCCGCAACAGCTGGAGGGCCGCAGGTTTGAGACCCCTGACCTAGAGCATCAAAGAGAAGAGGAGCCAGCTGCCAGGGGAGCGAGAATAAAGCCTAGTACACACGGGCCGAAAGTCAGGCAGCACCAGCTGGTTCAATAGAAACCAGCCAACATTCAGCCTGTGTGTACTGCCACTGGTTCAACAGAAGCTGGCTGTTCAGCTGGCTTCTGTAGAAGGGGGATGACTGAAAAAGGTCTGCTCGCGATCAGCGATTTAAGCCAATGGCTAAAAGCACTGACCAAAGTGTTCTGGCGGGAGGAGCGTCTCCCTGTCAGAACACAATAGAACAGCAGGGAGATCACTCTACTAACATTGCATAGTTAGTACAGTGGCTCTGACCTTAGCTGTCAGGTTATTTTCATTCAGCCTGCAGGGTTGAAAAATAAAATAAAAAATAGTAGTGTATACGAAGCTTTAAGGCAAGTATTAGTCTAGGTCCATGCCTCTGTGGGTCCTGCGTGCCTCGTTTACATGAGCACAGCAGCCTATTCATTGAAATGGGCTGCTCTACCTCCAGGAAACGCTGGGAAAAAGTTCTTGACCCCTTTTTAAAAAGAGGGCCGCATGGAACCGCATAGTTTGCACACTAGAAAATGTGCCGTGCTTTCCAATGCGTGGGGGTGCCATTAACAATTACAGGTGGTCCCGGGGTTACAAACAAGATAGGGTCTGTAGGTTTGTTCTTAAGTTGAATCTGTTTGTAAGTCGGAACAGGTCAATTTTTTACGTGTAGTTCCAGCCCAAAAAAATATTTTTAAGCTTTTTGGATAGCATAGGGAAGGGTTATCACCCCTGTAATGTTTGTTTTGCTGTCTGTGCCCTTGTTCAGAAGATTTCACCTCTCCTGTCCCAATAACAACTGGATTTAGAAAATTTTGCGTTGTTGTGGAAACATGCCTTGGTGATAAAGCATCAGTGGAGACACCTTTTCCCATAATAACTCTTATGCCGCGTACACACGGCCAGACTTTCCAATGGGAAAACCTCAGTCTGAATTTCTGACAGAAAAATAGTAAAAAAAACAAAACAGAAAAAGTCCGATGTGGCATACACACGTCGGATTATCCGACCAAAAGCTCCCATCTGACTTTTTCTGTCGGAAATTCCGACCGTGTGTACGTGGCATTACAGGAGTGAACTTCCGTTCCTAGGGGTAAATTTCTTCTCACTTCCTGTTGTCTCCCTCCGTTTGTAAGTAGGAGTCATTTGTAAGTCTGGTGTTTGTAACTAGGGGACCGCCTGTAATGGCACCCCCTTGCGTCTACTAAAGAGCAGCACATTTTGCCTGCGGGTCAAGAATATGTGCGATTATGCATGGATTTCTGAGCCACACAACTTTGTACCTAGCTTTACTGCTTATTCATCATCCCCTAGACTTAATGCGGAATTCCGGTCATATTTTTGTTTATTAAAAGTCAGCAGCTACAGAAAGTGTAGCTGCTGACTTTTAATAAACAGCCACTCACCTGTCCTGCGATCCAGCAGTACACTCACCTGCGATGTGTTCTCCCAGTGTCCTCCCTCTGCGATGCCAGCATCTCTACTATAGACACCCGGCTGTGACAGCTTGCGGCTTCACAGCCGGTGCCCACTGCGCATGCGCAAGCGGCACTGCGCTCTGTAACTGGTCCTGAAGTCTGCTAGGACCTGTCATTTGTACCAGAAGACTTTGGGAGGGAGAATTCCCACTTCTGATTGCCTAAGGAGATCGGAAGGGGGAGCAGGTACCTGTGAAAAATTTTGGGTGGAACTCCGCTTTAATGAGCATTTAACCTTGCATTGTGGGAAGGACCCCACAGCTTTTCCCACAGAGTTCAGCTTTAAAAAACAGTCAGTAAATGGCTGTTTTACATCCCATGCATATAGGTGCTGTACTTCTTCACAAACTCCCTTTTAATTGTAATCTATAATAAGATAATGAACACTGCAACAAAGAAAAAATGCAGTCAAAATTATGTTTGCCAAGATTGAACTGGTTTCTTTGAGCCCCGTTACCACAGCCAAATATTGATGCCTACATGGTCAGTATGGCCCCACATTTTAGACTGTTAAACGGTCAGGTTTAGGCTTAGTGCTAGGGTGGATAGAGCTCTATGTATAATGTACACCAGGGGTTTCCCAGGACACAAAACGTTATAACTGATAATTAAAATATACTTTGAGGCACCACCAGCTGCCTACATTTTGACACAGTTAGGCTTTGTTCACACTATTGTGGGTCGGAAACGCTTGTAAAAACGTATGCATTCCCGACCTGCAGGCAAAACACGCTGCTCTTTAGCAAACATGCAGGGGTGACACGAATTCTTAATAGCACCCCAACTCATTGGCAAACACAGTGCGTTTTCACTCACAGAAAATCACATGGTCTTCATGTGACTGTGTGGTGCGATTTAAAGATAAAAAAAAAAAAGGAATGAATCATGAGTCTTCTTTCCCTGCATTTCTGTGGGTAGGGCAGCCCACTGTAATGAAAGGGTTACATACATACAGAATGCAGGTCGCACAGGTGGGAATCTAGCCTTAGGCCTCATCACCTTTGCTTACTTGACAAGCCCATCAGGTCATTTAAAGAAGAGGCAGGCCAAAAAAAATACTGTGTTCTTACTGCCTATATGGTGGACCGTTCAAATTAATTTTACTGCATTTAGTTAAACACTACCTTTTTCTATAATTCATGGTCACAAATAGCAAGCAAAGTAAAAGGCCCATAAACCATCTGCCCCTGAAGAGGTACCAGTTATGTGGTGAGCCAGCACCACAGTCTGGTACCAGTCCTCATTTCTTGCTGGCAATAACAAATTTGATATCTTCAACATTTTCTAATACATACAGTATATAATGGTAGCAACTGCAACTAGTGTATTCCTATAAAATGTGTGTAGATTGTCTTACTTTAACATTAATAAATTTTTATAGCTGCAACAGTATGCAAATCGCCTTGCAGAGAAATTCGGGAAGAAACACATCTGAACATGCATTCATACTAAGTGAATTCATATTCTCCATCAGGGTCAAAGTAGCTAGGCATGAGTTAAACACAATGAAATATGTGATGCAATACACCGGCCTCCCTTCATGACTCATATTTGTAAAGTGCACTTTACATGTGCTCTTTATGGTCCACTGTGGAATGCACAATACATTTGCTAAAGTGCAGAACAGTTTGTCTAAATGAAAAATTCAGGCATAAAATATATGTGATAGGATTTGCTACTTAATTTCTATACCTTTACAAATGTGTTAAGAATGTAACACATGTTATTTCTGCTACTTCTGCTCAGTGTATGGTAACCCAACATATAGATGTTGGGTTACCATACACTGAGCAGAAGTAGCAGAAAATAAGTGCCTTACATTCTTTCACCAACCATCTCCTTAGCACTCATGCAATGTATAAAAAAAATGCTCTTGGACCCCCCCCTCCCGCAACAAAAAACTTGTGTTATTTATTAAAATATAAGATTCATGAAGGTTAAGCTAAGGTAACGGGAGGATGAAAGAACTTCGTACTTGTGTGTTACACAGTAGTTCATTGATCCTGCTGCAGATTAAAGAAAATCAGATACTGCTGTATATGGCTGTAACTAGCAGCATCTATAAAAATTCCATTAAACACTATTTTGTGCTAACGGGTCTGTTCACAGACATCTACTCTTTACATTGCACAAGCAGGTAAGAGGGTGTTTTGCAAACAAGCATACCAAAAAAGCTTCTCAACCCTATGTGGCTTATTAAAAAAATACAGCAAAACCATTATTCTTCATCACTTCCATCAATCCCAGGCTCAGAAGAGAACAGGCTGCTTAAAAACGTAGTTAGAATTTCTATTCCAAACTCAAACCTTAGGCACATTCTTCTACAGGAGAAATTGCTGTTAAAAAATGAAAGGTTCACCGAGATGGTGGTGCCAGCACAGGGTATGACAGGGAGACATTAAGGGCATCGTTGTGCTGCACCAAGGATGTATGTTGATAATGCAAAACCAACTCTTTCAATGAAGCATAAAGGTAATATGGCTCAGCAAAGCCATATCCAGTGGTTGTCTTGTAGATAACGCAGTGTTTGGTATCACCGTCGACCCTATAAATAGAGGTCAGAATAAACGAGTTAGGGGATCCAAGGTCACAGCATACACTTTCAATTTAGATCATCAGCATTGTGATTGTAATACAAACAATAGTTATCTTTGATAATCAAAATAAAGCTTCCTTGAAAAATCTTTCACGTTCTAAGTGCTGCCATTCTGCTGCCCATCTTTTCCTGCAACCTCTGCTGCACTCTACTGTATTGGTGTGCCATTCAAGGTGAATGGCACCACAGCACACCAAGAGCAGGTGCATTACAAGAGCTTGCACAATGCACAAGCATGAATGGGCATTTAATCTTTTAGCCAATGCCACTACAGGGTACAGTTACTGGAGCCCCTGAAGTTTTATTAGTGTTAGGCAGAGTGCTTTAGGTGCCAGCATAAATGTAACAATACATATTCTATATTGCCATGATTATTCATTTAAAAACATTTAGCCTAAGAAAAACAAACACTATTTAACAAAAGTATTATTAGGGAATCGGGAAATATATATCTGACAGGTTTGTAACCTCATACTTACACAACAGAGCAGGCATAACAGCCTTTCTGGCGGCTCTCCCGAATCAGAAAGGTACCATTTGCCTTCCCAGACAGCATCTCTTCAGCCTGCTCTCTTTTCATCTTTCCCATGTACCAAGTGCTTTCATCATGGTGTAGGAGATCCTCCTCACCATCCCTGATGGAGTATGGGCTGCAAGGAACATAGGTATATCAAACATCTACTTTCTAAATACACAGTTTAACATAAAGCAGAACAACTTCAACAGTTCTAGGCTTTGCAGAAAATAAAGTGAAGACATGTATGCACACATGCAATAAATAAGACCAAGCCTTTGTCTCCAATCTAAAGGTTAATCCCTTGTACGGTTTTGTTTCTTACCAAATCGAACAGACAGAAACTTGAGAGAAATTCTCTATTGCATGCATGACATTTTAAAAGAATATTCACAGCCGTAAACAAATCTGGTACCCTCTTTTTTTAGTACAAAATATTTTTTTTACTTTTGTTTGAGTATTGACTGAACAGAATATTTTAAATACCAAAACACATGAAAAAGGCATGGACAAAAAGGATGGGACCCCTAACTTAATGATTTGATGCACAACCCTTAGAGGCAATCACTGCAGCTCTCATTGACACTTCTGCACATGCCAACAGGTAGTTTAGCCCATTTAGTTGTCTCAGGTTTGACCTATTCCCTCTCCATACTGCATGTTTCAGCTCTTTCCATAGATGTTTGATAGGATTCGGATCAGGGCTCATAAAAAACAACTTCAGACAGACCAATCATTTTATTCTTAACCATTCTTGTGTGCTCTTACCTGTATGTTTTGGGACACGTTTGGGAGGACCCATGACCTGCAACTGAGACAGCGCTTACTCACACTAGGCAGTATGTTTCACTCTAGAATTCTTTGAAGTGGAACTGCAGCCTATGTAAATAAAACTGTCGGACAGGCAGAATTTTTCATGCTTTGTCTCTTATGCATTAAAGCTACTTACCTGCCTGGCCGGCCTTGTACCATGAGCCGCCCACAAGCAGCTCAGTGTACAAATTCGGCAATCTAAGTGAACTGCTGCGCATGCGTGGGAGTGACGTCACCCCTGCCTGGCTAATGATAGTGGCCAGCTATTGAGACCCGGAGGCCGACCGCCAGAAGATGTCAGCTAGAGCTAGAGGACGCTGCATCGCTGAAGCTGAGGTGACTATTGTTCCACTTTAACACTCTTGAAATTTCATTGTGCCCTGCACGGATTCAAGTCCCTGTGTCAGAAGCAGTCCCAAAATCGAACTGAGCCTTCATGTTTCACAGTCGGTACAGTGTCTTTGAAAGCTTAAAAAAAAATGAGCTGATGTAACTTGTTAATAAGCCCCAGTTTTGTGTGTACAAAAGGACACTCTCCCAGAAGCACTGCAGCTCATCAATACGCATTTTAGCAAATTCCAGTCTGGCTTTTTTTATGTTTTCGTTTTTCAAAAGTGGAGTCCTCCTGGATCTTCTTCCTTTAAGTCCACTGACACTTAACAAGTGATAAATGGTACAACCAGACACTGATACACCTTGAAGTTCACCTTGTATTTCTTTGAGGCTGGGTTCGCATACAGTGGATGTTAAAATGTCAGGTTTCTGTGATGTAAAATGAGACAAAGATAAATAATTTCAGAACTTTTTCCACCTTAAGACCCCTTTCACACTGGAGGCATTTTTCAGGCGATGTAGCGCTAAAAATAGCGCCCGTAAAAGTGCTTGAAAAAAGCCTCATCTGCAATCACAGTGTGAAAGCCTGAGTGCTTTCACACTGGGGCGCTGTGCTGGCAGAACGTAAAAAAAAAGTCCTGCGAGCAGCTTCTTTAAAGGAGCTTTAGGAGCACCCGAAAAGCGCAGCAAAAACTATGGTAAAGCGCTGCTAAAACTAGCGCTGCTTTACCGCCGACGCCCGGGCGCTGGCAGTATGAAAGGGCTTTTAAAGAGGAAGTTAACCTAAAAATAAAAATACACCCTGCAAGACAAATGCATAACGAGCTAGTATGCATAGCATACTAGCTCATTATGAAGTACTTACCTGAGATCGAAGCCCCTGCAGCCGACCTCGTTCGCCTCCTTCATCGCTGCCATGTCTCCCGAAATGACTTCCGGGTATCGCGGCTCCTGCGCTGTGATTGGCCGGAGCTGCGATGACGTCACTCCCCCGCATGCCGCCACTAACGGCATGATCGCCGTTAGCAGCGGCACGCTCAGTGCGCCTGCGCGCCGTTGTCTACAGCGCATGCATGTCGGTGCATGTCTTTTGCAAATATCTCCTAAACCGTGTAGGTTTAAGAGATATTTCTTGTACCTACAGGTAAGCCTTAATCTAGGCTTAACTGTAGGTTAAAGTGGTCTGTAGGGTTTACAACCACTTTAACGTGACCTATAAAATGTACAACGCAGTTGAACAACAAATTGAAATCTTTAAGGTGGAATGAAGTAAAAATAAATAACTAAAATAATATGGTTCCATAAGTGTGCACACCCTAAGGGCTAGTTTACACCTGCTTCAAAACATAGTTTCGGACACGCTTTGTTAAAGCTCTCTGAACGCCAATCAAAGCCCTGTTTACACCTTGCTTTTGCTTGGTGCTTCGATGAGGCTTTGGTGTAGCCTCGTGGGGCTTTAAGCAAGCTTTGCCATAGACTTTGATGGAGGCTTTGAAGACGCTTTGAAGCACCACTAAAGCTACATGGGGTATAATTTTTGAAGCAAAGTTGAAGGAAAGCAAATTAAAAGCAAGGTTTGAATAGGACTGTAAGCTAACCATTTTTTTTTAGTGCCAGGAGCTTAGCGTTCAGAGAGCTTTAACAAAGCCTGTCCGAAGCCTTATTTTGAAGCAAGTGTAAACTAGCCGTTAACCACTTGCTTACTGGCCACTTAAACCCCCCTCCTGCCCAGACCAATTTTCAGCGCTGATGCACTTTGAATGTCAATTGCGCGGTCATACAACGCTGTACCCAAATTAAATTTTTATAATTTTTTCCCCACAAATAGAGCTTTCTTTTGGTGGTATTTGATAACCTCTGCGTTTTTTTTTGTTAAAACAAATTAAAAAGACTGATTTTTAAAAAATATAAATATATTTTTTTATATTTTGTTATTAAATTCTGTAAACAGGTAATTTTTCTCCTTTATTGATGTACGCTGATGAGGCTGCACTGATGGGCACCGATAAGGCGGCACTGGTGGGCACTTATAGGCGGCACTGTTGGGCACTGATAAGCGGCAGTGAAGGGCATTGATAGGTGGCACTGAGAAGTGGCACTAATAGGTGGCATTGATAGGTGGCACTGATGGGTGCCAGTGATGGGCACTGATGGGTGCCAGTGATGAGCACTGATGGGTGCCAGTGATGGGTTACACTGATGGGCAGCATTGCTAGGTGGCACTGATGAGGCATTGATTGACGGCACTTGTGGGCATTGATAGGTGGCACTGTGGGCATTGATAGGTGGCATGGTGGGCACTGACAGGTAGCAATTATTGGCATACTAGCAGGCACTGGCAGATGGCACTGATGAGGCACATCTGCCTCCTTCCTCTTCGGGACCGATGTCCCTTGTGAACGAGCCGGTGATCGTCTTTTTTTCCTCCTCACGCTGTCGGCGTGAGGAGAAAAAAAAAAAAAACGATTACCGATTCTTTGTTTACATCACGTGATCAGCTGTCATTGGCTGACAGCTGATCACGTGGTAAGGGGTCGGAATCGGCCCCTTACTCGGATCGGTGATCACCCAAGTCTCAGTGACTCAGGTGATCACAGAGCGCGCAAGGAGCGCGCGAACGGGAGGCCGTCTACTGACGGCCTTCCGGATTTTCAGGTCCGCGCTGTAGCTGTCATTTGGCTATAGCGCGGGCCTCAAGTAGTTAATGTGTGTTGAAGCTGAAGTATAAATGAGCCCTTAAACTAATACTTTGTTGAAGCACCTTTTGGTTTTATTACAGTACTCAGTCTTTTTGGGTATGAGTCTATCAGCATGGCACATCTTGACTTGGCAATATTTGCCTACTCTTCTACACCCCAAATCTGTCAGATTGCGAGGGCATCTCCTGTGCACAGCCCTCTTCAGATCACCCCATAGATTTTCAATCGGATTCAGGCTCTGGCTGGGCCATTCCAAAAAACTTTAAACTTCTTCTGCTGAAGCCATTCATTTGTTGATTTGGATGTATGCTTTGGGTCAAGCCTGAAGGTTTTGTTCATCAGACCATAAAACATTTTCCCACATGCTTTTTGGAGACTTCAGATGTGTTTTTGCAAACTTTAGCGGGGCTTAAATGTTTTTCTTCGTAAGAAAAGGCTTCCAGCTTGCCACTCTAGCCCATAGCCTAGACATATGAAGAATACAGGAGATTGTTGTCACATGTACCACACAGCCAGTACTTGCCAGATATTCCTGCAGCTCCAGGCCTCTTGGCAGCCTCCCTGACCAGTTTTCTTCTCATCAATTTTGGAGGGGCGTTCAGTTCCTGGTAATGTCACTGTTGTGCCATATTTTCTCCACTTGATGATGACTGTCTTCACTGTGTTCCATGGTCTATCTAATGCCTTGGAAATTCTTTTGTACCCTTCTCCTGACTGATAACTTTTAACAATGAGATCCCTCTGATGTTTTGGAAGCTCTTTGCAGACCATGGCTTTTGCTGTAGGATGTGACTAAGAAAATGTCAGGAAAGACCTACTAGAACAGCTGAACTTTATTTGGAGTTAATCAGAGTCACTTTAAATGATGATGTACCGACTCCTATTTAACATGAGTTTGAATGTGATTTCTTAATTCTGAACACAGCTACATCCCCAGTTATAAGAGGGTGTGCACATTAAAGGTGGAAAAAGTTCTGAAATGATTCATCTTTGTCTAATTTTTTTTACATCACAGAAACCTGACATTTTAACAGGGGTGTGTACACTTTTTATATCCACTGTATTTGCGAATTGGATACGTTTTTAACCGCATCCAATGTGAGTGTGACCGGCTTTCAATGAAGCCGGTTCACACATGTCCGGGGAAGCTGCAGTGCTATTTTGAAAAGGGTCCTGTGCGTTTGAGTCCGGTTCAGGTGCAAATTCAGGGAAAAATTTGCACCTGAACTGGTGAACAGAAACGCACAGGACACCGGACTGCAAACCGCAGCCGCATACAGTGGGGTAAAAAAGTATTCGATCCCCTGCTGATTTTGTACGTTTGCCTACTGACAAAGAAATGATCAGTCTATAATTTTAACAGTGACAGAATAACAATAAAAATATCCAACAAAAGGCATTTCAAAAAGTTATAAATTGATTTGCATTTTAATGAGTGAAATAAGTATTTGACCCCTTTGCAAAACAGTACTTGGTGGCAAAACCCTTGTTGGCAATCACAAAGGTCAGACGTTTCTTGTAGTTGGCCACCAGGTTTGCACACATCTCAGGAGGGATTTTGTCCCACTCTTTGCAGATCCTCTCCAATCATTAAGGTTTTGAGGCCGACGTTTTTTAAATCGAACCTTCAGCTCCGTCCACATATTTTCTATGGGATTAAGGTCTGAAGACTGGCTAGGACACTCGAGGACCTTAATTTGCTTCTTCTTGAGCCACTTCTTTGTTGCCTTGGCCGTGTGTTTTGGGTCATTATCATGCTGGAATATCCATCCACGACCCATTTTCAATGCCCTGGCTGAGGGAAGGAGGTTTCTCACTCAAGATTTGATGGTATATGGCCCCATCCATCGTCCCTTTGATGCAGTGAAGTTGTCCTGTTCCTTAGCAGAAAAACGCCCCCAAAGCATAATGTTTCCACCTCCATGTTTGATGGTGGGGATGGTGTTCTTGGGGTCATAGGCAACATTCCTCCTCTCCAAATACAGCGAGTTGAGTTGATGCCAAGGAGCGCGATTTTGGTTTCACCTGACCACAGCACTTTCACCCAGTTCTCCTCTGAATCATTCAGATGTTCTTTGGCAAACATCAGATGGGCCTGTACAAGTGCTTTCTTGAGCAGGAGGGCCTTGGGGCGCTGTAGGATTTCAGTCCTTTATGGCGTAGTGTGTTACCAATTGTTTTCTTGGTGACTATGGTCCCAGCTGCCTTGAGATCATTGACAAGATTCTCCTGTGTAGTTCTGGGCCGATTCCTCATCGTTCTCATGATCATAAAAACTCCACGAGGTGAGATCTTGCATGGAGCACCAGACCGAGGGGGATTGACAGTTATTTTGTATTTCTTCCATTTGCGAATAATCGCACTAATTGTTGTCACCCTTTCACCAAGCTGCTTGGCGATGGTCAATCTTGTCCCTAACATCTTTGGACAGCTCTTTGGTCTTGGTGCATAGATTGGAATCTGATTGATTGGTTCTGTGGACAAGTGTCTTATATACAGGTAACAAGCTGAGATTAGGAGCACTCCCTTGTTACCTGTATAGAGGACACCTGGGAGCCAGAAATCTTGCTGGTTAATAGGGGATCAAATACTTATTTCACTCATTAAAATGCAAATCAATTTATAACTTTTTTTAAATGCGTTTTTCTGTCTCTCACTGTTAAAATAAACCCACCATTAAAATTATAGACTGATCATTTCTTTGTCAGTGGGCAAATGTAAAAAATCAGGGGGGGATCAAATACTTTTTTCCCTCACTGTATGTGTGAACCTAGCATGAAAGTTTTCCCTGGCTCTTTGTGGATTATTCACATGATCCTTTAACTCAATCTGGGGCTGGTTTTCCACTTGCGACCACGTCCAAGGAGGTTGGACCTTAAAAGTTTTATTAATATTTGCAGCTATAGTCACAAGAACATCGAGCTGCTTGGGGATGGTCTTTTAGCCTCAGATAGCCGAGCCACCTGCAGCAATCTACGCCACGTCCGGCGCCTCCTCCGCCCCCCCCCCCCACTGTCTTCTGGGAGACACACAGGTCCCCAATGACAGCAGGGACCAGTAGGATTGTGCAGCGCGACTCGCTCATGCGCAGTAGAGAACCAAGAAGTGAAATCGCAAGGCTTCACTTCCTGTTTCCCTTACCGAAGATGGCGGCGGCAGCACCCGAGAGCTGAGGGACAGATCGGCTTCGGGTGCCAACATCTCGGGCGCCCTGGACAGGTAAGTGTCCTTATTTTAAAAGTCAGCAGCTGCCGTATTTGTAGCTGCCGACTTAAAAAAAAAAAAAAAAAAAAAAAAATTAGGCGGAACTCCGCTTTAAGCAATAATTTTCTCTTTTCACACTTATTTGCTTTTCAAAGCCATGCACATATACATGAGAAAATTCCTTTAAATTTCATTACTTTTCAGAAGGAAGGAAATATTCAATGAACTGTAGGGGCACCAACAAATGTGTCCTGTCATACGTCCTTAGTTTTTATATATTCACTATTTCATTCAAGCAAAAACCCTAGCTTAGATGATGGCATACACGTCAAGATTATGATGCAGGTAGGATTTTAATTGAAGTGGAGAGTAATGTTTTTTGGCCAGTTTTACCTAAAGTGTCACTAAAGCCAAAACTTTTTTTTTATTTTTGGATAGAGTAAGGAAGAGTTATAACCTGAGTTTTTTTTTTTTTTTTTTGCAATTTGTGTCCCAAGGGGGAGAGTTCCCTTCACTTCCTGTCTCATAGCCAAAACAGAAAGTAAGAGGATATCCCTCCAAAGTGAGGGAATCCTGGTGTGTCACCAGAACTAGTGTCCCCATTGGAAGATTTCCCCTCTATTACTGTTCTGCTGTCAACCCACAATTTGGGATTTGTTTTTAACTTTCACTTTCAGTGATAACTGTAGAGGCTGAATAGAGAGAATGAATCTCCCTAATGGGGACACAGACAGCAATGAAACCTGACATGGTTCTAATCTTTCTCCAAAAACGGAAATAAAAATGCCACTTTAACCACTTGAGTCCCAACTGCTGATTTAAAACTGTGCTTTTTTAAAATGTTTATTAGGGTTTTGCTTTTGGTTACATAATTCAGAATGGGCATAGTAAACTGAGTTATGCCTCAGAGTGTGATATATGAAATAACTAGAATAAAAAACGACCGTATGGCATGCCCATTTACCTCAACTTTTTTTGTGCTCTCTTTTGTTCATTCTTTATTTTTGATAGAAACATCTCAAAATGGTACAAAAGTACATCATTTGAATACTTCAGTTAAATGAGAAGTATAGCCAAAGCTATTACGGCTATACCTATCCCAGGGATCACAGGGGTACAGTTTGTTCTGTGACTCATTTCAGCTGACAGTGGGCAAAAGCCCGCTATTGGCCATCGTCACTCTAGGCTCTGGACAGGCAGCTAGCTCGGCCGCTCAGCTGTGCTGCTCCAGCCCCTTGCACAGTCTGGCGCTCCAGTAAGTGCTGGAGGGGCAGAGCAGAGAGCCGATTACTGACCGTCTCTCTGCTCACTGAGAGATCAGCAGTGTTTGATCGCTCAGTGTTTAGAAGTTGCGGGGGACAGATGCAATATCGGATCGATGCTGCATCCACCTACGTAATGATTAAGGCTTTTTTTAAAACCCATACTTCTCTTATTTACAACCTAAAGTTTTAATAAATGCCAGGAGGGTCAGGAACAGCAGCTAATTATAACTCTGCAGATACAGAAGCTGAGAACAAAAAAGGTACAGCAAATTTTACATAGTGGCTGAATTCCTTGAGTTCAGCGTTAAGCTTTCTGCCCAACCTTATGTTAGGCTGGAGGAAGAATTTCGACAACAATTTTCTTTTTTTGCATGTTGTGGTGCTAAGCGTAAGCCTGCAAAATAATTTAGGACTACAATATATATTTAGGCTATTGCAAATTAGGGTTGTCCCGACACCGATACTAGTATCGGTACGGATACCAAGCATTTCCTCGAGTACTTGTACTCGGGGAAATGCTCCGATGCTTCACCCAAAACCTGCCCCCTTTTCATCTGCTTTAGTGAAAGTTATACAGCGGTGATCAGAGCTTGTAACTCCCCCCAAAGTCGCACCGATCACCGCTGACTGTCCCTGTATCCTCCTCCGTGCTGCTCTCCCCCTCCGGGTCCTTGTCCTCCTCCGTGCTGCTCTCCCCCTCCGGGTCCTTGTCCCCCTCCGTGCTGTGTGTCCCCCTCCTTGCTGCTCTCCCCCTCCGTGCTTCTGTCCGTGCTCCGTGTCCCCCCTCCGTGCTGCTCTCCCCCTCTGTGCTTTGTGTCCCCCTTCGGGTCCTTGTCCCCCTCCGTGCTGTGTGTCCCACTCCGTGTCCCCCCTCCATGCTGCTCTCCCCCTCCGGGTACTTGTCCCCCTCCGTGCTTCTGTCCGTGCTCCGTGTCCCCCTCCGTGCTGCTCTCCCCCTCCGTGCTTTGTGTCCCCCTCCGTGCTGTGTGTCCCCCTCCGTGCTCCGTGTCCCCCCTCCATGCTGCTCTCCCCCTCTGGGTCCTTGTCCCCCTCCGTGCTTCTGTCCGTGCTCCGTGCTGCTCTCCCCCTCCGTGCTTTGTGTCCCCATCCGGGTCCTTGTCCCCCTCCGTGCTGCTGTCCGTGCTCCGTGTGCCCCTCCTGCTGCTCTCCCCCTCCGTGCTCCGTGTCCCCCTTAATGTCCTCCTCCACTCCCTCTGTCCCCGATCTGTCAGGATGGAGAGCAAAGATAGGAGCCGCTAAATCCAGCTCCTACCTTTTCCGAATGAACAGAGTCAGTGATCACTGACTCTGTCCATTCACATAACTGAAACATCGTAACCTGTGTTTACGATGCTTCAGTTTATGAATGGAGAGGAACTTCTGTCCATTCATTTTAGCTGAGGCTGCAGAGAAAGGGACTGGGGAATCTGTGTCCTTAGTCCCTTTCTCTGTCTCAAAGGGGAGATGTCAGGGGTCTGTTAAGGCCCCTGATATCTCACCAAAGCCCACCAACAGGGCTAAAAATATAAAATAAAAAAAAATAATGAATTTTAAAAAATAATGAAAATTTAAATAAAAAACACACTGACATAATCCACCCCCCCCCCCCAAAAAAAAACATAACAAAAAAATTGTAAAAAAAAATAAAATAAAAAATACTGACACATGTGCCACTGTCACATGACATTAAAAAAAAAGTATCGGTAATTGGTACCAGTGAGTACGTGAAAGAAAGTATCGGTACTTGTACTCGGTCTTAAAAGAGTGGTCTCAGGACAACCCTATTGCAAATACATAATAGCGGTTTTACATTTCCAATATTGTAATAAAAGACCACATAGAAAGAACAAATAAAAAACAAAGAAAATATTTACTCTTCAGCTTCATTCTTCAGGTCCAGCCACTCACTGATATCTTTGTGACGAGCCCCTTTGCCAAACAGCCAACTGAAATACAAGACAGGACAATAAAACAGAATATAGGCAACAGCTATAAGATGCATGGAGAAAGTAGATGAAATACTATTTGTAGATGATCGTATGCACATTAGTAAAACCCTACAGCAAGCTTCTTTACTGCTATCTTGACTTGCTAGATGGTCTGATTAAACAAGCTCTTTACATTAAAAATAGAAAAAAAAATGCAATGCATACTAGCACAGTATGCCTTTGCAGGTTCTTCTTTTTTTTCTTCCTAGGTTTACAACCGCTTTAAAATTAAGGTGCTCACTGATTGCATTTAAAATAGGATTTTATGTTTTTCTTCTCTGTAAAATCTTTTTCTTTGGAGTTAGTTTACTGAGGGACACAGAAGTCTTTAGTCTTTGGGTCATACTGCCCTCAACAGGAGAACTGGGCACTAATAAAACAAAAAACTGAAGACCAGCCCAGAATAGCCCCTCCTACTACCAGCATGCCTCAGTTCTGCAGAAAAACAGTACTGGGAACATGATCATGAACACAGAGGGGTGGGACTTTGGTCCCTCAAACTCCAAGGAAAGGATTTTACCCCTTCCACGAATGTTAAGCAACAGACTAAAATGAAATTAAAAAAATAAATCTAAAACTCAACAGAAACAAAGAAAAGAACATATACAAAGAATATTCTGAGCCTGTCAATATAAATTCAAATAATGATCCTGTCCCTTTAAATTTTCCAGCTGGTTAACACTACAATCACACTCTAAACCTATATAAATATATGTACATATCATAAAAATGGACAGATTCTGTAATAGCAGAATCCTGTATCAAGGGGCAAATGCAGCATTCTTTGTGGTGAATTCCGTTTGCATTTCAGATGCTTCCAAGATCATTCACAGTTCACTGGCAGGTATACATGACATTTTGACTTATATTTGGCTTCCTCTTAAGCTGCATCAACCTGCTTCAAACTTCTTTTGCAATCCCATTGTTTGATGGGGGAGAGAACCCGTTCTGATGCAAACAAAAGCATATTGACAAAGGACCTTACTTTAGTGTTCCAAATAAATGTAAAGTTGTAACCAGAAACAAGTGTGAGTGCTGCCCATGGCAACTCACCAAATAACAACTAGAACAAGAAAACAGTTAAATTCAGGACCGTTTCCATACTCTGAGGGGTCTATTTACGGTATAAACAAATTTGCTTGGCATTATGTCTCAACATTCGTGTAAGCATAGCAAACAATATCCATAAGAGCCGGTTCACACCAGGGCGACTCGTCAGGCGACTCAGTTGCCTGACAAGTCGCGTCCCACGCTTTTCAATGGAACCGTTCTAAGTAACAGCGACTCAGGTCGCTCCGACTTAGAAAAAGGTTCCTGTACTACATTTGGGGGCGACCCAAGGCGGCCTGCATTGACTTCTATACAGAAGTCTTATGCAAATCGCCTCGGAGGGCGTCTCAAGTCGTCTTGAGATCGCGCCGCCGAGGTCGCCCCCACAAGTCGTGCCGCGTCGCGCCGCCCTGGTGTGAGCCGGGTCTAATATAACTATTTACATAATATAACTGGATACTAACATTTATAGGTAAAGTTGATCCAAGGAATATCCGATTGCCTCTCGGGGGATCAGGAAGGAATTTTTTTCCCCTGCTGGAGCAAATTGGATCATGCTTTGCTGGGGTTTTTGTTTTGCCTTCCTCTTGTCTTAGCCTTAAGAACACTCAATCATCAGGGCAACCCACCGGTGTGCTAAAAACCAATGACTCCAACCCCACCCCCAAACCTGGCACATTCAGCTGTCAGCTGCATGCTCGAATAAGTTTGCGGTTTTCTTTTTCATGGGATCCCCTTAAAATCCATACAAGACCTAAAAGGCTGTTAAATTTTGGTGGGGACATCAGGCTGTTTTTCTTTACGCTATCCTGGCTGTTTGCTTACATTCACCTATGACTCTGTCAGACAGCTGAATACACCGGTTGTTATGACGCCAGTGAGTGTCAGCTTCCTAACAGGCAGAAAATGGGGTGGGGGAGGGGGGTTCTTGAGTCCGGCATTCTGTGTTTATGGACGCAAATGCTGGACTCTGGAGGGCGAGCACTTCTCCTAGGGCAGTGATGGTGAACCTTGGCACCCCAGATGTTTTGGAACCACATTTCCCATGATGCTCATCTACATTGCAGTGTGCATGAGCATCATGGGAAATGTAGTTCCAAAACATCTGGGGTGCCAAGGTTTGCCATCACTGTCCTAGGGGGTTTACCGAAGCGGAGGAGCCGCGAGCGCCGTAGGGGAACCCAAAAAACGATGATCGGGGCCACTCTGTGCAAAATGAACTGCACAGTGAAGGCAAGTATGATATGTTTGTTATTTAAAAAAAAAAAACCTTTAATATTTCTTTATCGTACATCACGGGACACAGAGCCTCCTAGCAATTACTAAGTGTAAGTGGGTTATATTCCACCTTCAGGTGCTGGACACTGGTGTAATCAATTAGACAGGAAGTTTCCTCCCTATATAACCCCTCCCATACTGGGAGCACCTCAGTTTTTTCGCCAGTGTCTAAGGTGTTGGTCACGAGTGAGGATGTGCTCTGAGGAGCTCCACTGGAGGGATCCATGCTGGATTTAAATAGCCTCCATAAAGACCAGATCCATCCTAAGTGTCATTAAGGCCTATGAGGATGGTCCCTGGGGCCTCGTATCCGAAGCACGAGGTTTTTGCCTGTAATGCCTCTCTTCGGAGGGCTGGATCCTGGGTTTCAGTACTTTGGTCATGACCATACCAAAGATTTTTTGGCAGGATGCGGTACAGGTCCAGGGGAGTAGAAACCCTGTCTAGGATCCCTGTCTCTAAAGGTCTGTTGACTTAACCTGCCGTGACGGGTGAAGGCTCGATCTGTCTGTGCTCAGCAGTATCCTGGGGCGAGGATAAGGTAAGTGAAGACAATCCTAGGTAAATACCTTAAAGCGGAGGTTCACACAATTTTTTAAGTTCACCTTATCCCCATCAGCGCTATGAACAGATGCTCAGATGGAAAGAATTTTTTTTTTGATGGTGTATTTACCTTATAAATCATCTGTATTACTGCACTTCCTGATCGTCACTCCCACGGGAGTAGGCGTTTCCCCCGAGGCGCACGGTCTCCTGGGAGCTTAGTGTCATGCCGCCGTGAAATCCAGAGATCGTGAAACCGGAAGTGACGCATGGTTTGCATTGGTTTAGTTGCCATCACAACAGGGCGGGAACTTCCAACGATGCCGCCCGTTGTGATGGCAACCTGGAAGTTTACGGCGGTCTGCGCCGTTAACACTGGGCATGCAAAGGAACTAGCAGTGAATGCTGGGAGCTGAGCATTCACCGCATCCATGAAATCAATGCTTGTGGGCTTCACATGCCCACAAGGAAGACGGAACCGGCCAGCATCATTTTTTAAAAGTTAATTTCAGATATGAAAACGGACATCGGGGGATTAAGCAGCCCAAACAAGTGAGTGTTATATTGCTATTGGGCGACTGTTAGAATGCCTAAAAAAAAATAAAAAAAATGAATGGTCGGCGGACCTCCGCTTTAGGGTTTGTCTTCCATGAGTAGCTGCATGTCTTATCTGTTTTCCGCCACTAGGGGCAGTAAAGAGACATACCCCTGGTGTTTCACTTACCATGCTCTCCAGGAACGAAAGCTCAGTGTCAGCCGGTCTGTTGAGCGGCTCACTTCCTCTGCTCCAGGCTCTGCCACAGTTGTGTGGGGGGGGGGGGGTACCCATGTAGTATGAGGTCCACGACGCTCCTTTTGGGGAGGCGCTTGTGAAGCCGGTAGGCGGGGGGGGGGATGTGGTTGCCGCTGGCGCGCACGCCGCCTCATAGTGAAGGCGCAGGGCGGGCCCTTCAAAAAAAACTGACGCAAAAGCTCTGTGAAGCCAGAAAGACACAGAAGCTTGGGGCATGTAAGCACCTCCTGTGTGACATACCTAAGATGCCTACTCAGCATCAAGCTGTGCAGATTAGTAGGCATTGTTTTTTTGCTAGACTAAGTTCAGCTGTTGATGCACCTGTGTTAAGTTCCTCTGCTTTAGCTTAGGACTATGTCTCCCTGTAGAAAGGTTATGGGGCAGGAAAATATATATAAAAGGGCACCAAGGTATCACCATTTGAATCTGGTGGCCCTAATCATGTCTGCATGATATCATCCTCCCCTGTAGAGACTTGAGGCAGCTGCACAGGTTGAGCCATTGGCCCTGTCAGGCATTGCAGCCTCCCCCAACATTGCAGCCACTGTGCATATGTCAGTTTTTTGCATTGCATTTGTTGGTCTATAAGTGGTAACTGCTATAATCGCAGCATCCTCACAAGGAGCAGAAACCGGGGTGTGCCCCTCCCCCTGCTCTAAATCCTCAAACAAGAGGATTAAAGTCCTGAGGATGAAAGTTCACCATCAGAGGACAGGGAACAGGTGCAGTCTAACGAGGCAGAGGTTTTAGAAGCCTCACAGGTTCTGGAGTTGCAGCTGCAGTCTTTTTCAGAGATTCATATTGTGTATAACTTACCCTCAGCCTAGACGGCCAATGCCTCTGTCTCCTCCTTGGAGTTTAAAAAAAAAAAAAATTCCATAGGTTGCTTGTACCTTCCCACTCCATACTCTAGCTGAGGAGTATAGGTTGTTAGAAAACCTCCACAGGATCCTCATACTGGTGCTGGCTTCAGGCTAGCCAAACGCACAAACTGCTGGGATGCACAGTTGCTGGTGCACATTGTTGCTAACGCACAACAGCTATATCGCATGATTGCGGAAACGCACATCTGCGGAGGATAACTTCCTCTTTACCAGTCCATGCGTTTTCATAAAATTCATGAGTTTGGAATGTACAATATGCATGTGGGGTAAAAACAAGTAACAGAACGTGTTTATTGTTGATCACATAGATACATGTTTGTTTGTAAGGATTTACATGTTTTGTACATAATCGCATAAAAATGCTTGATTGCATAAAGATGCTGGATCACTCAAGGTTGCCTGATCACACAAGAGTCCTTGATTTCCCGAGGATACGTGGTCACACAGAGAGGCTTGTTTTCACAGAAATGCCTAAAATCGCAAAAAAATGCTTGATTGAATAAAGATGCTGCATCGCACAGGGGTGCTTGATCACACAAGAGTCCTTGGTCACACCAGGGTTCTTGTCTGCACAGTAGTGCTTAATATGCATAAGATGTTTGATCGCATAAAAAATGCTGAATCGCATAAGGATGCATGATTGCCTAAAGTTGCATGTTCCCCTAGATTTGCATGGTTGCATAATGAGGCCTTGGTTACCCAAGAGTACTTAATCGCACAAAGAGGCTTGTTCCACAGAGATGGTTATAAAAGAAAAATTTGCGCTAGGTGCAAATTATTAAAGTGCAATAAATGAATAAATCCCTAAAGGAAAACCTGCTGCTAAACACCAAAAAAAAAACCCTGATATAAGGTACAACAATATAAATATACAAAAAGGTGTAGCGCTGGATGAGCAAAACTGTGTATGGCTATACAGTGAAAAAAATATATAATATAAGAAAAAGTATCAAAAACATGAGTGAATACTACAAATAAACAATTTAAAGTTCATGTGTGTCAGTGAAAAATATATGAAATCTTCTCCTCTATTTAAAGATGATAGGAGTTCTACAGAGTGCAGGTATCCGATGAAAATCATAGGCAAAATGCTCCAACACTTAGTAAAGATCCCGCCACCAAGGTGAAGAATGAAGGCTTACCAGACAGCCTGTGACCACCCTTCTCAGGGGGGTCAAAACAGGCTCAGTAGAGTGATGTTTTACTCCATGGAAGGCAGGATGATTCTGCAGGAACGCTTCATCCACAATGGGAGAGTCTCCAGAGACGTTGATTGAACACCTGGCCAGAACTGGGAGTAGACACACTCTTTGCAGATCAGAGTGGATGTTCCTCAGTAAGTAGGATAAAATCCAAAATAGAAAGAAAAACTTTCCATAGTGTAGCGTTCATCCATAAAAAAGGGGTTTATTTTCACAAAGTATGCAATACAGAACCTCAAAGTAACAAGTCCTGAGATATTAAAATGCTGGTTAAAAAACTCCTTGCAAGGAATAAAAAGCTCCGTATTCTGTCAATCAAACGACCGTTCGCGCGTGCGCAATGCATGCACGTGTCGCCCTACGTCGTTTCGTCAAATCTGACGTCATCAGGGGCACGCCCACGCAAGTTCCACAGAGATGCCTAAAGTCGCATTAAGATGATTGATTGCATAAAAGATGCTGAATCGCACAAGGGTGCCTGATCACACAAGAATCCTTGGTCTCACAAGGGTACTTGTCCGCACAGTAGTGCTTAAGATGCATTAAAATTTTTGATCACATAAAAATGCTGAATCACATATAAGTTGCATGACCGCCTAGATTTTGCATGGCTGCATAAAAAGGCATGATAATTTAAGTTTCCTTAAATATACAGGATTCCTTTTGTTCAAAAAGGAGTACGTGTCTGCATGGGTACATGTTGCGCAATGTTGCATGACACGTTCATAAACGCATGCTTGCTTGCAAGATGCCCGTTCCATGGCACACGTGCTATATGTATGCGTGTATACAGCGCACCCTTTTTTTTTTTTTTTATATTTTGCCTAAAACATATTTGTATGAATTCATGCTTCCATGAACGCACACTTCCAATGAGGCATTTGGCTTTAACACTTGCCACATACACATATGGGGAGCCATTTTGCATATGGGTTTATTTACATGGGACTGCAGAGGTTGTCTGCGTTTCGCAGGGGAACAGAACCTCTTCCAGTTGGTGGTCTTGCCCTTTGGGTTAGCCACCGTGCCCAGGTTTACAGGGTGCTAGGGCCCGCCTCTAGCAGGTCTAAATGCCCAGGGTATAGCAGTAATGGCATACCGAGGCAATCTGCTGCTGATAGATCAGTAAGTAGCATGGCTGGACCCAAGTGTGTCCAGCATGGTCAAGTATCTGGAACTCCTGGGTTAGGATCCCAGTCTGAAAGGTACATTCTTACGTTTTGTAAGAAGCTTGGAATGTTTTGGGACACAGCCCAAAAAGGAGAGTATTTTTGCCTCAGACAAAGTCAGCGTTATAAGAAAGCTGGTCTATGTGGTCAAGACAAGGAAGAGTTCCTTACATTTGCCTTTTGCTTAAGATGCTAGGGAAGATGGTGGCTTCATTCAAAGCGGTTCCCTATGCTCAGTTTCATTCCAGGCTCCTATAAACATTATTCTGTCGGCCTGGAACAAGTAGATCCTAACCTGGCATTATCCAAAGAGTCTGGTCCCAGGGATATGCTAGAGTCTCAGTTGGTGGTTCTTAACCAAAAGATTGTCAGAAAGGAAGATCCTTCATGCTGGTTACCTGTGAGTTGGCGGCTACGAAGGCTGGCCTCTAGGGATGGAGGCCAGGCCTGGAAGAGACCACTGCCCAAGAAAAGTGGTCAAGCTCCAAGTGAGCCTTATCCGTCAACATTCTAGAGCTGCGGATGGCACGTCTGGCATAAGGGCCTGGATGTTTAGGTTGCAGGATTGTTCTGTCAGAGCACTATCCGACAATGCTACACCAGTGCTTTACTTAATTTACCAAGGAGGCACTAGAAGTCACGCAGCCAGAAGGAAGGGAGCCATGTTCTGGCTTGGGCAGAGGAGCATGTGCCTTGCCTATCGACAATCTTCATTTCATGAAATGGAGAATTGGCAGGTGGTTCTCTGGCGCCGTCAACAATTGTTCCCGGGAGAATGGCCTCTACACCCCGGCTTTTTTCTGACCAAATGCCAGAGAAAGGGTACCCCGGACATAAAATTTATTGGTGTCCAGGTTCAACAAGAAGTTGGACAGCTTTGTGTCAAGGACAAGGGATCCACTCGCATACGGGACAGATGCGTTAGTGACCCCGTGGGACCAGTTGTCACTGGTTTATGCGTTCTCTCCCCCCAGTGCCGCGACTACCGTAGCTTCTATGCAACATCAGAGGGGAACGGAAGCCGGCCTAATAGCTCCGGCATGACCCAGACAACCTTACTGTGCAGGGATCGCAAGGATGCTAGTAGAGGACCCAGGGTCCCTTACATCTTGTCCAGACCTACTTCGCAAGGGGGTAATCCATCCTGTCTTGCAAGCATGGGAATTAATGGTCTGACTGTCTTAGCCCGCATTCTTGAGGATCGGGGCTTTCAGGATCAGCGGCAAATCACCTTGATTCATACAGGAGAGCTGGCCTCCACGACCATGTATCATAGGATCTGGAAGGTCCATGTTCCTGGTATAAATCCAAGGGGTGGCATCCTTGGAAGTATGTCATAGGTAAAGTTTTTACCTTCCTACATTAGGAAAGGAGATGAAGCTAGCCTTAAGTTCCATCAATGATCCGATTCCGGCCTTGTCAGTATTTTCAAGGGCCGCTTGCTTCGCACTCTTTGATCCGGGCCTCTATACAAGGGGTAACGCGTATAAGTCCGCCAGTTAGGTTGCCCTTGTGTTTTGTTGATTGAGTCTAGTTTTGTCGGCTTACAAGGTCAGCACCTTGGACCGATGCACCATATTCCCTTCATCCTTCTAACAAGGGAATTGGTGTTCTTGCTTGCGGCAAGAGAGTTTTCAGTATTGGCAGCTTTCTTTGTATAGAGCCATAATTATTCTTAAGGATAGGGTGATACTGAATCCTCACCCAGCCTTATTTCCTAAAAGGATCTAGTTTTCTTTAAATCAAAACTTTCTGGTCTTCCTTTTTTCCAGAACCTTGTCCTACGGAAGGAAACGTTATTACTTTTCTCTGAATATAGATGAGAGCAGTTAAAAATCTATCTGAAGGTTTCAGATACAGGAAACTGCCGTTTTGTTGTGCTGCCAGAAGACCCTAGAAATGGTCAGGCAGCATTCAAATCAGCTATTAAAATGGTTACACTCTCTCGTTAGAGTGAGAGCAGTCAAGGCCTATCTGGAGCGGCTGCTCAGATACGGAAAACTAATGTTTGTTGCACTACCAGGAGGCCCCAGAAAAGGGCAGGCAGCGTGTAAATCAACGGTTTTCAATGTTGATCCATCAGGTTATTATTCAGGCTTGTGGCTTAAAAGAGAGGGCTTCCCCCTTTTTCTTTTAGAGTGCACCCTAACAGGATAGTAAGCACTTAATGCGCGGTGCATTACCAAGCCTTTATGACTCAGATTTGCAAGGCCGCAACTTGGTCGTCGATGCTTAAGTTCACTAATTTCAATCAGGTGAATGTAAGACGGCAAGAGGATGCCGCTTTTTGGGCGCAGTATAGGTCCTCATGTCTGATGTCGGTCTGCGTTATTTGTGTCTCCCTCCCCTCAGTAGGCATTGCTTTGGGACGTCCCACTTAGTAATTGCTATGATGCTCTGTCCCCCCGTGATGTACGAGAAAGAAAATAGGATTTTTATAACAGCTTACCTGTAAAATACTTTTCTTGGAGTACATCACTTATTACCCTCTTATTTGGGGATATTGGGACACTTATTGCTTTGCTACAAAAACCGAGGTACTTCCAGTTCGGGAGGGGTTTTATAGGGAGGAAACTTCCTGTCTAATTGATTACACCAGTGTCCAGCACCTGAAGGTGGAATATAACCCACTTACACTTAGTAATTGCTATGAGGCTCTGTGTCCTGTGATGTACTCCAAGAAAAAGATTTTACAGGTAAGCTGTTATAAAAATCATATTTTTTATGAAATGGATACATTTGTTTCTGTACTTTTACTGTTTGAGCAGAAGAGTGATTGAAAATAAAATGTTATACCAGATATAGATTTTCTGCGCCATGCTACTTACACCAGATACTGGTCTCGAAGTTTACGCAGCTGCAAAAGGTCTGGCTTCAAGCTGTTCATTTTCTTGTCGATTTCACGATTTTCATTTGCCTGTTTTTTTAAGTCTTGCTCTAGTTTCTTCTTGCTGTCATGAATTTCGGTCACTCGAGACTTTAGTTTTTCTGCATTCGTTGAGATCCTATTGGTAAAAAAAAAAAAAAAAGATATGATACACAAAGCAATATCTGAAGTACAGGAGTGTAAAACCTTGCTTCATGCAGTGATGTATGTTTTTATTTTTTTATATATCTTTTAACGCTTGTATATTTGATTTGTGTTTTTCTAATACTAAACAATATGTAAATAGACAGTAGATTGTAAACTTAGGGTAGAATAAAAGGCAAACTTTTTTACAGGTTTTGGATAGCGTAAGGGAGGGTTATAACCACCATCTTTTTTTTTTTTTTTTTGCCATCTGTGTTTCATTGGGGAGATTTCCCATTTCTTTCTTTTTGATAGCCAAAACAGGAAGTGAGTGGGGGAATCCCAGGGGAGTAACCAGAACTAGTGTTCACATAAAAAAAAAAAATCCCCTCTGGGGGCGTGGCCTGGACCGGCATGTGAGAGGACACAGCTCTCACAGCTCCTGAGCTTGATCCGTTACCGATCCTCCCTCAGCCACATAACCGGTCTTCTGCGACTATATGCTGCAAGCTGCTGACCCCGGGATCACAGGGGAACCTCCGCCAGCCCTCTGCACCAGAGGAATGACCCGGAAAACTCTATCTGACATGGGTCCCGATGTCCAAGATGGCGCCACCGCGTCCACAGTGAAGGGGACCCCACGAGGAGCTGACAGGTGGAAGGAGCTGGGACCCAAAGGACAGAGGCAGCCCAGGAGTCAGGGTAGGGATGCACCTAGAGATATGGTGTATTACACCCAGAAAATGAATGGGCTGATGGGGACAGAGGAGGCTGGACACTCACAGCACATAGAGCATGCTTCACAGGACACGCAGGCTGGGGCAGCTATCTTGGCTGCACACAGTGAGCAAGATGAGAATGATCACTCTGATTCTGGGGCCTCTGAGAATGGTGAACAGGACACTTCTGGGACTGCTCAGCCTATTCTGGCAGACATCCTCAGGGCAGTTAACATTGGCAATGCCTCGGTAGACACCATTAGAGAAGAACTGTCGCTGTTGCGACAAGATATGCAAAAAATGCGGGAACGCACCACTGCAGTGGAAAGTAGGGTGAGTGAAATTGAGGATTGTTTACCCCCCATTGAGAGAGATGCCAAGGCCGCTTATTAACTTGCGAGGGAGGCTATTGACAGAGCAGAAGATTTTGAGAACCGCCTCAGGAGGAATAACATTCGCATTGTGGGGCTCCCTGAAAAGGCGGAGGGTAGGGATCCCACAGCATACGTGGAGGGCTGGTTACTGGACATTTTTGGAAAGAATGCCTTCTCCCCTCTGTTTGCGGTGGAGCGCGCTCACAGGGTGCCATCTCGCCCCACTCAACCTGGGGGGCCCCCCAGGTCAATGCTGGCAAGACTGCTACATTACAGGGACAGGGAAACAGTGCTCCGACTCGCACGGGAACGGGCCAACATACAACATAATGGAACCAGAGTGTCCTTTTATCCTGACTTTTCGGCTGAGGTGCAGAAACGGCGGGCAAAGTTTTTTGATATAAAGCGCAGGCTCCGACAGATGCAGTTCCCTTATGCTATATTGTACCCGGCTAAGCTACGAGTGATAGTCCGTGGCCAGGCGCAGTTTTTTGAGTCTGCTTAGGAGGCAGTTAACTGGCTGGACCGTAACGAACAAGCCTTGAGGCGGCGTGACCAGAATGGAGAGGAGGAATGATGGAGGTGGGCTGACCCGTAAAAGATGCTGGATCTTCGCACGGTTCCTGGGGTGATCTGATCTGGTGGGGAGACTTTGTTCTGATCTTATCCGGATAAACCCTGGCTGAGGGACATTATCTTGCATCATATCAAGACAAGAGCTTCAGACATTGTCAACGTGGATTTACAAATTGAGCACTTGAGAGACCCTCCGAGTGCGTTTCCGGGGGAGCACGGTTGTCCTGCCCTGTTGACAGGACATGGTTATAAGTTACTGAAGGGGGTTGCTTGTTGCCTCCCCTGCTTTTCTTTTTTTCTTTTTCACTTTTTTGATGAGCGGCATGACGGCAATGCTTCTCAGGTGGGCACTATGACTGATCCATATACACTTCTTCATGACCTGATAATTTACTCCAGAGCTGCCAGACTTCTGGGCCTGGTGAAATTTTCCATGCTTGTTCCTATGTTTAACTTTGTCAAATGGCAGGGATTCCTATAGTATCGTGGAATGTGAGGGGACTGCATTCCCCCCTCAAGAGAACTATGGTGCGCATGTGCCTTAAAAAGTTTCAGCCTGGGATATTCTGCTTCCAAGAAACACATTTGACGCCTGAGACAGTGGGGTGTATACAGTATAATTGGGTGACTAAAGCTTACCACTCCACTCACACCTCGTATTCTAGAGGGGTCAGTGTTTTGGTTCACGGCTCCTTGGACTACCAAGAGATGGACAGTTTAATTGATCCTGAGGGTCGATTTGTGTTTCTACATTGCAGGTTGGGTGCCTTAACGTGTGTAATTGCTGGAGTATATGTCCCCCCCCCCCCTTTCACGGCGGTGGTGCTGAGGGCCTTAATATCCTACTTGGATGATAGGCCAGAGGTACCGCTGCTAGTGATCGGGGACTTTAATTGTTGTTGTTTGGACCTCTCGCTGGATAGACACCCGGCCGTAAGAGCCTCTGCCCTCTCCAGGGGTACCCCCCCTGGCGCGGTTGTTGCAAGAGGTGGGCTGGGTGGATGTTTGGCGACACCGTCACCCGGGGGTAAGACAGTATTCATGTTTTTCCAAAGCTCATGGCAGTCTGTCTAGGATTGACTTGGTGGTGGGAAACACACACATGCTCCAATATGTAGACGCTATGGAATACAGGCCCCGTAGTGTGTCGGACCATTCCCCATTGATAGTGCACCTGATGGTTTCTCAACCGGTGGCGCTCCCAAGGGCGCCGTGGAAATTCAATGCCTTCTGGCTGAAACTATTTAAATCCCCTGAAATTATAGAGGAGAGCATGTGTGGGTTTTTCATTGCTCAGGACCCTGTGGGTCCCTGTATGCAGCAGTGGGAGGCCTTTAAGGCATTTTTGAGGAGGATTTTGACTAAAGTAAAAAGAGAATCTTCTTCCTTTGTGGTGGAACTGGAGAATAGAGTGAAGGAACTTGAGCGACGCTTTGTCATGGACCCCTCTGACTCGGCACGGGAGGAGTGGCAGGCTGCTCAGTCAGCTTACGAGCGGGTGCTCTCCTCAACTGCCGAGAAAAAACGTTTTTTTACCAAACAGGCCTTCTTTGAGGAGGGGGAGAAAACGGGGCGCTTACTGGCTAGAATAGCGAATGCCCAGCAGAGGTCTCCAACTATAGGGGCTATTAAATCCAAGGCTGGGCCGCTGGTCAGATCCCTGGAACTTATCATGCAGGAGTTGGCGGGGTTTTATGAGGAGTTGTACCGCCCCGGAGCAGCCTATGATCGGGCGGATCTGGACCGGTACTTAACTGAGTTGAACTTCCCTAGGCTTAATGCGGGACAGAGGGAGGAGTTAGATGCGCCTCTTACGATGGAGGAAATGCAGGAGGCAGTAGGCAGGTTCCCTAATTGTAAGGCACCGGGGAAGGATGGGATTCCCATGGAAGTATACAAGCAGCATGCGGAAGTATTGTTACCGCGCTTATTGAGGGTGTTTAACGCTGCCTTGGAGGTGGGAGTCCTTCCACCTTCTATGGCGAAAGCCAATATTGTATTGCTCCTTAAACCAGGTAAGGACCCGGTTGAACCTGGGTCATACAGGCCAATCTCTTTGTTACAATGCGATATTAAAATTCTTGCGAAAGTGCTAGTAATGCGACTTAATAAGGTTATAGCCTCCCTCGTACATGATGATCAGGCAGGGTTTATGCCAAATAAATCCACGGTCATTAACCTGCGGCGGTTATTTTTGAATATGCAATCGGACGTCGACAATCCGGGATGCAGTGCCCTGCTGTCCTTGGATGCCACTAAGGCATTTGACAGTATTGATTGGACATACTTGTGGGCGGTACTGGAGCGTTTTGGATTCGGCGAAACGTATATAGCGTGGGTGCGCCTCCTGTACAGCGGACCTGAGGCTGCTATTCGGGCCTTTGGTTTCCTGTCACAGGATTTTGCATTGAGGAGGGGGACGAGGCAAGGATGCCCGCTGTCCCCTCTGCTCTTTGCATTGGCTATTGAACCCCTGGCCATGGAGATAAGGGCTAATGAGCGCATTGTGGGATTTTGCTATGGTCCCCTGCAGGAGAAGATAATGCTATACGCAGATGACACCCTGCTTATGCTGGGAGATACTGACGAGTCCCTGCGGGAGGCCATGGCAACCATTACAAAATTTGGGGTATACTCGGGCTTACAAATTAATTGGTCAAAATCTGCCCTGTTACTGTTAGACGGGGATGCCACACAGATGATAGCTCCATCGTGCCCCATCCCAGTCACTACTTCCTTTAAATACTTGGGGATTCAGATCACTTCTAACCCGAGGGATTTTAGCCGACTAAATATCTCGCCCCTGCTTCAGAGGTTTAGGGAGAGAGTTAGGACGTGGAACGGCCTTCACATGTCGGTGGCGGGCAAGGTAAATTTGGTGAAGATGATTCTTATGCCTCAATTACTCTACTGTCTTCACAATGCCCCGGTTGTAGTCCCTTTAATTTTTTTTAGAATGGTTAATTCCAACTTTCGTACTTTAATATGGAAGAATAAACCCCCGAGGATAAAATTAGAACATCTTCAAAGGCCTAAGGACGAAGGCGGGCTGGCACTGCCCAACCCGTGGTTGTACTACCTGGCTGCCCAGTTACAGCACCTGGTGGGGTGCTTTGGGACTGAGCCGGCTGGCTCTTCATGGGCACTCATGCTCCGCACAATAGATGCAGGTCCCATTCCTCTGGCACTGGAGGCCCTGGCATTTGCCAGGCCGAATAAGAAGTATCCTACATACAATCTTATACAAAAAGTGTGGAATAAGTGCAAGTATATACAACAGGCCGAGGGGTATACTGAATATAGCCCTCTTTGGCATAACGAGACTTATACGGAACTGGCTAAGTTGCAGGGAGGGGCTAGATGGATAGCACACAGGATTACCCATGTTAGGCACGTTTTTAAGAACGGTATTCTTAGGACATTTGCAGATCTGCAGGCGGAGTTTGGCCTGCCGTCCTCAATGTTCTTCCAATATCTGCAACTTCAACATGCGGTTAGAGCACAGAGTAGATCTTCAGAGTGGCACTTGTCTCCAACTCCTGTATTCGGCCTCATCAGAGATGCTGTGACCTCGAAGGGATTTATTTCCCAAAGCTACAATATCCTTCTACAATACTTCCTGGGGCAGCATCCCCTGAAGGTGAGGGAGAGGTGGGAGAGAGATGTGGGTCAAATGGACGGGGAGGAGTGGGAGGAGATATTTCAGGGGGCAGGTGTGTGCTCTCTAAATGTGGCCCAGCGGCTCACGCAACTGTATATTATTCTGAGGGTGTACTACACGCCGCATAGACTACAGCTGATGGGGTTGCAGACAGATGGCACCTGTACCAGATGTAGGAGGGACCATGGGGATCTTATTCACCTCCTATGGCGTTGCCCCAAACTGCATTTATATTGGAATGAGGTGGTGACTGTGGTCAATTCTGTGTTCAAGATATCTTTACCAGTAGATCCCAAGGTTTGCCTCTTGGGGGTGGTGGAAGAACATGTGATAGAAGTGCACCCCAGGGAGGCAGTTCTGAGGGTGATGTTCCAAGCCAGGAGGCTGATTTTGTTGTATTGGAAATCTGAGGCGCCCCCAACTTCGAGGGAATGGATATGTAAGATAGGGGATATGTTACGTATGGAAAAGCTCATCTACCAGCACAGGGGGAGCATGCAGAAATATGAAAATCTCTGGGCGCCATGGCTGGATACACTGGGGCTTGCCCCGGTGGACCTGGTCGCGGACAGATTACTGGGCTAGTCATGGGGGGGGGGGGGGGGGGGACGGACACTCTGCTTGTGAATGCTATATTGTAGGACGAGAAGTATTATGAGGTTGCTACTTTAACCCTGTTTTGTATCAATCGGTTATGTGCATGGAAGTGCTGATTATTGTTTTTGATGTATATGACTGTGTCCACCTTTGAATCAATAAACACATTTTTGTTGGTAAAAAAAAAAAAAAATCCCCTCTAATACCAGTTTTGGACTTTATCTTACTTTTTATGATAACGGTAAACAGGATATCTGCTGATGCAGATGGTGGGTGCAGTGTCAGGCTCCTGTAGACTGTCAATATCGCTGTCTGTTCTCTCCTCGTATGGGTAGGCAGTTACTGAATGGCAGAAAGAATCACTGAGCTACCTAGAGTGCTCATCAGTACCCTGGTATTTTATTGAGAACTACAACCTGTCAGCCCCCATGGATGACGGTAGTTGTAGTTCACCCATTCACAGAACACTGTGAATGAATGATGCGGCTGGGTGGAGAGAGGGGAGGTAAGGGGAGAATCTGGGCCACTCTACAAAACTATTACACAGAGCAGGTAAGTAAAACATGTTTGTTGTTTTAAAACCCAAAAACCTGAGCCTTTAGTATTATTCTAAAATATTGTTTTCTAGCAAAAACTCTTCTGTGTTTTATTAACCACTTGCCGACCGCCTTCCGCATATATACTGCGGCAAGGCAGCTTGGCTGCGCAAACCAACGTACCTGTACGTCGGTTCGTGCATGTGGTATTATGGGCTGCCGTGGCTCGGGCCAGCTTGATGTCCACCGGCCACCCGCGGTCGCGGTACAGAGAGGCAGAACGGGGATCGACCTATGTAAACAAGGTCGATCCCCGTTCTGACAGGGGACAACTCTGAGATCTGCTGTACTTAGTGATCAGGAACAGCGATCTCTGTGTTGTCCCAGCAAGCCTATCCCCCCCACACAGTTAGAACAAACCCAGGGAAGACAGTTAACCCCTTGATCACCCAAAAAGTGTCAGATTTGTCCGCCACAATGTCGCAGTCCTGCTGAAAATCGCAGATCGCTGCCATTACTAGTAAAAACAATTAAAAGTCCCTAAATCTTTCCCCTATTTTGTAGACGCTATAACTTTTGCGCAAACAAATCAATATACAATTTTTTTGTTACCAAAAATATGTAGCAGAATACATATTGGCCTAAACTGATGCATTTATTTATTTTTATTTTTGGATATGTATTATAGCACAAAGTAAAAAATATTGGTTTTTTTTTTCAAAATTTTCAGTCTATTTGTGGGGAAAAAAGGACATAAATTTTGTTCGGGTTAATTTCACCATGTTACACATTACACCCATATTTAGGATGTAACAAGGCCTCAAGCACACGGCACATTTTTGCAGCTGCTTCTAGGGGCATCAGGCATTTTTTTCCCCCCTGCCTCTAAACTCCCCTGCATGTTAGCCTATGTGTCAATGCGCACACAGGCTTTTAGCAGCGCTTAGTGGCAGAGGCTTTTAGAGGCAGGAAAATAAACCCACTGCCAGTGCATCCGGGAGAAGCAGCGTTTTGGCAGAAAAAACACTTGACGCTGCCAAACGTGTCTAAATGCGCAATAATGCTAGGCCCGTTTAGCGCTTGATGGTTTTTTCATTTCAATGGCCAGAATAAATTATTATTTTGGGCAATGAAATTAATTAACGTCCAAGCTCTTGACGCCTGATAAACACGCCTTAAAGCTTGTAAAAGCTTTAGACACTTTTAGGGTGCAATGCTTTACAGGCTCCAAATAAAATAAATAAATGCACAATTTTTTTTTTTTAAAGGTGAACTTATCTTTTAAATGGACAAGAATGCCTGTGTTAGATTTGGAAAGTAATATTCTCTAAAAGGGAAGAAGATGGCCACCCCTTGTGACTGCAAAGCTGCCTGCCTGTAGTGATCTGATTGTGGAAGAAGCAAGTAGAAATGGGTAGAAGAAAGGAACAGAAAGAAGACAGCAATAGAGACTTTTGGCTCCCCACCAGCATACACTTGTCCCATAACAGGTTCTCAAGTCCCCACTTGCTCCAGGGGTCTAAAGGAAAGGTCACCAGCCGTTTAGCAGTGTTTTACCCAGCAATCTCTCAAAACTGTTTCCTGCTTCACTTAACAGTTCATGAACACTAAGGATAAGCTCCGGCGTGTTCGCACACCCCACGTGCAGAGCCTGCCAGGAAGTCGGCACTGCGCTGAGCTAATCACAGGCAGTGAGACAATGTCCTGATGCGCGGCTGCAGAGATTGGGAAATGTCTTACTGCCTGTGATTAGCGCAGCGCAGTGCCGACTTCTTGGCAGGCTCTGCACGTGAGGTGTGCGAACACGCCGGAGCTCATTCTTAATGAACACCTACTGACTGCTTCCTGCTCTTTTCAGCCCTCTCTTACAGGGGGATTAACCATTTGAGGTCCAAAGTACCCGTTGTCAGGGTTAGAGCCTTTTCCCCACCCAAAATCTATACGAGCCTCCGAATTCTGTGTCCTATTATCAGGACTTGACAATCCTGAGAAAGCTGTAAGCTAGTTTCCCCTCTTTGAGACGGACCACCCCATAACCCCTTACCTTGCACAGCTGAGAATCCCAGTACTCCAACTACATCTTGTTTTTTCCCTTAAAGGGACCACAACTCAAATAGCTGTGATATATACCTGCCTCCTGGGACTCATTGCTGGCATCCTGAACAAAGGCTTTTCAGCAGGTCCTTCTTGGACGTGAAAGGTCTGCCATGACAATGTAGTGAACAGATTGTACATGTTATATATGGAAGGCCCATTCAATAGGGAGGTACGATTGTGGATATTCGGGTAGGGAGTAACTTCTACCTCAATGTAATCCTTAAAGAAGAAGTCCAGCCTGAGCTCGTTTGGCAGGGCTTCTCCTATGGGTCACAGGAGTGCAACTACTTTTGCACACGTGACCCATTTTCAGCAGAGAGCGGGCTGAAGTCCGCTCTCTGCTGATGTCACAGGAATCAGTCCAGGCACTGCGTCATCACGACAAAGTCTGGATCCGCCAGGTGCCTGGACTGATACCCGGTCTCAGCGAGCCTGAGGCGGCCACTCCCCGCCCCTCCACGGCTCATCAATCCAGTGAACGCGTGCAGAGCCAATTGTCCAATTATCTTAAATTGATATTAAAGGCTATTTTTTTTATAACAAACATGTCATACTTACCTGCTCTGTGCAGTGGTTTTGCACAGAGCAGCCCTGATGCTTCTCTTCTCGGGTCTCCTGCTCTCTCCCGACTGGCTGTGACAGTAGTGGGAGCCCATCGATGACGTCATCTGATGAAATGCGTAGGAAGGAGCGATGCGCTGACGTCACCTCGTGTTTTCATTTGTATCCCGGAAGGACGGGTTTGTCTGGATGTGCACCGGCCGCCACACCAGACTTAAGGCTTTCTAACAAAATGGATGCTGTAAGTGCAATATTTTATGATACGAATAAAAAGGTTTATGGTTTTACACTATATGGAGCTTTTTTTATCTTCTATAAAAAACATCCATACATGCATACGGGCAAACAAGAGGCACCCTGGAGATTGAAGTATCCATATTCTTGAAGAAAGACCCAGGCTGTGGTTTTATTATAGGCATTCTTTGATCCTCTAATGGGGGATCATGTGGATCTGGTAAGGAGATAATTATATCATCTGGTGGTGGAACTTGCACGTTGAAGATGGTGGATGTATTTTTGTGAATAAGCCCATAGTTTCAAGCACTGGTGGACTTTTAAACATATGAACTTTTGATCTAGTGCGGTTTTATTTTCTATTTATATATGCCATACTGTGTTCTATATTATACAGGAGAATCGCTGCCTTTATACATTATTTTTGTACTATTTTGATTGTTGTTTTTTATTTACAATTAGCACAATTTTTCTACATTTTCTACTATATAAAGCTTCTATTTTAGGGACTGGGATTACATTTTGTGGCAATATTTCTGTCATATGTAAGAAATAAATCTATAATTGATTTACTGTGTATTGTATTACCTTGTTTGGTTTAAATCCAAGGACAGGTTTTAAATGTTCCTTTACCCTAGGAACAGGGACCCCAAAAGAAGGAAGTCTCACAATTTACTTTAAGAAATGTGTATGGTACCTCTCAATCTCCTGGTTATTGCCCTCTCTGCGACACTTTTCAATGTAGTCTTTAGTGAATGCTTCTTGGGTCTGACACTGCTCTTCAAAGATTTTGATTGTTTCTTTAAAAGCTTCAATGGCTGTTCGCTTCATCTGTAGTTCCTATTTTGGAGAAAACAGAGAACATGGATGGTAAAATACTAAGATTGCAGGATTTAAACAAAATACACAGATGATTTAAGTCAAAGGCATACCTGAGTTGTCCTGGTATATTCCTCATAAAGAGAGTCAAATTCCCGACTTTTGTCTCTGTATTGTTGGTTATAAACCTTAAGCTGTTCTCCTACAGCTTCTACACTGTCTTCTTTAACAATCTGGTCCTATTTCCATAAAACAAAAGATAGTAATGAAAGAAAATGAAGAATGGTTTTGTACATATTTTTATAATTTATAGTAAACAGATATAAAACAAACTTTAACCTCTTGCCAGTAGTTTTACTGTGAGCACACGGCAGCTACAGGCTCAGCAATGTACTGGTACATCGCTGAGCACATGCGCATGGCTCTTGGTTCCTGGCCAATCATAGCAGTAACATGCTTCCAATGTAAACAAGAGAGTTACTACTTTGTAAAAAAAAAAAAAAAAAAAGCCATTCATGACATCTAAAACTATTGCTTTTAACCGTCGTGAAAAAAAACCTAATCAACCCCCAAGTGTAGTACAGTGCAACTATGGTGACACTGAACTACTCTGATGTGAGTATGTAAAAAGTCTTAAAGAAAAATCTTAAATCTTCCATACTGGGCCATTTCTGGCATTCCTCTCCTACATGTAAATATCATAATTTGTTGCAAAAAAATTACTCAGAATCCCCAAACATTATAAATATTTTTAGCAGAGACCATAGGGAATAAAATTGCAGACACTGTCACACTGTATTTGCGCAGCAATTTTTTAAACACATTTTTTGGGGGAAAAAAAAAATCATGAATTAAATTACAAAAAAATTTACCAAGTCAATAGATACCCAACATGTCACACTTTAAAATTGTGCACACTCGTGGAATGGCGCCAAACTTCGGAACCTAAAAATCTCCATAGACTACACTTTAAAAATGTTTACAGGTTACCAGTTTAGAGTTACAGAGGAGGTCTTGCACTAGAATTATTGCTCTCTCTCTAACGTCCATGGTGATACCTCACATGTGTGATTTGAACATTGTTTACATATGTGGACACGACTTATGTATGCGTTCGCATGCGAAAGTATGGGGGAGCTTGAAATTTTTTTTTTAATTGTTTCTTTTATTATAATTTTTTTGATTTTACACGTTCCTTTTAATTTTTATTTATTTTTGATTACTTTTATTCCTATTACAAGAAATGTAAACATTCCTTGTAATAGGAATAGAGCATGACAGGTCCTCTTTACAGCGACATCTGGGGTCCATAAGTCCCCATATCTGGCCTCTAGGCTGGAAAGCCTATGACCAAAAAAAAAAAAAGCGATCTCGCCTTCCCAGCCGAAAAAACAGCAGTGTTTACATCTGCTGAGGCAGGACGTGACTTCATAAGGTCGTGCCCGGCCTCCGAAGGTCATAGAGATGGGCGGGGACCATCTGGTCTTCGTCAGCTCTATGGTAAACGCCCGCTGCTGGCTGATTTGTTTTTCGGCTTGCTGATCGCACCAGAGGGCGGCAGGAGGGGGGCACCTGCAGGCATCATTCACATATCTCCACTGAAAGCCAAGGACATCATATGACGTCCAGCGGTATGGAAGTGGTTAAAAAAAGAAGTGTATAAAAGTGAATTATTTTACTTACTGTCACCAGTCAGTATCTCTGATCACTGCTACACTGGTCAAATAACACCACTGTACTGCACTAGTGACAGTGTGTAAAAAAAAAAAAAAAAAAAAAAAAAACACATTGTGAGAAAAAAAATTATTTGCTTTCTTCATTTTTCAAAAAATTACAACTTCAACAATGCCTCTTATTAACTACCGTACTTTGGACTGCCTATTCAGCAAAATTGGATAATTTGGGGGTATTTGTACTGTCCTGGCATTTTAGGGCCCCCAGAAATGAGATAAGCCGTCAGTACATCAGGACTGATCAATTTTTAAATACCGGTGTATATATACCAGTTTGTAGACTCTATAGCTTTGATACAGACTAAATAATGTACACAGATTTGTTTTGTTTTTTTACCAAGGAAACGTAGCAGACTACATTTTGGCCTAAATTATTATGAAGAAATACAATTTTGCAAACAAATAATCTAACAGAAACTATGAAAAACATGTTTTTTTTTTTCAAATTCTTCAGTATTTGTTTGTTGATATAGCCAAAAAAAAAAAAAAAAAAAAAACCTATTGCTGACAGGGGCGGCACGACTTTGGGGGCGACTCGGCAAGGCGATCTAAAGACGACTTCAGAGGCGACTTGCAAAATGACTTCTGTATAGAAGTCAATGCAAGTCGCCCCGAGTCGTCCCCAAAGTCGTACAAGAAACTTTTTCTAAGCCGGTGAGACTTGCGTCGCTCCTATTAGAACGGTTCTATTGAACAGAGCGGGACGCGACTTGTCAGGTGGCTGAGTCGCCTGACGAGTCGCCCCTATGTGAATGGGCCCTAAATACCACCAAAAGTAAGCTCTAAATGATGATGATCAAGCAATTGACAGTTAAAGCAGCACAGTGCTTAACAGCATAAAATGCCCTGGTCGTGAAGGGGGTAAAAACTTCCAGTGGTCAACTACAATAAAAATTGATCTGAAAGCAATCTATAGTTTTTCTGTAACAGGCAGCAAAGGAAAAACAAAAACAACAAGGCTAATGATTACTAACCTGCTGATACTTAGACATGGGGTATAGCAGTGTGATGTCAAGTTTAGGGTTGTACTGAGCTAGAGACTCATGCCTGTAATGTGTAATAAGGGCCACCACTGATGTAAATGTTAGGGGTTCAGAGAAGCCATACACGTTATCTCGATGGAATATCTTGATCAGTTTGTTGTTTCCTCCTTTCCTGAAAAGTAAATATTCTAAAAGGTTATAAATATATACACACATATACTATATTACCAAAAGTATTGGGACACCTGCCTTTACACACACATGAACTTTAATGGCATCCCAGTCTTGGTCCGTAGGGCTCAGTATTGAGTTGGCCCACCCTTTGTAGCTATAACAGCTTCAACTAATCTGGGAAGGCTGTCCACAAGGTTTAGGAGTGTGTCTATGGGAATGTTTGATCACTTTTCCAGAAGCGCATTTGTGAGGTCAGGCACGGATGTTGGACGAGAAGACCTGGCTCGCAGTCTCCACTCTAATTCATCCCAAAGGTGTTCTATCGGGTTCAGTGTTAATTTAGTTTGAATTATTTTAGTAGAGTAAAACGTACTGGAGATTTATTTTGACTAAGAAAGACTAAAACAATTGCAGAAGACTAAAATGGGACTAAAACTAAAATGCCATTTTATTTAAAAGACTAAGAATAAAACTAAATCGAAATTTACTGCCAAAATTAACACTGATCATGTTGAGGTCAGGACTCTGTGCAGGCCAGTCAAGTTCCTCCATCCCAAACTCGCTCATCCATGTCTTTATGGACTTTGCTTTGTGCACTGGTCCAAATCATTTGGTGGAGGGGGGATTAGGGTGTGGCGTTGTTTCTCAGGGGTTGGACTTGGCCCCTTAGTTCCAGTGAAGGGAACTCTTAAGGCGTCAGCATACCAAGACATTTTGGACAATTTCATGATCCCAACTTTGTGGGAACAGTTTGGGAATGACCCCTTCCTATTCCAACATGACTGCACACCAGTGTACAAAGCAAGGTCCATAAAGACATGGATGAGCAAGTTTGGTGTGGGGGAACTTGACTGGCCTGCACAGAGTCCTGACCTTAACGCAATGGAACACCTTTGGGATGAATTAGAGCAGAGACTGCGAGCCAGGCCTTCTTGTCCACATCAGTGCCTGACCTAACAAATGCGCTTCTGGAAGAATGGGCAAACATTCCCCAAAAAAAGAAAAGAAAAGGAAATTTCGATGCTGCATCCACGGAGTCCTTACGTCACCAACTCGTTACTGCACCTTCACATCGTTCCCTTCCTGGACATCCTAAGTTTTCACACTCACAAGCTCTCTCTGCTTTTCACCCCTCTCCCCAACTGCACGTGGTCTCCAAGCTACGGTCACCCTGTCTATTTCTACGGCGGCACCTCTCACTCCTCCTTCGGCACCGAGCGCACACCCTGGCACAATCCCAAGGTAAGCAATTTGGAAAACACTGCTTCCCCTTCAGCCATTGCACCACCACCAGACTCTAAACTAGCTCCTATTTTTTTAGGGAAGGACAAGGATCCCATGCTAGCTATGACCCCCAATGTTTAAAGCCCATTAATACTGAGATGGAGATTATCAATCTCTCCTTATGAACTCGGAGGAAGAGACTTTGGTTCTAAAATTAGGATTATCTTTTTGCCCTGATTCTCATACTAACAAATTTCATATTATCAAAGACATTCATCTCTTTGCTCGTAGATTTCTGTACAAGGTTATTTTTGATAAACCGTCTGATGATCAATTTTTGCAGTCCGACTCCACTCTTACGGCTAATATGGATGAGTATCAGGCCTTGGAGGATTTGATGGCATTTTGGGAGGAGGGCAACACTGAAGAGGACGCCCCTTGGCTGTCCTCTTTACCAGGGGTGTCTGTAACCGGTGTGTCCTTTCCCCCACCTGCCTCGTTTAGGCCCAAATCACGAATGTTCCCGTTGCTTCATACCAACCCCAACATCTGGGCATTTGTGCAAATTTAGATTTCCATGGAAAAACCAATCTTACAAGAAAAAAAGAAGCTGTCAAATTACTCCAAAATAATAAAGGTATCATCATTAAGCCGGCAGATAAGGGGGGAAACCTCGTTATTATGGACATCGTGCAGTATGAAGGTATGTGTAAGGATATTTTATCCAACAGTACCTGGTACCGTACGATCTCCCAAACTGTGATCAAAATCTTTGACAGGGAATACCGCTCTATAATCCTTAAGGCCTATCGTCCAATCATATCAGGTTGTTTAAGTCTGACTGAAAATGCCAGTTCCTTAGTTGATGACTATCTACATCCCCATGTTGTCGCCCGATCCTCTTATGTTAAAGACACTATAGACCTATTGAAGATCATTGAGGGTATTACGCTCCCTGTGAATACCTGGCTTGTGGCCCTGGATATTAAGGGACTATACAACACTATTCCTCACAATAAAGGGATTAATGTCGTGAAGAGCCATCTGCAGGAGAGAGGACCAGACTCTGCTAATTATAATTCCTTTGTTATCGACTTGCTCAGGTTCATACTTACCAATATAGTTTTTATGTTTGCACTCTCCCACTACCTCCAGGTGCAGGGGGTTGCGATGGGGACAAGGTGTGCCCCATCATATGCCAAACTGTACCTGGGGGGGTGGGAGAGGAATCTGTTTGCTCGCGAGGATTTGCTACCGTACCTGGACAAGATCATATCTTGGTATAGGTACATTGATGATGTACTTCTATTTTGGTCGGGCAGTAAGTGTGAACTTGAGCAATTCATGAATATTATTTCTACAAATGAGTTTAATTTAAAGTTCACTATGGCTTGTGGCCAAACTGAGAAGTTTTCTTGACCTGTTGATACACTTAGACAGTGAAGGAGTTATCAACTCTTCCCTCTATAGAAAGCCCTCTGCAGGGAACACTATTTTACATGCTTCTAGCTCCCACCCTGCACCCCTCGTGAAAAGTATACCTTATAGTTAGTACCTGCGCATCAAGCGTAATTGTAGTCTTGATACGGACTTTAAGAAAGCTGCTGACGAATTATATAATCGTCTAAAAAGTAGGGGGTATAGTCACTCAGTACTTAAAAAGGCTTACAATAGAGTTTTGTAAAAGGATCGTAATTCTCTTATTTTTCGCCAGAAACCCAATATCAAAAGCGACAAAGTAAGAATAATCACACAATACTCCACGGAACATCAGAAAATTAGGAGAATAGTGAATACGTTCTGGCCTTTATTGTCAGCTGATCCGATTGTTCAACAAATATGTCGGAAAGAAACCTGAAATTACCTACAGACGGGCATCATCTCTTAAAGGGGCTGTAAAGGTTTGTTTTTTATTTTCTAAATACCGTATATACTCGCGTATAAGCCGACCAGAATATAAGCCGAGGCACCTAATTTTACCACAAGAAACTGGGAAAACGTATTGACTCGAGTATAAGCCTAGGGTGTCCATCTGTGTGGCCTCACTTTGCCTCACTGTGCCCATGCCTCACTGTGCCCATGACTAGACTGACGTTTAACATGGGAGTCTATGGAAGGGGTGCCCGGCTTTGAAAAATCGGTGCTCCCCCGCCGTAGGTCCCCCAGACAACAAACTTTGCACACTTGTAGAAGAGACATGGGGCTATGTGTGTGCCAAGTTTCGGGTCCAGGGGACCTATGACCGGCCGGTACCGGGTCCCCAAAATCACCAGAGAAATTACCGTTTAACATGGGAGTCTATGGAAGGGGTTCCTGGCTTTGAAAAATTGCTTCTCCCCGACCTTAGGTCCCCCAGACAACAAACTTGGCACACTTTTATAGTGGGGCTACATGTGTGCCAAGTTTGGGGTCCAGGGGACCTACGGCCGGCCGATACCGGGTCCCCAAATTCCAGGAGATCAGGCGCAAAAAGGTGACGAGTATAAGCCGAGGGGGGCATTTTCAGCACAAAAAAAAGTGCTGAAAAACTCGGCTTATACTCGAGTATATACGGTAGGTTCCTTTAAGCTAGTGCATTGTTGGTTCACTTACCTTTACCTTCGATTTTCCTTCTAAATGTTTTTTTTCTTTGTCTAAATTTCTCACTTCCTGTTTCTCCTCAGTAAACTTCACACCATCATCCGAGCGGTGTTTAGTCAGCCAGAACAGCTTACTGAACAGCTTACTGAGGAGGAACTGGAAGTGAGAAATTCAGACAAAGAAAACAAAGAAAAAAAACATTTAGAAGGGAAATCAAAGGAAAAGGTAAGTGAACCAACAATGCACTAGCTTAAAGGAACCTATTTAGAAAATAAAAAACAAACCTTTACAACCCCTTTAAGGACAATTTGGTCCATAGTCATTTTGAGCTCTCTAACCGCAAAATGATTGAACCCAGGAACCTTTTCCTGTGGCCATTGTGATGTCTGCTCTTTTAGGATGAATAGTTCAACTTGTGCCCTTCCAGATGGACAGATTTACCATGCTAAATGTAGAGTTACTTGCCACACTCCTGGAATAGTCTATTTAGCAATGTACCAATGTGGTGGGATCTACATTGGCAAGACCAAGCGTCCCTTTCTCAAACGTGTCCGTGATCACATTAAACCCATTCTTAAAAACAAAATGGAGACGGCTATCAGCCGCCATGTTGGTCTTTATCATGGATTTGATCCCAATATGATAAAATTCATGGCGCTTGAACACGTTCCTCTTCATGTTAAGAGGAGGAAGTGTCGACAAAACTCTATTGCAAACAGTGAAAAATATCTGCGCTAACGGTGAAATAAAAAACTAAATATAAATGTGAATGAATGAAAAGCAGCTAGCACAGTCTGTAGATAGCAAACATAAATATTAAAGTCCAAAATGCAGCGCTATAAAAAATGTGAAAAAAAGGGTCCAAACAGTAGAAAATCAATCAATGATAGATGGACGTGGAAAATGATGTAATACCGCCACCAGACTTCAGTGTGCAAAAAAAAAGATTTAAAGCACACCACACCACCGTGCTCACAATCTGCTTACCAGAAACTGGAGATAAGTAGACAATGTATTCAAATATTGTGGAGGGTCAAACGATGACAGCAGAATATTCCAGATCAAATGTTCATAGGAAAGATCAGCATCAAAGCAATCTCCAAAACTCAGAAGGTAAATGTGGATAAGGCTGGCCGATGCAAGCACGCTGAGAGCCGCGGAACTGTTTTTTTTATGCTTTGATGTCTTCTGCCTTTTTGTAAGTAGAACTTAAATAAATGTTTATGCCTTTTACCTATGGGCTTCACTATGCTGCCTTTATTTCTTTGTATTTGGGCATAATTTCTGGCTGAGATTTGTACCACATCCACATTTACCTTCTGAGTTTTGGAGATTGCTTTGATGCTGATCTTTCCTATGAACATTTGATCTGGAATATTCTGCTGTCATCGTTTGACCCTCCACAATATTTGAATACATTGTCTACTTATCTCCAGTTTCTGGTAAGCAGATTGTGAGCACGGTGGTGTGGTGTGCTTTAACCACTTAACGACCACCCACTGTAAATATACGTCAGCAGAATGGCACCGACAGGCAGAATCACGTATATGTACGTGATTGCCTTTGTATAGTTGGGGGGTCCGATCGGACCCCCCTTCTTTACAGTGGGTGGTCGTTTTACCTTTAGGAGCGATCCGGCATGAGGGGACGGCCCATCGATTCCGGCCACCCCCTCTCGATCGCTCCCGGCGAATGAGAGAGCTTCCCCTGCCTGCCAGGAAGGAGGAAGTGATGTCATCTCTCCTGCGGCGCTCACATATACCGAGCGCCGTACAGGAGAAGATGCAGGTTAGTACACAAAACAGCACACTGACACCAGGACACATAGGCACATAAATCGCCCCCCCAGGCCCCCCCAGATCACCCCCCAGCCCCCAGTCACAGTGTCACTGATTGCAGTGACCATTTATTTAGTGATCACTGCAATCAGTGACATTTGTGACTGTAAAAGTGTCACTACATTTAGTTTTAGGTCCAATGTAGCCCCCTAACCCCCCCTAATAAAGGTTTAACCCCCTGATCACCCCCCAGATAACCCTTTCACCCCCTATCACCGCAGTCGCTAAGCAATCATTTTTCTGATCGATGTCTTAGCGTCGGTGATGCTGATCGGTAGCCAGTAATTTTTTTTAGGTTCGCCGCAGGTTTTTATAGCGTCGGGTACCCCCATATATTACCTAATAAAGGTTTAACCCCCTTGATCGCCCCCCAGGTAACCCTTTCACCCCCTATCACCACTGTCACTAAGCAATAATTTTTCTGATCGATGTCTTAGCGTCGGCGATGCTGATCGGTAGCCAGTAATTTTTTTTAGGTTCGCCGCAGGTTTTTATAGCGTCGGGTACCCCCATATATTACCTAATAAAGGTTTAACCCCCTTGATCACCCCCCAGGTAACCCTTTCACTCCCTAGCACCGCCGTCGCTATGCGATCATTTTTCTGATCGATGTCTTAGCGTCGGTGATGCTGATCGGTAGCCAGTAATTTTTTATAGGTTCGCCGCAGGTTTTTATAGCGTCGGGTACCCCCATATATTACCTAATAAAGGTTTAACCCCCTTGATTGCCCCCCAGGTAACCCTTTCACCCCCTTTTACCACTGTCACTAAGCGATCGTTTTTATGATCGTTGTCTTAGTGTCGGTGATGCCGATAGGTAGCCAGTAATTTTTTTTTAGGTTCGCCGTCAGGTTTTTATATAGCGTCAGGTACCCCCATATATTACCTAATAAAGGTTTTAACCCCCTAATTGCCCCTAGTTAACCCTTTCACCAGTGATCATCATATAAGTGTTACGGGTGACGCTGGTTAGTTAGTTTGCTTTTTATAGTGTCAGGGCACCCGCCGTATATAACCCAATAAAGGTTTAACCCCCTGATCGCCCGGCGGGTGATATCAATAAGGTTTTAGCGTCAGAGAGGGTCTGCGTCACACCCCAGGCAGCGTCAGGTTAGTGCCAGTAACGCTAACACCCACGCGTGAAGCATACACCCCCCTTAGTGGTATAGTATCTGATCAGCTCAATATCTGATCTGATCAGATCTATACTAGCGTCCCCAGCAGTTTAGGGTTCCCAAAAACGCAGTGTTAGCGGGATCAGCCCAGATACCTGCTAGCACCTGCGTTTTGCCCCTCCGTCCAGCCCAGGCCACCCAAGTGCAGTATCGATCGATCACTGTCACTTACAAAACACAACACACATAACTGCAGCGTTCGCAGAGACAGGCCTGATCCCTGCGACTCCAGTGCTGTAGGAGGTGATTTCGCCACCACAGTTAAAAAAAAAAGCATATATGCCGAAGCATTGGGGCAGCAGGAGCGGAGGAGCGATTTTGCTCCTAATGCCGCGTACATACGGTCGAAATTCCGACGGAGGCTTGCCCGTGGAAAAGTCTGACCATGTGTGTGCGGCATAACTTTTGCGAGAAGATGCCCCCATGCTTCGGCATATATAAATGGTGCATGTATGCCCATCATTAGAAGTGGGTGGATGAAGGGCGGTATTCTAATGGTGGGCATACCCACCGATCAATCTTTTTTTTCGTTCAGCCAACAGGCTGCATGAAAAAAAAGATTACAATACATGTCCAACAAGGACCAGCAACGTACTGGTATGTTGCTGGACTTTGAATGTTTATACCAGAATGATGCCTGCGGGTTTAGGTATCATCTTGGTATCATTCTTTTCAGCCAGCGGCCGGCTTTCATGTAAAAGCAATCCTAGTGGCTAATTAGCCTCTGGACTGCTTTTACAAGCAGTGGGAGGGAATGTCCCCCCCCCGGATATAAAAAGCGCCATTGGGAAATTGGGAAAGCATTTTATCACACCGATCTTGGTGTGGTCAGATGCTTTGAGGGCAGAGGAAAGATCTAGGGTCCAATAGACCCCAGTTTTTTCAAAAAAGAGTACCTGTCATTACCTATTGCTATCATAGGTGATATTTACATTCCCTGAGATAACAATAAAAGTGATAAAAATAAATAAATATGGAAGCAACAGTTTAAAAATAAAATAAAAAAGCAAAATTAATAATAATAAAAAAAAAAAAAAAAAAAAAAAAAAGCACCCCTGTCCTGCTCTGCTCTTGCCCAATGGCGAACGCAAGCGTCGGTCTGGCGTCATATGTAAACAGCAATTGCACCATGCATGTGAGGTATCACCGCGAAGGTCAGATCGAGGGCAGTAATTTTAGCAGTAGACCTCCTCTGTAAATCTAACGGGGTAACCTGTAAATGCTTTTAAAGGCTTTTAAAAATGTATGTAGTTTGTCGCCAATGCGCGTTTGTGCGAAATTTTAAAGCATGTCGTGTTTGGTATCTATGTACTTGGCCTAAGATCATCTTTTTTTTTTCATCAAACATTTGGGCAATATAGTGTGTTTTAGTGCATTAAAATAAAAAAAAGTGTATTTTTTCCCCAAAAAATGCGTTTGAAAAATCGCTGCGCAAATACTGTGTAGAAAAAAAAATGCAACACCCACCATTTTATTCTGTAGGGCCTTTGCTTTAAAAATATATATAATGTTTGGGGGTTCAACATAATTTTCTTGCAAAAAAAAAAAAAAATGTTTTCATGTAAACAAAAAATGTCAAAAAGGGCTTTGTCTTCAAGTGGTTAGAAGAGTGGATGTAAGCTTCCTAATGTTGTGTATAAAATGCCAGAACAGTTCAAAACCCCCCCAAATGACCCCATTTTGGAAAGTAGACACCCCAAGCTATATACTGAGAGGCATGTCGAGTCCATGGAATATTTTATATGTTGACACAAGATGCGGAAAAAAATACTTTTTTTTTTTTTTTTTTGCACAAAGTTGTCACTAAATGATATATTGCGCAAACATGCCATGGGCATATGTGGAATTACACCCCAAAATACATTCTGTTGCTTCTCCTGAGTACGGGGATACCACATGTGTGAGACTTTTTGGGAGCCTAGCCGCGTACGGGACCCCAAAAACCAATCACCGCCTTCAGGCTTTCTAAGGGTGTCAATTTTTGATTTCACTTCTCACTGCCTATCACAGTTTCGGAGGCCATGGAATGCCCAGATGGCACAAAACCCCCCCAAATGACCCCATTTTGGAAAGTAGACACCCCAAGCTATTTGCTGAGAGGTATTGTGAGTATTTTGCAGATCTCGCTTTTTGTCACAAAGTTTTGAAAATTTAAAAAAAAAAAGAAAAAAAAAAAAATGTTCTTTCTTCATTTTCAAAAAAAATGAGAGCTGTAAAATACTCACCATGCCTCTCAGCAAACAGCCTGGGGTGTCTACTTTCCAAAATGGGGTCATTTGGGGGGGTTTTGTGCTATTTTGGCATTTTATGGCCTTCAAAACTGTGATAGGTAGTGAGGAGTCAAATCAAAAATTTGCGCCCTTAGAAATCCTGGAGGCGGTGCTTGGTTTCCGGGGTCCCGTACGTGGCTAGGCTCCTAAAAAGTCCCACACATGTGGTATCCCCGTACTCAGGAGAAGCAGCAGAATGTATTTTGGGGTGCAATTTCACATATAACCATGGCATGTATACGCAATATATCATTTAGTGACAACTTTTTGTAATTTATTTTTTTTTGTCATTATTCAATCACTTGGGACAAAAAAAAAAATATTCAATGGGCTCAACAGGCCTCTAAGCAATTTCCTTGGGGTGTCTACTTTCTAAAATGGGGTCATTTGGGGGGGTTTTGTACTGCCCTGCCATTTTAGCACCTCAAGAAATGAGATAGGCAGTCATAAATGAAAAGCTGTGTAAATTCCAGAAAATGTACCCTAGTTTGTAAACGCTATAACTTTTACGCAAACCAATAAATATACGCTTATTGACATTTTTTTTACTAAAGACATGTGGCTGAATACATTTTGGCCTAAATGTATGACTAAAATTGAGTTTATTCGATTTTTCTTATAACAAAAAGTAGAAAATATCATTTTTTTTCAAAATTTTCGGTCTTTTTCCGTTTATATCGCAAAAAATAAAAATCGCAGAGGCAATCAAATACCATTAAAAGAAAGCTCTATTTGTGGGAAGAAAAGAACGCAAATTTCGTTTGGGTACAACATTGCATGTCCGCACAATTTACAGTTAAAGCAGCGCAGTGCAAAATTCTGAATTCACCTCTGGTCCTTTAGCTACCAAATGGTCCGGGGCTTAAGTGGTTAAATCTTTTTTTTGCACACTGAAGTCTGGTGGCGGTATTACATCATTTTCCACGTCCATCTATCATTGATTGATTTTCTACTGTTTGGACCCTTTTTTTCACATTTTTTATAGCGCTGCATTTTGGACTTTAAAACTCTATTGCAACATGAGGCTCGTTGGATTTACAATTTAAAAGCGACAGCTTTTCCAGGTTTCAATGAAACTCTCAGTTTTAAGCCCTTTCTATGATTTTTGTATTTCTTTTTCGTACATCACGGGACACAGAGCGACTTAGTCATTACTAATGGGTTATATTTTACCTTCAGGTGCTGGCACTGGCAACTTCCAAACCGGAAGTACCCTCTCCTATATAAGCCCCTCCCATCCGGGAGCGCCTCAGTTTTTTGCCAGTGTCTAAGGTGTTGGCCAAAGAGTAACATGTGTTTTCCTGGGCTTGCGTACAGGTTCTTTTACGGGCCTTAGTAAGCTGTTCCGGATCCCACCAAAAAAGCTTCATAGCTAAACGGTCGGTACCCGGGCCTTGCAACAGAAGAGCAAGGTTTTGCCTGTAATGCCTCTCTTAGGAGGGCTGGACCCTGGGATCCAGAGCTCTGGTCATACCCACGACCAAGATGTTGTCTGTGCAGGGTGCTATACAGGTCCAGGGGAGTGGAATCCTTGGGAACCCGGTCCCTGAAGGTTTAATTACAATGCCTGCCGTGATAGGTGAAGTTTGGGCTTCTGTGGACCAAACAGAGTCCTGCGGCGGGGAACAGGTAAGTGGGGGCCCCCAGGAACTTGGTTCTATTGGGGGACCCCCAAGCCTAATTTGTCTTTCTGTCTGTTACCTAACGGTATTCCCGCTAATATCTGTGTATGCCTATAACTACTGGAAAATGTAAAATTTTAATAGTAGTCAAGAAAAAAAAAAAGAGGACCGCGGTACCTGTGTTAAACCACTAGAGGCCGCTGTGGTCCATTTTTCTTGTCATGTGGATCTTTGGTTTTCTCAAGTCAAAAGATCCAGGCAGTTGGTAAGTTTCTCTGTGGGAATCCAGTTCCTCTGCCCTGTTGCTGCGCTCATCCACCGCACAGGCCCTCCGGCAAAAAGGGCCCTGGCTCCTAGTCCCTGCTTGGTTTCAAAAAAGGGCGCCAATGGCGCGCGGGCGCGTGCACGCGCCTCCTATGAAAAAAAGGGGCGGGGCGGGTGGATGACGCTCGATGCGCGCCGCGGCGCTTCTGCGCATGTGCAGGCGTCCCAGCATGTATAAAAGACACAGTACAAGTGTCAGCTGGATGCAAACAGAGCTAGCAACAAAACGGTGGCACACAGAGGCGGTTGATGCAGGCATCCCCATAGAAAGGCACTTTAGTGGACACCAGCTGGTATATAGCAGCAACTGTGTTAGACTATTACCAGCAAAATTGGTGTATGACGACGGGAATACCTCAGCTTTGTGCTTAAAGGATATGTCGTCCAGACGCTCCGGAAATAAGTCTTCCAGGAAGCCAAAGGGGTCTCCATCGGGCTCTGAGGATATTGGGCATGCTTGTACTGCACCAATCTCCCCTGAAAATTCAGAGGTCAGTAGCCGTAGGAACCCCGCAGGAGTGCCTGGTGCTGCGGCTGTCCCCAGTCCACCTGCTCCTGTATATATAACAGAGGAGGTTTTATCCTCAACTCTGGGAGGATTGGAAGAGAGATTAACAGCATTGATCGCTGCTTCCCTGTCACAGGAAAAGCGCGTCCGATCTCCGTCTCCTCCTTCAGAGTGCCTGTTAGTGGAGGAACAGCCCCACACAGAGATCGACCTACCTGAAGGGGATCAGGATGAGGTTGATTCAGTTATAGAGGAATCAACAGTGGAAGAACCTTTCTCAGCATCTCAGGCTGAAAGATTATGGGTTCAGTCTCTGACTAACATGGTCCGATCAGCATTTAAAATGCCTCTGGCGGAACCATCAACCACTACGGTTTCCTCGCTGGGGTCGCTGAAAGCTCCCCAGGCTGTCTGTTCCTTCCCAATCCACCCTTTATTGGAAGGGCTTATTTACCAGGATTGGGAGCATCCTGATAAAATATTTACTCCCCCCAAGAGATTTCCAGTGATCTATCCCATGGAGGATAAGTTCATAAAAAAATGGAGGGTCCCTACAGTGGACACAGCCATCTCTTGTGTAAACAAATCACTGACATGTCCAGTAGATAATGTTCCAATGTTCAAAGACCCAATAGATAAAAAATTGGAGTCTTTACTAAAATCTGCTTTCTCTACAGCAAGCATGGTGACACAACCTGCAGTAGCAGCGATTGGAGTCTGCCAAGCAATGAAAGATCAGTTGAAACAAGTCTTAAGGGACTTACCAGATCAGCAGGCTCTTGCCCTAGCTGACCTACCTAGAGCCTTGTGTTGCGGTGGACGCCATAAAGGATACAATCCAACAGGCATCCCGCTTTACGCTGTCTGTAGACATATGCGTAGGCTTCTATGGCTCAAAAACTGATCTGCTGAAGCTCCCTGTAAGAAATTGCTGATTAGCTTCCCATTTCATGGAGAACGCTTATCTGGAGATGATCTGGACAAATATATCCAGAAAACTTCTGCCGGTAAAAGTACACTCTTGCGGGATAAGAACAAGGGTAGAAGTCCTTCTTTTAAGAGGCCTACTTCTCCAGTCCCTGGCACATCGGCTGTGAAACAGTTCCGACGGCCTCCGCGGTCAAATCCAGGGGGCAGAAATCAGGGACAATCACAGGGTAACAAGAAACCCTGGGTCAAGAGAGGTACAAAACCTCCCCCCAAGTCATGAAGGGTTGCCCCCACTCAATCGGGTGAGGGGAAGACTTCAGTTGTTCACAGAGACCTGGCGGGACACCATCAGAGACAGATGGGTGATCTCCGCAGTAAGTCTGGGATACAGGCTGGAGTTAAAAGACATTCCTCCTGCCCATTTTATAAGGTCAAACATGCCAAGCGATCCCCAGAAGAGTGGATCCCTCCTTCTGGCACTAGAACAACTATTGCTCCAAGGGTAATCATGAAGGTTCCCTTGGAAGAAAGCGGGTTCGGGTTTTACTCGAACCTTGTCACAGTCCCCAAACCAAATGGGGACGTGAGGCCCATATTAAATATAAAAGGGCTAAACAAGTTCCTACATATCAGGACTTTTTCGGATGTAGTCGATCCGTTCGGTGGCCACCGCCCTACAAGGGCAGGAATGGTTAGCCTCGATCGACATAAGGGATGCTTATTTGCATATTCCCATCTGTCCGGCCCACCAGAAATTTCTACGCTTTGCAGTAGAAGGGCGCCATTTTCAGTTCAGAGCCTTACCTTTCGGTCTGGCCACAGCACCACGAGTGTTCACAAAAATTCTGGCCCTACGATTGGCCAAACTAGGAACACAAGGTGTAACGATGATGGCATATCTAGACGACTTGTTGCTGATAGACCACTCAGTGAAAAAAACTAGAAGTGGTCGTTCACAAGATAATCAAGTATCTGGAATCTCACGGTTGCATTATCAACCGAGACAAGTCAGCCCTAAAACCAGTCAAAAGTCTGGAATACTTGGGGGCTAAGACTGGATTCAAATCAGAGAAAGATTTTCTTACCTCCAGAGAAGGTGTCGTCTTTGAAAGATTTGACCCACTTAGTGGGTACAAAAAAGAAAACCATCCATACGCCTGTGTATGAGGCTGCTGGGAAAAATGGTGGCTTCATTCGAAGCAGTACCCTACGGTCAATTCCATTCAAGGAACTTGCAGAGGGCCATAATGTCAGCCTGGAACAAAAAAGTTCAGGCTTTAGACTTACCAATGTCCCTGTCCCCTTCCGTTCGCAAGAGCCTCCATTGGTGGTTGGTGCCCCAGAATCTGGAAAAAGGGAAACCCTTCAGTCCGGTTTCTTGGAAGGTGGTCACTACAGATGCCAGCCTCATAGGCTGGGGGGCAGTACTGGAGCAATGGTCTCTCCAGGGCAAGTGGTCAGAAGCAGAGAAGGCCCTGCCCACCAATCTCTTAGAGATACGAGCAGCCCGGTATGCCCTAGTAGCATGGACATCCAAACTCCAAGGGTCACCTGTCAGAATTCAATCAGACAATGCCACAGCAGTGGCATATATCAATCACCAGGGTGGCACCAGGAGTCGTGCAGCCCAGAGGGAAGCGAATTGCATCCTGGAATGGGCAGAAAGATATGTCACAGCCATATCCGCGGTTTTCATCCCAGGAGTGGAAAATTGGAGAGCGGACTTTTTAAGTCGCCAGCAATTATACCCGGGGGAATGGTCTCTTCACCCCAAGGTTTTCCAGGCAATATGCCAGCGGTGGGGAACACCGGATGTAGATCTGCTAGCATCCAGATTCAACGCAAAGGTGGACAGATTTGTGTCTCGCACAAAGGATCCCCTAGCTTGCGGTTCGGATGCCCTAGTGTTCCCTTGGGATCAGTTCAAGCTGATATATGCATTCCCACCGCGATTAATCCGCAGAATCAGGGTAGAAAAGAAACCAGTGATTCTGGTGGCTCCAGCGTGGCCCCGAAGGGCATGGTACGCGGAGATTGTAAAAATGTCAGTGGGAAGTCCTTGGACCCTCCCACATCGTCCGGACCTGCTTTCGCAAGGACCGATATACTACCCTTCCTTACCAGCCCTAGGTTTGACGGCCTGGCTATTGAAGCCCACATTCTAAAAAAGAGAGGGCTCTCTAATCCTGTGGTATCTACCATGATCAATGCCAGGAAGCCGGTATCCAGGCAGATCTATTATAGGATCTAGAAGGCGTACATCACGTGGTGTGAGGCCAAGAAATGGCATCCACGTAAGTACGTAATAGGTAGGATTCTGGACTTCCTACAGTGGGCTGTACATAGGAAGCTTGCCTTGAGTACTATCAAGGGTCAGACGGCCTTGTCAATATTTTTTCAAAGGCCCTTGGCTTTGCATTCATTAGTCAAAGCTTTCATACAAGGAGTGATGCGTATTAGCCCTCCGGTTAGTATTCCCATATGTCCATGGGACTTAAACCTGGTTCTGTCGGTTCTACAGAAACAACCATTTGAACCATTGCGGCACATTTCCTTGGTTCTTCTCACCAGGAAATTGATTTTCTTAGTAGCCATTTGTTCGGCTAAAAGAGTATCGGAATTAGCCGCCTTGTCCTGTAAGGAGCCATATCTGGTTGTCCATAAGGACAGAGTAGTATTACGTCCTCATCCAGCCTTCTTCCTAAGGTGGTATCGAGGTTCCATTTGAACCAAGATGTGGTTCTTCCTTCCTTTTTCCCCAAACCTAGTTCGGTAGAGGAAAAGTTATTGCATTCTTTGGATGTAGTAAGAGCAGTTAAAGCTTATCTTAAAGCCACTGCTCAGATTCGTAGAACGGATACTTTGTTTGTTCTGCCGGAAGGCCCCAGAAAGGGTCAGGCAGCATCAAAAATCTACTTTAGCCAAGTGGATTCGACAGGTCATAATACAAGCCTATGGCTTGAAAAGGAGACCGCCTCTGTTCAAAGTTAGGGCGCACTCCACAAGAGCAGTTGGAACTTCATGGGCAGTGCATCACCAAGCCTCCCTGGCTCAAGTCTGTAAGGCCACAACATGGTCCTTAGTACACACGTTTACTAGATTCTACCAGGTAGACGTCAGAAGTCAGGAGGATGTCGCCTTTGGGCGCAGTGTGTTGTAGGCCGCAAAAGAGCCTCATGCCTGATGGCGCCCAGCTTATTTATAGTGTATCCCTCCCCTCATTTGGCATTGCTTTGGGACATCCCATTAGTAATGACTATGTCGCTCTGTGTCCCGTGATGTACGAAAAAGAAAAAGGGATTTTTATAACAGCTTACCTGTAAAATCCTTTTCTTGGAGTACATCACGGGACACAGAGCTCCCACCCCTCTTTTTGGGACACTTATTGCTTTGCTACAAAACTGAGGTGCTCCCGGATGGGAGGGGCTTATATAGGGGAGGGTACTTCCGGTTTGGAAGTTGCCAGTGCCAGCACCTGAAGGTAAACTATATAACCCATTAGTAATGACTAAGTCGCTCTGTGTCCTGTGATGTACTCCAAGAAAAGGATTTTACAGGTAAGCTGTTATAAAAATCCCTTTATTTTGGTTCTGTGTCTTTTTTTCCCTTTTCCCTCTCCTTCCCCTCTCTTCCTTATCCCCCCCCCCCTCCCCTTTTATTTCCTTTGTCTCATTTCCATGATGTATATATTTTCCTCTTCTGTGTTTCTGGATTTTTTTTGATTTTGATTTCTAAAGAATTATGACTATTATAATGTACATTGACATTCTCGATGTTGTTCTTTACCTACTATCCTTTATAAATGTGTTTTAAACAACTGTCTTTGACTACTGTCTGTAGGCACTATGTTTTGTGAATATAAACCTTAAATGGGATTATGTCGTTTTCTGAGGCCCATCTGTTGCTCTTCCACAATAGTGACGGAACCATTTTTTTGTTTGGTTAATTGTTTCCGTCCCTGTGATTGATGGGGTACTGCCATCAGGGGGTTTTCTTTTGAGATGGGGGACGCCCCACGGATGACTAGGCAGGATCACACTGCTGGGCATACACCTTCATTCATATGGACGTCCGGGGGCCCTCTTGGGATCCCATCCCAACTGCGGCCTGATCCTTGTCTTTGCCCATCCCGGTTTCTCCTTCGTGGATGACCATCCAGCCCATGGAGCCCTTGTTTCTCCCCCTACCACGCTGGTCCATCTATTGCCTGAGTTGCGGGCTTCACCGTCGCTTAGGAACGCTTTAGCCGTTCCTATTTTCCATTCTGAAATGGTTGAACCACTCCTCCTGGCCCTCCCACCGTGTGGCCTTATGGTCTTTGTAGTTAGGCTATCCTCCGGGGATCGGGCGCATGCGCAATGACACCCTCACGTCCGCACTCACCTGGCGACTGTTTAAAAGCTGGCAGCTCAGGCATGTAGATCTGCCGGAGCTCTGGGGGCGACCTGATGTCTATGACACATACGTTAAAGGTATGGATCTGTGGGCTTGTGTGCCTACACTCGCTTTTTTACCAAGTTCTTTTGTAGGTTTCTGTCTCTACTATTTGCCTTGGATACCTGCTCATTTAGATGTTCTGTTGAACACATTTAAATTACATAGCCTTTTGCTTTCACTATTTTCATTCCTTATTATATCACAACTTGAATGTGATTTTTCTAGTTTAATTACCACCAAGTTGCTTGACCATTCATTTCTACTAATGGGATGTGCAGCGGTTATATCTTTTTATTAGCATGCTATATTCTCTATAGCATATCAGTATTTATATTTATTATATTTAAGATACTGTCAAGTAACACATCAACACATACCTCTTTACTTATATTACATAGTTTATATCACCGCATTTCTAATAATTACATTCTTTAATATGGTTGTTAACTATGATACTCATTATTATGAATATATTGGGGTTTGGGGAAGGGGATTCGCAAGTTTCCACTAATAAGTAAGTGATCAAGTGTGTCACTTGCTGTGGATCATTAACCTTGTAAGGTATTGTTGCTGTAACCATTCAAGCATATAAAAATAGGGGGAAGGGGGAGGGGGATGGGCCTGTTTAGAGACAGGCAAAGGGGTTACTTAGGCAACAAAAATAGATCAAACGACAGGAATAGTATAAGTTAAATATTTATTCCTATAAACCTTATAACATATAAAGAATAATTGAAGTGCAAGGTGGGTACCCAACCTGTGGATGATATTATTCTTTATAATTTCTTTATAATATCATCCACAGGTTGGGTACCCACCTTGCACTTCAATTATTCTTTATATGTTATAAGGTTTATAGGAATAAATATTTAACTTATACTATTCCTGTCGTTTGATCTATTTTTGTTGCCTAAGTAACCCCTTTGCCTGTCTCTAAACAGGCCCATCCCCCTCCCCCTTCCCCCTATTTTTAGATACTCATTATTACCCCTTCTTTTGCTCTGTTTTCAGAGCATCTTTGAACAGGCTCTCTTTGGACTCAGTGCCTTGTCATTTGGATTCCTACAAAGTCCTTCTAGGATCTCTTGTGTCTCTGTCTTTACGGGCGCCCCCTCCTTTCATGCACTATAGTTACATTTGATTTTAAGTACCGCATATACTCGAGTATAAGCCGAGGCACCTAATTTTACCACAAAAAACTGGGAAAACGTATTGACTCGAGTAAAAAAGTAGGGTGTCCATGTGCATGCCTCACTATGTCCATGCCTCACTGTGCCCAATCTCCCTACCTGATCTCCGGCGCTGTGTGACTAGACTGACATTTAACATGGGAGTCTATGGAAGGGGTGCCCGGCTTTGAAAAATCGGTGGTCCTTGGCCGTAGGTTCCCTGGACAACAAACTTTGCACACTTGTAGATGAAGAGTAGGGCTATATGTGTGCCAAGTTTGGGGTCCAGGGGACCTACGGCCAGTACCGGGTCCCCAAAATTACCGGAGAAATTACCGTTTAACATGGGAGTCTATGGAAGGAGTGCCCGGCTTTGAAAAATCGGTGCTCCCCGGCCGTAGGTCCCCCGGACAACAAACTTAGCACACTTGTAGAGGAAGAGTGGGACTACATGTGTGCAAAGTTTGTTTGCTGGCCGGGATCAGGCACACAAAGTTGAAGATGGACACAGACCAGAGTATAAGCCGAGGGGGGCATTTTCAGCACAAAAAAATGTGCTGAAAAACTCGGCTTATACTCGAGTATATACGGTACTTTGATGGTTTCCCCGTCAAGTTTTGCAACTTTCTGAAAAAATGTTATGATAAATTGCACTAGCAGCCCCCCTTTTTCTAGAAGGTTGCCTTTTGATGGCTTTAATATTAGACATTTTTATATATGTATCTATAATGATATTTTGTTAGTTGCCTTATTTTGATGGAAATTCTTTCCTTTGGCCAGGTCTTCTGAGCAGTCACTATGGGTGATTGGTTGCTTGGGGTTTGATTCCTGCTGTTGTCAGGGTGGTTCCCTCCAACCAGTTCCATGGGGTCCCTCCTGGTGCACCCCCCCTCTCCTCTCTCATTTCCATTTAGGGACATTAGACCCTCTGGTGGTAAGGTGCCTCTTTCTTTCACTTGTGGACTCGCCAACGGGTGGGCCTCCAATCCTAAACAAACTACTATAATTGTTGCCTCTAAGTGGTAATCTTTATGTTTTTTTCTACATTTATTAGTTGGTTACTATATAAACGGCTGAGACATACCTCCCCTGACGAAGCCCCAAGGGCGAAACATGTTGGGACCTGTATGAATTTCTCAGCCCTCATTTGATGCAACCACCATCTTGGAATCATCCTGCTGCAAACTGATCCAGTGACAATGCTCTCTTTTTACTGACTTTTGTATAACTAATAAAATCTTTGTATATTTGTTTACCAAAAGTTATAGTCCCGTTTCTTCTTTGCTGTTCCTTAATTAATTAATTTTGGGATGAGGTCCGTCATATAGGGTGTCTACCTATAGCCAGACCACAAAAACTTTATTCCCATAAACACACTCCTAAACCTTGTGGACAGCCTTCCCAGAATAGTTGAAGCTGTTATAGCTGCAAAGGGTGTGCCAACTCAATATTGAACCCTACAGACTAATACTGGGATGCCATTAAAGTTCATGTGTGTGTAAAGGCAGGCCTCCTAAAACTTTTGGTAATATAGTGTATATATTCTTTATTTAAAAGACATTAACACAGAATAAAGCAACGTTGCAGAACAGTCAAAAGGTATACTTTTCAGATCTTGGTTGATATCCTAATATTAGTCCTCTACATATGTTATCTTAGTTTATTTTCCCATGCTGTAGATCCAATATACATCTATCTGATATGACCCTGCTGTTGCCTGATTAGATTTCTACTATTCAAATTTTATATGGCCAATCAAAAAGAACAGAATAATCTACTGTATGGCAATGGTTTGGGTGATGTTAAGTTATTGTTTGCATTTGCCTTATGAATAGAATTAGCACTGGGCCAATCTGGTGCACTGAGAATCACTGGAGGGAGGGAGAATTTGAAGATACAGAAAGGCACATATCAGACTGAACTAATTCAACAAGGTCATCAGAGTGTCTACTGCTAAGGCCTGAGGGTTCAAAGATCCGGTGACAAACCTGTCTAGATTGTTGATGAATCTAAACACCAGGAGATTAATATCCAGCATCCCCCACCTGTGGCAATGGGCTTGAGAGGCCAATCTCCCATCCAAATGTTGACTGGAAAGGTCTACCTGTCAATTTTCCACACCTGGGATGTGGATAATAGAAAGAGCTGGAATGTAAAGTTATGCCCAAGAAGGTCATAATCATAAATACATTAATCATAATGTAGGCTGTGGCATTTTCCAACTGGATACTTGTTGGGTGTCCTTGCAAATAAGGGGTCTGGCTTTAAGGGAAACCCACATTGCACTAAGCTCCAAAATGTTGATAGAAGTTCTCTTCACTTTAGAGGGGATATATGTCAGCTCCCCGCAGGACAGGGTGGCATCCATCGTGAACTTCGGAGTGCTGGGTTGAAAATCCACCATAAGGAAAAGCTGGCCTTGGCGGTCAAACGCATGTTGCGGCCCTATGTTACCAGAATGTAGAATTGAAATGGCGTGGAGTAAGGGTGTCTACAAAGTACAGCTCATTTTTTTTGACCAGCAACTAGAATCCTCAGACTCACTGCAGGGATGGTTTCTGCTAAATTTAACTGTCCTCAACCCCAGGCTGTACCTAAGCCCCATCTCGATCCAGCAATATTGCACAAGTGTCTCGACTGTCCAGGATTCCCCTCCTCACTGGCTGAGATAGCAGCCGGACACCATTGGCTTTCGCCGCTGTCAAAGTCAGTGAGTCACGGAGGAGAGAGAGGGGATGGGGCCGAGACACAGCTCTGTGTCTGAATGAATACACAGAGCAGCGGCTCGGGTGCCCCCACAGCAAGCAGCTTGCTGGGCACTTGGCAGGAGGGAGGGGCCAGGAGCACCGGCGAGGGACCCAAGAAGAGGGGGATCTGGGCTGCTCTGTGCAAAACCACTGCACAAAGCAGGTAATAACATTTTTGTTTTTTTTAATGAAAAAAAATATATGGACTTTAGTATCACTTTAAGCCTGTGGAGTACTGCCTGCAAGCATGATCTTCAAGCATTTCCTTGACTTATACTTGTCTTGGTTTTTTGACCTTGCCATTTTTAATTGCCTGTTGTGCTTACCTAGAAGGCAGGTTTTATATCTGCCTGACTTTAGCATCCCTAGTATAGGATTTGCAACCTGTAATTCATCACCTTTTGAGACTTGATATGAAAAGAAAAAGAAGAACAATTTGGGACTTTATTAGAGGCGGTGACCTGGTAAGGTCCAGTGCCTCCATACCTATCTAAATGAAGGCGGAAAATTATGCAATAAATTTGATATTTTTACACATAGGTGCTTCATTCAAAGTCCCACCTTTTAAAACTTGAGTATTGTGCAGATGTAGAGCAAGTTGGGGAATGTGTACTGCTAGAGTGCTTTAAAGAAAAAAGACTGTGTCCATAGCCAAAGAGGGTTATATTTTTATATATTTATTTATATAGCTCAGCAAAAAGGTACCAATTTTTTTCCTCTGGTTTAAGCCACATTTGACATTTTTTATACCAACTGCAGCCAATTTGAGGCAGTTAAACACTGCAAGGAAACTGTTGGCCATGGACCAAAATCCTAATGTTTTCCAAATTTCCCATTTACAGTATCTCCAACCAAAACTATCATAAGAAATAGTATAATGAATAAAATACAAAACTGACTGTTCTTTCAGATGAATATTAATATTTAAAGCATGTTATGGTCACAAAAGCATGTGGTTACCTGATTGTAAGTGTGTATTCCCCTGGAATTTTGTTGGCAGCATCTCTCACCAAATATGTCCCATCTGGTGTGTCTCGGAGTATATCATTCACCTCTTCTCTGAAGTAATGCAAACAGCAAAATTATTTCAAATGAGTATATTCTATTCAGTAATATGTTGTGTTTTTATAATTGAGAACAGGTCATCAAAGATGCATCTAGTTTTCCCTTTTCTTTGAAATCCTAAGCTGTCTTTCCAAATATCGGCTGCTTACTGACTCGTACCTAAAATTGGGGAATTACTGAGCTTGAATACTTTTGGATGAAGTGCATGAAAATGATACTGTGTTAATGTGGAACTAAAAGGTAAAGAAAGTTTTATGAAGGAGCAACTGATGGATTATGGTGTTCACTTCTCCTGTCGGTCATCACTGCAACAAATAACTATTAAATATTGCAACCATTAAAGGGGGAGACGACTCCCATCTCTGACTTTTACCTATAGGTAAGCCTATAAGAAGGCTTATCTATAGGTACTGTAAATCTCTCCTAAGCATGCACTGTTTAGGAGATATTTACTGTACATGCAGCCAGTGACATCAGTGTATTCTGACGGCTGGGGAATCCCGCTGTCAGGATACAATGACACAGCAGGGAGGATTCCTGAATCCACATTGAATGTGTGGATCAGGGAATTGGTTCATTTATTTTGACCAGCCTAAGACAGACAGCAGAAATTAGATTGATGTGTTTTAGCGTGTGTTACATGAACTTGGCAGCATGGACAGGAGTCTGTTGGAAGAAAGCATGCAAGTTCCATAGGGGAAAAAGTTGGTGTGTTGCAGCAGGCAAGGCAGCTCTTTCATAAAATGTGTGTAAGGAAGGGTTCACACTGCTGTAATGTCAGACATCGCATGTGATTTGCACTGCACTACTGTGCAAATCACATGCAATGTCTGTGAGATTTCAAATTCAGCCATACATATTGTATGGCTGAATTTGCATTGCATTCGGAGCAAAATCGTGCAGGACCCTTTTTTTGGTCTGCACCAATGCGATCCGAATTGACAGTTCGCACTGCGATATGCAAACCGATCTGGGGTGTCATTCATTTTCTATTGACACCCGCAGCGGTTCGCATAGGGCAGTGTGAACTGCCTGCGGGTGACATGCAATGCGGGAACCCGTACTGGATTTGCATGGGTTCTCGCATCGCAGAAGTGTGAACCAAGTCCAAAACAGACAGTTCTGAAGGATGTGTACATAGTGTGAAATCAGTCCTTGTACATGTGGGCTTTTGTTTGAAGAAAAACAGTGTTTACAGCAAGCTTTTACAAAGCATTTGCAAAGTTTTCTGCTATTTTTTTTTTAACAGTTTTATTGAGTACCCTTCATCTCCAGTTTGGAAAGGTTAAACACAGGTCTTAGGCAGGTCACAGATGATAGGATTTTCTTTCCTGCAACCATGGGACACAGTCAGTGCTGATGTGGAGAATCCCTCCTGCGAAGCTACTGTGTTCTCCCAGCAGGGGGATTGGGGAGCCATCCCTGCCAGAAGTGATTATTGCTAGTGGCTACAGCCGCTGGCAATAATTGCATGTAAAGATCGGACATACTGGTTGTAACCAACTTATTTGATGAATCAACTTGGGTACAAACAGCCTGCCCATACATGGTTTGAATTTCGGCTGGTTCAGCAGGGACCTGCCTGGATTCAAACCATTTATGGTTTTAATGGAAATACTCACCTAGAAACAAGCTGTTAGGATGCTTCAGTAAGCTTCACCACAGCTTGTTGAAGCCTGAAGCCAGATGCTGGTTTTTAAGATGTCAGAAAACCTATAAAGATCAATGTTTAACATCCCTAAACTGTAACTGAAGTTTGCTGTAAAAGCTTCCACAATGCTGCTTGAAGCTTATTGAACACTTTGCTAATAGTGTATGAAAGAATGCTGTACACATTGATCTTTCAAATACTGAACCCCGCGTAGAGAAGTCTAAAAAGCTGATCTAAACCCAAGAGCGAACACTAATGCCGCGTACACACAACCATTTTTCTCGTCGGGAAAAATTAAATTTTTTCTCTTTGACGAGAAAAACGACCGTGTGTGGGCTTTTCATCATTTTTCCCGACGAGAAAAACGGCATGAATCACGACGAGAAAAATTAGAACATGCTCTAATTTTTCTCGTCGTGATTCACGGCATTTTTTTCCGCTGCTGTTTTCCCATAGGGAAACACTGCCGGGGAGCCTACACATGGTCGTTTTTCTCGACCAAGAGAAAAAATGTCAGGAAAAACGGCCGTGTGTAGGGGAACAAGCCGTTCCTCGTTTTTCCCGTCGATTTTCTCGACTGTGTTTTCACCGTCAGGAAAATTGATCGTGTGTACACGGCATAAAGGCAGTATTAAACCGAAAAGAAAATATTTAATAAATTCTTACACGTGATGGCTGCATTCGTTGTTTTAGGCTCTCTTTCCCTAATTTTCACCTAGTGATCCTGCCAGTAAATCTGTTTTTAACAGAACAAGCGGTCCTGCAGATATAGCAGTTAGAGGGTTGAGACAAACCATGTAACAATGATCAGCTTTTATTTATGTAAAACCTTTACAGGAACAAAACTGTTGCTTTAACTGCTTAAAAACTGTTAGCTAGAAGTTTGGCGTGAATTTGTCAGGGTATCTGTAACGGGTGGGCCCGTGGAACCCAGAAGTTCTTAGAAAGTATGAGACAGAAAATAATGGACATTGAGAATATGTCTTGGATTGCTTTAAAATGGGTCTGTAATATTAATCCACCTGGATGCCTGTGTAATGTAGATTAAATCCAGACTAGCTTCCAAAGGCCTTATCATTGTTGTTTGTGATGATGTGGATTAGAGCTGGTAGACCGTCTGGCTGCCTATTATGGGATGTTTAAGTGTCTTGCTGTGAGGAAAGGGGGGGGGGGGAGAGAATCGCTACAGCAACCCCTCCTGCTAAGACTGTTTACTGAAGGAGAAGTTTGAACACACCTGACCTGTATCCCCATTGTCATTGGACAGTTTAACCCGCCCTGTTCCCCAAGGATGGGAGGGAAGTGTTTTGAAGAGAAATGTGTTACCATGTGTTTGCAATAAAGATTCATTCCCTGTTTTTGGAACTTCAACACAGAGCGCTTGTCTCATATGTTTGGAAGGATTAATCCTATGGGAAGCGGTCGCCTGACTGTGGAGGATCGGCAGTGGATGTGTGTCCAGAGAGGGAATATCTTAAACGGCGTTAACCCCTTTCATACTTGGGGCGCCGTTACATTGGTTGGCAGCGGTGGGATTTTCCCTCCAGTTACCGGTACACTCCAAACCACCACAGTGAATGACCAGCTATGCAGCCTGCAGGAAAGCCACGCTGAAAGACTTACTTGAGAGCCGTGGAGGGACCGGTGGGACAAAGAACAAGGCCACCTTGATCAGGGAGCTAGCCGAGATGGATCAGAGGGATGGTGATGCAGGACCCCGGTCAGTTGAAGACTTGTTTCAGCAACGAGTTCGACAGCGGTTGGCATTATATGGTGCTAACCCATCAGAGACCGCCATACAGGAAGCCATTAAAGACATCCAGCTGCAGGATGAGCGACAAGAGAGAACTAGAGTGGCAACATGAGCAGAGAATGGCGGAAATACGGCAATCGGAGACAACACCTAAAGATGCAGCGCCTTTCCGTAAGTTGCCCTTTCGGGCGTTCAAACTATTTAAGGAAGGAGAGGAGGAAATTGAAGCGTTCCTGCAGGACTTTGAGAGACTATGCCAGATACATGAAGTACTGCCCCAAGATTGGGTCGCCTTACTGGCAAGTAATTTAACGGGCAGAGCGGCGGATGCGTATCGGGCCCTGGAGGATGAGGACGCTAAAGACTATGACCGGGTAAAAGAAGCTCTGCTAGCCCGATTTGCCATTACACCCGAAGCCAGCCGAATTAAGATTCGAGAATCCTGGAAACAAACCCACATAACATACGTGGGTATCGTCTGCAGCGAAACCTTAAGGGCTGGTTCCAGGGAAGCCACGCTCATACAATAGAGGACATCACTCAGCTAGTACTCTTAGAACAGTTCTTTAACCACACCCCCCCGGTACTACGGGATTGGGTGCGAGATAAGCAACCACGGACTGTACAGCAAGCGGCTACTTTGGCCAATGAATATCTGGACTCTCGGAGGTCAGGCGGAAACGAGCGCTATCCACCATCTCGGCCCAGTTTATCAGTCGCTAACCCAACTTCAGCACCAACCCCAGCGGCCACTTATCCTGAGCCGCCCAGGTTCAACTCCCAGGACTACGCACAACCCATCAGGTGTTTCGGATGTAAACAGCTAGGGCACAAAAAGACAGACTGTCCGTTGATTCCAGCCATCCAGTCCCAGTCATGGAGACAGCCAGCAAGGGGGAGCCCCCGCACACCCATGCCTGCGGCCCACTGCGTTGAGGAGGAAGAACATTGGGGCGTCCTGCACAAGGCTGATCCAATACAAGCAGCTACCTGGGACAACCGGCAACAACACAGGCAGACTGTCCGGGTTAATGGAACGGTAGCCAATGGCTTACGTGATAGTGGCGCTACCATGACCCTACTACAGAAGAACCTCATCCCAGAGAGCCAACACACCGGAGACACTGTAGCCGTAAGAGTAGCGGGAGGTACCATCTTCCGGCTACCCGTTGCCCGGGTTCACCTGGATTGGGGGGTTGGTTCGGGACACGTGAATGTGGGGGTGATGAAGGATTTGCCAGCGGATGTACTACTGGGGAATGATTTGGCCCCCCTCGTTTCTGATTACGCCCCGATGGGCCCCGCTGAAGCCAACCCAGTGACTACCTGTGCCCAGACCCATGCTGCTGGAACCGACCCGCTTGTTGCCGAGACCCGGGTAAGACTATCTTCCCCGACATGTACCTTAGATCAGGCACAATATCACAGTCTAAAATTGGAATGTGACAAGTTGGCCAGTGAGAAATCGGAGATGCAACGACACCACGTCATGTATTATGAGATGTCCCATGGCTTGAACATTGAAATGCACAAACAGGCTGAAATTGTCAAAAGGTTAAATGGTATTTTGCGCCCAGGTTTTACCTTTCCTGTCCCAAGAGCATCAGCAACAAGTTTTGGGAGCCATTGAGAGAGCAAAGCAAGTGACTGTTCCAGAACTGAATTCCATTATTCGCCCTACAACCTTACAACTTCACCATCAGCTACTGACCCGGTAAGCAAAATGGCAATGCTGATGGGTTGTCCAGGCATTAGAGGAATGGAACTATGGACTAACTTCGGAGTCAACCCGTCTGGGGTCTCCTCCTGTGTTAGTCTCCTGCCGAAAGGGGAGAGATGTAACGGGTGGGCCCGTGGAACCCAGAAGTTCTTAGAAAGTATGAGACAGAAAATAATGGACATTGAGAATATGTCTTGGATTGCTTTAAAATGGGTCTGTAATATTAATCCACCTGGATGCCTATGTAATGTAAATTAAATCCAGACTAGCTTCCAAAGGCCTTATCATTGTTGTTTGTGATGATGTGGATTGGAGCTGGTAGACCGTCTGGCTGCCTATTATGGGATGTTTAAGTGTCTTGCTGTGAGGAAAGGGGGGGGGGGGGGATCGCTACAGCAACCCCTCCTGCTAAGACTGTTTACTGAAGGAGAAGTTTGAACACACCTGACCTGTATGCCCATTGTCATTGGACAGTTTAACCCACCCTGTTCCCCAAGGATGGGAGGGAAGTGTTTTGAAGAGAAATGTGTTACCATGTGTTTGCAATAAAGTTTCATTCCCTGTTTTTGGAACTTCAACACAGAGCGCTTGTCTCGTATGTTTGGAAGGATTAATCCTATGGGAAGCGGTCGCCTGACTATGGAGGATCGGCAGTGGATGTGTGTCCAGAGAGGGAATATCTTAAACGGCGTTAACCCCTTTCATACTTGGGGTGCCGTTACAGTATCTAATTCTGCTAGTGCATCTAACACTCCCCTAGTCAGGGTATCTAATTCTGCTAGTGCATCTAACACTCCCCTTCCCCAGACTGACAATGCTGCTGTCCAAAGGTGTTTCTGTTTCTCCTTCATCTGGAGTGTAGGAATCCTAGGACAGGAGATTACTTGCTAGATTACTAGGTGAAAACAACCGGTAAATTTAATGATTGGTAAATTGCAACACATTACATTTTTGGTTTTGGGGGTTTAATATTGCAGCGAAGTCCTTATAAGTGGTGGCTGCATTTATTTTCTTTTTTTCATGCCCAGTAAGTAAACAGGCATCTTAATTACAGTTACTCCTAGCTGAACAACTATTTGTCTTTGCAAATATAACATGTTGTATGAGGTTTTAGAATAACCCCCAACAAAAAAATAAAAGTGTTGGACTCACCTAGAAACGTCCCCCCAGTACCACTCTGCTTCCTGCAATGTTCCTCCACTCATGTTGGTTGTGCTGGCCGGTGATTTAGGTTTTGTTGGTTTTGGAGGGAGAGCTGATAAAAAAAAAAAGCAAGGGAGCTTACTGAAGTCCACTTTGTTTAACCATCACTGTTCTAAGCTCAATTCACTAGGATGGAGAGTTTTTTTTTTTTAACTCAACTCCTTATTTTCCTTTATTATTATTTAGCCCACTATAATTGTTCAGTTGAAACAAAAAAAAAATCGCTTAAAGTGGAGCTCCACCCTAAATAGCAACTTTTGCTATTTGGAACCCTCCCCCCCTCCGGTGTCACAATTGACACCTTTCAGGGGGGAGGGGGGTGAAGATACCTGTCTAAGACAGGTATTTTCACCCACATCCGGGAGTCCTGTCTCCGAGAATCTGCGGGAGTTACGTCACTTCCCGCAGACTTCCCTTGGTGTTCTGGGAGACACTCGGCTCCCAGAACACAGGAGCACCAATCAGAACGGCGCAGCGCGACTCGCGCATGCGCCGTAGGGAACCGGGCATGAAGCCGCAGGGCTTCACTTCCTGGTTCCCTCAGCGAGGATGGCGGAGGGAGCAGCAGAGCGACGAGCGGTCGCTCGTCCTCTGCTGCGGACGTCGCTGGACTCCAGGACAGGTAAGTGTCCAAATATTAAAAGCCAGCAGCTGCTGTAGCTGTAGCTGCTGGCTTTTAATTTTTTTTTTCCGGCGGAGCAACCCCTTTAAGTACGCCATTCTTGTTTTACTAAAGTGTATTGAGAAGGCTGAAGAACACAAAAGGATTAAGATTAAGTAAAAAGCAAAGTGCAGCCGCCGTAGTGCTTCCACCTGACAGGCAGGTGTTTCCTTGTCAGATTTAAACACAAGCCCAATGGCTGCAGTCACCGGGAATGTATGAAAAACTCCCCGCTGCCAGGTCCATACGAACCTGGAAGCGTAAGGGTTAATAGCAAAAGATTGTGAATGTACCTCACACACCTTTAGCAGTTCACCAGGCAAAAGCCGGTACATCATTCACTATTCAGAGCCACATTTTCTTAAAAATAGTTATTTTATCTTAAGTGTTTTAATTTTTTTTTTTTTCCAATAAATCTTTTCGTTTTAATTTATAATTTTTTATTTTGCTTTTCAGCAAAGCAGTGTGCCAGATATGGCAGATCAGAAACCTTCATAAAGGATTTAACAGTAATAACAATGAAATATGTCAATACACATTTGGAATCGTGTCGTCTTGTATAATTCTGTTATTAGGAATCCGAAACATGGAAAACTTTAGTTCCGAACAAGGCCCCTAGAACATACAATGCAAGAACATGTAATACTAGTGTGCAAACAGGGGTCCGACCCATGCAGGCTTAAGCCATAAGAGTGTGGTTTCTTTTCTATAAAACCTAAATTAAAACATAGATGGGGATCAGGGAGGAATGAGTGAAAAAAAAAGGGAAAGGAAGAGGAAAAGCAAGGGGATTGGTGCAGTGGCTGGTGCTCGCCCAAGAAGCCAAAGTGATACCAAGCAATCAATCACTACTGGGCCTAAGCCCGTACAAATCAAGGAGACAGGTACGAAGTGTTCCAATAAGTCTTTTAATGAAAATATTAAACATTAATATGCTTATCATTTTATCAAACATAAGTCAATTTACATTATAAATGGTAATAAAGTCTTAAAAGTGATATTGTAGCTCTATTCTAGTATAGATAAATGTATAAATGTTGGTGTGCGATAAATTAGAGAGATGGGTAAGGAAAGAAAAGAATATAAATGGAGAAGGAGCTAGGGAGGCACATCTATAAGAGGAATAAGCATGTGGATGTGAATACAAGCAATTTTATGCTTTATGTGTGTAACAAGGTCCTATCAAAGTCTTTTGGAAGATAGGATATAATCCAAGGAGACCACATTTTTTCAAAATTGGATATATACCACATCATCTTATTTTTGACTTGGGTGGAAGTCGGTACAGAGGACAACCATGCCTTAGCCAGATTCTGTTTGGCAAGAGTCTAAAGTTATTTTTGGTGCAATGGGGAGGTTTTAAATTCAATAATGCTTCTTTTGGATTTTTTTATATTCTTTTACCTATTAAAATATGAATTATTCTATAAAATGTCTTTCCAAAATTGTTCAATGAGGGTTCCTTTTGCATGGAGTGAACATCGGATTATGTATATTTGAAAGAAGGGGGGCATAAGAGGATATAAGTTGTCCGAAATATTTATAGTTGTCCCAAATTTAAAGGGAATGTTTGATTAATAGGATCTCGCGTTATTTTACGGAAATTTTGGGGGTGTCCAATAAACTGTTTCTATAGAAATAGGATCCAATTTGGGTGCTTTACTGTAAATCCAAAGAGGTGCATCAAAAGAATTTTGATATGTTGCTAGCTGAGAAGTCTGGAACTGCAAGACCCCTTCTTTTTTTTTTAGATGGAAAAAGAGTACTGCGATTTACATGGGTTTATACCTATTCGAGATAAAAGCGAATATTTAATTTTGTATTAATCCCAATACATGAGAAGGTATCTTGATAGAAAGATTTCAAAATAAATAAAGTAGTTTAGGAAGAACGACCATCTTTATTGACGTTATGTGCCCCAACCAAGAGATTTGATATTTTTTCCCAAGATTCAAGAAGAGTACGTAAATGACGTAAGATAGAGGGGTAGATAGCTCCATAAAGGGAGTTGTAGGAAGACGCAAGAAAAATTCTGAAATAAAGGCAATGAAGTAAGTTCCCACTGAAAAGGAAAGAGGTGGGGAGGGCTGTTATTGTTTAGGGTGGAGAGGGGGTTATTTTTTAGGGTGGAGAGGTGGGGAGGGCTGTTATTGGTTAGGGAGGAGAGGTGGAGAGTGGGTTATTCTTTAGGGTGGAGAGGTGGTTATTGTTTAGGGCGGAGAGGTGGTTATTCTTTAGGGTGGAGAGGTGGTTATTGTTTAGGGCGGAGAGGGGGTTGTTGTTTAGGGTGGAGAGATGGGGAGGGGGTTATTGTTTAGTGTGGAGAGGGGGTTATCGTTTAGGGTGGAGAGGTTGGTTATTGTTTAGGATAGAGAGGTGGGGAGGGCTGCTATTGTTTAGGGTGGAGAGGTGGGTTATTGTTTAGGGTGGAGAGGTGGTTATTGTTTAGGGTGAAGAGGGCAGTTATTGCTTAGGGTGGAGAGCTGGGGAGGGGGTTATTGTTTAGGGTGGAGAGGTGGGGAGGGGGGTTATTGTTTAGGGTGGAGAGAGCAGTTATTGCTTAGGGTGGAGAGCTGGGGAGGGGGTTATTGTTTAGGGTGGAGAGGGGATTATTGTTTAGGGTGGAGAGGTGGGGTTATTTAGGGTGGAGAGGGCTTTTATTGTTTAGGGTGGAAAGGTGGGGAGGGGGGTTACTGTTTAGGGTGGAGGGGCAGGGAGGGGGGTTCTTCTTATTTGTTTTCTCAATTCTTACAACCTCTCCTGAACGATTTAACTTGACAGATAGTAACCCACGTGTAAAACGTCAGTTTTGCCGCGTTTACATGCCGCGTTTGCGCTTAGAAGCGTTTTTAAATAGCCAAAAAATAGGATTTTTATAACAGCTTACCTGTAAAATCCTTTTCTTGGAGTACATCACGGGACACAGAGCGACATAGTCATTACTAATGGGTTATATAGTTACCGTCAGGTGCTGGCACTGGCAACTTCCAAAACCGGAAGTACCCTCCCCTATATAAGCCCCTCCCATCCGGGAGCACCTCAGTTTTGTAGCAAAGCAATAAGTGTCCCCAAAAGAGGGGTGGGAGCTCTGTGTCCCGTGATGTACTCCAAGAAAAGGATTTTACAGGTAAGCTGTTATAAAAATCCTATTTTCTTTTTCGTACATCACGGGACACAGAGCGACATAGTCATTACTAATGGGATGTCCTAAAGCAATGCCAAATGAGGGGGGGGATACACCATATATAAGCTGAGCGCTATCAGACATTAGGATCTTTTGCGGCCTGCAACACACTGCGCCCAAAGGCGACATCCTCCTGACTTCTAACGTCCACCTGGTAGAACCTAGTAAACGTGTGAACTGAAGACCACGTTGCGGCCTTACAGATTTGAGCCAGGGAGGCCTGGTGATGCACTGCCCATGAAGTTCCAACTGCTCTCGTGGAGTGCGCCCTAACTTTGAACGGAGGCGGTCTACTTCTCAAGCTATAGGCTTGTATTATGACCTGTCGGATCCACTTGGCTAAAGTAGATTTTGACGCTGCCTGACCCTTTCTGGGGCCTTCCGGCAGAATAAACAAAGTATCCGTTCTGCGAATCTGAGCAGTGGCTTTTAGATAAGCTTTAACTGCTCTTACTACATCCAAAGAATGCAATAACTTTTCCTCTACCGAAGTAGGTTTGGGGAAAAAAGAAGGAAGAACCACATCTTGGTTCAAATGAAACCTCGATACCACCTTAGGAAGAAAGGCTGGATGAGGACGTAACACTACTCTGTCCTTATGGATAACCAGATATGGCTCCTTACAGGACATAGCTGCTAATTCCGATACTCTTCTTAGCCGAACAAATGGCTACTAGAAAAATCAATTTCCTGGTAAGAAGCACCAAGGAAATATGCTGTAATGGTTCAAATGGTTGTTTCTGTAGAACCGCCAGAACCAAGTTTAGATCCCATGGACATATGGGAATATTAACCGGAGGCCTAATACGCATCACTCCTTGTATAAAGGCTTTGACTAGTGAATGCGAAGCCAAGGGCCTTTGAAAAAATATTGACAAGGCCGAAATCTGACCCTTGATAGTACTCAAGGCAAGCTTCCTATCTACAGCCCACTGTAGGAAGTCCAGAATCCTACCTATTACGTACTTATGTGGATGCCATTTCTTGGCCTCACACCACGCGATGTACGCCCTCCAGATTCTATAGTAGATCTGCCTGGATACCGGCTTCCTGGCATTGATCATGGTAGATACCACAGCATTAGAGAGCCCTCTCTTTTTTAGAATGTGGGCTTCAATAGCCAGGCCGTCAAACCTAGGGCTGGTAAGGAAGGGTGGTATATCGGTCCTTGCGAAAGCCGGACGACGTGGGAGAGTCCAAGGACTCCCCACTGAAATTTTACAATCTCCGCGTACCACGCTCTTCGGGGCCACGCTGGAGCCACCGGAATCACTGGTTTCTTTTCTACCCTGATTCTGCGGAGTAATCGAGGTAACCATTGTGGCGGTGTGAATGCATATATCAGCTTGAACTGATCCCCAGGGAACACTAGGGCATCCGAGCCGCAAGCTAGGGGATCCCTTGTCCGAGAGACAAACCTATTCCCCTTTGCGTTGAATCTGGATGCTAGAAGATCTACATCCGATGTTCCCCACCGCTGACATATTGTCCAGAAAACCTCGGGGTGAAGGGACCCTTCCTCTGGGCCTAATTGCTGGCGACTTAGAAAGTCCGCCTTCCAATTCTCCACTCCTGGAATGAATACCGCAGATATGGCTGGGACATATTTTTCTGCCCATCTCAGGATGTAATTTACTTCCCTTTGGGCTGCACGACTCCTGGTGCCCCCCCGATTGATATATGCCACTGCTGTGGCATTGTCTGATTGAATTCTGACAGGGGACCCTTGGAGTTTGGATGTCCATGCTACTAGGGCATACCGGGCTGCTCGTATCTCTAAGAGATTGATGGGCAGGGCCTTTTCTGCATCCGACCATCTGCCCTGGAGAGACTATTGCTCCAGTACTGCTCCCCAGCCTATAAGGCTGGCATCTGTAGTGACCACCTTCCAAGAAATCGGACTGAAGGATTTCCTTTTTTCCAGATTCTGGGGAACCAACCACCAACGGAGGCTCTTGCGAACGGAAGGGGACAAGGACATTGTAAGTCTAGGGCCTGAACTTTTTTTTTTTGTTCCAGGCTGACAGTATGGCCCCTTGCAAATTCCTTGAATGGAATTGACCGTAGGGTACTGCTTCGAACGATGCCACCATTTTTCCCAGCAGCCTCATATACAGGCGTATGGACGGCTGTCTTTTTTGTACCCACTAAGTGGATCAAATCTTTCAAAGACAACACCTTTCCTTGAGGCAAGAATATTTTTCTCTGGCCTGAATCCAACCTTAGCCCCAAGTATTCCAGACTTTTGACTGGTTTTTAGGGCTGACTTGTCTCGGTTGATAATCCAACCGTGAGATTCCAGATACTTGATCGTCTTGTGAACGACCACGTCTAGTTTTTTCACTGAGTGGTCTATCAGCAACAAGTCATCCAGATATGCCATTATCATTACACCTTGTGTTCTTAGATTGGCCAATAAAGGGCCAGAATTTTTGTGAACACTCTTGGTGCTGTGGCCAAACCGAAGGGTAAGGCTCTGAACTGAAAATGGCGCCCTTCTACTGCAAAGCGTAGAAATTTTTGGTGGACTGGAAAGATGGGAATGTGCAAATAAGCATTTTTGATGTCGATCGTGGCTAACCAATCCTCCCCTTGTAGGGCAGTGGCCACCGATCGGATCGACTCCATCGGAAAGTCCTGATATACAGGAATTTGTATAGCCCTTTTCAGAATTAATATGGGCCTCCCGTCCGCGTTTGCTTCGGGACTGTAAAGAGGTTTGAGTAAAACCCGAACCCTCATTCTTCCAGGGGAACCTCCATAATTACTCCTTGGAGTAATAGTTGTTCTAGTGCCAACAGGAGGGACTCTCTCTTCCGGGGATCCCTTGGCACGTTTGACCTCAAAAATGGGAAGGAGGGGAGTCTTTTAACTCCAAACTGTATCCCAAACCTACTGCGGAGAGCACCTATCTGTCTTGATCGTGTCCCGCCAGGTCTCTTTGCGAACAACTGGAGTCCTCCCCCCACCCGACTGAGTGGGGGCTTCAATGAATTTAACTTTGGGGGAGGTTTTGTACCTCCCCTGACCCAGGGTTTCTTATTACCCTGCTACTGTCCCTGTTTTTTACCCCCGGGATTTAACCGAGGAGGCCGTCGGAACTGTTACACAGCCGATGCCCCAGGGACTGGAGAAGCAGGCCTCTTAAAGAGGGACCTCTAACTCTGCTTTTAACCGGCAAGAGCGTATTTTTACCGCTGGAAATTTTCTGGATATATTTGTCCAGGTTTTCCCTGAATAAGCGTTCACCATGAAATGGGACGCTAACCAGCCATTCTTTACAGGGAGCTTCAGCAGACCAGTTTCTGAACCATAGGAGCCTACGCATATGTACTATAGACAGCGTAAGGCGGGAGGCCTGATGGACTGAATCCTCTATGGCGTCAACCGCAAAGCCTAAGGCTCTAGGTAGATCAGCTAGGGCAAAGCCTGCTGATCTGTCAAGTCCCTCAAGACCTGTTTCAACTGATCCTTCACTGCTTAGCAGACCCCAATAGCTGCTACTGCTGGTTGTATCACCAAGCAGATTTTCATAAGGACTCCAATCTTTTATCTATTGGGTTCTTGAACATTTGGACATTATCCACTGGACATGTCAGTGATTTATACATACAAGAGATGGCTGCGTCCACTGTAGGGACCTTCCATTTTTTTTTTTTTTTTTTTTGATGAACTTATCCTCCATGGGATAGACCACCGGAAATCTCTTGGGGGAATAAATATTTTCTCAGGACGTTCCCAATCCTGGTAAATGAGCCCTTTCAGTAAAGGGTGAAGTGGAAAAGAACAAACAGTCTGGGGGCTTCTAGCGACCCCAACGAGGATACAGTAGTGGTTGATGGTTCCGCAAGGTGCATTTTTAAATGCTGATCGGACCATGTTAGTCAGAGACTGAACCCATAATCTTTCAGCTTGAGATGCTGAGAAAAGGTTCCCCCACTGTTGATTCCTCTATAACAGAATCAACCTTATCCTGATCCCCTTCAGGCAGGTCGATCCCTGTATGGGACTGTTGCTCTGCTAACAGGCACTCTGAAGGAGGAGACGGAGATCGGGCGTGCTTTCCCTGACAGGGAGGCAGCGATAAATGTTGACAATCTCTCTCTAATCCTCCCAGAGCTGAGGAAAAAACCTCATCTGTTACATACACAGGAGCAGGTGACTGAGGACAGCCACAGTACCAAGTACCCCTGCGGGGTCTCTACGGTCACTTACCTCTGAACTTCAGGGGAGACTGGTGCAGCAGGAGTATGCCCAAGATCCTCAGAGCCCGATGAGACCCCCTTCGCTTCCTGGAAGATTCAGTTCCGGAGCTACTGGACGGCATATTCCTAAGCCTAAAGCTGAGGTATTCCAGCCGTAATACACCACTTTTACTGAGAATAGTCTAGCACAATTGCTGCTATATAACAGTTGGTGTCTACTAATGTGCCTTTCTAGGGGATGCCTGTATCAACCGCTTGCTGTATGCCTTTAAATGTTGCCAGCTCTGTCTCTGTACTTCATAGCCAGCTTACTGCAATAATGTGGCTTTTTAAAAACCTGCTGGGACGCCCGCACATGCGCAGAAGCGCTGCGGCGCGCACAGAGCGTCATCCCCCAGGCCCCGCCCCTTTTTCCGGCCACCTCTATATAGAGAGGCGCGTGCACGCGCACGCGCGCGGCCACGTGCGCCTCGGCGCCAATTTTCAAACATGGAAACCAGGGACAGGAGCCAGGGCCCCCTTTGCCGCAGGCCGGGGGATAGACGAACACTGCAACAGGGCAGAGGAAACAGTTTCCTGTAGGAGAACTCACCAGCTGCCTGGACTTTGTTCTCTGAGAAGAAACTAGTCCATATGACAAGAAAAACATTCCACAGCGGCCTCTAGTGGACAAACACAGGTACCGCAGTTTAATATACTAAACATATATAAAAAAACATTCCTTTTTTTTTTTTTTTTTTTTCTTGACCACCATTAAAAATTATTACATTTTTTTAGTAGTTACAGGCATGCACAGATATTAGCGGGAATACCGTTAGGTAACAGACAGAAAGACAAATTAGGCTTGGGGGTCCCCCAATAGAACCAAGTTCCTGGGGGCCCCCACTTACCTGTTCCCCGCCGCAGGACTTTGTTTGGTCCACAAAAGCCCAAACTTCACCTATCACGGCAGGCATTGTAATCAAACCTTCAGGGACCGGGTTCCCAAGGATTCCACTCCCCTGGACCTGTATAGCACCCTGCACAGAAAACATCTTGGTCGTGGGTATGACCAGAGCTCTGGATCCCAGGGTCCAGCTCTCCTAAGAGAAGCATTACAGGCAGAACCTTGCTCTTCTCTGCAAGGCCCGGGTACCGACCGTTTAGCTATGAAGCTTTTTTGGTCGGATCCGGAATAGCTTACTGAGGCCCAAAAGAACCTGTACGCAAGCTCAGTGAAAAACACATGTTTCTTCTTGGCCAACACCTTAGACACTGGCAAAAAAAACTGAGGTGCTCCCGGATGGGAGGGGCTTATATAGGGGAGGGTACTTCCGGTTTTGGAAGTTGCCAGTGCCAGCACCTGACGGTAACTATATAACCCATTAGTAATGACTATGTCGCTCTGTGTCCCGTGATGTACGAAAAAGAAACGGAAAACGCTTCTAAACGAAGCGCAGCTAAACGCGGGTTACCGCGTTTGGCGTCTGAAACATCGGAAACTTCGGCGTCTGAACTAATTTTTTTGCCTTCAAAGAAAGGCCTATAAACGCAACTGCCTAAAAACGACCGTAAACAAACCTGGGTACATGTACATATAAGATAACATTGAATGAGTTCAGAGACAGTTGAAAAAAGTGTCCAACTGCCACTGAACGTCCGTTTAGCAGCAGCAGCAGTGTACATGGGGCCTAACTGCCGACCTCACACACTGCACACTCAAGCTTAAAATCCATCTATGAGGTTGAAGTTGAAAGAAAGGAGGTTTAACCTTAGATTGTGGAAATGGTTCTTTACTACGGTTAGAGCAAATGTAAACTAAACACCCCCCCACCCCAGAAAGTGGTGCTAGCTAAAGCGTTGACAACTTAAACTATTAGAGGTCTTCCTCAGGAACCAGAATATCAACTTGCGGACCACCCACCCGCAATGTACTGCAGATGGGTGGTCCGCACAGGCAAAGCGACGTACTGGTACGTTGCTGCCCATTTCCAGGTTTAGGGTGTACGTGTCCAATCACAGCGCAGAGCCCTGTGTTGACGATCGACAAAGGGCTCTGTACAGACGAAACAATCACAGGGATAAGAAACAAAGATTTTTTTGTATAAGTCAGCACCTATTACACATTGTTAGGCACAGATTTACCCATTGATTACCCTAGATGTTAACCCTTTCAAGTCAGCGTCATTAGTACCGTGACAGTGTAATATTAGAACTGATCACTGTATTATTGTCACTGGTGATGTCAGTGGCAGTCAGTTCCCACTCATTGTCAATTAGTGTCAGATTGTTTTTCGCACTATGGCAATCCCATTATAAGCAGCTGATCACTGCCATTAGTAGTATTAAAAAAATAATAATAATAATAATAAAATTGCCATTATATATACCATAGTTTGTAGGCACTATAACTAAACGTAAGGCAATCAATATACACTTATTGTTGTGTGTTTTTTTATGAAAGACACAGCAGAATACATTTTGGTCGCAGAGCATGAAGAAATTTGATTTAAAAATTTAAATGATTGGCTATGTTTTATAGCAGAAAGTAGAAAATTGTTTTTTTTTTCCCCACAATTTTTGGTCTTTTTTTTTAAATTTATATACTGTATGTAAAAAAAAACAAAAAAACTAAAAGCAGCTAGTGGTGATCAAATACTACCAAAATAAAGCTCTATTTATGCAAAAAAAAATCATATCAATTTTATTTGGGTACAGCGCTGCATGACTGCGCAATTACTAGTTAAAATGGCAAAGTGCTAAATAGCAAAAAATGGCCTGGTCATGACAGGGGGTAAAACCATCCAGAGCGGAGGCCGTGGGAAATGTTAGAGAATAAAAATCACATACACATAGGTTCAACTGATTAGACACTGTGTCTTTTTCAACCTTATAAACTATGTAATTATTATACAATTGACAGGCAGCAAACATCTGATTTCAGGTGAATTATGACCACACTAAAAAAGCTGTATGATTCACAAATCATTTCATGGGTCAAAACAAATGGTCGCTAAACAGGAGATTTGAATTGTTAAATTGATTTCACGACACAGATGTTAATGAATTTATTACACGATGAGCATACCAGGAGGAGGGTGTTCTATAGGAACATTATTATCCTTCAGCAGAAGTTCCAAGAGCACAGCAGGATAATCTGGCAATGCTTCTGCCCTGTGCATAAGAACAAAAACAACAGAATAGGAAATAGAAAATTAGCAAGAAGGAATATGGCCATTTCAAATGTATACACTCAAATCTAAATAAAATGTTTTCTATCGTTTTTTTTTTTTTTTACTGGCAAATAAATAATGCTGAAATATAGGCAGACCCGAATAAACATTTAACATAAAAGTGTAGTCAAGCAAAAGTGATATTAAAATAAATTATCACCAGGTTTCTGTGATGTAAAAAAACGAGACAAAGATAAATAATTTCAGAACTTTTTCCACCTTTAATGTGACCTATAAACTGTACAACTGACTTGAAAAACAAACTGAAATCTTTTAGGAGGGGGAAGTAAAAATAAAAAAATAAAATGATGTGGTTGCATAAGTGTGCACACCCTCTTATAACTGGCGATGTAGCTGTGTTCAGAATTAAGCAATCACATTCAAACTCATCATAAATAGGAGTCAGTACACACCTGACATCATTTAAAGGGTCTCTGATTAACCCAAAATAAAGTTCAGCTGTTCTAGTAGGTCTTTCCTGACATTTTCTTAGTCACATCCTACAGCAAAGCCATGGTCCACAGAGAGCTTCCAAAGCACCAGAGAGATTTCATTGTTAAATGGTATAAGTCAGGAGAAGGGTACAAAAAAGGCATTAGATATACCATGGAACACAGTGAAGACAGTCATCAAGTGGAGAAAATATGGCACAACAGTGACATTACCAAGAACTGAACGTCCCTCCAAAATTGATGAAAAGACGAGAAGAAAACTGGTCAGGGAGGCTGCCAAGAGGCCTACAGCAACAATAAAGGAGCTGCAGGAATATCTGGCAAGTACTGGCTGTGTGGCACATGTGACAACAATCTCCTGTATTCTTCATATTTTCTTATGAAGAAAAACATCCAAGCCCAGCTAAATTTTGCAAAAACACATCTAAAGTCTCCGAAAAGCATGTGGGAAAATTTGTTATGGTCTGAGGAAACCAAGGTTGAACTTTTTGACCATAATTTCACCAAAATAACACCATATCCACCGTGAAGCATGGTGGTGGCAGCATCATGCTTTGGGGCTGTTTTTCTTCAGTTTGAACAGGGGCCTTAGTCAAGGTAGAGGGAATTATTATGATTAGTTCCAAATACCAGTCAATATTGGCACAAAACCTTCAGGCTTCTGCTAGAAAGCTGAACATAAAGAGGAACTTCATCATGACAACGACCCAAAGCATATATCAAAATCAACAAACTAATGGCTTCACCAGAAGAAGATTAAAGTTTTGGAATGGCCCAGCCAGAGCCCAGACCTGCATCCGATTAAAAATCTGTGGGGAGATCTGAAGAGGTCTGTGCACAAGAGATGTCCTCGCAGTCTGACAGATTTTCAATATTTTTGCAAAGAAGAGTGGGTAAATATTGCCAAGTCAAAATGTGCCATGCTGATAGACTCATACCCAAAAAGACTGAGTGCTGTAATAAAAATCAAAAGGTGCTTTAAAAAATTATTAGTTTAACCACTTCAGATCCGCGCTATAGCCGAAAGACGGCTGCAGCGCGGACCTGAACTGCCGTGTGGACGTCCCCTTGTTTACTTCCGCAATGCGCGCCCGCGGCGGCGCGCATCGCGAAAGAGCTGTGCCCGCTGTATCACGCGGGTGCCGATGCGCGTGCCTGGCGGCCGCGATGTCCGCCAGGTACCCGCGATCGGCTGTCACAGAGCCAGGGACGTGGATCTCTGTGCGTAAACACAGAGATCCACGTCCTGCTAGAGAGAGAAGACTGATGGTGTGTCCCTTGTACATAGGGACAACCATCGGTCACCTCCCCCAGTCAGTCCCCTCCCTCCACAGTAAGAATCACTCATGAGGGAACATATTTAACCCCTTTCCGCCCCCTAGTGGTTAACCCCTTCACTGCCAGTCACATTTCTACAGTAATCAGTGCATTTTTATAGCCCTGTTCGCTGTATAAATGTGAATGGTCCCAAAATAGTGTCAAAAGTGTCCGATGTATCCGCCGCAATATCGCAGTCCTGACAAAAATTGCAGATCACCGAAAAAAATAAAAATGTCATAAATCTATCCCCTATTTTGTAGGCGCTATAACTTTTGCGCAAACCAATCAATAAACGCTTATTGCAATTTTTTTACCAAAAATATGTAGAAGAATACGTATCGGACTAAACTAAAAGAAAAAAAAAATTTAAAAAAAAATTGGGATATTTATTATAGCAAAAAGTAAAAAATATTATTTTTTTTTCAAAATTGTCGCTCTTTTTTTGTTTATAGCGCAAAAAATCAAAACCGCAGAGGTGATCAGATACCACCAAAAGAAAGCTCTATTTATGGGGAAAAAAATGATAAAAATGTCATTTGGGTGCAGCGTTGTATGACCGCGCAATTGTCATTCAAAGTGTGTCAGCGCTGAAAGCTGAAAATTGGTCTGGGCAGGAGGGGGGTTTAAGTGCCCAGTAAGGAAGTGGTTAAGGTTGTGAACACTTATGCAACCATATTATTTTTGTTTTTTATTTTTACTTCCCTTCACCGAAAAGATTTCAGTTTGTTTTCAAACTGGTGTTAGGCCCGGTTCACACTGATGCGCTGTGAATTTAACGCAAATTTCAGGAGTGGGACATAGCTGCGATATAAGTTCTAGCCAATGGAATCATAGTGTAAAAAAAAAAAAAAAAAAGAGGTGTTAACTTCATGGTTTTTGTGGAGAATCGTGTGGTGAAATTCGCACATATGTGAACCATCATTGCGATTCCAGAACGATTTACACTCATGTCTATGGAGACTAAATTCGCAACGCAGTAAAACCGGACAAGACCCTTTTTTTTTTTTTATCGCATCGCATTCGTTGAGGAATCGCAACGCATGTATGTGAACGACCGTCGTTGAAAAACAATGACTTTAGGGATGACGTGCAAATTTAAAGTGTTTTGGACACATCGCATTCGGTATGAAATCGCACAAGTGTGAACCGGGCCTAAAGCAGCAACCTCTTAGATTTAATATATAGCACTTACTTTGTATTAGTAGCGCAGAAGTACATTTTTTATTTATTTTTTTATTTGTTTTCAACTGAGTTGTACAGTTTATAGGTCACATTAAAGGTGAAAAAAGTTCTGAAATTATTCATCTTTGTCTCACTTTTTTACATCACTGAAACCTGACATTTTAACAGGGGTGTGTAGACTTTTTATATCCACTGTAAGGTTTAAATGTTGGTTTGTGTCTGCATTGTATACAATGCATCCCTGTTTTCTGTAAAAAATAAAAAAAAAGATAGTAAAGATAGGTGGTTAGCAGCAGCTGGAGGAGGTTGTACATATTCCGTGAAAAAAAATGAATCCCCATGTCATGTTCAGTATCCCCGCCAAATTTGACCCATTCAAGTGGACAAGGGCACACTATAACCACGAGCAATGCACACTGGTTGCTGCACTGTGGTGCAGGCGTTTCATGGTTAAAACAGGGGTGAGCTGCCAGTCAACCCCCAGCTCTGCTGATTCCCTGCTTAATAGTAACCTCCAGCTCTGCTAATCTCCCACTCAGTAGTAACCCCCAGCTCCTCTGGATTGCGGATCCTCCGCCCTCTCTGGCCCCCGCTTACCTCTCGCTATATTGCTCCCATGTGGCACACCAAGTGTAAGCTCTGCTAGTTTGCTCTGCTCTAGTCCCCCAGCTCTGCTGATTCTCTGCCACTCATTCCTCTTTCTCCGGTCCCTGCACACCTTCCGCTATAGGGTACCCATGTTGCACACCATGTGTGTCGTCTGCTAGTTGCTCCACTGCATTTTGGACCCTGCTCACCTTTCTTCGCTGCACACCAGATGTGATATCTACACCAAACACTTTCAGACTATATAAACGTGAACCGGAAATGACTGCTGATGTGTTTACGGCTTGCTTGTTGGTTTACCAGTACATACAGCAAGGCACAGAGTAATCTCTGGGTTTAAAGTGCCTGTGTTCACACCAGGTAAGGAAGGATTTCCAGGCACAATAATAGATCTTTCTTACGTGGCTTTTTCTTCTTGTAATAAGCAAGTTAGGAATGACAGACTCAAGAGACCACTCTGTCTCTGAAGGCCTAAGCTTTAACATCCATGCTGTTAAATCTACTGACCGAGAACCAGGATGGGTCCTGAGACCGCAAGGCTGGCCTGTTGGGAAGAGGCCAGGGGTTGTCTCCTAGTAGTCTAAATACAGTACTGAATTGTTCTGGGCCAGTTTGGTACAATAAAAATCACTAGTTTCTCAGGTAGAATTTGCACTGGAGGAAAGGCATAAATTAGCTTGATCCTAGATCAGACATCAAATGCCAATGCTAGAGGAACCTTGGTCCTGTCCATAAACAGAGGTAGCTTGCTGTTGAATCTGGAGGCCAGGCCAGCCATGTCTGGGGTCCACCATGTCTGACATATCGGGATGCTGTGTTGAAAAAGTCTCAAAATTTAGCAAATGGAACAGAACTCTGATGAAGAATTTCACAGAGACTATATCTTTGACCTGAATTTCTTCTGAGTGTGAGCTCTGAGAGAAAGCAGTTTCAGTTTACGGTAGAATTTGATCACCCAAACGAAAGTCTGAATTGTCCTGTGGATGTTTTCAGATAGTTGAAAGGGTCAAGAGTCCTTCAGAAGGTTGTCTAGATAACCTGTGGTCTTAGGAGGGCAACAAGAGGTGCAGGACCTGGGACCTCTGTAAATTCGCTGGAAGCAGTGGATAGGCCAAATGGCAGTGCGACAAACTGAAAGCGATGGTCTCTTACTGCAATGCGTAGAAAGCGCTAATGAAGTGGATAAATGTTAAATGCAGATAGGCACTTTGGATGTCTTTGCCAGGTACTTGTTTCAGACAGGCAATAACTGACCTTCCATGCAAAATTTTGGAATTCAAAGGCATTTATTGAGAGATTTTAGATACAGGATAGAACTTTGGTACCATGAACAGGTTTAAATAGAATTTTTTGAACCTGGCCTGTGGAGGTAATGGCACAACTACTCCCTGTGGCAAGAGATGATTCAGGGCACTCTGCAAATCTGACTGTCCTTGGCCAGATTTTGGTTAATTTGAGAGAAGAAAGTTGTAAGGGGGGTACAGTTGTGAACACTATTTTGTACCCCTTTGAAACCATCAATTCAACCCATAGGTTCGGGATGTCTGTGACCCAGAAAGAAGCAAACTGTACTCATAAAAGTGAGGGTGCCCCTTCATTAGGAACAGGGCTTTAGGGAGAATTGATGGGCTAAGTCTTCCACTAAAAGATGATCTGAACTTATGTTTTGTAATTGAAGACTGGGTGGAGCAGTAAGGTGCTCTGTAATTTGAGGTAGAGATCTGCTGCTTGATGAGGATGAGACGCAACCGGTGGCGCATTCGTGTCCTATACCTATTACTTAGTTCAAATACTTAGGGATTTGCATTACTCGTCATCTTACTGACTTTTGCAGACTTAACATTGCTGCTCTCTTTACCCAGTTTAGAGACAAAATAAAATTCTGGAGCAAACTAAAACGGTCTGTGGCTGGTAAAACGAGCTTTACAAGAATGATTCTTATGTCCAGTTACTATATTTTCTTCCACAATACCCCAATGGTGATACTATTAAAAAATGTTTTTCATACTTTCATATGCAATGACCACCCACCTAGGATTAAATTAGATCAACAGAAACACCTAAAAAATCATGGGGGACTAGCTCTTCCTAACCCTTGGCTTTGCTATGTAACAGCACGATTGCAGAATTTAGTGGACTCAATGTTTTCTTCTGTGGATCTAGACTCCCCTGCTTTGAGTTTTACAGTGCAGATATTTCTTATTCTTAGACGTAGGGATTCCATGCCAGAAGGCCTTGAATCTTTGGCTTTCGACAAGACAAACATTTTCTGACGTATAACATCATTTATTAAATTTGGAACTAGGCAAAACAGTTGGAAAAGGCCACCAGGTTCACTAAATATAGCATAATGCCACCTATCTAGAACGGGAGAAGCTGCAGCATGGTAGCTGATGGAAGCCACTTTGGGGTAACACATCTCCACCACATTTTTGCTTTTTTTGGACTTACAGACTGGGGCCAAGAGGAAGACGTTTAGTGGCATCAGTCCACTACGCTGCTATTTAATATAATTTATTCTGCTGATACATCTAAAGGTTTTAAATCACAATGTTATTCTATGCTATTGAAGGAGTTTCTCTTTTGATCATCCTGTGAAGGTTATGGTGCAGTGGGAAAATGACATAGGCTCTCTGACAGGAGACAAATAGGAGGAGGCTTTTCTGTCTGTAGTCACTTTCTCTCTTAATATTTCCCAGAAATTGTCGCAATTATATATTCTACTTAGGGTTCAATACACTCCACTGTGGTTGCAAAAAACAGGCATTCAGGTAGATCCTCTTTGCATTAAATGCAAGCAGGATCATGGAGATTTAATCCACCTGCTGTGGCGCGATGCCAAACTGCACTGGAAGTGGGTGGTTGATACTCTCAATAGGGTGTTTCAAGCTACTGTGTCGCTGGATCCTAAATGTTGTCTATTTAGGCATTCTGGGGAATGTAGAGCCCAAAGAATTTACCAGGGTGGCAATATCTAAAGCTCTTTTCCTGGCATGTAAATTATTATTATATCATTAGAAATCCATTGATCCTCCCTCTCCAAATGAATGGATTAGTTCAGTTGGAAATACCCTTTGAACGGTATATATAAATCAGCACAGGGGATGTCAGAGCAAATTTGAGAAATTGCGGGCACCTTGGCTTGATATACTAGGATTTAATACTAATACAACTATGGCACAGTGGATATTGGCACAAATTTTAGCGATATTTACAAATGATATGTGCTAAAAGATATTTGTATCTTTTTTACACTGGAACCTACATTTCTGCATGTATTGTTATACCTACTCTGGATGGATGTAGAGGCTACTGAGGAGGGGGGGGGGGGGGGGTCATGAATTTTCTGCTGTGGGAAAAGAACCTCCTCTTACGTGCCTCAAAGAGCTGCCCTCATTCAAAGGACATGGATTTGAGGTGTCTTTTATAAACAGCTTTAGCTGACCAGGCACTTAGCCACAAAATTCTGTGCATGTGAATAGAGACTACAGCCCTTCTGCAAATGTGTGTAATTACATGTTCTAAGGCAGTGTTTCTCAACCTTTTAATCGGTCAAGGCACCCTTTAGAATTCTGCACAATCTTGGAGTACACCAGGAGGTGCGTCCGAGCACACATGCACATTTTTGTGCGTTCGCATTCATTGCTTTTTTAATGGTTTACCCTATGCGCATGGAACAAGCAAGAAAGGCTCAATTCTTAAAATCACTCCACACCAAAATACATGGTACTGAAGCAGCATGCATTTTAGCGGGTGCAAACACATGTGCATTTGCTAGATGCATGGCAGTGCCTTTGAGAATTAATGGCACCCACGTGCGTCTGCAAAAGGCAGGTTTTTAGTGTGGTGTGGGAAAACATGAATTTTTTTGCGCATTCACCAGGCGTGAACAAGCCTTAAAATGTAATATGTGAGGCAGAGTTCTGTGGTCAATAGGATATGACACAGAGTTGCCTTGTACCTGTACAAATATGTAAGCAGTATGTACTGCCAGGACAGGGCAGTATGCAGTGGTAGAGCGGTATGGTAGTGTCAGTCAGTGAGCGGTATGGTAGCAGTCAGTCAGTGAGCGGTATGGTAGCAGTCAGTCAGTGAGCGGTATGGTAGCAGTCAGTCAGTGAGCGGTATGGTAGCAGTCAGTCAGTGAGCGGTATGGTAGCAGTCAGTCAGTGAGCGGTATGGTAGCAGTCAGTCAGTGAGCGGTATGGTAGCAGTCAGTCAGTGAGCGGTATGGTAGCAGTCAGTCAGTGAGCGGTATGGTAGCAGTCAGTCAGTGAGCGATATGGTAGCGTCAGTCAGTGACCGGTATGTAGTATCAGTGAGTGAGCAGTATGCAGCGTTAGTCAGTGTGCAAAAATATGGAATTCCTGCTGGAGAAGCCTCTCGCAATCTGTAACTTACAACGCACCACTGAAGATGAAGGGAGACTTGCAGGGCTGTTTTCTCTGCTCCTTCATCTTCAGCCTTGATCAACCATAGCAGCTACCTGTGTGAGAAGGGAAGGAGGTGGCCACACCTACTGAGGGAGGAGAGCTGCATATGAAGTCAAAGGAAAACGCCACGAACAGTTCTTGCCCCCTCTGACCTGTTCCTCCGTATCATCTGTGGAGGCAAGTCAGGGGAAACCAAGACCATTTGGTAGGATGCAAGAGGGCAACCCACACAGCACATAGGAGGTTACATGCGAGTTTAACCACTTGACGACTGCTGCACGACGATATACGTTGACAGAATAGCACGGCTGGGCATAAGGGCGTACAGATAAGTCCCCTGCAATCGGGTCACAGAACTGAAGAACGGGGAGAGGAAAGTGTAAACAAACCTTTCCCCGTTCTTCCTAGTGTCATGTCAGTGATCGTCTGTTTCCCGTCATCAGGAACAGCGATCAGTGACGTGTCACGCCAAGCCACGCCCCCTACAGTAAGAATCACTCACTAGGGCACACTTGACCCCTACAGCGCCACCTCGTGGTTAACCCCTTCACTGCCAGTGTCATTTTTACAGTAATCAGTGCATTTTTATAGCACGGATCGCTGTAAAAATGTCAATGGTGCCAAAAATGTGTCAAAGGTGTCCGATGTGTCCGCCATAAAGTCGCAGTCACGGTAAAAATCGCTGATCGCTGTCATTACTAATAAAAAATAAATAATAAAAATGTCATAAAACTATCCCCTATTTTGTAGACGCAAACCTTTGCGCAAACCAATCATAAAACACTTATTGTGATTTTTTTTTTACCAAAAATATGTAGAAGAATACGTATCGGCCTAAACTGAGGAAAAAAAAATGTTTTTTTTTTATATATTTTTTGGGGATATTTATTATACCAAAAAGTAAAAAATATTTAATTGTTTTCAAAATTGTCGCTCTATTTTTGTATATAGCGCAAAAAATAAAAACCGCAGAGGTGATCAAATAACACCAAAAGAAAGCTCTATTTGTGGGAAAAAAAGGATGTCAATTTTGTTTGGGAGCCACGTCGCACGACCGCGCAATTGTCAGTTAAAGCGACGGTGCCAAATCTCAAAAAGTGGTCTGGTCTTTGACCAGCGAAATGGTCCAGGGCTGAAGTGGTTAAAAGGCACAAAAAAGACCGGCAGTGTGGTAAAAAAAAAAAAAAACTTGAGCCGGTAGTAAAGAATATTTCATTTACCTGCCTACCTTAGTTGGGGCATTTTTATGTGCTTTTGCTGCAGAACCCCTGAGGACTCTTTGCAGCACCTCAGTCGAAAAAACTATTTTCTAAGGCATTAACACAAAAGAGCAGAGTAGCTATATTTGGAGTCCAATTAAACCCCAGCTTCCTAAAGTGATCTTGTTTTTTCAACGTTTGAGTGGTGATCTTGGCCAATCTTGCAAAATAGGAAGCTGGCCCAAAAGCAGAAAACCCCCTGTGGGTAGGCCTTGAAGCTGCAGACTGTGACACTTTCCCACTTAATAACCTCTTATGGCGTTGACAGTGTACTGTATTTCTAATTCTCCCTCCCCGCATTCTCTTAGACAATGGGACCACATCAAAGGACCATCCCAGCTTTTATCCACCCATTGACAGCTCCTCTCATTCCATCCATCTTTTTATCCAGCTCTAGTGGCTCCGGCTTCCTTTGCCCCCTGGGAACTTCTTAATCTTGCTCGTTTGCATTGGCTAGTTGGCCTAGCAGGTTGCTTTCCTTCTTGATACAAAAAAAGCGCCACTGCCCCCATCTATAACTGGCCATCACAGTAAGCAGCATTGGGGGGGGGGGCACATAAAGTTTAAACAGGGCCAAGGATAAATCCAAGGGAAAAATATCAAGCTTACTTACCGACCAGCTCGCAGACAATCTGCCGATGCTGCTTACTGCGATGGCCAGTTATAGATGGGGTCAGTGGCGCTTTTTTTGTATCACTGTATATTGGTCAGGCAATGCACTGATGCCTTTGTAGCCATTGAGCTACATGCTGGGTGCTCAGTGTGCTCTTGTACCTTTTAAGAAGGGGTGGGCTTCCCTTCAGTCCACCTGCCCTCACCTATCCATCAGAATGCATGTGCTTCCAATGTGGAGACACTTATAAGTTAGTGTTAGAGACCACAGATACCAGGGTGCCGTGGGCGAGGCTCTGTGGCTTACGCAAGCATTTGCAATTGCGTGCAGACTAAACCCCTGGTTTGAACACATACTGTTAGACAGGTTGATTTGGTTGTCTGCGAGCTGATCGGTAAGTAAGCTTGTCTTTTTCCCTTGGATTTATCCTTGGCCATGTTTATGCTTTCCTTCTTGACCCTGCATGAGACCCATAAACTACCACGATCTGAGATCTTTAGATATCTACAGGTAAAACACTTTTACTCCTCTGGCCTGCAAACTCAATTCTCTTTAGACCACATTTCATGTTTTGAAGACGTCTTAAAGAATTTCATTCCCCTGGTCTTATCTCTAGGCATATGATCTCAAAGCAGTATCTTCGACTCCCATCCTGTTCTTGTAACACGTTACATTATGTTGTTAGAATACCTGGGAACTAGTTCTTTGATATTGGATGTTTTTCTCTATTAAGAGTTGAAACAAGGTTCCCAGGCTGTTTGTTTACCACTCCTGAAACTTACATGGCTTTTTCAAATTGTTTTACTTACGTATCAAAACCTTGGGGCTTTATTGCTATTGCAACTGCTGTTCTCTAAGGTAGAAACCTTTGAACAAGAAGAGAGCAACGCAATAGGTAAATTATGTAATTGCTCAATTAAAGCAGTCCTGGAATACAATATCATGTTGTTTTTTTCATTGCCCTAGTCCAGTTAGCTGCAGTTGGATAGACAGATCTAGGCCTACAAGTGTAAAGCGAGCCTTTAAGAGTGTCCCAAACGTCCCATCTGTAGAATCTTTGAATGCAGGAACATCTTCAATTGGTACAGTGAGATGTTTGAGACTGAGATGGCAGACCAACTAATGGAAAAGTCTGATCGATATTCCAATCGCACACGTTCCTAGTACAGTGGCTCTTATAAAATGGTGGGTGCTGCAACGAAAACCAGCTGGGTCCTGGAAACATCAAGCAATCGAACATATTCGCCAGCACACTAAGGATTGTCCAATTACGTCCAGAAAAGTTTTATTGCAAAATCACATCACAAGAGTGCAACGTTTCAGAGTCGCGCAGGACCCCTTCGTCAGGCATGTGAAAATGGAAAAGACCACTTTTTAGTGAACACTATTTCCACTGGATAGAGCTTGGCTTTTCAGAGGAATGCAAAATCCTTATTGGATTGACCCAATCGTCATAAAATTCTATTTGTTTATGAACAGGAAATGTATTTTTTAGATTTAGCAGGTCACTTTGCACCCAACTAAGGACATGACGAAAAGGGGGACAGTCAAATTCAACAATGCCAAGGCTTCTGCGCACAGAAGAAGTGAGCAACATCAGGTGTATGGAAATCTTCCACAGTTTCCTCCAACTCCGCCTCTGGGACCTTTTAATTCCATCCTCTTGTATTTCAGGGACGGTATATCGGGACTATGCTCAGGTAGAGACTGTGGAGCTGGAGAAGGAGTCTGCCATTTTGTAGCCAGTGTACAGGGTTAGCTGTCCAAGAAATTGTGACATATTTTAGGAATAATCTGCCTTAGTCAGGCAGAGCTTGTTGCGTGCTTGAGACAGAGCCAAAACTGGATGCAGAAAAATAGGATTTTTGTACTCACCGTAAAATCCGTTTCTCTGACGTCCATGGACTGACACAGCTGGATACTGTAAACGTGTGTGTATATGTCTCTGCTTGCAGGAGAAGATATAGGCAGAATGTTAGAAACATACATTCTATAACAAGCCAGAGCTGAACAGCCCTGCCCCGCCGGACATTACCCTCCCACCTGCAGCTAGCAGCCTCAGTTTGCAACAAAGCAGTACAAACCTTAAAAGGAAGGGTGGGTGCGGAGTCAGTCCATGGACATCAGAGAAACGGATTTTACGGTGAGTACAAAAATCCTATTTTCTCTTATCGTCCATGGACTGACACAGCTGGATACTGTAAACGTGTGGGACGTCCCAAAGCATTATCAGAAGGGTGGGAGCAGTAGTAAAGGAACAACCAAAACTTCACTCCAAACAAGCAGTGCTCCTCAACGGAGGAGTTGCAACATTAAACAGCGGCCTGCAACACTTTGTGGCCGAAGGGAGCATCCGAAGATGCAGCCCCATCAACCTTATAGAATTCTGAAAAGGTATGGACGGACGACCAGGTCGCTGCCTTGCACCCTTGTGCAACCGACGCTTGATATCGGAAAGCCCAGGAAGCACCAATTGCCTTGGTGGAATGCGCCGCAACCGGAAAGGGAGGCGCCCACCCCTTAAGGGCCTAGGCCTGTATGACGGTCTGCCTGATCCACCTAAAAACGGTGGCAGACGACACCGTTCGGCCCTGTTTTGGACCAGAGACAGACACAAACAGTGAGTCAGACTTCCAAATGGAAACAGTAGCAGACAGGTACACCCGTAAGGCTCGTACCCATCTTAATGTATGAAGCGCAAACTCTCAGGGATGCGAAGGGCGAGGACACAAGGACGGAAGAACAATGTCCTCCTTAAGGTGAAAGGCCGAGACCACCTTTTGAAAAGAAGGACGGTCGTGGGCGCAACACCGCCATATCCTTATGGAGGACCAAGTAAGGCAACTTTTGCAGGACAAGGCCGCCAACTCAGACACCCGTCTAACCGAAGAAATGGCCACTAAGTAGGCCACCTTCTGGGACAAGGTCAAGAGAGAAATCTCTCTGATATTCTCAAAGGGATGTTCTTGGAGAACCGAGATGCATCAAATTCAGATCCCAAGTAGGGAGAGGAGGCTTGACAGGGGGGATCACATGGCGAACCCCCTGCACAAAAGGTGCTAATCAAGGTATGGCCCGGTAGCGGTCGTTGAAAAAGACAGCCCGGGCCGAAATCCGACCCTCAATGGTATGCAAGGCCAGCTTTTGGGTCACACCACGCTGTAAAACAGCAAAATCCTGGGAACGGAATACGTTCGAGGACGCCCATCAAGTTCCTCGCACATAGCGATGTAAGCCTTCCAGGTACGGTGATATATCTTCCTGGAGGAAGATTCCCGTGCCAACAACATAGATGAGATGACCGAATCCGAGATACCTCGGTCCCTCAGCACCTGGCTTTAAACAGCCATGCCATTAAAGCCAAGGACTGTAAAGCAGGATGAAGTATGGGATCATGAGACAGAAGGTCCACCCAAACCACCCAAATAGGCAGTCGCCAAGGAACATCTGCGACTAGCCGAAGTAGATCGGCGTACCAATGCCGCCGTTCCGGAGCAATGAGGATCACCGGAATGGCCTCGGCCCCTACTCTGCGAAGCAGGCGAGGCAACAACAGTAGCGGAGGGTAAGCATATATCAGGCGATACTGCCCCCACGGGCTACCAACGCGTCTGATGCGTCTGCCCAGGGGTCCCTGGACCTGGCCACGAATCTTGACACCTTGCGAGTGAGTCGAGAGGCCATAAGGTCCACATCCGGTGCCCCACCTCCGGTAAAGGAGGTGGAAACACCTCCAGATGTAAGGACCCTTCCCCTGCAATGCACACGGCCGACAGGACTGTCCTGCAGCGAGATGTATGAAAATCCCAAAGAGACTCCGCAATGTATCGGAGAAGAGAGGCCCCGGTTTACAGGGTGCCTCAACTGTTGGCCAAGAAAGGCAACTTGACAGAGCTTCCTTAGAAACTCGGTCAGAGGACCAGTAACTCAGCCTCCACAGGTGGCGCAAACCCACTCTGGGCACAGAGACCCTAAAGGCTAAAGCAGTGGCAGTGCACCTGCTAGTCTACTGATAGATGAAGCAGAGGCTTTTGCCCAGTCATTGAGCTTCAGAAATGCCAGAGACGCAGCCACTAACGGGCGTAACGCTAACCTCAGCCTGGCGAACACAGTCCAAGCCAGCGCTTCTGATCACCACTGAAGGCAGGTGGAAAGTGGTACCCCTGATACCAGGGATCCTTATGACAATGCTCCATCCAGCAGCTACCCTATTGATAAGTGCTGATTGTACAAACACATAGTTTATACTGTGTATTGCGTCAAAACAAGCAAATAGAGTGTGGAAGGAAACCGACCCAGTCATAAAGAGCATAATACAACCACATACGGCGTATGTAGATTAGTATGTGTGGATAAACATATTAAACACGTTTATACTTTGCCAGTGACGAAGGTGCGCACATCATCAGGGCTTGGACGTAAACCAGCCACGCAGATTGCGTACAAAACCGTGTAGGCATGTTAGCCTGCGAATAAACAAATTGCACATGTTTATACTGTGCATAGCGCTGAAAATGCGCACACCATTGGAGCGCGGGGGAGAAACCAGAGCACCCGGATGAAACCCACGCAGACTGCATACGCATACCGTGCAGGTACTATAGTATGTGTGATAAACATTTTGCACAAGCCTATGTGTGCATAGCACCGAAGGCACGCACACCGTTGGCGCGTGGGAGGAACCAAAGTACCCGGAGGACCCCACGCAGACCCAGAGAATGCAATACATACAACTACTGTGAATGTATTTAGTGTTGTGTATAAACATAATGTGTATGTTTACACCGTGTATTGCACCAAAGGCACGCATGTCATGTAGCGTGGGTGGAAACCCGGAGGAAAACCACGCAGACTGCAGACATACCGGGTAGGTATGTTAGTACGTGGATATCAAATCGCACAAATTTAGGCTGTGCATAGCGCCGAAAGCGCCCATACCAATAGAGTGTGGGAGGGAACCGGAGTACCCGAAGGAAACCCTCGCAGACTGCATACACATACCGTGCATGTATTATAGCATGCGTGATAAACATATGAACATTTTTAACTGTGCAGAAGGCCAAAGGCGCACATACCATCAGCGCGTGGGAGGAAACCGGAACACCCGGAAAAAACCCACGCAGACAGCACACAGATACCGTGTAGGAATGATAGCATGTGAATAAACATATTGCACATGTTTATGCTGTGCATTTCCATTGGAACGTGGGAGGAAACCGGAGTACCCGGAGGAACCCTCCGCAGACAGTATACCCATACTGTAAATATGTATAGTATGTGCAATAAACATGTTGAACATGTCTATATTGTGCAGAGAGCCGAAGCGCACATACCATGAGAGTGGGGGAGGACACCGGAGCCCCCGGAGGAAACCCGCGCCGACCCAGAGAGTATAATACATACATATACTGTGAATGTATCTAGAGTCGTGCGTAAACATATTGTGTACGTTTATATCATGTATGGCACTGAAACACAGCATTGGAACGTGGGGGGACACCCACGCAGACACAGATACCAATAACACATACATACACTGTGAATGTATGCAGTGTAGAGGATGAGTTTAAAATATGGCGCAGAGGCGCACAATCTTCTCTGTATCATTCCAACCTGCTTAACTTTGCTGCTGAAGCAGCATGCAGGTAACAGGTAACCTCTGATCCTCAGACCGTGTGTCTGTCAGAGCTCAGAGCGTTCCCTAGGAAATGGCGGGAAACCACAGGTGCAGAGACCATGTTGTTGCCTCAGGACATCACACAGAAGGCTCACAGGGACTAGAGACATAAATGGATAAAGTCCCCCCCCCACCATGCTGCACCGACCAGGGGGGGCGGGACACTGTACCACTGTATGATCCATGCTGCTCTCGACGCAGCGTGTGAGGAAAACAGTGAGGAAGCTGTGTAAAAGAAAAGCTTGAAGGAACCAAAGGCATAGTTGCCAACAGTCCCGAATTTCCGGGGACAAGCACGATTTTTGGACCCTTGTCCCGGATTGGGCTTGTCCCGATACGGGACAAGCCCAATTCTTTTTGTCCCGTTTTGTCCCGTGAAATTCGGGAATGTTTAAGGCTAAAAACCGTGGCTACACCAAAATGGCCGCCGTTGCGGCCATGAGAGTTCTTTCCTCTTACCTCTAGTGTGAGAAGAGTAGACAAACTATCGAAGGGGCGGGGCCCAGCTGTCTTCATCACATCCCCGAGCTATCCTCCTGTGGTCCCAGCCGTGCCCCCCCTCCCGCCCGCCCGCTCAGTCGCATTCCGAGCACCCTTCACATGCCGGAGCAGAGGGGAGACGAGGGGCAGTGTGTGTTCCATCCTGACCGGGACGTCTGCCAGACATTCCAGCTACACACCCAACCCCCTCTGCACGCCGCTCACTCTGGCTATAGAACGCTCTATGCATTCAGGATCCGGGGACATCCAAAGAACTTCCAACAGCAGTGGTGGGAGACTCTCAGGGGCTGGATCAGATGGTCACAGAGGTGAGGTATAATACATCTCACCCCATCCCCTCATCATCACACCTTATCAGCATCACATCATCTCACACCTCCTGCAGAGCATTGCATATACACCATGTATGACCACAGATCTCCTGAAGAGAAATGCATACCCCACACATCTTCTGTGCAGACCATCACATACAACACCTGATCACAAATCTCTTGTACAGAGCATTGCATACCCCACACCTTATCACACATCTGCAGAGCATTGCACACCCCACCTGATCACACATCTCCTGTGCAGAGCATTGCACACCCCACCTGATCACACATCTCCTGTGCAGAGCATTGCACACCCCACCTGATCACACATCTCCTGTGCAGAGCATTGCACACCCCACCTGATCACACATCTCCTGTGCAGAGCATTGCACACCTTACCTGATCACACATCTGCAGAGCATTGCACACCCAACCTTATCACACATCTGCAGAGCATTGCACACCCCACCTGATCACACATCTCCTGTGCAGAGCATTGCACACCCCACCTGATCACACATCTACTGTGCAGAGCATTGCACACCCCACCTGATCACACATCTCCTGTGCAGAGCATTGCACACCCCACCTGATCACACATCTACTGTGCAGAGCATAGCACACCCCACCTGATCACACATCTCCAGGACCCCCATTGAGAATATATCTTTCAGTGCACAACCCAGTTATTGTACAATGTAATCATCCGATTCACCATATCAGCCCTTGCATACTGTATGTCCTCTAATTTGCAATGATATTCATAGCACCCGATGCAAGGACGGACTGCTGGAGAGGCACCTGATGCAAGGTCGGACTGCTGGGGAGGCACCTGATGCAAGGACGGACTGCTGGGGAGGCCATCTGGTGGCAGGCGACGTGGCAGGTGACACGCTTCCACTGATTCGGCATTATGGTGAGTTGAATGATTTCATTTTATATTACAATGTAATAATAGAAATAATGCGCTTCAATCACCCTGACACCATAACAACCAAAGTGCCGGGATGATTGAAGCGCCAACAACAGGTGTTTGGAGTATCTTTATCTGCTGATTTGTTAAACTTTCTGGAATACACATTTCTATTGTGGTGTAGGATCTGGCTTCTTTCTTTCTTTATCTCGGACTCGAACCACACCCCTTCTGAGGCACGCCCATTTAAGCCACGCCCACTACCACACGCAAACCACGCCCATTTTTTGCATGTTAAAATGTGACATTTTCATATTATAATGTGACACGCCTACAAACGAATGCCACGCCCCCTAATTATAGCAAGGCTCCGCCTCCCATGCAAAAAGTGTCCCGGATTTTGTTTTTCTAATGTTGGCAACTATGCCAAGGGAAACAGCGTCCGCCTGAGGTACCACAGCCACAGCATCCAGCTTGAGAGCGTTCCTCACATCATCTATGAGTTCACTTACAAGCGCCCTGTCATTCACTGACACAGAACTGGAGTTTTCCTCATAAGGGAATGTCCTGTTCAAAAACATTAAAATATTCAGACCTAGGGTCCTGAGCACAGTAGCTAGGCCCATATCTGAATCAGAGCACTCCTCCACTAAGGATTTTTGTGGGGAGAGGGGGCTTTATAGCTCCCTTGCCCTCGCACACCGCTTCCATTCTGACAAGGAATGATTCCAGGACTGCCGACAACTGGTCCATAAGGACCGCAGGTGCAGGAGCACTGCCAGTTGCCTCAGGCAAGCGCTGAGAAGCAGGTGTATCAGACTCCATATCGCCACCCTCTGAGACCTTATACACTACAACAGTGAATATACAGTCCACTCACTGGCTACGCTGAGGCTGAGGAGGGGATACCCTGAGGACTCACCAACCCTTAAGAACCGCTCAGTTCTGCTGAGGAAACCGCGCTGTTAAGCCTGAGGAGAGTGAAGAATCTGTGAGGAGATTGTGAGGAGATTGTGAGGAGATTTGCGCCGCCGCTAGAGGCCAAAACTGAAAGTAAAAGCGTACGGCTACAAGAAAATGGCCGCCGGCCGCAGATATAACTGCGCCATTGAACCACGACTAGATGGCCGCCGAGCGCATTATTTAAAAAAAAAAACACAACCAGCGCTAATGGCGCACACAATAAGTCCCCACCTCACACACCAGAAAACTGCTCCTCTTCCACTAACAGACATATGCGCCCCCAGCCAGGCCAGAGTGACCCCCAAGCACCCCCACAGCACAGCACCAGTACAGGGTGCAGAGAGCAGCATAACAGGGTGGGAGCAGGGAGAAACCCCCCCATATAAAGAAACACAGCCAGCATGTACTCACCTGCAGCAGGAGAGACTACTTACCCGTCCCAGAGGGACCCACTGGCTTGTTTCAGACAGACCTATCACAGAGCAGTACTGCGTAGCTGTCGGCCCGGTCCACCGCGAAAGATACAGTCAGTCAAATACTGTTCAATCTTGAGAGGACCGCGGGAGCATAAAAGCAACCCGGCCACCCCTGGAGTCATGGGGCATGTCGTGAACTGAGTCTCACGCACACAAGGCGGGGATTAGCACGCTCGATGGTCGGACAGGGAAGACTACGAGGATACCAGTGTACCCAACCTGTTGCCCAGCCGACAGTTGATTGAAGGTCTCAAAAATAAAATAATAAAATTCCCAAAGGAATAAAATGTAAAAGTAAAATCTTCCAGGAGACTGGCTCCTGAGAGAGCCACGTCTTCTCTTTCTGCTAGGCAGAAAAAAACTGAGGCTGCTAGCTGCAGGTGGGAGGGTAATGTTCGGAGGGACCGCCCCCCTGGGCGGGGCTGTTGAGCTCTGGCTTGTTCTAGAATGTATGTTTCTAACAGCTAACATTCTGCCTAGATCTTCTCCTGCGAGCAGGGACATATACCCACATGTTTACAGTATCCAGCTGTGTCAGTCCATGGACGATAAGAGAAAATAGGATTTTTTGTACTCACCGTAAAATCCTTTTCTCTGATATCCATGGACTGACACTGTGTCTCTTTACACTTTACACGTGGGTTTATGTCCCTGCTTGCAGGAGAAGACCTAGGCAGAATGTGAGATGTTATACATACATTCTAAAAGCCAGAGCTGAACAGCCCCACCCAGGGGGCGGTCCCTCCGGACATAACCCTCCCACTACAGTCAGCAGACTTCAGTTCGTAACAAAGCAGTACAAACTTAAAAAAGGAAGGGTGGGTGCCGTGTTAGTCCATGGATGTCAGAGAAAAGGATTTTACGGTGAGTACAAAAAATCCTATTTTCTCTTATCATCCATGGACTGACACAGTGTCTCTTTACACTTTACACGTGGGATGTCCCAAAGCAGTGTCAAGAGGGATGGGAGCAGTATAAATGGAAAAACCAAAAACTTCACTCCAAGAAGGCAGAGCTCCTCAACGGAGGAGTCGCAACTTTAAACAGCGGCCTGCAGCACCCTGCGGCCGAAGGAAGCATCCGAAGATGCAGCCACATTAACCTTATAAAACTTAAAAGGCATGAACTGATGACCAGGTCGCCGCCTTGCACACTCGTGCAACCGACGCTTGATGTCGGAAAAACCAGGAAGCACCAATTGCCCTGGTGGAATGCGCCTTAACCGGAAAGGGAGGCGCCCGCCCTTTGAGAGCATAGGCTTGAATGACGGTTTGTCTGATTCCCCTAGAAATGATGGCAGACGAAACCGCTTGGTCCTGTTATGGACCAGAGACAGTCACAAACAGTGAGTCGGACTTCCGAATAGAAGCAGTAGCAGACAGGTACACCCGTAAGGCTCGTACCACATCCAATATGTGCAGCGCAAACTCTCTGGGATGCGATGGGTGAGGACACAAAGACGGGAGGACAATGCTCTCATGTAGGTGAAAGGTCGACACCACCTTTGGCAAAAAGAAAGGTCGCGGATGCAACCCCGCCTTATCCTTATGGATGACTAAATATGGCGACTTGCAGGACAAAGCCGCCAACTCAGACACCCGTCAAACAGAAGTGATTGCCACTAAAAGGCCACCTTCTGAGACAAGACAAGAGGGGAATATCCCGGATATTCCCAAAAGGAGGTTCCTGGAGGACCGAGAGCACCAAATTCAGATCCCACGGTGGGAAAGGAGGTTTGACAGGAGGGAGCACATGGCGAACCCCCAACACAAGGTGCTAACCAAGAAATGACCCGCTAGAGGTCGCTGAAAGAAGACGGCCAAGGCCGAAATCTGATCCTTTATGGTACTCAAAGCAAGCTTTTGGGTCACTCCACACTGCAGAGGACGCAGGATTCTGGGGACGGAATACGTCCGAGGACGCCAGTCCAGCGCTTCGCATATGGCGATATAAGCTTTCCAGGCACGGTGATAGATCTGCCTGGAGGAAGACTTCCGTGTCCTTAACATGGTCAAAATGACCGAGTCCGAGAGACCTGGGTCCCTCAACACCTGGCTTTTAACAGCCCTGCCGTTAAAGCCAGAGACTGTAAGCCGGATGAAACATAGGACCTTGAGACTGAAGGTCCTCCCTCATCGGCAACCGCCAGGGAACGTCCACGACGAGACGTACCAGATCAGCGTACCAGTGATGCTGAGGCCAATCCGGAACAATTAGGATCGCCGGAGTTTATATCCGGCGATAAGGACCCTATGGGGCCACCAACGCATCCGAGGCATCGCCCAAGGATCCCTGGATCTGGCCACAACCTCGACCCTTGCGATTGAGTCGAGAGGCCATCAGGTCCACATCCGGCGTGCCCCACTGTCGGTAAAGGAGTTGAAATATGCAAGGACCACTCTTCTTGGTCCGGCGTCTGGCGATTGGCGACTCAGATAGTCTGCCTGCCCATTGTCTATGCCCAGAATGTAAAATGGCCTACAGAGCCTACACGTTTCTTCCGGCCCACTTCAGGATACGGACTACCTCGGAAGCCGCAGCTGAGCTCCGAGTTCCCCCTTGATGGTCTACATACGCCACCGCCGTGGCGGTGTCCGACTGGCTCCTGATGGAGCGACCCCCTACTCTCTCTGACCTGAGGAGAGACACAGTCCGATGGCCCGTATTTCCAGAACAGTGATTGGTAAACGGGCTCGTCCGGAGTCCAAGGCCTGAGCCGACAGGACCCCCCAGACTCCACCCCAGCCCGTCAGGCTGGTGTCCGTCGTGAGTACCGTCCATTGGATGGGAGGGGAACGACTTTCCGGACCGAAGAGCCGAGGATCTCAACCACCATGTCAGGGGCGCCCTGACCAGGTGAATCACCTGGATCTGAAGATCCAAGGACAACGGGGATTTGTCCCAGGTGGACAAGATCTCCTTCTGCAATGCCCTGGTGTGTGATTGGGCATACGGAACGGCCGCAAAGGAGGCCACCACGAGTCCCGGGACTCTCATGCAAAAAACGGATTGACAACCATTTTTGGGATGTCAGCACCCGCACCGCAGACTGAAGTGTCAGCAACTTCTCCAGAGGTAGGATACCTTTGCCTCCAAGGAGTCCAGAATCAGAACTAGATACTCCAGACACTGAGTCGGGACCAGGACTGACTCCTGAATGTTCAGGAACCACCCGAGTCCCTGAGGGTCTAATTGACGATAGTCACCTTTCCTTTAAGTCTGATCCACATTCTGCTCTTAGCAGAAGATCGTCCAGATAGCCCACGACAGCAATACCTCGCTGTAACAGAAGGCTAGAACCGGAGCAAGCACCTTGGTGAACACCCTTGGTGCCGAGGCTAGGCCGAAAGGAAGAGCCACAATCGATCGTGGACTTCGCTGATCGCAAAGCGCAGAAACTTCTGGTGACTTGCGCAGATCGGAACATGCAAGTAGGCGTCCTTGAAGTCCAAGGACGCCAGAAGAAAATCCCTTTGGTGGAGTGTAGCGATCACCGTGCGAATGGATTCCATGTGGAATTTCTGCACCTTCTCGAAGGCCTTGAGGTCCAGGATAGGTCGAACCACGTCCTATTTTTGGGACGACAAACAGATTTGAGTAGAATCCCTGAAAACTCTCCTGTGACGGAACCGGCACAATCACTCCGGACCTGATCAAATCCTGTACAGCCCCCAAAGGGCTGCCCGACAGGTAGGAAGGAGAGGAAGATTTGAGGGAAAGAATCTGTCTGGGGGCCAGGATCGGAATACTATCCTGTATCCTGAGGTGACCACCTCGCACACCCACCAGTCGGAGATTCGAGAGGACCACCGATTCGTGACCTGCGAAGTCGTCCCCCCACCCCAGAGTCGGGCGGAGGCAAGACTTCACGCGGAGGCGGGCTTGGGAGCCGCTTGTTCGGCTTACGCACCATGGGGCACTTGTGCCCACCAGCCGCACTGCCGTCAGTCTGAGAGGGCCTACCCGTGGACTCTGACTAAAAAACCCCGTTTTGCTGGAAAGGAAGGCCCCTGTTTGCGCCGGGCCTCCTCACCCTTGCTAGTCTAAGGAAGAAGAGTGCTTTTACCTCCCATGACATCCATGACGATGTCATCCAGAGCAGCACCGAAAGGTCTACCACCTTTAAATGGCAGATCCGTCAGGAGCTTCCTAAGGCTAGGTCAGCAGACCAGCACTTCAACCAGATAAGACGATGCAATACCACCGCCGAGACAGAGGCCCTGGATATTAAAGGGGCCACGTCCAACGTGGCGTCGCACATATAAAGCAGGCCCTGAACCAGTTGGTGGGCCAGAGCAACTGTGTCTGGAGGAAGATTATGCTCCTGTACAGCTAGGTGCAACATTTTTGCCCAACCTGTAAGTGTTTAAGACACAAGGGTCGCCGCTACCACAGGCCGTAGGGCGGATCCCAACAAGGCAAACATGGCTCTGCTCACCACTTCTGACCTCCTGTCAGTGGGGTCCTCAAATGCAGGAGTCCCCTCCACCGGGAGAGTGATGGCCTTGTTCAACCGGGCGACTGGAGGGTCCACCCTGGGGGAGAAGCCCACTTTTTAAGTAGGGCATCTTCAAGGGGTATCTGATAGACAAACGCCGCGGGACCATAAAAAAATTCTTCTGCGGCTTTTCCCAGACCTTATCAATGAGCTGGTCAAAGAAAGTACATATGGAAAAACCTCTTTAGAAGGCCTGGCCTTAAAAGAACCAAAGGAGACTGTATCCGCCTGAGGTTCTGCATCCGCAGCATTTTAGCTTGAGAGTGTCCCTCACCGCAGTCATGAGTACACTAACAAGCGCCCTGTCATTTACTGACTCAGAACTGGAGTTTTCCTCATAAGGAATGTCCTGTTCAAAACCATCCAATACATTCAGAACTAGGGTCCTGAGCGGTAGTGGCTAGGCCCATATCTGAATCAGCGCACTGCCCTCATGAAGTAAAGTGGGGAGAGGGCGCTTTTTTGCTCCCTTGCGCTTGCACACAGCTCCCATCCTGGTCAGAAATGATTCCAGGACTGCCCACAACTGGTCCCTAGGGACCGCAGGTGCTGAAGCACTGCCTGTTGTCCACTGACATTTAGGGGAAGCTGGTGACAGACTCCATATTGCCCCCCTCTGAGACTCCTCAGATAAAAAGTCCACCCACAGGCTGTGCTGACTGAGGAGGGGGCGCCCAGGGGACTCACCAAACCGGACCAGGGACCGCTTAGTTCCACTGTCTATACCGCGCTGTGTCAGCGCTGGTGAGCTGTGAGGAGATTGTTAGGAGATTCGCGCTGTTACAGCAGCGCTAGAGGCCAAAACTAGTGCTGAAGAGCGCGCGGGCTACAAGAAAATGGCCGCCGCACTTCACTGAGGCGATCCGCGGCAAGATGGCCGCCATGACTCAGCAAAAGTGAAAAAATAAATAAATAAAACAGCACACACACAGCGCCACTCGGCGCTCAGGCCCCAAAACACACGAAAAAAGGCCCCAAGCATATCTGCAGACCAGCATTAGCCCCTCCAAGAACAGTGTGACCCCCAGGCACCCCACACAGCACAGCGCCAGCAATGGTGACAGAGAGTGACAATGAAATACAGGGGGAGACAGGGAAAATCCCCCACAGAGAAATACACAGCCTTTTGTACTCACCTGCAGGCAGGAGAGACTACTTACCCGTCCCCTGAGGGACCCACTGGTGTGTTTCTGACAGGACTATCACAGTGCAGTACTGAGTAGCTGTCGGCCCGGTCCACCGCAAAAGATACAGTCAGTCAGGAACTGTTCAGTCTTGAGAGGACCGTGGGAGCATGAAAGCAAACCCGGCCACCCCTGGAGTCATGGGGTATGTCGTGAACTGAGTCTCACGCACACAAGGCGAGGATCAGCACGCTCGATGGTCGGACAGGGAAGACTACGAGGATATCTTGTACCCAACCTGTTGCCCAGCCGACAGTTGATAGAAAATTCTCAAAAATAAAATAAAAAAGAATTCCAGAAAAGGAATAAAAATAGGTCAGGAGACTGGCTCCTGAGAGAGCCACGTCTTCTCCTTCTGCTAGGCAGAAAAAAACTGAAGTCTGCTGACTGTAGTGGGAGGGTTATGTCCGGAGGGACCGCCCCCTGGGTGGGGCTGTTCAGCTCTGGCTTTTAGAATGTATGTATAACATCTCACATTCTGCCTAGGTCTTCTCCTGCAAGCAGGGACATAAACCCACGTGTAAAGTGTAAAGAGACACCGTGTCAGTCCATGGATGATAAGAGAAATAGGATTTTTTGTACTCACCGTAAAATCCTTTTCTCTGAGTTCATGGACCGACACAGCTTCCAATTGACAAGTGGGTATTATCCGTTATTTAGGAGTGACTAGGCAGAAAAAACATGTAAACAGTGTTGCATCACACCTTCTACAGTACCGCCCAGGGGGCGGACCCCCCCCGGGTATATCCCCTTACTCTGCATCTCGCAGATCAGATTGTCAAAAGCAGTACAAACTTAAAAAGGAGGGGTGGGTGCTGTCCGTCCATGAACTCAGAGAAAAGGATTTTACGGTGAGTACAAAAATTCCTATTTACTCTTTCGTTCATGGACCGACACAGCTACCAATTGACAAGTGGGACGTCCCAAAGCAGTGTCAAAACAAGGGGTGGTAACAGCATAAACTAAACTTCACCCCAAACACAAAACAGCACTCTTCCAACGGAGGAGTTGCAACTCTAAACAGCCGCCTGCAAAACTTTGCGGCCGAAAGAGGCATCCGAAGATGCACCTACATCAACTTTGTAGAATTTAGTGAAAGTGTGAGCGGACGACCAAGTCGCCGCTTTACATAATTGGGAAACAGACGCTTGATGTCGGAAAGCCCAAGGGGCACCTATTGCCCTGGTCGAATGCGCCGTGACAGGAAAGGGGGGCGCTTGGCCCTTTAAGGTGTAAGCCTGGATTACTATCTGTCGGATCCATCTAGAGATGGTGGCCGATGAGACTGCTAGGTCCTTCTTGGGACCAGCCACCGAAACAAACAGTGAGTCTGACTTCCGGAACAGGGAAGTAGCAGATAGGTATACGCTCAAAGCTCGGACAACGTCCAAGGAATGCAACGCCGACTCCTTAGGATTCGACCGATGAGGACACAAGGATGGAAATACAATGTCCTCGTTGAGATGAAAAGACGAAACAACTTTCGGAAGAAAGGAAGGCTGCGGCCGCAGCACCACCTTATCCTTGTGGAAGATCAGATAGGGAGCCTTGCAGGACAAGGCTGCCAGCTCAGAAACTCGTCTAACTGACGTAACAGCCACCAAAAAGACCACTTTCTGAGAAAGTGTCAATAAGGGAATATCCCTAATATTCTCAAACGGTGACTTCTGAAGCACCGAGAGGACCAGGTTCAAGTCCCAAGGAGGTAGCGGGGGACGGACCGGAGGAGCCACATGTCGAACTCCCTGCACAAATGTACTCACGAGAGAGTGAGCCACCAGGGGTCGCTGAAAAAAGACAGCCAGGGCACATATCTGCCCCTTAATAGTACTCAAGGCAAGCCTTTGGTCCACCCCATGCTGTAAAAACAGCAGGATTCTGGAAACCAAAGTACGCGGATGCCACTTCATTTCCTCACACATGGAAATGTAGGCCTTCCAAGTGCGATGATAAACCTTCCTAGAGGATGGCTTCCGAGCACTTCTCATAGTAGAGATTACTGAGTCTGACAGGCCCCTGTCTCTCAGTACCTGGTTCTCAATAGCCCTGTCATTAAAGCCAGAGACTGTAAAGCAGGACGGAGTATGGGACCTTGCGATAGCAGGTCCTTCCGTGGAGGTAGACGCCAGCTACCAGACGTACTAGGTCGATCAGAATCCTTGGAATTCTTGCTGCCTCTGTTCTGCGAAGCAGATGGGAAAGAAGCCTCATGGGTGGGAAGGCCTAGATTAGCCGATACTGACCCCACGATGTTACCAACGCGTCCGTTGCGTCTGTCCCTGGGTCCTTTGACCAGGCCACAAACCTCAATACCTCCCCATTGAGTCGGGACGCCAAAAGATTTATGTGTGGCGTGCCCCTTCTTTAGCAGAGGAGCTGGAACCCATCCGGGTGTAAGGACCCTTCTCCCTGGTCCAGCATTTGGCGACTCAGGTAGTTCGCCTGCCAATACTTCACACCCGAAATGTACACGGCCGACAGTGCCGGTACGCTCCTTTCTACTCACCTCAGGCTGCGAGCGACCTCCGATGCTGCTGCTGAGCTTCTTGTTCCTCCCTGATGATTGACATCTGCCACTGCTGTGGCGTTGTCTGACTGGATCCTGACTGGATGTCCTTGCAGCCTCTGAAACCATCTGAAGAGGCGCCGCCTGATCGTCCGGAGTTCCAGGACCTTGATCGGCAGGCGGGCTCCTGTAAGGCAGGCGTCCGTTGTGATCACAATCCAATGAACAGGAAGGAATGACCTCCCGGCCAAGAGAGCCGGTGATGTCAGCCACCCTATCAGGGATCTCCTGACTAGGTGGCTTACCCGGATTAGATAATCCAGAGATGATGGGCATCTGTTCCATCTGGACAGAACCTGATTCTGTAACACTCGAATGTGATCTTGAGCATATGGGACCGTCTCGAAGGAGGCTACCTCTGAGGAATCCAGAATAGAATCAAAAACAAGATACACTAGGCGTTGAGTCAGCACTCGGCCCCAATACTGACCTTTGCGTGTTTTATACCCAACCACAGTCTCGGAGAGTCTGATAGGTTATGGACACGCTTACCTCTAATTCTGAGCTTGAAGGGGCCCTCAGAAAAAGGTCATCCTAGTAGCCTATGATAGCAATGCCCCTCTGTCTTAGAAGGGGCAGACACGGCTGCCGTGTGCTGCGCCTGTGATGCTATCCCACCGCTGTCTGTGTCAATCTGATTCTTATCAGCGTCTTCTGTGAAAATTTGCGCCAGAGAAATGCACCCTAGAGGCCGGAGACTACCGCAAAATGGTCGCCAAGCGGCTGTATATAACAATGTGGGCTCTAAGAAAATGGCCGCCGAGCCTGAACATAGAGGCAAAAACGGCTGTGGATTACAACAAAATGGCCGCCGAGCGGCAGTATATACATACAGGCGAGAATCCTAAGAAACATGGCCGCCGAACAGTCGGTAGAGGCCAAAGCGGGCGCGGACTACAAGAAAATGGCCGCCGGGTGGCGATTTAAAGCTATTGGCGCAAAACTACAAGAAAATGGCCGCCGGACCGCCACTAGAGGCCGAAACAGGCATGGACCATCGCAAAATGGCCGCTGACAGCATGGAGGGAGAAGCACACACACAGGTAAGCAAAATTACATTATTTTTAAAATGACAAACACAGCGCAGCCCCGCTCCAGATGGAGCCCCCCCATGGTGACCAGCACCCAGCAACCTTAGCTCAGAGCCCAGGGAGGAGGGAAGGCAGGGAGAGAGGAAGGAAAGGGGTCATAACCACTTACTTGATCTCTCCGGGAATGTCCAGCCAATGTCACCCTGCCGACGTGGGGGAGCTACTTACCCTTCCTGCATGTCTCATACTGGAAGACATTCCGGGCAGATCATCATCCGCGCACGGAGGTGACTGTCGGCCAGGCATGCTGTGATTGGACCCTAGGGGACGATCATATGCATGCCCTGGAGCGTTAGCTTACCGGACAGGCTGCTGTGACTCGGCCGTAAGGTCAGCCGAAGCGGAGCGGTTGATGCAAGCCTAAGAGCGTAAGCTCACCGGACAGGCTACTGCGATTCGGTCGTAAGGTCAGCTGAAGCTGAGCGGTCCGATGCAGGCCCTGGAGCGTAGGCTCACCGGCCACCCATAGAGCGACGGGTACGTCGTGGAAAACCCAGCGCGTAGCTAGTGTCGGCACACGCTCGATGGTCGAAACTGGGGGGAATACAAGGATCGAGGATCCAGCCTGTCACCCAGTCGGCAGTTGATCGAAGATTGCAGGAACCAAAAAAGCAAATTGTAGAAAAAATATTTTTCCCTGGACCAATGGGCCCGAAGGGAGCCATGTCCTACTCCTTGCTAGACAGAAAAAATCTGATCTGCGAGATGCAGAGTGAGGGGATATACCCAGGGGGTCCGCCCCCTGGGCGGTACTGTAGAAGGTGTGATGCAACACTTTTTATAAGTTTTTTCTGCCTAGTCACTCCTAAATAACGGATAATACCCACTTGTCTATTGGAAGCTGTGTCGGTCCATGAACGAAAGAGTAACTGGTGTTAAAATCAGGTGCTGCTCTGATGAAAAGGAAGCATTGTCACTCCGAGACTGAGGTTGAACAGAACAAATGTTCATATGAGTTTTTGCTGTGGCTCCCTTTCTCTTAGATTGCACAATAGCTACATGCAAGGATATTTCCCTGAGGGATACTTTGAGTAGGTTGCGGAATATAGCATGTCTGAGAAGAAATATGCAGCAACAGGGGCGCAGATTGTCCCAGAAGGAGGTCCTTGTGGCAAAAGGTCCAGAGAAAGGGACTGGGTACCTTAAATGGGCTCTAGGCAGAAGTGGGGTAAAGGCTGTGACCTGTGGTGTGATGTAACACCAGGTTATTCACATGACACAAAGCTCTAAGTGGTTACGTTTTTGCGCCAGGTTAGAAACATTTACACTGTAAATTGAATACATTCCAAACAAAGCCCCGGTTACAGTAACAAGTCAGAGATACATGGTGACCCTAACCTATCTTTGTTGCTGGTGCCTGTATAAAGCATACCCCCGAATGGTCTTCAGGGTCTGGTTTCTATAGCAATGGACCTTGACCCTGGACCTGCATAGCACCCTGTGTTGCACAAAGTGCTGAGGTGAATGCCCATTCAGGATCCAGTGTTCAAAGCAATTTTACAAGCTGTCCCCACAATGTGGGGTCTAGGTATAGCTCCCAGGGTTTTACAGAGGTTGCACTGCCATTGTTTGCTGTATTAGAATACAGCAAATAGTTTATTGAAGAGTTGGCCAAGATAAAATATTAAAGTAGTTAAGCTAAGCTAAGAGTGATTTCTCCAATAAGGAAGAAGTCCATCACCTTGAGATACTAGCAAAAACTGAGGTCTCGTGGATTGGGTTAGGGTTATACAGGGGATGCCTAGGGGGCATGTCAATCACCTGAAGGTACCAGTCTATAACCCAGGGTCTAGCAATTTAATATAGAGGATTTTGTTGATTACTGGAGGCTTGCTAAACTGTTTTACAGTGAACAATTGGAAAAAATAAACCTTAAACATTTGTATGAAATGAGCTAGATCAAAAACAAAAGCACTCACCCTGTGATCACAGGCCGAACCAACAATGGTCCAAAGATCTCTGCAGCAACCTTCACGTTGAATCCATTAACGCTGCCAAAGCTGCATACCTTTCCAATGTGCCAAAGTATACACTGTAAAGTGAGAACGTGCTGAATAGGAACAGTAGGTGGTTGTAAAATTGAAGAAATACGTGCTCTCTTCTGCTCGTCTTCACTAGGATCTGTGTGACAGAAAAAATAAAGAACTAATCCATTAAAAAAAAATAAAAAAAAATGTATGGTACATTTAGAGTTAGTCCATATTCACACCTGAGTGTTTTTTGCTTGTTTCGTGTGGATGCTGGCTAATGGTGGCAACATCTTTCTACTATGAAAATACAAAGAAGAGCAAAGTGAAACTAAACTTTCTCAACCATCATTACTTATTTTTAATCCTTATGTTGCTAGCACTAGTTAATAGATTGTGAACATATATTATATTTTTTTGTTTTAATGTTTTTTGGTTTTTTTTAATTACACATTTTTGCACTTACTTTATGGTTTCTGGTCTGGCCAAAATTATGTTATACATCCCACGAGTCTTTATGGGCGTTTTTTTCTTTCCTCTAAAGGGACAGGAGGAGGGGCTTTTTTTTAGGCAAGCACACCCTCCTCTCTGCATACCTAAGCCAACGGCAGATGGATTACATGAAGATAATGCTACATGAATCCTCTTCCCTTACTCAGGATATCGGTGGCTAGAAATGCTAGGGGGCGTGTTTCAAAGTGATTTCCCCAACAAAATAAAGCATGGAAACATGGATATAGAGGAGTTTGTTTTTAATATCAAAAATACATTTTATAGTACTCAGATACAGTTACTGTAAGTTCTGCTTTAACACCTTCGGCAACCAGTAGTTTAACTTGCCACGTGCTGGGGGAATGCAAATCCAAATTCCCTTTTCCGAAACTTCGCTGGCACTGTCAGTCTTGATTTCAGATCAGGAGACTCTCTGATTGGTACCCTCTATCATGTGATTACTGAGAAAGTCTTTAATAGCATTCACAGATTAACAAAACCAGCAGTCAGCTAGGACTATTAAAGTGAAAGTCAGACCAAGAAATACCAATAAAAGGAGAAGTCCAGCCTGAGCTCATTCGGCTGGGCTTCTCCTAAGGGACACAGGAGTGCAATTCGTTTTGCACTCCTGTGACCCGTTTTCAGCAGAGAGCGGTCTGAAGTCTGCTTTCTGCTGACATCACAGAAATCAGTCCAGGCACTGCGTCATCCCGACTTCGGAAGTCTGGATCCGCCAGATGCCAGGACTGACAGGCGTCTCAGCCTTTCAGGGAGCCGCAGAGAGGCGGAGACGACCGCTCCCCGCCCCTCCACAGCTCAGCGCTCCAATGAGCGTGGAGGAGCAGAGCAAGAGAGATGCTGACTGACAGGCAGCAGCTCTTCGCTCGGGGAGGTGAGAGAACTGAGCCATCGGCAGTGTTCAGTGGCTCGGTTCTCAGTGAAGAGCGGCGGGGTCCGATGCTGCATCCACCTAGGTAAGTATGAATATGTGATAAAAAACAAACAAACATACTTCTCTTTTAAGAACAGGTTTATTTTTAGGTTTAGGACCTCAGTCAGATTTTTATCACTGGCTGTGTTCATGCTGGGGTAATTTGTGCTCTCAATTTGTCCTAGTGACCATTGTCACCTGGGATAAGTGTGAGGACTAATATAAAAAACTTGAGTTGAGATAGGTGGCCATGTTGCAAAAAAATAAAATAAATACAAAAAAACAACTAAATACATAGACTTTTGCATATGCTAGCCATTACTTCCAAATTTCAAAGGCTAATTTAAAGATTAAACATTCACTTTTCTAGACAAGAGTAACCCCAATAGCTGATATGCTGTATTAGTATCAATGTATTAAGAGCCAGTGTTGATTGAGTTTTTCCCCATATATTCCCATACAATCTTAAAGCGGAGCTCCACCCTAAAGTGGAACTTCCGCTCATCAGAACCCTCCCCCCCTCCGATGTCACAATTGACACCTTTCAGGGGGGAGGGGGGTGAAGATACCTGTCTAAGACAGGTATTTTCACCCACTTCTGGGAGTCTTCTCTGCGGGAAGCACGTCACTTCCCGCAGAATACCGTTGTGTTCTGGGAGACACTCGGCTCCCAGAACACACGGGGACCAGTCAGAATGGCGCAGCGCGACTCCCGCATGCGCCGTAGGGAACCGGGCAGTGAAGCCGCAAGGCTTCACTTCCTGGTTCCCTCATCGAGGATGGCGGTGGGGGCAGCAGAGTGACGAGCGATTGCTCGTCCCGTGCTGCAGACGTCGCTGGACTCCAGGACAGGTAAGTGTCCTAATATTAAAAGTCAGCAGCTGCAGTATTTGTAGCTGCTGGCTTTTAATATTTTTTTTTCGGCAGAGCTCCGCTTTAAAGGAATGCAAAAGCAGCTTGAAGCAGGTCAAATGCACCAACAATTAATTACTGTATATACTCAAGTATAAGCCGAGTTTTTCAGCCCATTTTTTAGGCTGAAAAACTCCCCCTCGGCCTTTACTCGAGTGAGCCGTACCTTTCATTACTAAAACAGCGTGTGTCTCAGGCTGTGTAATGCATTCTGTTCGTCCGTCTATTGTAACAAAGCCCCGCCTCCTCCTCGTTTGTGATAGGCGTAACACTGATACAGTTTCCCAGCATCGTATCAGTGTTCCTCCATCACGGATGGATGAGGAGGAGGCGGGGCTTTGTTTCAATGGACGGCCGAACAGACTGCATTACACAGCAGGAGATGCGCTGTTTTAGTAATGAAAGGTACAGCTGCAACTGGGCACAGTGAGACTGCAACTGGGCACAGTGAGGCTGCAGATGGGCACAGTGAGGCTGCAGATGGGCACAGTGAGGCTGCAGATGGGCACAGTGAGGCTGCAGATGGGCACAGTGAGGCTGCAGATGGGCATTGTTTACCCAGTAGCTGCTGCATTTTCCCACCCTAGGCTTATACTCGAGTCAATATGTTTTCCCAGTTTTGTGTGGTAAAATTAGGTGCTTCGGCTTATATTCAAGTCGGCTTATACTTGAGTATATACGGTATGAACTACCTCAGAAGCATTGCAAAGTGAAGCTTGCTGCATTTTCCCCATCAAAGACAGTTGACCTCAATATGTCTCCAAACATTCTAAAACACATTCTAAAACAAAGGGCCAGTTAACTGTCCTTCAGACTTTAGGGGGGCCAGACTGGAGCCAACCTCATGTGGAATAGATGTGCATAGCAAAGTCACATGTAAAGAAAGCCAGGTGTAAGATTCTTCCCATGTATAATGGGAAAGAGTGTCCATAAGGTGAGAAGAATCTCAAACATATGATGGTAGGGTATGGACTATAGGTTGGAGGAAGGCATCTACATACTGGGACAGACCAGTTGTGAGGCTATCCATAGCCGCAATGATTGGTTTTCCTGGGGGGCAGATAGGGTCTTTATGCACCTTCGGCAGATGGTAAAAGTACGGATGTTTGTACAGCTCCCTATACAAGAAGAGATATTCCCCTGTAGTGATAACTTTGTCTTTAAGGGCCAGATCTACTAGGGTTTTGAGTTCTAGCTTATAGGATTCTAGGGGATCTTGTGCAAGTTTTTTATATGTTCCCTTATCTGAAAACAATCTTTCTGCTTCTTTAAGGTGGGTCCCGGCTAGTGTGGGCAGTGGTTTCTTCATCAAGTGTGTCCACCTTCGGTTTTTCGGTGGTGGGAGTCTTTTGGAGTTTGCTGACGCTGTCAGCCTCAGCTGTCTTCACCAGAGAGTGTGGACACTCATAGCAGCCCTCCAGTCCACCCTGTTTACCATCCTGGATCATCACAACACCTCTACACGCAGTTTTCAAGTTTCTTAGATGTAAGTGGATATTGGAATAAAGTATTGTTGGTTTTACTTACACTGACCTGGCTCCTTATTTTTCTCCTTTTTAGCTCTTTTTCTGAGGGAATCCCAAACGTCAACAAGGAGCTGCCGGCTTGTATGTATCCTGTCCAGTCACTACCTGTTGCTGTTTTTCATATTGATCTGAGTCACATTGTGGTTCTTACCTGTTCATGGACTAGTATCATTGTTTATAACTTCTTATTTTCTGTTTTTATTAGTCCGTATTATTTTTATTTGCTTGTTATTTCAGTATATATTATACACAGATACCATCTTATGTCAGTGAGCGCTAACTCACTAATTTTTTTGTGAATTGTTTGCATACTTTATATTAGTTTGATACCCCTTTTTTATACCTCTTTGATCTTTAGCAATAACAAACATAAAAAAAAAAAAAAAAGCAGTGGTTTAGATGACAAAGATTTGATAAGACTAGTTTTAGAGTAACATTCAAAGAAAATCAAATGTTACCTTGCAGTGTTTGGATTAGTTCCAGGTTGATGTGTGAAGGTATTACAGGACTTGGCAACTCTTGAAGAAACGCCTTGACTAGGTCAGCAATAAAATGTACATCGGTTGCTTCCAAATCACCTCCGAAAAAATCTAGAATGAGAAGGAACACCTTGTACTGAAGTAGGATGTGAATTTACAAATGTGCAATTAATACAGATAGGCCTAGTTCACATGGGTGTACTTAAACCCTTGTTTTTTTTTTTTTTTTTAACCACTTAACAACCACCTGCCGACAAATAACATCGACAAGGTGGTTGCTTAACTCTGGGAGGACGTTATATAACGTCCTCCCAGAATCGCGCTCCCGCGCACCCCCTGGGGCGCGCACACGGGAAACTCCGTGACCGCCGGGTCCAGAGGACCCGGCGGATCACGAATCGCGGTAAATCGCCGCCGATAGCGGCCGTTTACCACGTGATCGCTCCGTCAAATGACGGAGCAATCACTTGTAAACAGATGACGCCGGTTCCTCCCTCCCCTCTCTGTACCGATCGGTACAGTGTGAGAGGAGAGGGGAGGGAGCGGATGGCAGCAGCAGCTCTGTGGGCTGGATCTGTGACAATTGCAGTCACAGATCCAGCCATCCATCCCTGCTCAGCCATCCCTGGTGCAATACCCTGCCAATACTCTGCAAAATACCCTGCGCAATACTCTGCAAAATACTCTGCAATACCCTGGTGCAATACCCTGGCGCAATACCCTGGCGCAATACTCTGCAATACCCTGGCGCAATACTCTGCAATACCCTGCGCAATACTCTGCAATACCCTGCGCAATACCCTGCAAAATACTCTGCAATACCCTGCGCAATACTCTGCAATACCCTGCGCAATACTCTGCAATACCCTGCGCAATACTCTGCAATACCCTGCGCAATACTCTGCAATACCCTGCGCAATACTCTGCAATACCCTGCGCAATACTCTGCAATACCCTGCACAATACTCTGCAATACCCTGCACAATACTCTGCAATACCCTGCACAATACTCTGCAATACCCTGCAATACCCTGTGCAATACCCTGCCATACTCCGCAATACCCTGCCATAGTCCGCAATACTCCGCAATGCCCTGCAATACTCCGCAATGCCCACTTCCCGCCCGCCGGCCGTCATGTGACGTCCTTGACTTTGTACGGGGATATCTGAATGATGGGTGCAGCTACAGGCATCATTCAGATATCAGCTTTTTCAGCCGGCGATTCCCTACACCATAAGAACAATCATAGCGGCTGTTCCGCTGCTTGATCATTCTTACGGGAGGCGGGAGGCGAGAGGGGATGTCCCCCCCTCCCGCTGCCCTCCGGTGCTTCTACTGACTCACCGCTACGATCAAAGCCAGGATTGTTGTTTTTATTTTGGGTTTTTTTCAGGCTTCCCAGCCTAGAGGTGAGATGTGGGGTCTTATTGACCCCATATCTCACTGTAAAGAGGACCTGTCATGCCATATTCCTATTACAAGGGATGTTTACGTTCCTTGTAATAGGTATAAAAGTGATCAAAAAAATTTTTGGGGCGGAAAAACATGTCAAACTAAAATAAATAAAGTAAAATGAACAATAAAAAAAATATATATTTTTTAAAGCGCCCCTGTCCCCGTGAGCTCGCATACAGAAGCGAACGCATACGTAAGTCCCGCCCACATATGAAAACGGTTTTCAAACCACACATGCGAGGTATCTCTGCGAACGTTAGAGCGAGAGCAATCATTTTGGCCCTAGACCTTCTCTGTAACTAAAATCATGTAACCAGTAAAAATATTTAAAGCGTCGCCTATGGGGATTTTTTTAAGTAGCGAAGTTTGGCGCCATTCCACGAGTGTGTGCAATTTTTAAGGGTGACATGTTAGGTATCTATTTACTCGGCGTAACTTCATCTTTCACATTATGCAAAAACATTGGGCTAACTTTACTGTTTTTTTTTTTTTTAAGCACAAAACATTTTTTTTTCCGTAAAAAAACACGTTAAAAAAATTGCTGCGCAAATATCGTGCGAGATAAAAAGTTGCAACAACCACCATTATATTCTCTAAGGTCTTTGCTAAAAAAACATATATAATGCTTTGGGGTTCTATGTAATTTTCTAGCAAATAAATGATGATTTTTACATGTAGGAGAGAAATGTCAGAATTGGCCTGGGTGCTCCAGAACGCCTGAAGGTGCTCCCTGCATGTTGGGCCTCTGTATGTGGCCACGCTGTGTAAAAGTCTCACACGTGGTATCGCCATACTCGGGAGGAATAGCAGAATGTGTTTTGGGGTGTAATTTGTGGAATGCATATGCTGTGTGTGAGAAATAACCTGCTAATATGACAATTTTGTGAAAAAAAAAAAAAAGAGAAAAGAAAAATCTCGATTTTGCAAAGAATTGTGGGAAAAAATGACAACTTCAAAAAACTCACAATGCCTCTTTCTGAATACCTTGGAATGTCTTCTTTCCAAAAAGGGGTCATTTGGGGGGTATTTGTACTTTTCTGGCATGTTAGGGTCTCAAGAAATGAGATCGGCCGTCAGTACTTCAGGTGTGATCAATTTTCAGATATTGGCACCATAGCTTGTGGACTCTATAACTTTCACAAAGACCAAATAATATGCACCAATTTGTACTTATTTTTACCAAAGATATGTAGCAGTATAAATTTTGGCCAAAATTTATGAAGAAAAAATAGTAATTTGCAAAATTTTATAACAGAAACGAAAAAAAAAATAATTTTTTTACAAAATTTTCAGTCTTTTTTCTCTTATAGCGCAAAAAATAAAAAACCCAACAGTGATTAAATACCACCAAAAGAAAGCTCTATTTGTGTGAAAAAAAGGACAAAAAATTCATATGGGTACAGTGTTGTATGACTGAGTAATTGTCATTCAAAATGTGAGAGCACCGAAAGCTGAAAATTGGTCTGGTTATTAAGGGGGTTTAAGTGCCCAGTGGTCAAGTGGTTAAATAACAAACATATTATACTTACCTCCACTGTGCAGTTAGTTTTGCACAGAGTTGCCAGATCCTCGTCTTCTGGGGTCCCCCAAAGGCGCTTGCGGCTCCTCCCCGCATAGGGAAACCCCCTAGGAGAAGCGTTCTCCCTGGGGGTTACCGTGCGGGCGTGCTCCCGAATCCAGCATTTGCATCCATAGACACAGAATGCCTGACTCAGCCCAGCCCCCGCGTCATTGGATTTGATTGAAAGCAGCGAGAGCCAATGGCTGCGCTGCTATCAATCTATCCAATCAAGAGCTGAGACCCCGGCCAGAGAGGGTGTGCGCGTCTCCTGCGTGGGAACGAATGAGCTCAGGTGAGTAAAACGGGAGGGGGGTCTGGTCAATGACAGACGTTTTTTCACCTTAAAAGCATAGGATGCATTAAGGTGAAAAAAACACGAGGGTTTACAAACCCTTTAACCACTTCAATACCAGGCACTTATACCCCCTTCCTGCCCAAGCCAATTTTCAGCGCTGTTGCTGTTTAAATGACAATTGCACAGTCATGCTACACTGTACCCAAACAGAATTTTTATCATTTTGTTCCCACAAATAGAGCTTTCTTTTGGTGGTATTTGATCATCTCTGCAGTTTTTATTTTTTGCTAAACAAATAAGAAAAGACCGAAAATTTTGAAAAAAAAAAAAAAGTTTTCTGTTGTTTCTGTTACTTATTTACAAAATTTTATAAGTTTTCTCCTTCACTGATGGGCACTGATAAGGCGGCACTGACGGGCACTGATAAGGCGGCACCAATGAAGTGGCACTGACATGCAGCACTGCTGGGCATTGATAGGCGGCACTGATAGGCAACACTGATAGGCATCTCTGGTGGCACTGGTAGGCATTGTGGATGGGCACTGATTGGCAGCTGCCTGGGCATTGATTGTCATTTTCCTGGTGGTCTAGGGGGGACATACCTGGTGGTCCTGGCGGCATCCTGGTGGTCCTTGGCAAGCTGTGCTGATAAACAATCAGCACAGACCCCCCTCCTGTCAGGAGAGCAGCCAATCGGCTCTCCTCTACTTGCGTCTGTCAGACGCGAGTGAGGAAAAGCCGATCAACGGCTCTTCCTGTTTACATCGTGATTGGACACGGCTGATCATGTGGTAAAGAGCCTCCGTCGGAGGCTCTTTACCAAGATCGGTGTAGCGGTGTGTCAGAATGCGGCTCTCTGTGGGGGCACTCGATGAAGAGGAGGCGCCAGGAGCGCTAGCGGGGTATCCCAGAAAAGGAGGACCGGGGCTGCTTTGTCCAAAACCCTTGCACAGAAGCAAAGTATGACATGTTAGTTATTAAAAAAAAAAAAAAACACTTCTGTGCTGCATATTTCCCCACCCAGGACAAACCAGCCTAACAAGAAATAATTAAATAAAACAGGAAGAAGTTCTGGACAGCCGCACTCCAAAAAAGTTTTTGCCTTTTATTCAAAAAATGAAATCAAAAATACATGCCACAGCAGAATGGACAGAAGAGCTGATGCGTGACTAAGCACTGTTTCTTAGTGTGAAACGCGACAGCTCTTCTGTCCGTTCTGCTGTGGCATGTATTTTTGATTTCATTTTTTGAATAAAAGGCAAAAACTTTTTTGGAGTACGGGTGTCCAGAACTTCTTCCTGTTTTATTGCTACATGCATTGCCAGAACCTGGGCTTCTAAACTGGAGGAGAGATTTTCACCTTCGTTTAACCTACCTAGAGCAGTGATAGCCCCTTCCCTATAAGAAATAATTAAAAAAAGACCCTTAAAGATGGCCTCTAACCTTTCTGATCCGATTCTTTAGAAGAAGAGGGAGACCTCCTCTACAGGCAATGTATTTGCAGCAAAGGGAATGTCAGAAATGGACTGAATTGAAGGGACTTACTTGTCACCCTTGCCATGAACGGCCTCTAAATGGACCATGAAATCAGACAGTGGCAGAAAACATCTCCCAGCATAGTGCCCAAAGGCAAGGTGTCAGACTATGGGAAACAGATCAGATGGTAGTAGGGCCCTGTGTAGACAAAATACCAGACAATGATCCCCCATGGAGCCATATACAGGGTCTGAGAAGGGGAGGTCAGCTGACCCCCTGCACTCTTAATCTGCCACCTGCAGGGCACAGTGTGCCCAGAAGGTGACCTTCATTGCTGTGGAAGAATAAAGCCTTTAGTGCCTGACACTATAGGTTCCTGAACCCAGGAAGCATCTAGACATCGCTGTGTTGTATGGTATAAGCAAGTAGAGCAACGTGCAAGCCAAGAGATGCATCCCCGTTTGGGCAAACACAGCCCTCGAACGGGTGTATGTTGTAGTACACCCATGTGAACGAGACCATAAAAGGCCAGACTACTTCCTGACATTGGCCCTCCACAGAGTGCTGGCCCTTAAGACCAAAGGGTTCTTAAGGGCCAGCACTCTGTTGCTGCAGATCAAGGCCCTGGACCTGTATAGCAACCAGCAGCTACCAACACCAAGCACCACATTCAAAGGTGAACGCCCATGCAGGATCAAGTTCTTAAATCATTACAAGCTGGTCTGCATTTTCTACGGTCCCTCCACAATGCTATGTCATCTAGTGCTGGGGAGAAAGAGGGAGGAGGTGAACATTTTTTAATGGCAGCTCAGGCATAGAAAATGCTCAGGCTACCTGAGGAAAAGGGAAGTTCTCGCGCCTCCCCTGTACAGCCTGACAGACTGAGTAGAGGAGGGTTTCCCATTTACAAAATTAAAGCTTTCACAAAACCCCACTGTACATAAATGGTTAACAAGCAAGTTCAGAATAAAATGAGAGATGTTAATTACCCTTACAAAGAGCCATTTACAGACTCCAGCCTCTGGTAAAATAAAGGGGAAAAAAATCCTCAACACAGTATGTAGCCTTCTAGCCACTCTTAACAAAAGCGAGTCTTCAGAGACAAGGACAGGAGATACTGCCACAACTAAACTGACATGGAAAGTGAACCTGATAGTCATGATAGCATTAAAAATATATTAAAACGTACAGTTGAAATCCCAGTGTTATATAAAAATACAAAGTGAACATTAAACACAAGTTTCCTCCGTAAGTTTTCTGCTCATTTTAAATAAGACAAACTAAAAAGACCCTAGAGTTTGCAATAAAGGCCCTTAATAAGTTCAACTCTTGTAAGAACTGGTTCTTACCAGTTTTTAATGTGTGTCTAAACTCCGAGCCAGAGGTCCTATACAGAATTTCACTGTCCATTCCTAGAAAGAAAACAAAATCTGTCATAAATTACATTTACAGAGTACTCAAGCATAGTAATCCCCCACACGATACTTAAAGCAAGCTAAATACTCATCTTCTCAACCAAAGTGACAAAAATAGTAAATTAAAGAAAGAGGATTATTACAATATGTCCTAACAATGTTTCTATTAAATATATATAGGTATATTCCGCTTTAAAGCATCTTTTTGGCATTTAATAAAAAATACCATACTGTACAAAAAAAAAATAATTCAGACAACTGTAAAAAAACGGTTAGGCTTCATGTACACGGGACGTTATTCAACCTCTCCTGAACGATTTAACTTGACAGCTAGAAACCAGTGTCTAAAAACGGCAGTTTAGCCGCGTTTACATGCCACGTTTGCGTCTAGAAGCATTTTTTTTTTTTGTTAAAATTAAAAACATCTGTAAACGAAACGCTGCTAAACGCGAGCTGCCACGTTTAGCCGCATTTGGCGCTTCAACTGCCTCTAAACACAGCTTCTGAACGCATTTTTTGGGGTTTAAGAAAAAGCCTCTAAACACAATTGCCTAGAAACTACTATAAACGACCTTGTGTACAAGTACTGATAAGATAACAGAAGAGAGTTCAGTAGCAGTTGAAAAAAATGCCCAACTGCTCCTAAACGTTCGTTTACCAGCAGCAGTGTACATGAGGTTTTAAAAAAATAAATACAATTTTGCGGTTATTTGACAGCAATAACTCCTGATTCTTGAGAACAGCAGGGACTTTGCAGCCCATAGATGGGTGTTTTTTTTTTCATTCAACCAGAGGGTTGAACAAAAAAAAAAAAACATCCGATTCCCTCATCCATACATTCAAGGTGGAAGGGGGAATCCTCCCAATAAGCTATTATTCTCACAGTGGGAAGACTTCTCCGCTGTCAGAATACACTGATCAGCCCTGCCAGCTATAGCTGGCAGGGCTGATCAAGTGGCAAAAATCAGAAAGGGTGAATGTACAGAAGTTAATTGGTAGATCGACTTATGTACAACTGCCTTGCCCATTTCTAGATAAAAATTCGGACGGTTTATGCTGTAATGGGCGAATTTCGATCCCAAAAAGCCGGCAATATATTTAATACAAGGAACATCTGTATTTTAGATTTACACACACTTTCATATAAATACTTATAAAAAAATATATAAAGAAACAAACTAGAAAGAAACACATTAACATCTTAAAGGGTATTAAATAAGGTAGTGCTCTTACAAAAGTAAACAAAATATAATAGGTTCAACAGAGTAATTTTCCTGCATTTAAAGTGTTACTAAACCCACAACAGTTAAATCAGTCTATATATGCAGTAAAGCATGCTTGTTATACTCACAGTGGAACCTAAGGGGTTAATCCTCTGCATTGTGTAAAAAGGATGTTTGATCTGGTCTCCTCTGATCCTCCCCTTCTTCCACTGTCCTCTAATCATTTCTTGATAGTACAGAGCTCGGGGACAGGCTGCACATGCTCAGTTTGGCGTGTATTGCCAGAGAGTTGTTTTTGTTCTTGGGAAAGGAGTACGTGATCAGCACAGGGCCATTCAGCACTGTCCAAACAGAGGGTCGGGGGTCCTGCAGCCTCATAGGACAATCAGAGGAGAATGAAAACTCCTCCTACAAGCTTTAATCAGACAGTCAAAAGACTGCTTTAACTGCTAATGAGAAAAGGTATTTAGCAGTTTATATTTACTAAAATAATTGCATTTCCATGTTCTGTGTACTGTTGGAGACCAGATATGGTGAATGCAGGGCCCTGGGATTAGTAACACTTTAAAGTGGTTGTAAAACCTTACACATACCCACTGAAATATCTAGCCTCAGGAGATACACAGAGATGAATAAATCCCCCTACATAAGCTGTACCTGTTTATTTTCAGCCTTCTCTTCTCTACAGCCATTCAAATTGCACACTTCAAAGGCTATTTCTGAGCCTCCAACAAGCAGGGGGTGAGGATATGACATCACACACTGCACAGCACAATGCTGAGTCTAATCTGAGACCTGAGTAGAGGGACACCCCTGCACAATCTCATAAGTAAACATGCAAAGCTGAGGCTGTCAATCATCTATTACATGCTGGGGGGAGGGGCTGTCTCCCGGGATACTCTAGTTTCGGCATAAATATTCAGAAGTGAGGCATGCAGATAGCAGAAGGAGGAAAGGACAGCCAAAAATTACACCAGATGCTTTGGATTTATGCAAGTATACACTATAGGAGGATATGCTTTATTCATTTTCACTTAATTCACATTTCAGAAGTTTACAACCAGTTTAGGGGAAAAAAACCAACATCCTATGGTGTAAAAATAATGTAAACTGCAATAATGCACAATTTTTACGATATTATCTATGCTATTATGTTGCCGTTACCACACAAAACTGACAATGGACACTCAAAACATCTACAGTGCCTTGCGAAAGTATTCGGCCCCCTTGAACTTTTCATCCTTTTGCCACATTTTAGGCTTCAAACATAAAGATATAAAATTTTAATTTTTTTGTGAAGAATCACCAACAAGTGGGACACAATTGTGAAGTGCGTTAATACTTTGTAGAGCCACCTTTTGCTGCGATTACAGCTGCAAGTCGCTTGGGGTATGTCTCTATCAGTTTTGCACATCGAGAGACTGAAATTCTTGCCCATTCTTCCTTGCAAAACAGCTCAAGCTCAGTGAGGTTGGATGGAGAGCGTTTGTGAACAGCAGTTTTCAGCTCTTTCCACAGATTCTCGATTGGATTCAGGTCTGGACTTTGACTTGGCCATTCTAACACCTGGATACGTTTATTTGTGAACCATTCCTTTGTAGATTTTGCTGTATGTTTGGGATCATTGTCTTGTTGGAAGATAAATCTCCGTCCCAGTCTCAGGTCTTTTGCAGACTCCAACAGGTTTTCATCCAGGTTTTCATCCAGAATGGTCCTGTATTTGGCTGCATCCATCTTCCCCTCAATTTTAACCATCTTCCCTGTCCCTGCTGAAGAAAAGCAGGCCCAAACCATGATGCTGCCACCACCATGTTTGACAGTGGGGATGGTGTGTTGAGGGTGATGAGCTGTGTTGCTTTTACGCCAAACATATCGTTTTGCATTGTGGCCAAAAAGTTCGATTTTGGTTTCATCGGACCAGAGCACCTTCTTCCACATGTTTGGTGTGTCTCCCAGGTGGCATGTGGCAAACTTTAGACAAGACTTTTTATGGATATCTTTGAGAAATGGCTTTCTTCTTGCCACTCTTCCATAAAGGCCAGATTTGTGCAGTGTACGACTGATTGTTGTCCTGTGGACAGACTCTCCCACCTCAGCTGTAGTTCTCTGCAGTTCATCCAGAGTGATCATGGGCCTCTTGGCTGCATCTCTGATCAGTCTTCTCCTTGTCTGAGCTGAAAGTTTAGAGGGACAGCCAGGTCTTGGTAGATTTGCAGTGGTCTGATACTCCTTCCATTTCAAAATGATCGCTTGCACAGTGCTCCTTGGGATGTTTAAAGCTTGGGAAATCTTTTTGTATCCAAATCCGGCTTTAAACTTCTCCACAACAGTATTACGGACCTGCCTGGTGTGTTCCTTGGTCTTCATGATGCTCTCTGCGCTTTCAACAGAACCCTGAGACTATCACAGAGCAGGTGCATTTATACAGAGACTTGATTACACACAGGTGGATTCTATTTATCACCATCAGTCATTTAGGACAACATTGGATCATTAAGAGATCCTCGCTGAACTTCTGGAGTGAGTTTGCTGCACTGAAAGTAAAGGGGCCGAATAATTTTGCACGCACCACTTTTCAGTTTTTTATTTGCTAAAAAAGTTTAAAATATCCAATAGATTTCGTTCCACTTCACAATTGTGTCCCACTTGTTGGTGATTCTCCACAAAAAAAATTTAATTTTATATCTTTATGTTTGAAGCCTGAAATGTGGCAAAATGATGAAAAGTTCAAGGGGGCCGAATACTTTCGCAAGGCGCTGTAAGTAATAAATCATCTCACCTTTGTTTTCAAGGGCTTCAAACAACTTGATCAGTATCGGAGGACCTATTTCTGGAGAACAAAACTGATCAACCAGCTCAGGTAGTAGAGGCCCTTAAAGAATAAACAGAATTTATTAAATACTGATCATACTTTTCTTTCAAAATCAATGCCAGTACCACAAAAAAACAGATACGTTCAAAAGAAAAAAATGGCTGCGTTTGAAGCAGCTTTTGCAACCTTGCATTCTGCAGTGTAAGTTGCACCGTTCAGTATATACTAACACATCCTAAATGAGTCTGGCCATCACATACAGCAGCTACATTTAAACATAAGCTTATCACTAGGCCCCTTACACATTGAGCCCTTCAGCTGCAGTGTGCCCAAGAGGGCCACATGCAGCGTCCAGCCCAGCTGAGGACAGCCTGTCAAAGACTATGGCAGGATGTGGCTGGACAAGGATGAATGCTGTACTGAGTGTTACCTCGTAGGTGTACCAGTGTGAATAAAGCATTCGATTTGAATAGAGTGGGAAAACCTCTATTCTCACTGCTATCCGGGGGTACATCAAGGATATTTAGCCTCGCTTCCTGTACTGTTGATGTTCAACTAGACAGAAAAATCTAGCTCTCTAAAGCCACAAGAGCATTGTTTTTTTTTTCAATGACAAAACATGGAAAATTTACAGGCACATTTTTAACTGACAATCTGAAATATGACAGACACGCCTATTAGAATTGATAAGAGAATTGATATTTAAAGAGTATAAGCAATATGTAAACATTAACAATACCCAAGTTATCTGCCTGGCTTTACAATGAAAAACAAAACAAACAAAAAAACAGTATGCCAAATATGAGCATGACTAGGATTATGAAAGACACTGGTGTGGAGCGGAAAAAAAAGTCCTGTGGTGCTCTAAGCATGTTGGCAAATGGTGGTCAAGGTCAGGTTGTACCCAACGGTGGGAGTGGCCTAAAGAATGATGCTTAACCCCTCCGGACCGCCCACTGCATATATATATACTGCGGCAGGGCGGGCCGGCTGTGTAAAATCACATACCTGTACATTATTTTGTGCATGCAGTGTAGGGGGCGCGCCGCTCTCACTGTGATTGGACACATCAGGAGCCAATCAGCGGGTCTGTGATGGCCGCCGCGAGCCGCCGATCCTTCTGTGGAGAGACAGAGCAGCAAAGTGCCTACGTAAACAAGGCACACCACTGATCTTTCAGAGAGAAAAAGAGAGATCTTCTGTTTCAGCTCAGCTGAAACACAATGTCTCTTTTCCTCCAGTGTATCCGTCCTCCACACAGTTAGAGAGCACCTCCCAGGCACACACTTAACCCCTTGATCGCACCTGGTGTTAACCCCTTTCCTGCCAGTGTCATTTATACTGTGACAGTGCATTTTTCCTGATCACAGTATTGGTGTCACTGGTCCCAAAAAGTATTAGTGTCCAATTTGTCTGCCACAATGTCGCAGCCCAGCTAAAAATCGCTGATCGCCGCCATTACTAGTAAAAACAATAATAATAAAAAAGTCCCTAAATATATCCCAAAGTTTTTTGGTTGCTATAACTTTTGCGCAAACCAATCAATATACGCTTATTGGGATATTAACCAAAAATATGTAGCAGAAAACATATTGGCCTAAATTGATGAAGAAATTAGATTTTTTTATTTTATTTATTGGGAATGTTTTATAGCAGAAAGTAAAAAAATTGTCGGTCTTTTTCTGTTTATAGCGTTAAAAACAAAAAGCACAGAGGTCATACCACCGATTTTATTTGGGTATAGTGTCGCAGGACCGCGCAATTGTCAGTTAAAGCAAGGTAGTGCCGTATTGAAAAATTTGGCCTGGTCGGGAAGTGAGTAAAACCTCTCAGCTCTGGGGTGATCGGACACAGCAAGAGCCAATCAGCGGGTCCGGCGGCCGCGATTGCCACCTGCCACCCGTGATTGTTCACAGGAGAGGCAGAACAGCGGTCTAACAAGGCAGACTGCCGTTCTGTGAGGGAGGAAAATGGAGATCTTGTGTTTCTGCTAAGCAGAAATACTGATCTCTGTTTTTCTCCAGTCACAGCATCCCCGCCCCCCCCCCCCCCCAGTTAGAAAACACTCCTACCAGTGTCATTTATACAGTGCCCGTGCATTTTTTTGGCACTGATCATTGCATTGGTGTCACTGGTCCCCAAAAAGTGTCACTTAGTGTCAGATTTGTCCGCTGCAATGTCGCAGTCCCACAAAAAATTGCTGATCGCCACCATTACTAGTAAAAACAATTAAAAAAATTAAAAGTCCATTAATCTATCCCATAGTTTGTAGACGCTATAACTTTTGCACAAACCAATATAAAATATATGCTTATTGGGATTTTTTTTTTTACCAAAAACATGTAGCAGAATACATATTGGCCTAAGACTTCATTCACACAGGGGCAACACGACTTCCAGCGCGACTTTTGGAGGCAACTTGGACACGACTTGAGTATGAATCACAGCGCGACTCCAGGCAACTTCAAGTTGCCTTCAGGACAGGAGGCTTTCCAGTGGCCAATCAAACAAGAATCAGCTCTGTGGGAGGGAGGGGGGAGGGAGGGGTTTGCCTGAGAAATGTATGTTCTCTTCCTGTATTGTTGCTTCTGTTAAGACAGTGATCCGAATTCTGAGGTGACTTCCATTTAAATCAATGGGTACAAATTGCCTACAAGTCGCCTGGAAGTCGGATTGAAGTAGTAAAGGAGCCTTTTCTGAAGTCGGAGCGACTGCAGTAGTGTGCATTAAGACGGCTCCATTCACTTACATTGATTTTCTCATGCAGCGCGACTTGAGGCGACTAGGGGCGACTTGAAGTCGGATCCAAAGTCGTCCCTGTGTGAATGGGCTCTAAATTGATGAAGAAATTCGATTTTTAAAATTTGTTTTACAGCAAAAAGTAAAAAAATATAGTTTTTTTTAAAAACAATTGTCGGTCTTTTTTTGTTTATACACTAGTGCAAAAAATAAAAACCACAGAAGGTGATCAAATACCACCAAAAGAAAGCTCTATTTGTGGGGAAAAAAGAACATAAATTTTATTTGGGTACAGTGTCGCACGACTGCGCAATTGTCAGTTAAAAGCAGCGCAGTGCAGTATCGCAAAAAATGGCCTGGTCAGGAAGGGGGTTAAAGCTTCCGGAGCTGAAGTGGGAAAAGTATAACCAAAAGGCTCATTTTTATTTTTTTTTGTTTTCGAAAGAATGGAGAGGAATTAGAACACCTGTCAGATTGTTATTGACGTCTGTGTCTCCATTGGAGAGATTCACCATCTCTATTTGTCCTGTTGACTGTTATCAAAGGTGAAGGTAATGAAAAGCCCGAATTGTGAGTTGTCCCCAGAACAATAATAATGGGGAAATCTTCTGAGGACACTAGTTCTGACAACAAGGGATTCCCTCACTTTTGAGTGATTTCTTCATTCCTTCACTTCAGACTATTGGACAGGAAGTTAAGGGAACTCTCCCCAATGAGGTATAGATGGCAAAAAAAAAAAAACTGACAGAAGTTAAAACCCTCACTTACGCTACCCAAAAAAATAATAATAAATTATATATATATATATATATATATATATATATATATATATAAAAAAATTTCCTTTAATTTTTGTTTAAAGCAGAACTTCATAAAAATCAACAAATGTTGGGACAATGAAAGCCTTGTTCATGGTTATGTAACATACAACATAATGTATAGAGTGTAGGGGTCAGGAGTAAGTAACATACAATACAGTGTATTGATTGCAGAAATCAGGATTAGAGAAGATGGGGAGAACAATGTTGTCATCCAACGTCCCTGCCTGTGTTTACTTTTAGCTGTCTGTCAGGGAATCTCCCTGCTGGTAGCTGAACAGAGTCAGGGATGTGCCAATAGTTGCTATGACACCATTGGCTGCCAGTGTCCTAGCAACCCATGAGCCCTGTACAGGAAGCTGTCACACTAATGCCAGTTTCCCCAACAAACATGCTCAACTCTGAGTACTGATGTCTATCAGTACCCTAACCCAGAGTTGGTCTTAATTACCACCAGTTTGGTTCTGCGACCTGGAGGTAATTTGTTTTTGATCTGCGACAGATTCTAAACAAGCAATTAATTCTTGCAATGCCCACCCCCCACATGTTGATGTGAACCCTGTAATCTCCTCCAATAAGCCAGTTTATGTTTTGTGCAATGTGTGATTAGTGGTGTCCATGGTGGTGGACTAGACCTCTTCAAGAATGAATTATGGCCAGCTCAGTAGATTGTTTAAAAAAATGCTGAATACATTCCTAAATGAACAAAACATACCTGGATATGAACATTTTAAAGTAACAGTACCATGGATTGTGGATCCAGGGAATATCCGATTGCCTTCTAGGGACTTAAGAATTAAATTATTCAAAACTCAGAATGCCACTTGATGTCCTAATCAAAATTCAAAATTGATCTTGTGCAAAACCACATTCAAAAGGAATATTCCCTCAGTGTAAGGCAAAGAGGTAAAATTCTCTGAATACTACAACATGCATCAGATGCCCTACATTTCACTGCTAGAGGACAATGCTACAGTAGGCAAAGCCAGGTTTTAAGGCTTTCCTCACCTCCCCCTTCCTCTGTATAGAAGCAGCCTGGATAACTACTTAATCCTTAGCCTGGACAACGATCAGCAAATTCCAAGCTCTTTGAGTATTTTAACGCTTAAAAGATGGGAAGCAAAAACAATGACTCAACA